>OX940909.1:12757682-13957682 GCA_954871355.1 Cabera pusaria | reverse complement strand
TAAATTTTTGATTGATTTCAATTAATTTTATATCCATAACCTTCTTTATGAATAGCTACAAGCTCTAAGGAACCTACAGTATAATTTGAGCTCCGTAAGTTTCTGAGATATTGTTATATCAGTGATGATATTTCACTTTAAATAGAAGTACATAAATGTTACTTTGTAAGCTCTAATTACAGCGTTATAGTAATCGTTCATTAACTTACTAATTATGTTTTTTGATTTGATGAGCTAAATACTCGTTCAATAATAGATTATACCTGCCTAGTATATATCGCTATACACCCTCGATTATACGAGTATATCCACTTTTATTAGAAGTAAATATTACTTTGTAAGCTCTCAGTGTTATAGTAATCGTTGATTATCTTATAAATAATGTGTGTTGCTGTTGGCTAGTTAGAAGCTCGTTTAGTAATAAATCGAAAACGACATCTTGAGACGAGCCCTCGTTTCCGCAGAGGTGCCATGCGTTCTGGAGCCGCCAGGGTTGTCGCGTTTGGACGGCAAACGGCCAGACGGCCTCACGCTGATCCCTTGGCAGAGAGGGCGCAGCCTCGTATGGGACGCTACGTGCGTGAGCACGTTTTCAGCCTGCCACCTTCCCGCCACTCAGCAGTTAGCGGGAGCAGGAGCAGAGGCAGCTGCCCGTAGTAAGCGCCTCAAGTACGCCTGCCTAGAGACAGCTTATGATTTCGTCCCTTTCGCCGTCGAAACAGCGGGACCATGGTGTTTAGAGGCCAAGAAGTTCGTCCAGGAGTTGGGGCGCCGCCTTAGAGAGAAGGGGCGCGATCCTCGCTCGGGTTGGTTTTTGATCCAGCAAATTTCCCTAGCTGTGCAACGCGGCAATGCAGCAAGCGTGCTGGGAACGTTTGGGCAGGGTTCGGCTCGCGGCAGACATAATCATGTCAACCAACACAATTTAGATTAAGACGTACGACGTGTGTAGTCAATTTGTAATGTTGGACGATAATGTTTTGTGATATATAATAAATAAGTAATTTAAATTTGACCTAAAAAAAAATTAAATTAAAATATTGTTTGAAATAAAAGGGTTTAATATAAAAAAGAAAAAAAGAAAAAAGTAATAAATTGTATCTATAGTAAAATATAAGCTCAAATTGTATTTGTTAGTATTCTTTGAAGTCGCAGTCAAAGGATCCTAACAACAAGGCTGGACCTTCACTGGCACAAAATAAAACCTTATTCAATTCAATTTCGATAAAATGAAACCAAAATATGAAGAGCAGAAACCTCGATTACCCAAATCCTTTACTAATCAAAGTGACGTTATCCAAATCAGCTAATGAATATAAATAAGTTGGCTCTATACAAAACCGTTGATACTTCATAAAGACGAATTTACTTTAATAGACACCTTAATGTACCATAGCGATTTGTTCATCGCAGGCACTGTCAAAAAGCTCACTCTCACGTCTTACCATCTTATAGACTTGGAAGCTGCTCTACTCGTTGTTTAAAGGTATTTTTCTTTTTAACCCACTTATAAAAAAGAAGAGGTTCTCAATTAATCTGTATGTTTTTATTGTATGTATGTTACATTTTTTATTTTTTATTGATTTTATTATTTAAATCAACGTCAATTCAACCGATTCAAATGATTATTTTTTATTGGTAGGGTACATTTTTAAGTTAGTCCTTTTGTAATTTCATCGAGATCTGATAAGTGTCTTCAGAGATATGGAGATAAACACATCTAACTTAGTACTCAAAATGACTAGCGCTGCATTTGAAGTCAGTTTTTTCGTCTAGCAAACGACCTTAAATTATTATGTTAAATTTTTCGCCATGTTTTGGTAACGCAATTTATTTTACTTTGTGCTTACGGTACGTTTACAAGCACAATATTATTTCTGCCTCGTCTATGACATCGTAATTTTTATCTCACGCCTCTGGATAGAGATCCTGCTCCATCTCACTCTTGCCATTACTGTAAGGATATATAAAACTTAATCTTAAGTTTGAGTTCAAAATGCAAGAAATATATAATTTTATCAATAATCAATAATGGACATTGTACAAATTCAATATACAAATTGAGGTAACCTAAATAGATTTTATTTATTAGAGCTTGTAGGAAGAATCCCTGATTGGAATAGCTGCGCTATAGGGATTGGATGAGTCAGTAAGTAGTTTAACGTCATGTTCTCATTATCGACATTATCGACATCGACATTATCTCATTTTTCTTCAGACAAGCTCGGTCTATGTTCTATCACACCATCCTTTTCCAATATTGTAAAGTCGAAAGTTTGTGAGAGTGTATGTTTGTTACTTCTTCACGCTAAAACTACTCAACCACTTGAGCTGATATTGAATATGCAGATAGCCTAAAACCTGAAATAACTCATAGGGTACTTTTTATCCCGATATTCCCACGGGAACCCACTCTACACGGGTAAAACCGCGGGGCACATCTAGAACAAATATATACAATAATTTTAGATATTAAATCCGGGAAATAATATATCTTTATATATAAAAATAAAACCCAATTTCCCTTGTTCACGGCATCACGCGTGAACGGCTGGACCGATTTCGCTAATTCTTTTTTTGTCGTGTTTCTTATCATCAGGAGATGGTTATTATGAAAAAACCCTAACCGCGGGGCACAACTAGTATAATAATATAAATTATGCTCTCGGTCCATCACAAGTCATATGCCGTGAAAGTGCATATTGTCATAATTTTAATACTAATGGCGTCTCTTAGTTGTGTTCTCAATGACTATTCCCTAGGGTAGATGAATTTACATTTTCAGAAGGGCTGAATAGCCAGTTCCGGATTTTCGGTTTGGATTTATCCCTTTTTAGTCAAATTGAGTCCAATTATTTTGTGAATTTGTGAAAAATGTTCAAATTGGAGCATTGAGCTCTATATCTACTAGAAGAAAGTAATTGTTAAAGTCAATATTGTGTTTATTGACGGTGAAACGACTTGAGCAATCCTACCGAAAGGTTGATCTATGAGTAGGTTTATATAATGGCGCGGAAAAAATACTTTTTAATGCCTGGTTCACATTATTGCAGTAGAATTTCAGTCCAGCGATTGAATCCAGCGCTAGAATGCTACTGAGATAATGTGAACCGGCTACTGTGACCGTTACTGGATTAACGGTCTACTTTTTCCAGCTTGCCACTGGAATATTGTAGACGGCCATTCCAGTACTAGACTGGATTGATTCGCTGGATTACTGGATTAAAATAATGTAAATCGGTCATTAAGCAGGTGAATGGAGCGGAGCTACTTCATTATTGTAAGATATTTATATCTGACAGACTAGCTTTTGACCACTATCTCACCTGGTGGTAAGCTAGGTGGTAAGCGATGAAGTGGTCAAGGGTTGTGAACACACCAGTATGTTATGTAATTTTATTAATCACTAATTGGTCCCTATAGGCCCTCACTGTTGTCCCACTGCTGAGATAAGGTTTTTTTTCTTCCATAGCCTTCCAAAAAACACTGTGTAATTAATAATTCCGTTTGAAGACTTAATAAAACTCAAATAAACTTGAACTAGATCAACTAAGTAGAAAATTCTTAGATAAATATTCAAAGGAATATTATAATAAGTAATCTTCAAGCATAATAAGCTATAAATCATAGGTTTAAGACAATTAACAGCTGTTTAGTCTAGACATAGAAAAAACAAATGTTCTACTCAAATAACAATGTAATTCAATTTCAACATGTTTTGGTAAAACGCTTTAATTGTTTAAGACGTTGAATGGATGTTTTTTTAAGTTTATAAATTATTTTATTAAATTGCTTCGCTATCAGTTCACTGTTAATTTAAATAAATCCTATGCCCAGCAGTAGCCGGTGATGATGATGAATTTAAATTATATCGTTTAAGAATTTAAAAGAGGACTGACTCTACCACATGTCAGTGTATATCTATTATCCGTGAAGGATTTTGACTATATCTCTAAAGATTTATTTTTATGACGGATAGACAAGCACTTGACCGGTATCTCATCTGATGTTAAGTGAAGATGTAGTCTAATGTCCCGGAGATGGTCATTTGCAATTGACAATTTTTACGTTATTGATCGTTTCAATTGAAGGTGCAAATGGAGCATCAATCTACGCGTCAATTGCTCACCCACATTTGCTTCCTGGACAGGAAGGTAGATGCACGATTATATCAAATTCTGATAACGACTAGCGAGCGAATGACCGAACAATTGTCAATTGCATAATGTGACGTCCATTGTTTGCGTCATTCGCGAATAACAATGGGCTTCAATCAAAATTTCCACCGATGACAAATCACTTTGTTGCGAATGACAATGGCTTCAATTGCCTCTGTAAACGATCAATTGGTCTATCAATAACGTAAAAATTGTCAATTTTGATTGACCGTCTCCGGGCGCTTAACGTGGAACGATTGTCTGAAATTAAAAGATTGCATTAAAACGAGGCGCTGGACATGTGATTTTATTCCACAGAAATATTAATAATTAGGTATCTTTTTCCAATTCACAGAGCTCAACTAACCCCCTCAATGTCATAATAACAAAATGTATAAAGTTAACAAGACTGCTAGTTTCTTTATAGAAATTATCGTGAGAGTAACACATAATATACTTATTTAAAACGGCTTTACACTCACGGGTTAACATGTCGAAACTACTCCGACACATTTCTAATATGTTTGATGTCCTTTTTCACAGGTGTCAGGCCTACCGCACGGATTTGGGACCGACGGGAATCGATCGTTGTTTTGATATCCTATACCATGAGTGTATCGTTTTTTTTTTAATGTTATACCATGCTGTTTTTTACCGATTTCACAAAAAAGGAGGAGGTTCTCAATTCGTCGGAATCTTTTTTTTTAAATGTATTTTCACCGATTACTCGATGATGCCTGAACCGGTTTGGAAAATTCTTTTTTTGTTTAAAAGGGTACCCTTCCCAGGAGGTCCCATTGAAATTTTAACGAAATCGGCTGAGCCGTTTTTAATATATCAACATTTGTATTATGACGCATTTACTTATCTCGACGACTTACTACTTGGCTGGCACTTTACTTACTGGTACAGATTATGTAATAGTTACTACATCTACTGGCTACTTTGACTAGCGCGATGTTTGAAGTCGGTTCTTTTAGTTTTTTAAACGATCTTAAATTATAAATATAAGAATACTAGTAATGAGCAACCCAGATTGCTAGTACGCTTTTAAAAAAATTGACTCTTTTATTAACCACTCTACGAATTGGGCTGAAATTTGACACGCAAATAAGATTAACACGTAGGTTACTTTTTACAAGTACTTTTATCTAAGTACCCGCGGAAAAAACTGCGGGTCAGCTAGTGTGTATATACTACCAGCTAAACCTGCAAAACTATTTCCAAAGGCGGTTTTAACAACTCCATAGTTATATCATCGCACACCTTTGATACAGACTACACTTACTTTTTTGATTTTTTTGTACCAATATTTGTCCGCGACAGGAAACCGAGAGCAACTATCTCTTTCGCTTCAAATACTCGTATTTGGACAATGTCCCTAAGTAAAAGGTTTTGTTAGTGAAAGGACTGTTAGTAGATAAGATGGGTATAGCTTATTAGTGCCCAAAGGCCCTGTTTTATAACGTCCTAGCCTCGCCCCGTGGCTTCACCCGCGTCTAAAAGTATTCTATTTGTTAGTCCAGGTTATAACGTATCTATATGTACGTACGTATGGTACGTTAGGTACGTATATAAATTCGTCCAATCCGTTCAGCCGTTTTTGACCGACTTCACAAAAAAGGAGGAGACCTTCTCAATTCGTCGGAACCTTTTTTTATGTATGTGCACCGACAACTCGAAGATGCCTGAACCGTTCTGGAATATATCTAACCAATAATAATAATAATTTATTCATTCCGTAAAAATAGTAATGTAAATACAAAATAATTAGGCATACAAAGTCATATAAAATAACAGTACTTACTCTATATATATGTAAAAAAGCTTGTAAAGAAAGTCGTGTTAGTTACCTACTACACTTATAACTCAAGAACGGCTGGACCAATTTTTATGATTCTTGTATTTATGGAATTGTCTTTGTCAGGAATAGGATAATAAGTATTAAAAACAATGAGTTATTGACGTAAAAAAAATATATAAGACAAATTATTTTGCCATAATGTTCCTGGGTAAAAAAAAAGCCAATCATTTGATGTTCAATTATTTATTCCGTCGATACGGTAAACCGCAAATTAATAACGGTTATCGCTCCACACGATTAGTGTATTTAGCCAGTGTCAAGTACAAAAATTCTTCAAGTTTTTGTGATTTCAAGTCATGTAAATTTTAAAAATGTTAATAAATTTTAAATACTGTCAGTAATGACAATTGTATGACATATTTATTGATTGTCAAATATGCGTGCGTTCCACTGATGCCAAGTCAGGGTAATTTACCCAAGATTTAGAGTAAAATTGAAATGACAGGGTAATTTTTAGGGTAAAGAATTGTTTAGGGTAATCTTTAGGGTAATAAAATTCGGCTTTAGGTATAAGGCACGATTCCGTGAACGTACCCACAGAGTGCGGTTTTTATGTCATTTTTAAATATTTTAAACATATAAATGAGAGTCTAGGGTAGTTTTTCTAAGAAACTGCAAATATAGGGTAAAAGATGAAGGAGACTAGGGTAAAGTGAAAAATAGACCTGGCAACACTGGTGCGTTCAGAAATGTATGCTTACGAGTTTTTGGCGGGAACGTGGTAAAGTATGTGTGATCTCATTGTATTTTTTCCTAAAACTGGTGTTCTTCCACGTGTTAATGTTAAATAAATGTGGATTATTAAGCATTAAGTGCCGGTGAATGTGTGCGAGTTGATGTGAAACAGCACAATGTTGAAAAACATGCTATTTGCGCTCTCACCAAAATTCCACTTAAAATCTTCAGTAAACACCACATCTTTACTGAAGGTATGACTTAGACTAGACTTTTATTTGAAAATTGAGCTGAAATGTGACTTTAACCCATCTCTACGACCAAAATTGATGAAAACTTGAAGAATTTTAATACTTGACACTGGCTACATACATTAATCGCGTGGAGCCATAATGATTTTTTTTTTTAATTTATGCTTACAAGCAATCAAGACAATAATAATCAATGCTTATTTTATAATCAATTTTATATTTTGTCAGAATGTAGGTAAATACAGAGATATGCAAGAATGTGGTAGCCAATTTATGAATGCCGTATGTATACAGTCTTATCCATAAGGGAAAACAATATTAGACAGTTATTCATTAAGTAAGTACCTATACTTATTCAGAAGTAAAATTAAATACTGGTGATTATATTTCTACAATTAAAATTAAACTCCATCGGACTGATTTCAAGTTAATAACTTATCTATAACTATATTAACATTGTTTCATTGCATCATGTCTTGCTGACACGCGGTTGAAGAACTTGATTATTGTATTTTTATTCCATTTCTGTATTGATTATTTACTTGATAATCAAAGTACCGTAATACATTACTATACTTAATATCTCTTTTGTATTCATAGTATTACGTTTATAAAAGCCTAAATTAAATTCATCTAAAAGGTAACACGACATTCATTGTCTGTTAGGTGGTACGAAGTTCGCCGGGCCAGCTAGTATATAATATAATTCAAAAATACAACATAAGGACCACTTCCAGGAGTAGGTAATTAGATATACTCATAGGAACAAAAATATAATTTCGAAAATCGGTTCACAATTGACAGAGAAATCAGTGAACATACATAAAATAAAATCGGCCAAGTCGAGTTAGACTCGCCCACCGAGGCTTCCGTACCAACGTTGGTTGTACCAATTAAGGTAGACCTCTAAATTGTATGAGCGCTCATATAATTCAGAGGCCAATCTTAACTGGCCATATTATGTATGTATGGGCACAGAATAATGAATAGTTGGTATGGGGACCTTCTTGCCAAACTTAATGATTCTAGGTCAACGGGAAATACCCTATAGGTTTTCGACCCGAAACCAGAGGGTACTTTCGGTTGACCTTGAAATGTCAATTTTGGTTAAAAGCAAGGTCTTACAGCACAAGTAAAAAAAAAAACCCAAAAATAAAAAGTTGAAAATTAAGGTACATTTTGGTACTTACAAGTTTTCGCGAAAATCAAAATTTGCCCATATCATTTTATCATATTGATTCAGGACCGTGATTTTTATATACCTAATAGGGACTATAGACCTCAGTATTTGGTATTAATTTCAACTTGCTAGGGTCACCCGTTCCTGAGAAAATCGGTGGTGACACACGGACAGACAGACAGACAAACAGACGGACAAAAAGTGATCTTATATAAGGGTTCCTTTTTTTACCTTTTGAGGTACAAAACCCTAAAAATACATACAGACGAGCTAAGAACATCCTTTTTGAAGCCTTTAAAAATATTGAATTTTCCTTATTAACCGACTTCAAAAAAAGGAGGAGGTTTCTCAATTCGACCGTATATATATATTTTTTTTATGTTTGTTCGCGGATAACTTCGTCGTTTATGAACCGATTTTGATTATTCTTTTTTTGTTCGAAAGTAGATATTCCAAGTGTGGTACCATGGTAATATTATCGAGGTCTGATAAGTATCTCCAGAGATATTGAGATAAACATCTCAAAATTGGTACTGAAAATGAATAGCGCAGCATTGAAGTCGGTTCTTTTTTAGTTTTTAATCGATATTATTTTCCATTACAGTTTATTTGCAAAATTATTTGTGTTTACGTAAAACACGCGTTTTAAATATTGAGGCATCACCTCAGTCGAACCATCAGAAACTCTGCCAATAATTCTGACAATAAACTGTCAGCAAACGATTTACATTAAATTCTTCAGGACACCTAGATCGTAAATGAAAGCTCTAAGCACTCCACATACCTAAATACCTCATTGTCCATTACAAAATACCTATCCAGAATTCTTGCCGCGAATTCAGACTATTTCGTACCTCCTGCCAAATGCCACAGAGAAGGGAAGTATAGATGTAAAACGATGTAGAACGGTTTAATTCAGTTTAATCACTTCTTCTACTTCCACTAAAATGTTGACGCCAAAATTCAGGTAAACTATTTGTGTAATTATATTGTAATACGGGACTTATCGCGCTAAAAACATAATTTTATTTACCTCGACGTTTCGATCAAGTTGCATTGACCGTGGTCACGAGAAGACTGATATAAATTTAAAAAAAAAAATGTTTTTAGCGCGATAAGTCCCGTAGTACAATATAATTATGTATGTAAATCGCGAAAGTTTAAAATTTACTATAAACTATTTGTGCTTTTGAATCGACATCCATAATAATTAAGATAGTTTAAAAACAAAAACAACCGACTTCCCTGCCCCGCGAATAAGTTTAGCAAGTTTGTGACGTTTATAATCATATATCTAAAGATACTTTTGAGATCTCGATGAAATTTTAATGAGACTACCTCTTTATAGTACCCTACCGATTAAAAAAAGAATCATCAAAATCGATTCATAAACGACGAAGTTTTCCGCGAACATACAATCAATCAAATCAATCAATAAATTTTAGTTATGAATTACTTGCATCATTAAATCAGTAGATAATTAGCGAAAAAAAACGATTTTTTAATTATTACAATAATAATACAACTTCAGAAGTATAACTAGCAAGCTTAAGCATTATTTTTCTTTCAAAATAATTATACTCTATCTACGCGCTATGATAGGCTACTTCTGACCTCAATATTAGACCATTCTATAAAGAAGTGATCTCGGAACCGTATTGGAATCGAAAGGCAACAGCTGGCCATGCAAATGCAGTCGACAAATTTCTCACCACGGACCTCAGCTGTTTCTGAATATAGATTTAATTTTAGTGAATCCGTAATTTCGTATTGCAAGGACGCGACGTGCTTGGAATTAAATATAGGTCATTATTATCTTTGTGGTTTAATGTCAACGTACCGGCTTTTTCTGGCGGTGTATTTACTACGGATATGCTCCGACCAGGTTTCATCCTACCTTGTACTATTATTTACTCTGTGCTAAAACGAAGGCCATCTTCTGCAGAGTTCCACCGGAAAGCGCGGGCGACACTACGTGGGTCGCCTCCATCAACATCCTAACCATACCTATTGGTCGAAACTAACATCGCGTTTATTAATCCAATGATTTAGTTGAAAGTGCTCGCCCTTCAATCGATGTCAAAGTGTAGGATGTCGATGGTCGCCGTCACATAGCCCCTTCTGTTGTGCTGTTCCTACCTGTAAAAAAGTTAGCTAGTACCTAACCTAACCTAACCTAACCTAACCTAGCGGATTTTCAGATCGGTTTTTAGATACATAGTGTCGCTTGAAATTATCGAATGTAGTTTCGGTTTTTTTTTCTGTATTCTGAGCAAAGCTCCATAATCTAATGTGTAATATTTATGATATATCAGAATCTTTGTTCTGACACTGACTGACTGACTGACTGACTAACTGACTAACTGACTGACTTTGATGTTGGCTGCGCCAACGCACAGCCTATACCGCAGATCGTAGCACGGTAATTATTATGATATTACCGTGGTTGTAGGGACTTAAAATTTGAAGGGTGCATTTATCTTAGTACGAAAGGGTGTAATATATAAATTATTTTTGGAAATACCGTCCCAAAGAGTGTTAAATGGGGTGAAAACTTTTGAATCTTATTTTCCTTTCGTTTCTTCAAAATCCTTTTTTTTATAAAAAAAATAAATTATCGATATTTTTTGCCAGGGGTCCATTAAAGTGGTGCAATAGGGGATAAAAGTTCATGTCGACAGTTCTTTATTTATAAAGTTATACTGATGAAAGTTGGTATTTCAGTAGTTCATTTGATATCAAAGTATCAAGTTATCTTTTTTTTTTACCAAGGGCGCATCAAGGTGGTGCCATGGAGTACGAAAGTTCTTGCAAAAGTTCTTTAGTTATACACTGATTAAAAAAAAGATTTGAGTAGTTCAACTTAAAATAAATTAAAATGAAACCCTATTTACCATGGTCACCCTATAACTTGAGAACGAGTGGACCGATATGGCTAATTCTTTGTTTGTTGTATTTTTAATTGTCAGGAGAAGCATTTATGAAAAAAAAAGTTGAAATGAATGAGAGCTGTTAAAGCAAGGTGGGTAGGTACAAAAAAAGTGACTCCAAACACTGCGCTGGCAACATACAGCTAGGCAAAGTTGCATTAGGTAGTGTTAAAAAGTCCAGCAGGCCTATCACGAAGTTTGCCAGTTGATCATTGAATGAACGAAATAAACTAAATGACGGGGATGCAGCTATGTAGGCTGTATAGCTCCATCTCTGTCATGTTCGTTCATTTCAATCCCTATCAATCTTCGTGATAGGGCTGCAGAAATGAGACACCTTTCTTGTGGTTTCATACCACGTATATTAATAATTATTTATGCGATACAGAATACCTCCCTTCCCCGCATTTTCCCCTCGTGTAGCGCTGGGATGACTACGGCGTAGCACTGACGTCATGGCGTACCTGATGTCATCATAGTGTAGCACCACAAGGTTCTACATGTATCTCCAGTATGTCTCATAGTAAATAAATACCCAATGCTGGTTAAACTAAATCCAGTTGTCCTGTCCCTCGTCTCATTGCCGTCTTCCATTTCCAGATAGACATATTTTCTCATCCATCTTAGACCGCATCATCACTTAACATCAGGAGATATAGTGGCCAAATGCTGTGGAAATAAAGAAAAATGATTTATCAAAGGTATCGCACGTAATATTTTAACTGAAGCTGTTAGCAAAGTTTTATACGAAACACAATAGAATATTTTTCAATTCTTCCACAAACCTTTTACGCCTGAAGCCGAGGGGTCCCAAAACTCCCAAAACTCCTAAACACCTTTCAGGGTTTTTTTATTGCGAATTGTCGGACAAAAGTAACTGCGGCACGGTTAGGCGAACTTATTCAAATTATCTCGAATCAGGGCTGCCTTTTGCTTCTTGATATCATTTTGACAGATTATGCAACAAAAATATATACACCTACAAGTAGGTACTTTTAAAGTTGTTTTTTTTTAAATGTTATGGTGGACAAACAAGCAGACAGCCCGCTTGATGTTAAATGGTTACTGTCGTCTTTGGAAAACTGCAACACCATGAGTGCTGTTGATGTCTGTGTATGCTGTGTCAGCCTGGCCAGCTGCTACCCTCAAGTTAGAAAATCTGTCACCAAACATCTAATGTGTTCTGGCAGCTATCCTTGAGAGCCAGTTCCCATTCTAGACTTAGCGTGCTACCATCCTAGATCGCATTGTCTTTCGCAAAAAAGGGGTGTTCTAAGTTTGCCGTGTGTATCCGTGTATGTGTATGTCTGTCTATGGCATCTTAGCGCCCAAACGGATGAACCAATTTTAATTTCGTTTTTTATTTTGTTTGATAAGAGAAATCAAGCTGAAGGGATTTTCACTATTTAAAGCTTGTTCTTAACTTTGATTCGTTAAAATCCGTTCAGCCGTTTGAAGACTAGTTCTGAGCATTTTTCTAGATGATGACGCTATGAAATAAACTTTTATAGTTCTGATCAATTCGAAATTCGGTATACTATTACTTCAACTATATTGTAAGAACTTGGTAGCGTTGACCTGATGCCGGGACGTCTCCTGCCCTGCTGTGTTTCTATAATGTAGCAGAGTTTTTAAAATAATTTATAGTCCTACAATAATTGACATCTATAAATATAGCTTGAATTCTATTTTAAATGCTAATGACTAAGTAAACATGTAAAATTATAATTTAAATTCTATTTTAATTTTATTATTAAGTAATAATAAAATTAAGTAAATGCAGTGAACGCAAATAAAACATATGCTTTCACTGAGTAAATGTGTATATTAAAATTTTTAATGATTAGATTTTAATTTGATTTTATATGTGTGATATTTGCATGCTGGTTTGTGGTAAAATGTTTACGGAACTATTTTTTACAATTTGTCAACACCAATGATACCAACATTTTAGGCAAATAAATAATTCTGATTCTGATTCCTGAAATCTGCAGAATACCCAACTCCTCACCAACTTACAGCAGAGATGTCGATTTTGGTCTCATAGGAATGGTCTAAGTGAACAGATTATGAATAGATCGGTCGGATGCATAGAAATAGGAATAATAAGGTAGTTCCTATTTCTGTGGTCGGATGCGGTTTTAAATATTGAAACTGATTAATCAATTTAGTTTTAATTTATTTATTTTTTAAATGGTATATACTTCCCAGGTGGTCCCATTTAAGTTTCATCGAGATATGTTCCGTCTCTCCAAAGATATGTAGATAAACACCTCGAACTTGGTACTGAAATTGACTAGAGTGGCATTTGAAGTCGGTTCTTATAGTTTTTTAAACGATCTTAAATTATTTTTGGGTTCTTGTTAGCTCCTACACCGCTTGAATAACTACCGGGCCCTAGCACTATTTTTTTTTTATGCGAAAATGGCTAGCGCTTTACTACTATCTCACCTGATGTTAAGTGACGATGCGGTCGATGATGTACGCACCCTCTTTTTAGGGTACCCAAAGGGTAAAACGGGACCCTATTACTAAGACTCCGCTGTCCGTCTGTCTGTCTGTCTGTCTGTCTGTCTGTCTGTCTGTTTGTCTGTCCATCTGTCACCAGGCTATAGCTCATTAACCGTGATAGTTAGACAGTTGAAATTTTCACAGATGGTGTATTTCTGTTGCCGCTAAAACAACAAATACTAAAAACAAAATAAAGTTAAAAATTAAAGGGGGTCCCCATACAAAAAACGTGTTTTTAAACGCCATCTATCTAATTAGTTTCGGCAAAATGACATAGATGGCGCTAGTAAACGAGCCCCGTCTTTCTAGATCGCGACCAAACCAAATATTCTTGGTAATATCAATTAATCAAATATATGAGTTTGAAACTGTTTCGTATTGTACGGAACCCTCCCTAAGTGTGCGATAAGAGACGCGATGCTGACTCGCACTTGGCCAGTTTTATTTAATTTACGTGTATTAACTGATGGGGCTAAAAGATGATGATATTGACTTAATAATTTTAGCGGCAATAGCCCAATGGCTAAGGCGACCACGAGCGGGCTGACCACCTAGCAAAAGAAGCCGCACTGAAGCTCAAAATGAACCCAAAATACGATTATTATCCGGTCTCATTCGTCAAGCGGCAAATCCGCTCCGGATTGCTTGATGAATGGAACCGGAGATATATATAATTCAGGTGAAACAGCTTCCATTACAAAAAATTTCCTCCCGGACGCAGTACTGGCTTTTAAAATAGTTAAGAAACTCCAACCAGCCGGCGTCATAACACAAGTGCTGACGGGGCACGGCGCGCTTCAGGTGTAAGGAGAGCCCATCTTGCATCTGCGAACCGGATGTGGGGGAAACAATTTTACATATATTATTAGAGTGTTCCGAATTTGGTCTAGATAGATATAGAAAATAAATGATTAACTGACAGAAACAAATGTAAGCATAATTATGTTCGATGATGATAAAAGAAACACGTTTATAGATTATTGCGTTGAAATATGTACGAAAGTCATAAAACGAAGTAAATAATAAAAATAATAAGGTAAATTTATTGGATGATAAAATCATCCACATTTAAACAAAATTCAAAATCTAACATTCTTCACATTGTATTAAGAAACCAAACTATTAGAAAACAAAATCTCTGATCACGTTAGAGGACAGAACGAAACATTGAAAAAAAAAATGGCTGAGGCGTCGGCCTGGCGATCGAGAGGTCGTGAGTTCGAACCCGACTCATTGCACTATTAACGTGAACCCACTCCAGACAGCATATTCAGCCTATCTACCCACATTGCTAGTAAACATTTAAAAAAATGGATGTTCCGCCTGACTTGCTACCGAAATGTAGCTCACCGCCATCAAGGAGAAAATCTGTCGCCATAACTTTACGGTGTTCCGGCAGCACACAGTCCTTAAAGTCAATATACTCGAGGCCTAGCGTATCTCCTCCATCGTCGATTACATTATCGCTTCGCTTACGCTTACCATCAATGGTCAAACGCTAGCTTGTAAGATATTTTTTTAAATATACCAAAATTTTCCACTAGATGGCGTTGTCTACCGATAAAACACACTATTGTTTTATTTTTGGCGTTTGGTGCTTGTATTTAGACAACAAGGTTATAAAATAATATCGTTTAAAAACTAAAAAACAACCGACAAAAAGACGAAAGTCGATAAAATTACCATGGTACCACACTTGGAATATCTCCTTTCAAACAAAAAAAGAATAATCGAAATCGGTTCATAAACGACGAAGTTATCCGCGAACAAACATAAAAAATATATATATATATATATATATATATATATATATATATACGGTCGAATTGAGAAACCTCCTCCTTTTTTTGAAGTCGGTTAAAAAATAGCAACATCTATGTTTTTGAAGCACGTTATATCTGTTAATTTCAACAGTAAACGTTCGAATTACGAATCGCAAACACATACGTTAAAAAAAGGTTATTGTTACGTAATTCGATGTTTCTCTATCCTGGCCGACAGGATCAGATAGGGGGCTAAAATGCGACATATTAAATTATTTACTAATTTTTAATATTTTTATAATATTAAGTGGTTCAAGAACTTGCTTCTTGCCAAATTTTATGATTCTAGGTCAACGGGAAATGCCTTATGGTTTTGATTCCCTTGTGAAACCGCAAAATATGCGACATAAACGATCACATCATTTGATTGCGTTATCTGACAAGTTTTATGTTTTCACAGCCAAAAGAAACCGTAGACCCGAGTATTTGACATTGATGACCTTAGTAAACTATGTTAGTAATATTTGTGCTTATCTACGGGCAACACTACTCCGTAGTTTCAACTGTCAATGTCAAGCCTCAATCTCTCTGCGTACGCCATTGTAAGATTAAGAAAGATCGTAAAAAAAAAAGAAAATATAAAATATTATAAAACCAGGTTAAATAAACAGTGCTAAAACAATTAAATAGTTTTCCATTAAAACCATCCAGACATCAAACAACAGATATAAGTGTCAACTTGATATCTGTAGGCGTTCCTGAGAAAAAGGGGTCTTGACATAAGGACCGACAGACAGACGGACAAAACGTGATCCTATAAGGGTTCATTATTCCCTTTAAGGTACGGAACCTTAAAATCCCTGCCCATCTGTCAAACTAACCACATCGCACAATAAGCCGGAATTCAACGAATAAGTTGAATGGCTCAGAGAAAGAAAGAATTTCGCATTGAAATTTTGGTCAACCCTGCTTCCAGAACAGTGTGAGTCGAAAACTCTAAATTGTTAATAATCGCTGCCAGTTCACGGCCCTATAATTTGACTTCGCGGGAACTTTTTCGCCATTTAGATAAATTGAATTTTTCAACTTTGGTAGTTTTGTCTCGCTTATGAAACCTAATTTGCTGAATGAAAATATTTTATTAGGTAGGTTTACCTACTTGCTTTTGTTTGCAACTTCTTTATTACATAGTATGAAAGAAAGTCGCTCGCGCCGTCTGTACGCTTAGATCTTTTAAACTATGTAATGGATTTTGATGCAGTTTCTAGCAATAGATAGAGTGATTGAATCAAGAAGAAGGTTTATTATGTATGATAGGATCACCGTGCGAAGCCGGGGCGGGTCGCTAGTCGTATATAAAGCTTCTTAGAATAAAATTGAAGAAACACAGAGTAGTAATCCCTAATCGCCAGGCTGGGCAGGCGGGATGGCGATCGCAGGATGTAGCTTCGCGCACGGGTGACGCTGCTGCTCATCACCGGCACATGAGTAAAGAAAAGGAACACAGACAAAGCTTCATCCAACTGCGCTGTGATGATGACATAGACGCGCGTGTGTGCGTGAGCACTGGCGGCCTGTGTGCCGCCTGTCACGTACGGAGTGAAACCGGTTTATAGTGGCTCGGCTTGTGCTTTAACTCAGGGCTGTCGCTCGCGACGCGTCGCGTTATATTATATTATTTTTATCCCATGTATTAAAAAGTGATGATTGGTTCCTCGATAAGTCCGCGCAAATTAGGTCTTTTCCGCCATAGGGTGGGAAAGTGATTTTTTAATTTTTGGCTTATGAAGGTTCGGGTTGGATTTAGAATCGTTTGGCACGAAAAAGGGGGGTAGAGGGGTGGAATGGGAAGGGGAGGGTCCCCCCTTCACTACCCTACCACTCCCATTACAAGGTAATGCATAGTTTTTGAGTTATGCCTATTTTTGTTGGGTTTTATTTTGGATTTTTGGTTGAATTTAGAATCGTTTGGCATGAATTTGATATAAAATATTATGGGGATGGGTAGAGGTTAGGTCCCTGATTGTAACAATACCATTTCTTTAACAAGGTAATGCATATTTTACAAGAAAACGATATAAACAAAATCTAACCTAAAAATATACTAAACCATAAAAACAAAGCGCAAATAATAATTACAAGGGCTAGATAACTCATTAAAAATTTTAGTAATATTATTTACCACTACTAAATTAATAAGAACACCCCACTAGAAAAAAAACTAGGTTAGGTTAGGTTGAAACTGCGAAAACACAACGCGCGAGCCGAGCGAGCGTGCCGCGGCAGCGGCCGGCGAAGCGCAAAAAGTTTGTTTAACATCCAACAAAACAGTGATATTGATCAGCAAAGTGTTACAAAAAAGTGAGGTTATGATTTTACAAAAATACGCATAACTCTTAAACTATGTATTACCTTGTATTTAAAGTGGTGGGAAAAGGAAAGCGGGACCCTCACCTACCCCCTCCACCCCTCCATTCCCCCTTTTTCGTGCCAAACGATTCTAAATTTCAACCGAAGGTTCTTCTATAGTGCCCGATCTAAGGAGGTTCAATGAAATTCCTTGACATTTCATAACATTACATGACATTTCGTGACATTTCATGAAATTTCGTGACATATCATTACATTTCGTTACTTTTCATGACATTTCGTTACTTTTCATGACGTTGTAAGACATTTTGTCACATATGACATTTCATGACATTTATGACATTTATGACATTTATGACATTTATGACATTTATGACATTTATGACATTTATGACATTTATGACATTTATGACATTTATGACATTTGTAACATTTATGACATTTATGACATTTATTACATTTATGACATTTATGACATTTATGACATTTATGACATTTATGTCATTTATGACATTTATGACATTTATGACATTTATGACATTTATGACATTTATGACATTTATGACATTTATGACATTTATGACATTTATGACATTTATGACATTTATGACATTTATGACATTTATGACATTTATGACATTTATGACATTTATGACATTTATGACATTTATGACATTTATGACATTTATGACATTTATGCCATTTATGACATTTATGACATTTATGACATTTATGACATTTATGACATTTATGACATTTATGACATTTATGACATTTATGACATTTATGACATTTATGACATTTATGACATTTTTTACATTTATGACATTTATGACTTTTATGACATTTATGACATTTCGTGACATCTCATGACATAGATCGTTGTCGTCAATGATGAAATTTGAAAAATAAAAAAGCAGGTCAAGTTTACTTGAAGGTGGATTTTATTACGAAGTTTTTTTTTTTTTTTTGTACCAACCCTACAAGAATAGTTAAACGTTTTGTCCGTTCCTTAGAAGGTTTGTCTCTGTAACTTTTCTTTACTCATGTGGTAGTAATTATAAAAATGGTTATCTCGCCATTTGTCGGTCGCCAGAACTTCGTTCATTGATCAGCAGGATGTACCACGGGTAGGTGAGGTTGGCACGTAGATGGTATGATTGCCCCTAAATTTATATAATTCATGTTATATCGTATTTATTTCATATACGAGTAAATATGAATTCTGTTAAAATAAACTATTCTTAAAGAAAACAAAATGCATCTATCGCATAGTATACACCAGATTCATGGCATATATGTCTAGATAAAAATGTAGACTACCTAAATTGAAGCTTGAAAATAGAATAAAAATTGTACCCTCCCGCAGTGCAGTTGAAATCATAAATCAGAACATTTTACTAAAATTCTCACAAATCCCTTGACAATATAACTTTTATACTCCAAGATTTAAGGTCGAGAGTGTCTCTTTGTGTTGTAAATTTAAACTGACCTCACGTGACTCGTGTCACCAGCGCTTAAATTAGGGTCGTGCCTCAACTGAACTTATTTTATGCCGGATACATTTTCTTGTCGAAAATAAAATTTTCAAACACAAAGTTATGCGGTATTATTATAGTGTGTTATAAAGGGACTTGTCGAGATAGCCAGTATATTTCTTTTAGTTTTACACTCCTTTTGACACAGTTACTACAAAATGTTCTACATAATTTATACAACAATAGAGAGAGATAGAGGTATCTTTCATCTCCGGTAGAGGCCAACCTAGGCGAAGGTATCACGACCAGATCAGTGGGGCTATTCTGTAAGCTAGTTTACGCATCTCGCAAGCGGTGAGATTTGAATTTCGAATTACGAAATTCAACCGTATTACAATCGTATTACGATTTTTAGTAGAAGCATCTGTGAAAAATGATCAGAGCCCACTGATGCCGTGTTCACGAGCGCGCGTCGCGTTGGTATGTAGGTATATATGGCATAGTTTGGATGGACGCATGGATAATTGCATCATACGTAACGCACCGTTGATCTACGATACATTTTAAGTCAGGCCTTGTTCTAACGCCAGAAGATTTGTGCTCTTGTAAGTACTACAAAAAAAATGAATTTCTTTATATACTCTGAGTTTAATGGCCGTAAAAGCGGATTAGCAAGCGTAGCATAGAATTCTCTCCCCTCGGATTTTGTGGCGCGATAATTTTCGCAAGGTGGCTTGGAAAAGCTGGATGAGAGTAGTTGAGGATCGTGCTCAGTAGCCTGCAGTTGGTGAAGCCTAATCTAACAGTGGACTAATATAGACCGATGTTGATGATAATAACGGCCAAACTTGGTTAAGTTAAACCTACCGACGTTACTCCGGCACATAAAACATCCAACCTCGAACCGGCTAAAACACAACAACACCCAGCCCTAGTACTCAAGCATTGTGTGAGACAGAATTTACGCAGAGATAGTGTCGACTGGCCGCAGTAAAGTGTGCAGAAGGTTACTTGGGACTTCCTATTTCTGAAATGAAAAGGAGAATTGAAGTATGATTTATTTTATTAAAAAGAATATGAGAAATATACCTATTGTACGTATAAAATAGGGAACGGTACAGGTGAAATGACGACAATGTACTTGGTAGATGTTTATTATTAAGTAAATGTTCAACTTCTGCGCTCGCACATTTTTCTTAACGATTTCGGTTCCCAATGCTCCTGTTTTGTTTAGGGTTCCGTACCTTAAAGGGTAATAAAGGAACTCTTATAAGATCACTTTCTCGTCCGTCTGTCTGTCTGTCCCTGTGTCACCACCGTCATTTTCCCAGGAACGGGTGGACCCAGCAAGTTGAAATTTATACCAGATACTGTAGTCTATAGTCCCTATTAGGTGTATAAAAATCAAGGTCCTGAGCCAACACGTTAAAAAGATATGGGCAAATTTAGATTTTTGCGAGAACTTGTAAGCACCAAAATGTACCTTAATTTTCAATTTTTTTTATTTTTCGGAATGTTTCCTTTATTTGTACTGTAAGATCTTGCTTTTTGCCAAATTTCGTGACTCTAGGTCAACGGGAAGTACCTTATAGGTTTTCATGATTACCTACGGAGCCGAGACGTGGACGCTGACAGTGCGACTGGTTCACCAATTCAAAGTCGCTCAGCGAGCTATGGAGAGGGCTATGCTTGGAGTCTCTCTGAAGGATCGAATTCGAAATGAAGTCATCCGTCAGAGAACCAAAGTTATCGACATAGCTCAAAGGATCAGCAAGCTGAAGTGGCAGTGGGCTGGTCACATCTGTCGTAGAACCGATAACCGTTGGGGTAGACGTGTTCTAGAGTGGAGACCACGGCTTGGTAAACGTAGTGTAGGGCGCCCTCCAGCTAGGTGGAGCGATGATATACGCAAGTTGGCTGGCAGCAGTTGGAAACAGAGAGCTGAAGATCGAGCTCAGTGGTGTGCCAATGGTGAGGCCTATGTCCAGCAGTGGACGAAGATAGGCTGATGATGATGAGGTAGATGTATTCTGTAAACCGCTTTCCGATTTTTATACAAAAATAAAAAATATAAAAGTTTAAGGGGGGCATCCCAGACATGGAACAGAAACAAAAAAAAAATCTTCAAACCTATACATGTGGCGTGTCTATCTATGGATAGGTCTTTAAACATGATATAGAGGTTTCTAAAATAACTTTTTCTCAAAGTCAACATTTAAAAGATAGGCGCGTCTAAAGTGCTAAAATGTGTGTGTGTGTGTGTGTGTGTGTGTGTGTGTCTCTAACTTTTAAAGTTAAGGGAGTGAAAAGGGTTTGAACGAGATACAGTCAGCAGTTTTTGAGATAAAGCGACCGCAAATATAACTTTGTTTTTCATACAAACACTATGAAAAACAAAGTAAATTTTTGGTTGCGAAAAATCATAGTTATTGAATACTCTACTGTGTTACGGAACCCTAAGAGTGCGAATCCGACCTGCACTTGGCCAGTTTGTTTTTGTGTAAGGTAGATCGCTACGGTGGTCTCCATATAAGATTTCCTGGATAATTGGATGAATGCATTATAACACAAGCTTAAGCGTATCTCCCCGTAAACATTACCCGCTGCCGCTCGTCCTAAGCCCCCTCCCTAAACGCGCGTGCTTTCTAAGTTTAAGCGCTCCTTACTAAACGTGCTACAGAATAAATGACACGCAAGTCTTTAGCTTGATTTTCAGTGTTTTGTTTTCTAGTGATCACGGCAAACTTCTCGAGAACTCAATAGTAAACAGAGAATGTATTTACTAATAAATCTTGGAATACGTCAATAGTTAAACGCAGATATTAGATTAGTCCTCGTTCATTACTTTTAAGGGTACCGCAGTCAACAAGATGACGTCCGTCTGTCTTTCTGTCTGACAACGGCTTAGCTCAGTCACAGAATAATGAATAGTACAACAGTGACTATGGCAGGCATGGATATACTCTTTCATCATGCCGAAAATATTTTTTTTTTCAATTGAGAAAAAGTAACATCCCATGGTGTCGTAGGATATTTAAAATTTTGACGTGTGACAAAAATACGATAGAAGTAGATATAACGCAGTTCCCAGGAAAACAAACAGAGTTAAGTAGGTGTTTAGTCGACGAACCTAATGTTAGCGGTTTTGGTGCGCATAGGTATAATAAAATATTATAAGTTGTAAGTTATAAAAATGTTATAAGTTATGAATATGGGGCTAATTTAAATAATCTCGCCAAAGAAATATAGCGCTTAAAAATACAATTAAGAAACCAATAAATACTAAACATTCACTTACCGCAAACTAAAGCCTAACTAAAACACTTAGCAATACGCTGCCAAACAAATGAAATAATTTCAACTTGGAACCACCTAAGTTCTGTCTAAGTAGGTACGGTCGGCGTCATGCAAAATGAGTCAAGTTTTCAGATGGCTAATTAATTCTCGCGCACGCTGTTATCTCCACCAAGTTGCCTGTTGCGAGAATGCTTTAGGACGGCGTTATGCAACATGGTGTTATCTAGTCTACATGAAAATGTCTAGTTAGGAGTTTACATACTAGAAGTTACGTAGTAATTAAGATTTATTTTTATGAGCTAACCCTAGATTGGTAGAGGCGTCTCGGTCTTATCATCAGTAAAGCTTAACTATTATCACATCTTAATTAGCTCAGACTTATTTATTATGATAATTTCATAGTTTAAGAGTTTACAGCTCAATTATTTATTAAAAATTAGGTAAGTAAACAACGACAAAGAAGTATTATGTAGGTATACATTTCAATTTCAATTCTGTCAATCACCAGATACATATCTCTGTTCTCCCCTGTTATTTGTGCATCATCTGATATTTATTTATTAAATTTCCTAAAATAATATGTTTTGTACGTCAGTAACCGTTACTTGTCTCTGACTGCATACCACCGTCCCAGTTTACCAATGTCGCCGCGTGCCCTATCTCGGCGCGCTTGCAGCAATTAAGCCCCGCACAGTCTGTGTGAACGAGCCGATAGCGATCCGTGTACAGTGTACACGCTGCCTTACATCGCTACATGATAAATTACGTGGGATTACGTTCTAACACTTTTAAGTAGGTATTAAGGTTCTTATTTATTAATATCAAGTACCTAACAAGTAAGATTCCTAAAAAATCCTGATATAATTAAAAACACAAACTATCATAAAAAAGGCAGACGGAGTCGTGCCGAACACCCGAGTGAACGCAAGTTCAGTAATACTAAATGCTGGAGTAATACGCTTCCGCGCTCAGTTTGTTGCCAAGCGGCAGCAGGGTCGGACGCTTCCGTGCAGTATTACTTCGCAGTGTTGCTTACGTAGTAATCATGCCGTATTGACTATGCCGGACTGAGCGCGGAAACTTATTACTCAAGAATTTAGTATTACTGAACTTGCGTTCACTCGGGTGTTCGGCACGAGTCCGTCTGCCTTTTTTATGATAGTCTGAGATTAAAAATTAAACTGCTTTCGTCCGTCCGACGAAGAGCATTTAGGACAGTTTCACCGGATACTGATAATTTTATTCTGTGGTATTAGTGTAAGTAAGTAGGTACTCATAATATCTCAGCTACTTTATGGAATACCTTCTCACATTATTTAATACAAGCAAACTGTATCCCAAGAGAAAAGTAACCGATCTTTAAATCTAAATACAACCGCGACACATAAATTACCCCCCGCTGTGGCCGTTTTTACCTTTTTTGTCCCTGGCGCAGATACACTTTTTATCGGTTGCTAATTTATTTTCACTGGCAACCTCGACGCGTTTTTAATTCTCAACCGTATGAACACCTAGGAAAGTGGGTATTTTTTAATATTTACTAGCTGATACCCGCCACTTCGTTCACGTACACGAAGAATTTAGTAGCCATGTTCGTCCTGATGCTATAAAGTATCTCCTTGTTAAATTTCAGTACGATCGGATCGTCCGTTTAGTCGTGATTAGGTAACAAACAGACAGAGTGACAGTGTCAAACGTTTTTATATTATTAGTCTGGATGAATAGCTATAATATGTAGAATTACCTGTTGGTAAGTGACGGATGTGGTCAAGGATGGTAGCACGCTAGGCATATAATGGGAACTGACTGTCAAAAACAGCTGCTGTAGCACATTTAGAAGTTTGGTGAAAGATTTTCCAACTTGAGGGTGGTCTCAACAGTAAAATGTGCTCATACATTTTTAGGGTTCCGTACCCAAAGGGTAAAACGGGACCCTATTACTAAGACTCCGCTGTCCGTCTGTCTGTCTGTCTGTCTGTCTATCTGTCCATCTGTCTGTCCGTCTGTCACCAGGCTGTATCTCATGAACCGTGATAGTTAGTTGAAATGTTCACAGATGATGTATTTCTGTTGCCGCTATAACAACAAATACTAAAAACAGAATAAATTTAAAAATAATAGCGGGTTCCCCATACAAGAAACGTGTTTTTTTCGGCATTTCACGCCATCTATGTACGCTTAGTTAGGTAAACGTTCCATAGATGGCGTTATATTGAAATGTCGATTCCTAACACCTTTGTTAGACGTTAGATGGCGTTATAAGAAATAAAATGTTTAATAATTATTATTTTTTGCTGGCGAATAATGATAGTGGTATTTTTTGCTCGATCTTATAAAATACTGTAGTGTGGTACTACGTGGTATTATTTTTATTTATTATCTTTTCTATGGTGGTACGGAACCCTACGAGTGCGAGTCCGACTTGCACTTGGCCAGTTTTTTTTTATAGTTAAATTAATTGGTGCACGGCGAGGATATAAACCCACTACCTCTGGCGTCAAAGCCGACCATACTTCCAGTGCGCCACTGGGCTCTATCTAATAGTAATTTTTAGTAACACTCTTGGGGATGCAGGTGTCCAGCCATTGGCGATGGTGACCGCTTATCAATCGGCCCATCAGTTTTGTTTAAAACAAGTTAAAACTAGGTATCTAGATACAGTCTAAAAATACTCTACGCCATACGGTTAAGTAATGTATATTCTGCTGATGTTTTTAGGGTTCCGTACCTTAAAAGGAAAAAAGAACCCTTATAAGGGTTCCTTATTCGGTTGTCCGTCTGTGCGTCTGTCTGTCTGTCTGTCCTTTATCTCCGAAATGCGTAGAGGTATCAAGTTGAAACTTATACAAAGGGTAAAAAATGTTAAACTCGCATCAGGCCACGTGACCTGATCGAACATTCGTAAGACGGAAGGAGAGTAGAACAAATACACAACGTTAATGTTCAAATTTTCACTTCTGCCGGCACTCCCGGAGTGCAACCCGTTGTTTTTAGGGTTCCGAACCCAAAGGGTACCAACGGAACCCTATTACTGAGACTCCGCTGTCCGTCTGTCTATCTGTCTGTCTGTCTGTCTGTCCGTCTGTCTCCAGGCTGTATCTCATGAACCGTGATAGTGAGACGGGTGAAATTTTCACACATGATGTATTTCTGTTGCTATAACAACAAATACTATAACAGAACAAAGTTAAAAATTTAAAATTGTATGGGGACCCATACAAAAACGTGTTTTAACTATAGCGCCATCTATCAACGATTGTTTACCATATTAATAATATTAATTGGCAATAGCCCAATATGGAGAGGTCGTGTGTTCGATCCCCCCTCACCCATTGCACTATTGACGTGAACCTACTCCAGACACAAGCATATTTAATATTTAGCTTAGTTGGAGGGGTTAACAAGAATACTAGTAATGTGCAAACCACATTACGAGTAATCTTTTAAAAAAAATTACCTACCTTAGTGTTAACGTTCACTTAATTGGTGTTAGAAGTTCGTTAGATATTCTGTAGATGGTGTTGTAGTTAATAAGCATGTTTAGTATTGACACGTCAATATCATATAATATTGCCGTGTGGTATTATACTGCGGTTCGGGACCCTCCGTGCGAGACAAAAGTCTGAATCGCACTGCTCACCAGCTTTATTTTTTTATTCTAACTGTGCTCACGGTTATTTGGAATAAAATGTGCCTATGTATGAATTCACACTTTCACTTTATAATACGTAATTCACTGTTACAAACTTTTGCATGAAAATGAAGTGTGATAAATTAATAATGAAAAGTGCCAGTCGTAGCAATATGGCAAAACCCGAAAATAATCCCCCATTTTTCCCTACCTGCTCAGAGCTGGTATAACGTATAACTAAAAGGAGCGGCGCGATGAGGTAATATCCAGTGACTAGCAACAAATTGGCCTGTACAGGCGTCGAGAGTAAATGTCCCAAATATTTGCCTAGTGAGTGCCATTTCACAAATTAAACCGTCCAACTTTTGGGGGCATTTCGTAGGATCATAGGAGGCTACAGAACAGTATGGGTGGTACAAATTGAAGACCTATGGAGAGCTGTAAGTCACCTGCGTCTACAAATGCCAGAATGTCACACGTTGACGTAGACCCATAGACGTAATATAAATGGATGGAGAACTGCAGATTTTTCGACAAATTCAATTTAATCCGTATACTTTAAAAATAAGGTTGTAATTGCTTTGTAGAACAAACCGGCCCCATTGAGAGACACCAGGGTGGGAATGTGTCCTTGTCTAACAACCTGCTAGTCCTTTATAATATCCTCAGACAAACACGAATCCATATTTTGACCGCATCTTCGGATTTTTTCCAAATTTTTCAATGCAACAGTTTAGCTTTTAGAGGGGGGAGGGGGACGCCCTACTGGAACAAAAATTTGCACTCAAATTTTTTTTATTTCGTAAACGGAGCATTCAATCGAAAAATGGTATTAGCAACCCTTAAGTCATTTTAAAAGACCTATTCAACGATACCCCACACGATGGGATAGACGACGAAAAAAAGAATTCATCCCCACTTCTCATGTAGGGGAGCTACGCTAAAAAAATATTTTTCTAAATTTTATTTCACCACTTTTTAGGGTTCCGTAGCCGAATGGCAAAAAACGGAACCCTTATAGATTCGTCATGTCTGTCTGTCTGTCTGTCTGTCTGTCCGTCCGTATGTCACAGCCATTTTATTCCAAAACTGTTAGGCCTACAGAATTAAAACGTGGTAGGTAGATGTATTCTGTGAACCGCTTTCCGATTTTTATACAAAAATAAAAAATATGAAAGTTTAAGGGGGGGCATCCCATACATGGAACTGAAACAAAAAAAAAATTTTCTTCAAACCTATACGAGTCTATACGCGTCTATACGTATCTATGGATAGGTCTTTAAAAATGATATTCAGGTTCCTAAAATCATTTTTTCTCATTGTCAATCATTTGAAAGATAGGCGCGTCTAAAGTGGTAAAATGTGTGTCCCCCCCCCTCTAACTTTTAAAGTATGGGAGTGAAAAATCTAAAAAAAATATATGCTGTAGATCTCAATAAAAACTAACAACGAAAATTGGTTTGAACGAGATACAGTAGAGATATGGTGACCGCAAAGATAACTTTGTTTTTCATACAAACACTATGAAAAACAAAGTTAATTTTGTAGTTGCGAAAAATTATAGTTATGGAATACTAAACTGTGTAACGGAACCCTACGAGTGTGAGTCCGACTTGCACTTGGCCAGTTTATTAGGCGTAATTTATATACATACCCCTACAAAATTACAGCTTTCTAGTATTAACGGTCTCTTAGCAAAACCTCGGACAGACAGACAGACAGACGGACATGAAGAAACTATAAGGGTTCCTTGTCAGGACTACGGAACCCTAAAAATGTCATATCTCATAAACTATCCAAAATGGTAGAATATACACCGGGGTTCAATAGATGCGAAGTAAGGTCCTCTACCACCCTGCTTCGTTTGATCCATCGGTGCTGAATCAGTCTGTATATAAGTTGTCCATACAAAAGAAAGGGACAAACTCCGTTCAAGGTCGGTCTCAGGGGGCCGGTGTACGCGATCAAGTTTAATATGTAGCTAAGCATCTGCTTATATATACATAATATAAAACTACTGATCTACGCACAGATCTCTGTGCCTTGTACTATTCATTATTCTGTGTCTGTGCGTAGATCTGTAGTTTTATATTATTTTAGTTTCACTATGGCTCCACACAATTAGTGTGTTTAGCCAGTATTAAATAATTAGATAGTTCAAGTATTCGTATATTAAAGTCGTAAAGTCGAGTCAAAGCACATTTAGGTCTAGCTTAAATCATAGACTTTCAGAGGAATTTTGGTGTGAAGTGGCATATTTTTCAACATCATGATAATTTAATGTGTGCGAGTATAGGGGTAATAAATAATTAGTGTTTTTACTACATTCATTATTTATTACACATTAACTTGCGGAGGAATACACGTTTTAGGAATAAAACACAATGAGGGCACACACATTTCAACTAGATATCTCAAGGCGTTCCTGAGAAAAAAGTGAAATCTATAAGGGTTCCTTTTTTCCTGTTGAGGTACGGAACCCTAAAAAAACAGGCGTATTGAGAACCTCCTACTTTTTAGTGAAGTTGGTTAAAAAAGGTAATGCCGGCCTAATATTGCTACTGTCGCTGTATTCCAAGCTACAAGATTGGAACAGAATTGAAACAAGGCCGGAACCTTTTTAATAAATTTTCTTTGGTGGAACTCACCGAAATAAGTAGATACTTTTAGGCGACTTCCTTCCTTCGTCGGAATTATATTGAAGGATAGCATGTGTTGGATGCCGTTTTGTTCTACAAAGCAATTACAACCTTACCATTAAAGCATACGGATTAAATTGAATTTGTCAAAACATCTACAGTGCACCATCCTTTTTATTAACCGACTTCAAGAAAAGCAGGAGGTTTCTCAATTCGACCGTATATATTTTGTTTTTTTTTATGTTTGTTCGCGGATAACTTCGTCGTTTATGAAACGATTTTGATTATTCTGTTTTCATTCGAAAGGAATATCTCCTTTCCTTTCTCCCAAGTGTGGTACCATGGTAATTTTATCGAGGTCTGATAAGTATCTCCAGAGATATTGAGATAAACATCTCAAAATTGGTACTGAAAATGAATAGCGCGGCATTGAAGTCGGTTGTTTTTTAGTTTTTAAACGATATTATTTAGTTTTTAAACGATATTATTACGTTTATGGTTGGATGGAGTTTTAGCGGGAACGTGAAGAAGTGTGTGTGCTCTGTTTGTAAACTTGTTTTTTTTTCTGCAAGTGATGTGTAATTAATGGATGTAATTGTAAGAATGGATTATTAACCATTTTAGACATGATTTCTTTTTTAGGAAATCTTATCTACTTTTAATTCATAGGTACCTATATAAATATGTACATACATCTGTGCAAAAAGAGAACCATCGTGGCTTTACGATAAACTTACATTAAAATGTAAGGAAGGAAGGTATAATATATATACCTACGCCTACCTAGTACCACCCGATAATGATAAGAGTCGGTACCTACCGAGTACTTTATTATTAAAATATCTGTGCGACCAAGGCACTTATCAAACAATTGCAGTCGTATTAGCAATGACAGAATTGACAGAGCAATGTTGTCAACGCAACAAAAACAGTAAATTAGAACCATCAACACGCGCGCCCTCAATTTCTACGAAGGTTCTCTTTTTGCTCAGACTCTACATAAAACTATAACCGGCGAGCATGTATGAAGGCGTTCATGAAAGTGGAAGAAGCGAAAGACGTAAGAATGTCAGTACCCCTAGTATGAGATTTCATACCAAACTCAATATCGTTTATCGAACAAATTTTGTATGAAAAACAGTACAGCGCCTCTAGTGGCTACTACACTTCACTAAATTTAGACCAATCAGGGAGCTAGAATAAGTCGAAAACTATGTGAGATCTGTCAAAAGCGTTTACGATAAAAACTCGTACTAGGGGTACAGGATCGTAGCATGTGAAAAGAAGTAGTCTCTGCCTACCCCAGCGGAAAAAAGGCGTGATTCTATGTATGTATATCTACATAAAAATCACGCTGTTTTCCCGTTGGAGTAGACAGAGACTACTTTCCACATGCTACGCTACACCATAGTTTTAAAACTGTGGCTACACGCTACGAGACACCTTACTGTCATTATAATGTCTTTGCCTCCTTAATTTTAGTTGGTTGTGAAAGCCTTACTAATTTACTTTTAGGGAAAAATTGTTGCCGTTGGGTTGGCACTTTCTGTACTTAACTTTTGTCTTGTTTATGCCGTGAATGGAGTCATTAAGGGCAAGCTGTTGGGTAAAGGACAGCGCAGATTTTCTTAATAGACTTTAGTCTGAATTTGGGCCATTGTCTTACACTGTTTTAACCTATCTTTGGTGTTTCTTTTTTTTATATTTTATAGGCTAGCATTTGATTACTATCTCACCTGTTGGTAAGTGATGATGCGGTCAAAGATGGTAAGCACGCTAGGCCTAGAATGGGAACTGGCTCTCAAGGATAGCTGCCGGAAAACATTACATGTTTGGCGACAGATTTTCTAACTTGAGGGTGGTAGCTGGCCAGGTCGACACTAGATAGTGTCCTGCCGCCATGCGGGGGTTGTTGGTTTCTTAACGATGTTTTTCCTTCACAGGAGGGCCACTGTGAAAAGCGCACATACATTTTTCTATAGAAAAATCCATTGGTCCACGGCGGTTTGAACTCGTTACCTCTGGCATCAAAGCCAACCGTTCTCCCGATTATACGCCAACGGGCCCTCATTGCGCCACCGGGCCCCCGGGCCATTCTGTTTGTAAATTTGTGATTCAGAGCAGTGATTAAAGCTTAGGTCGTACGTTCTACTTTTTAATAGACTTCACAAAAATGGAGGAGGTTCGCAATTCAGCAGTTTTTTTGTTTTGTTTGTTACCTCCAGAACTCCGTCATTGTTTAACCGATTTGGAAAAATATGTTTTTGTTTGAGAGAGTACCTATGCTTCTCGTTTGACCCCTTTGTAATTTTATCAGGATCTGATAAGTATCTCCAGAGATATACGCCTAAAACTCTGCTGAACTGAACTACTGAAAATTACTAGCGCGGCGTTTGAAGTGTTTTTTTTGTTTTTGTATTATTGTTTGGATTATTTTTGGTTTGTTGCAAATATAATCTATCAATCATCGCGGAAAATATCGTTTGTATGAAGAAGGATCTCATACATTGAGGCAATTTATTTATTTATTTATTTATTCATCTTGCTTTGGATGGACATTACAGTTTCCCAATTCGCCCTTCCAAGTTCTTAGATACTAATAAAATATAATAATAATAATGAAATAAAGGTACTACATGTCTAACTCCTATCATAACTTATACAAAGCAGATGAAAAAGTTTCTACAAAATTCATAGCAACTTTGCGAAATTCTTGCTCTGTGCAATTAAATAGATCTATATGTTGGTGTTGGTGTAGCACAGCATTAAGAATACGAAGCGCGCGCGGGAGCGGAGCCAGGCGGCCCAGCTCAGTGCGACACAATGGCACAGCCAACAAGTCATGTCGCCGAGCTCTCGAGTAGTTATCTGGCACTGCTATTTTGATTCTCTCTAGCAGTGCGGGGTTACATTTTCGCCCTACCATAACATTCCATATATATTCTGCTAAAGAAATATAACGCCTTAATTCCAATCCATTGTATCCTACCATGCCAAGCAAAAATGCACTAGGATACACAAATGGATATCCCACAAAATACCCATATTGTTTATGATACAGCCATCTGATGAACTTTTTTTGTATTTTTTCCACTGACTGCACATATTTTGCTTCAAACGGACACCAAACGATAGCGTTCGTTTCTAACCTGCTCCTTACGAAGGCATTGTACAATGCTTTCAGAGCAGGTATGCTATCTAAGTGTCTCGCTTGTCTGAGGACGAACCCTAAAGTACGGAATGCCTGTGCACAAAGTTCATTAATATGCAGTCGGAAGGATAAATCTTCACTCATCGTGACACCCAAGTCTTTTATGCTGCTAACTCTCTCAAAGTTGTTACAACCCAGAGTGTATGGGTAAATCATAGGCTCATGCGTTCTAGAAAAGGAAATTAAGGAACACTTCTTACCGTTAAAATGAAGGTTATTAATTTCACTCCACTGCCATATCCGGTCAATATCCCCTTGCAGATGAGAAAACTCAACTGGGTCCCTTATATTGAGGAAGAGTTTCAAATCATCTGCGTATAACAAGCAACGAGCAAATCTGACTACTTCTGGCAAGTCACTTATCATAATCAGAAACTGTAAGGGTCCTAAGTTGCTTCCTTGACTTACCCCTGAGTGCGTATGATATTGTTTGGAAACGTAACCCTTCCAATAAACGTATTGGCGCCGGTTCCCAAGATAGGAGCAGAAAAAGCGAATCAGTTGAGGAGAAAAACCAACTCTTGAAAACTTCCGAATAAGTATGTCATTGTCTACAGCGTCGAAAGCCTTGCGAAAATCAAAATAAGCAGCATCGACCTGGTTACCGGCGTCAACCGATTCGACAATATATGACCAAAAGGATATAAGATTCGATGATGTTGATCTGCCCGTTCTAAAACCATGCTGAGCATCCGGCTGTTGACTCTCAAACTGCTGGCTAATTCGACGCTGTAGAATTGACTCAATACCTACTTATATACAAGAACTAAGCAACATGCTTCAGCGCCGTCTAGTGCTTTTGGTGGTGAGTGAGTATAGTTTACGTAGTAACTATTATATAATCTGTGGTATAGTGGATGGCTGTTTGTTAAGGTACGGCCACACTGCGGCGTCCTGCGATCTGCAGGCGCGATCTCAGTACTTTTCAATTGTTTTCTGATCGCGTTTGGTGTGTACCAGTCGATACAAATACTACTGCGCTATCGGATCGCCGCCTAGATCGCGCACACAGGACGCCGCGGTGTGTCCGTACCTTTACTCTTTCGCGCAAAAACGGCTTAACAGACTTGTATGAAATTAGACCTACGGCATAGAAAAGATAAGAATACTCCTACGGCACAGAATACTTAATAGTAGGCACTACGTACACACAGATAGTAGGTATACTATAAAATAATAATAATAAAAAGTGTTTATTTCTCTTGACAAAGGTATCCGTGATATTTCAGTAACAAATGAATCTTAAACTATAAGTACCTACTTATTACTTTGTGAGAGGGTGCCTGAAGTATTAGGTTTAGTGAAAAACCTGTATTACGTACTGTTAAGCACTGTTTAACGCGGGTGAAGACTCGATTTACACATAGGAATATACTGTATACAGGGTTACAGGTTAATTAAGTCGACCTAGATCCTTTAGGGGGTTATAGTAAAGATCACTACTGGTTAGAATAATTTATCTTCTATGCAAAATCCATAAAACACGTTGCCTGCTGAAAACGCACACCTTGTGTTTTCGTAACGTTACGCGAGTGCGGGCGCTCGTTCAGACATGGCGTGAGAGTGAAATTTACGTTACAGCGATGCGGCGCCACACAGACGGTGTGTGTGGCACGGCGCTACTACACAGCGGCTCACACACCACCTGTGTATTTTTCAGCAGCAATAAAATTAGTAAGACACCCCTTGCGTGTAATGCGCACAGCTGTACCTACCGGCAATTTTCTCACAACTGGTGTGTGCGCCCGCACTGCTGTTGATTTTTAGTTATGATCCGACGCCAGTGCTACGAAACACGGACGTCGTGTGTAGATTCGCATACCTGAAAAGTTGCGAAAATGGTGCCGCAGGCAAAGTGGAGGTGCTAACTGACTAAAAAAACATCCAGGCCTAAGGTCCAATTACTAAAAAACGGTGAGGTTTTGGTTAGGGTCTTAATTTGAGTTTGTAAGTAGGTAATGGTTTTTTCCACACCATATTACCTCAGTTTTTTAACCAACTTCAAAAAAAGGAGGAGGTTTCTCAATTCGACCGTATATATATATTTTTTTTTTTTATGTTTGTTCGCGGATAACTTCGTCGTTTATGAACCGATTTTGATTATTCTTTTTTTGTTCGAAAGGAGATATCCCAAGTGTGGTACCATGGTAATTTTATCGAGGTCTGATAAGTATCTCCAGAGATATTGAGATAAACATCTCAAAATTGGTACTGAAAATGAATAGCGCGGTATTGAAGTCGGTTCTTTTTTAGTTTTTAAACGATATTCTATCATACAGTTGAGAATCGCCTTTAAACTGTGATATTACACTGCAAGGAGCCACCACGACTTTTATAAAAAATCAAGTAACTACCTACCTACAGTACCTACCTATCTGAGCGCGGAGATGTTTACCATGTCACCATATATGTATATATATATACATTTATTTTTTATTTTTTTATTTCTTGTCTGTTTCCCTCTGATCTTCTTCAGAGACGTTTGTAGTCATGTGTTTCCAATTTCTTTCGGCTCAGTTTTGTGTGAAGTTTTGAATTTATAAGGTGAATGTATATTTTCTTAATTAGGTTTTCTAAAAAAATCAGTTTATTCTGCTGTAATATTTTATATTTATCTATGTTATTTGTTTAATTTCTTGTTATTTATATGCTTAAGATATATATTATCAAATATATTCTAAACATAATTTTCTTTATCTATTTTTATTTCTTTGTATTACTTTTTTTGCTATATTATTTATATAATTTATGAGTATCCTTTGTTTCTTCTTATCTTTTAATAGTATATTTACATTTTCTTCTGTCAGTCTGTCTTCCAGCATCTGTTCTGCATTGTATCTTAATACCCCAAAGACTGGACATTGAAATAGGATGTGGCTTATACTTTCGGGGATGCCTGGCTCACAAATGCACGATGGGTCCTCTTTACATTTGAATCGAGCCAAATATTCAGAGAACCCACCGTGCCCTGTAAACACCTGGGTGATTATATTGTTCATTTCCAGTTTTTTGAGCGTTTTGTGGGCTTGTATCGCGTCTGGAAAGAACATTTTCGTTGTGCCAGCTGTTTCTCCTGTCTTGTACCTCCGGTTCCATTCATCAAGCGACTCCATACGGATTTGTCGCTTGACAAATGAAACCGGACATAAATCATAGTCAGGCTTCTTTTTACTTTTCAGCGCTGCTTCTTTCGCCAATTGGTCCGCTTGCTCGTTGCCGTCCAGTCCTGCATGGGCTTTTATCCAGAATAAAACTGTTGTTTATTGCCTTCAGGTTGTGCCGCGTAGAAACAGCTAATGGATTTGTCGAGCTCTGGCTAGTGATTGCCTCTAGGGCTGATCTTGAGTCACTGTATATGCCAAAGCTCGACTCCGATCGTCGAAGAATCTCGATCGTAGCCTTCCATATGGCCAAGAGTTCTGCCTGGTAGACGGTACAGTGTGGAGCTAGCTTTAGTTTGAGGGTTTTCGTTTCAGAAGTACTGTCCCAAAAGGACAGCACCGCACCAACTAGACCCTCAACCTTGCTGCCATCTGTGAAGATCCGCACTGCCTGCGAGTTGTTGGTGGCTACTTCTTGCTCGTCTGCCAGGCATATGAACTCGAGGCTCAAATGTTCTGCAGGATGAGGTGCCTCTACGAATGCTGCTCTCCTTTCAACCTCCCTGTCTCCCAGTATTTTCTGGGATACTCCTCGCTTGATCTCGTAGGGCGCAGCTGCTTCCTGGATACGAAGATCAAACGGGAGCAAGCCAGCTAACAGTAGTACTGAGTGCAGGGAAACCGTCCTGTACGACTTTGTTAATTTTTGAGCGAAGCTTCGCTGTATGGCGTTCAATTGCTTAATTGCTCCAAGTTTTCTGGCAGATGGAGCCCACGCGCTGGCCGCATAAAGGACAATAGGTTCAACAGTTGCCATATAGATACAGCGGATTACCTCCGGATGAAGTCCCCAGCTGATCCTGGCGGCTCTCGATAGGCGCTTATAAACTCCGATGGCTTTTTTACACACAGAGGTAACGTGGCTGTTAAAGGTGAGTTTATCGTCTATCGTGAGCCCCAGGATCTTAATTTCATGCGACATTTCTATGTCTACTCCGCCCATGCTCAGAAGTGGTGTGTCAAATTTAAGTTTTCTGGTTATTAACATTGCCTTGGTTTTATGCGGAGCAAACCTAAGCTTATTCCTGACACCCCACTTCTGAACATGCACAAGAGCAACATTGGCCCGTTGTTGAACTTGCAACGCCGTTTCCCCGTCAAACACCAAAACCACGTCATCAGCGAACGCCTGGCAATAATGGCCCTGCTCCCAGAGTTCCTTTAGCAGTGGGTCGAGCAAGAGGTTCCACAGTATTGGACCACCAATCGAACCTTGGACACATCCCTTGTTGGTGGTCTTGGTTAACTCCTGCCCGGCGTATCTCACATTTACAGTCCTGTCGGTGAGGTAGCTGTCCATGACTCTTCTGATGTTGACCGGACACTTTTCCTCAGCCAGTCTGACTTTTATAGCAGGCCACCAAGCGCTGTCAAAGGCTCCCTCTATGTCCAGCGACACCATCGTCACTATCCGTTTCCGGTCTAGTTGTACACGTACTTATCGCATAAGGTCATAGAGGGCATCCTCAGTGCTTCGTTGGGGCATAAAGCCATACTGGCGAGTACTCATCCTTGGGAGTAGATGCCATTTTAAACGGGCAACGACCATCTTTTCCAGTATCTTTCCCATCACTGGCAGCAATCCGATTGGGCGATAATATTTGACATTGCCGTAATCATTGCCATTGCCAGGCTTCCTCAATACCACGACTGTGGCTGATTTCCAGATCGTTGGAAAATGGTGTATCTGAAGGCATTTGTTGACCAGGCTAAGGAAAAGCTCGGGATCCAATCGGATCGCTTGGCTACAGATGTCTGCGGTTAGCCCATCTCCACCCGGGGCTTTCTTTGGATTAAAACTTTCCACCGCAGATTTCAGCTCTTGCATATTAAACGGTGGATCATGCGTTTCAGCATGATCCATCTCGTTTGCACATCTTACTGCTGCTCTGATCATGCGGTGGTCTGTGTTATCTTCGCTTTCCAAGTCCTCCGGGTAGAAGGTTTCCGCTAGTAATCTTACTGACCCAAGTGGATCCAGAGCTCTTCCTTCGCTTACCAATGGAATATCCGGTTCCCTCTTAGAAGTCCTGCCGATAACCCGATAAATGCCCTCCCAGAGGCCTTCTTTGTCTTGCGTTCCGCAGAATTTCTTCCAGCTGGCTATTTGGGCATCTACGGCTAGGGATTCATATTTCTGTTTATGTTGCAGGTACTCGGCGATTACTTTATCTCTTCGAACCTTCGCTGCACAACGGATCCTCCGTCTCCTAGTGGTGACTTCCTGCTTGAGCTTGGCGAGCTCTTCCGACCACCACGGCAAGGTGTGTTCGCTCTTGTTTCCCTTTTTGGGTATGACATCGTTACTCACTTGCATAATGTATTTAATATAATTTTCTATAATCCTGTCTAAATCTATTTTATTGTTTACTGACTCTATTTCCTGTGTATTTAATTTGTTACCACCGCAGTAGACGTCACAACTTGTTTACCGTCCCTAGTTGCCGCACCGTGGCACGCTCTAAATCACCCATTCCGCTCTCCCTCGCATCTTTAAACGCCTGAAATCAAACGCATATTAAAACGAGAAAGATGCCTGAAAGTATTACTATTTTAATTTCTTTATTGACTGTGTATGTAAACAATTCGATGATATTTTTATTTGTATGACATTTTTTATTGACATTTTCTAATATTTATATATAATTTTTTAACTTTTGTGTAATAATGAATGATAGATTTACCTAGATTTATGTAATTGGTATTATACCGTTTTAATCGAATAAATAAATAAATAAGACTTATAATAAATGATTTAGCTAGCGTAGGTACAGTGCTCGCCTTCCAATCGGTGTCTACCTATAGCACAGAATACTTAATAGTACTTACTACGTATAGGGTCATTACGTCGTTGGTATAAATCTAAAAAAGTCAATAAATGTATGGATGTAAAATACCTACACATAAAACGAAGTACCTTTTTTGAGGGCCCGGTGGCGTAATCGGGAGAACGGTCGGCTTTGATACCAGAGGTACCGAGTTCAACCCCCGCCGGGCGCCGTGTACCAAAATATCGAAAAATATATGTGCACTTTTCACAGTGGCCCTCCGGTGAAGGAAAAACATCGTTAAGAAACCAACAACCCCCGCATGGTGGTAGGACACTATCTAGTGTCCGCCTGGCCAGCTACCACCCTCAAGTTATATAATCTGTCGCCAAACATCTAATGTGTTCCGGCAGCTATCCTTGAGAGCCAGTTCCCATTCTAGGCCTAGCGTACTTACCATCTTCGACAGCATCATCACTTAGGTACCAACAGGTGAGATAGTGGTGAAACGCTAGCCTATAAAATATATTAAAAAACCTATATATTAAATCCTTATTTGCTACGTGCATGCCTAGTGAGAGTTTATTTAGATTGGTTTACTTACTCGATCACGTTACATTAAAGGCAGATTTGTATGCAATATATGACTGAAATAATTTATTGATGACATGCTTTGATGACTCATGCATTGATAACACGCTGACATGTAATGATTTATCTAATTTTGAAAATGACATTAATAATACAATTAAACAAATAATACAGTGGCTGAACCACAATAATTTGAAAGCAAATGTGTCAAAAACAAACTATACACAATTTCAAACAAAGAGGGCAAAATTGTCACGACTAGAAGTTCTACATAACGATACCAAACTTAACGAAGTCGACAATGTAACTTTTTTGGGAATCACACTGGATAAACATTGTGATTGGAAAGTACAAATAAATAAAATATGCACTAAATTAAATAGATTTGTGTACGTTTTAAACAGACTTAGGAGAACCTCAAGTCGGCAGACAGCATTATTTGGCCTATCACGGTTACGTGGGGTCAGTTCTACGCTATGGGCTGCTGCTTTGGGGAAATTCTACGGATATAAACAGAGCTTTCTTGTCACAAAAGAGATGCATACGAGCCTTAGTAGGTATCCCTCCATGGGTGTCATGCAAGCCGCATTTCAAATCTCTGGGAATTTTAACTCTGGTTAGCATGTACATTTTTGAAATAGGTATATTTGTAAGACTTCAGGTAAGGGATGTAAGGGAGCACAAATACGACCTCAGTGCTCCCAGCCAACCTCACCTGCCCGTGGTGCATCCTGCTGACCAACAGACGGGGCTCTGGCGACCGACAAATGGCGGTATAACCATTTCATATCTATGGCGTAGCTAAATTCTACAGGCCGGTGACGGGCAGCAGCGTCACCGGTGCGAGAAGCTACGTCCTGCGATCGCCAACACGCCTGCCCAGCGTGGCGATTAGGGCATATCCCTCCCAAGGGATGCAAAAAACTATGGAAAATTATGGAAGGATACCTAAAGCCAAGGCCCCCAGTTCCCGGCCGCCCTGCTATTCCTGACCACGGCGGCGGTCACGGAAACGGCAGGGCAGGGGGTGCTAAGAATCCCCGGGCTACGGTAGGCTGCCAGAAAAAACTGACCCTCGCAACCTATAATGGACGCACGATTCGGCTGGACGATCATCTGGCGCAGCTGGAGGAGGAGCTGAAACACATAAGATGGCACATACTGGGGCTATGTGAAGTCCGAAGACAGGGAGAGGACACCATAACCTTAGAATCGGGCCATCTTATGTACTACAGAGAAGGAGATCAGCCATCCCAATGCGGCGTCGCGTTTCTGGTCAACAAGGTTCTCAGTGACAACGTTGTAGAAATCTCCAGTGTGTCGACCAGGGTAGCGTACCTCATAATTAAGTTAACCAAGAGGTACAGCCTCAAGGTTATCCAGGTCTACGCACCGACCTCGACACACTTGGATGATGAGGTGGAGAGCATGTATGAAGATATCTCCAGAGCTTTACACACCACCTCCAAAGCTCACTACAACGTTGTCATGGGAGACTTTAACGCCAAAGTGGGAGTACAAACTTGCGGCGAATCGTCTATAGGACCACACGGATTTGGGAGTAGGAATCACAGGGGACAAATGCTCCTCAATTTCCTCGAGAGAGAGGGGCTTTTCTTGATGAACTCGTTCTTCAAGAAACAGCCCCAAAGGAAATGGACGTGGCAAAGCCCCGACTTTGTGACTAAAAACGAGATTGACTTCATCATTACGGACAAACGGCGCATATTCAGAGACGTCTCAGTGATCACTAGGTTTAATACTGGAAGTGATCACCGACTGATACGAGGCACTCTGGATATCGACTTTAAAGCCGAGAGATTCCGATTGATGAAGTCTACGCTCCGTCCGAACCTACTCCAAACCGTTGTTGGGTCCGAAACATTCCAATTAAAATTGGAAAATCGATTCGGTGCCTTGGAAACCACAGATGACGTAGACCAGAAACTCGAAGAAGTGGTGGAAATCCTCAGGGATGAAGGGACGAAGTTTTGCGAGAGCAAGCGTACGGGCAAAAAGTCCAAACTCTCGGCAGAAACACTTCGGCTAATGGAAGAGAGACGAACAGACCCTTTGTCAGCTTTGTCAACTAACCTGGTGCGCAACAAATCCATAAAGAAGCTGGTACGACGCGACCTCCGATCCTATAACACGCTCTTGATTAAAGAATCAATTGAGCAGAATCGGGGGTCGAAAGTGTTCGTCCAGCGTCTGGGTAGAAGCCACCTCACAAAGCTGACAACGTCAACGGGGAACGTAGTCGCATCCAAACCGGAGATTCTGTCGGAAGTTGAAGACTTCTACGGCAAGCTCTACGCATCGCATGCTTCAAGGCCCGAACCCGATACTGAGGATTCTAGAGCCACCTTAACCCGCCACTTCACAGAAGATCTGCCCGAAATTAGCCGAGACGAAATCGTGATGGCCCTTAAACAACTCAAAAATGGAAAAGCCCCAGGAGAAGACGGAATCACAACGGAGCTTTTAAAAGCCGGAGGAGCTCCAGCAGTTCAACAGCTTCAGCAGCTATTTAATTCCGTTCTTTTTACTGGGAGAACTCCACAGGCATGGAACAGAAGCATGGTGGTTTTGTTTTTCAAAAAAGGAGACAAAACCCTATTGAAAAACTATCGCCCGATTTCGCTTCTGAGCCATGTCTACAAGCTGTTTTCAAGGGTCATCACGAACCGTCTTGCGCGAAGACTCGACGAGTTTCAACCTCCGGAACAGGCCGGGTTTCGAAGCGGTTACGGCACCATAGACCACATCCACACGGTGCGGCAGATTGTACAGAAGACCGAAGAGTACAATCGGCCCCTGTGCTTAGCATTTGTGGACTATGAGAAGGCCTTCGACTCAATCGAAACCTGGTCTGTTCTCGAGTCCTTGCAGCGTTGCCAAGTCGACTGGCGATATATCGAAGTGATGAGATGTCTATATAATGCCGCAACGATGACTGTACAAGTACAGAACCAGCGAACTAAACATGTCCACCTGCGTCGAGGAGTGAGACAGGGGGACGTCATATCCCCGAAACTGTTCACTAACGCCTTGGAGGATATGTTTAAGACGCTGGACTGGAAAGATCGTGGCATTAACATCAACGGCAAGTACATCTCTCACTTACGATTCGCAGATGACATCGTCATTATGGCAGAGACGCTGCAGGACCTACAAAGGATGTTGAATGGCCTAGCTGATTCTTCTCGTAGCATCGGTCTCCGGATGAATTTGGACAAAACCAAAGTCATGTACAACGAGCACGTTGTTCCGGAACCGATTGCCGTAGATGGAATCCCACTCGAAGTTGTCACTAAGTATGTTTACCTAGGGCAAACGCTCCAACTAGGCAAACATAACTTCGAGAAGGAAATCCAGAGAAGAATTCAGCTGGGCTGGGCAGCATTCGGAAAACTCCGTCGAGTCTTCTCGTCGCCTATACCACAGTATCTAAAGACAAAAGTCTTTAACCAGTGCGTCCTACCTGTGATGACATACGGAGCCGAGACGTGGACACTCACAGTCCGACTGGTCCACCAGTTTAAAGTCGCTCAGCGAGCTATGGAGAGAGCTATGCTCGGTATTTCTCTGCGGGATCGAATCCGGAACGAAGTAATTCGCCAGAGAACTAAAGTTATCGACATAGCTCAACGGATTAGCAAGCTGAAGTGGCAGTGGGCTGGTCATATCTGCCACAGGACTGATAACCGTTGGGGCAGACTTGTCCTAGAGTGGAGACCGCGAATCGGCAAACGTAGCGTAGGACGTCCTGTGACCAGGTGGAGCGACGACATACGCAAAGCGGTGGGCAGTGACTGGAAGAGAAGAGCCGAAGATCGGGCTCAGTGGCGCATCTTGGGAGAGGCCTATGTCCAGCAGTGGACTGATACAGGCTGATGATGATGACGATGTAAGACTTCATCCCGAATTGTTCACTAAAGCCAAAGATATTTATCCGCGCAACACAAGACAAGGCGATAGACTTGTTCTTGATCTTGGAGCCAGAACTACTTTATTAATGAAAAATAGTTATGCTATGTGTGTTACTGTATATAACAAGATACCACCTTCAATTCGTCACCTACCTTTGTCTTTGTTTAAAAGAAAACTGAAAACATTTTTATTAGAGAAAGCTTACTATTGTATAAATGACTACTTAACGGCAAAATTTTATAACATATAACAATTACATAAATGAAAAACCTGATATTGACAAAAACGAATGACCACGGAGGATAGATAGCTAATGACATTAACAAAATATGATGTATTCCTCTAACACTTAAAATATGTTGACACTGTATAACGTCTTAGATGTTGGCATGTTTAATTTACTACTTTAATAATATTTACTTTGACATTTTAATTCTAATTTCAATATCCGTTAATTATATAAACTTATAATTATTAATTCAAATTGAACATTTGTATCTTGTGTTTAAATTATTTATGTCAGTATGATTTTTCACATGTCATTTATATGGCGAAATAGACGGACTCATAATCTTATTTACAACTTTTGTATACTCTATTTCTTGTGAAAATAAACTCATTTCATTTCATATACAAAGCGCCATCTAGTGTGCGTAATAGGTAATATTGTTATTGTCGTACATATCTACATTTACCGTGATCGAGTGAGTAAATAAATCCAAAGAAAAAACTCTAAACTCTCTCTAGGCGCTCAGTTTTCTTAGTACGAGTTTTCATACCAAACTCGATATCGTATATCGAGCAAATTTTGTAAGAAAAACAGTACAGCGCCTCTGGTCACTAGTGGTTACTACACTAAATATACATAAATATATATATATATATATATATATATATCTTTTCTATGTATGTTCGATTTGGAAAATCCTTTTTAAGCCGTAATACGTAATTTTAAACTAAACCTTAAACGTACGTATTTATGTATAGTATAGCTCTGTAGGTAGTAAGTAACTTCGGCTGCCGCGCCACGGGCCGCGCGGTCCTTACCGTCCCGCTCGGCTCGGCGTGTCCGCTAGCAAACGAGGTCGCAAGTCGAGTGTGGAGCGCGCATGCGCGAAATTACAGCGCGTTCCCCCGCGCCTGTATCGTTACCGGGGGTGCCGCGGCGTGTGTAGGCGGAGCAAGCGTGGGAAAAAAAATCTCAAGCGGGCTCTTAACTAAATTTAGACCAATCAGGGAGCAAGAATGAGGCGAAAACTATGTGAGATCTGTCAAAAGCATTTACGACAAAAACTCAAACTAAGGGTACAGAATAGATTAGCTCGATTTTAGTTGCGTTTAGACAAGCAGTCACTATCTCACAGTGTTAAATGACGATGCGTGCAAGATGGAATAGAAGACAGCAGGGTGCAAAACTCTGGACAAAGTAACTTTACTGCAATCCATTTCCTATATGTGGTAGGAACATATTATATCGATATTCCGCCTGACTTGCCACCAAAAAGTAGCTTACCATCATCGAGGACATTAATCTTCCGCGATAACCTGACGGTGTTCGGGCAGTACACAGCCCGAGCGAACGCGGGGTGTAATTTTCCATACAAATGTATTCCCCCATTTCCTCCCTGGAAAATGCTTTTAGAGCAAAATTTGTTTCTACAAAAAAAAACCTAGGTCTGATGTAGCTACGCCCCTATCATTTGATTTTTTTGACCAACCAATTGCAAGTATAAATATGACCCTTCAAAAATCTTAACGAGGAGATTAGAAGGCTTATATTTGTTTTTACAATTGGTTAGTCAAAAAAAGGAAAGCATACATATTTACAGCTACAGCAGACCATGATTTTTTGTAAAAAAAAATTTGGTCTAAAAGCATTTCCCAGAGGATGTTTGCAAGAGAACGAGACTGTGGAACATGACATGTTCCAATGCACAGTCCTAAAAGATATAAGGGTCACGGTTGGGTTGCACGACCGTGGCATGGATGCAGGACACCAGCACCTGCCACAACAACAATTACTACCACCCTCATTGTCAACATCATCACTGCCTGTCGCTCATGGCACAGCTACACATACACACTTACCATTTTCCATCATGTCATCTGCTTCGACATCATCAACACTATCACCATCTACTTCACTAGGAGCACTATGCCAGCGACACCGGGCCTACCTTCGCTTCATAAAAGAGCTGGGTTGGCTTGGTTAGTCGGTGTCAGGGGGGAATGCACAATACACCCCAAGCGGGACGTCAGTGCAGGACGCATCGCCCCCTCCTCAAATTAGAAGCATTTCCCAGGGAGAAAACGGGGGAATACATTTGTATGGAAATGTGCACCCTGCGTTCGCACTTAAGAGTATTCTATTAATAGTATATAATTAATTTAATTTTTAATAATTAATTATAACCACATCATCACTTACCACCAGGCTAGATAGTGCTCAAACGCTAGCCTAAAATATATTTTAAAAAATACACACAGCACAATTCCAACCAGCATTTACCATTACTAAGTAAAACTATACATAGGTTCGAATAAGCATTAACTAAAACACAATAATCTGCATTCTTCTTTATTATTCTACAAAATAACTAATATTATTTACTCTCTCCTCTTTTACCATCTACAAGTTAGCTATGTGTCAGCTAGAGTCTGCGCAAAAAGAGAACCATCGTGGCGTTACGATGAACTAACATTCAAAGGTAAGAAAGGAAGGTACAGAACTACCTAGTTGCACACGATAATGGTGAAAGTAGGTACCTACTAAGTATCAAACATTTTAAGTCATACTAGTAATGACAGAGGTGTTGTCAATAGAACAGTAAATTAAAACGACTGATGACCGACGCGACCTCAATTTATACGAAGGTTCTCTTTTAGGACAGACTCTAATCCCATTTACACTGGCTAAATACAATAGATTGAGTGGAACTATTAACAAACAAAAAACAAATGTTCTAAAACGTTAAGTTCAACTCTTTCTCCAATTCCACAAAGGGTTTTTAAGATGTTACCACAATTTTTCCAGTATCTCGTGAATAAAAGTAGACAACAAGCGTAGGAGTTTGTGCGTGTTGATTTGGATCGGTTAAACTTGTCTGAAGTCTTCATCAACATCAAGGACGACACAGGACAACACATATATATATACCTACACAGTACATAGAGATTAGATTATAGATAACTCATCGATGTGGATATGAATTTAACTTCACAACGGCAGCCATTTGCAAAAACTGAGTCATATGTTAATAATGTAAAATTTAGTTCAAAGAGCTATCATGGATTTACCCTCAGACTATCACAAAAAGGCAGACAGATTCGTGCGGAACACACGAGTGATGTTCGGTAATACTACATTCTTGGGTAATAAGTTTCCGCGCTCAGTCCAGCATAGTCAATACGGCATGATTACTACGTAAGCAACGCTGCGAAGTAATACTGCACGGAAGCGTCCGTCCCTGCTTGGTAGCAAACTGAGCGTGGAAGCGTATTACTCAAGCATTTAGTATTACTGAACTTGCGTTCACTTGGTTGTTCGGCACGAATCACTCTGCCTTTTTGATGATAGTTTGAGGATTTACCATATAAGGATTATGCACAGCAGATGTTTTTACAAATTCAATTTAATCCGTATGTTCTAAACATGAGGTAGTAATTGCTATGTACATCAAAATAGCTTCAATGAAAGGAACCCAGATGGGTATGTGTCCTTGTCTAACAACCTGCCAGTGCTATATATGTCTAGTGCTATACTAGTCTGTGCAAAAAGAGAACCGTCGGAGAAATTGAGACGGGTCTTGATGGTTCTAATATACTGTTTTGTTGCGTTGACAACATTGCTCTGTCATTGCCCATAAAACTATTATATGTTTGATACCTTGGTAAGTACCTACTCTTATCATTATTGGGTGGTACTAAGAAGGTAGGTATATACCTTCCTTCATTACTTACCTTTGAATGTTAGTTCATCGTAAAGCCACGATGGTTCTCTTTTTGCACAGACTCTATATGTATAGTACATGTGGTCCATACAAAATGGCAAACTCCGTCCAAGGTCAGTCTCTTTCAGGCCAGTAGTGCACCGTTTTTATATAAATGGCTTTTCAAAACATGCATCAAAACGGCAATATGCCATCTAGCTTACTAGTAACTATGCAGATATGGATGCGTTAGCCATAATTATGAATATTTTGACCCTTTCTCTGTTGAAAGCCTTTGAAAAGCCTTTGAAAATTGCTTTGAATGACAGTATGCATTCACGACCACTGTGAGTCCTCAGTTTTGTTTTGTGAATATGGGGGTTAATCCTGTCGTTCTTGTTTTATGACTCTAGTATTTATTACATTTCTGCTTATTGCATCTCTTTCTTCATCGCTTTCACCTAATCTTTCAAATTTAACTTCAACGGTGGTATTCATATTATCTTTCGATACTATTGCTTTAGTTGTTTTCGACTTATCTTTTGCAAGTTTATATTGCCTATAAGAAAGAACAGAATCATTTGTATTCTCTTCCGAATCAGATAATTCCATTTTAATCGCTTCAGATATTCTAGACCTGCTACTAGTTATAACATCTTCAAACAATATGATAGATTCATTTGTGTTTTCATCAGAAAGCCCAGGTTCTATTTTAATTGTTTTTGATCTCAAAGATCCAGATTCATCTTCATGCACAGATGTATCAGCAGATTCATTTGTGTTTTGTTCAGCCAGCAACGGGGAATAAGGATTCATTTTATCCGCTTTCGTTGTCGTCAATCTTCTACTTGGTTCTTGAACTTCTTTATAGATATCTGATTCTGTAGATATTTTTAAAGGTTTATTAGAAGCTTCTTTAGATACTTTTGATGTACTTGGTTCAATTTTGATTTCTTGAAACGTTATTGGCTCATCCAGTTTAAAATCTGAATCTTCTATTTGAGTTTCTTGATCTCTTTGATTAAAGAATAGGTCGTGAGGTACTTTTCCATCTTTTTCTTCTGTATTGATATTTCGTTGAACTATACAGCATCCAATTTCCCATTGATCTTTTGCCGTTGCTGTCATCCATTCATGTAACTTAGTTACAACAAGCATTGCAATGTCTATTGTCTCAGCATTCTTTTTTGAAAAATCTATATTGAACATAGGGCATAACTGTTTTATCGTATCTTGTATACTTTGCACCATAACTTGTGGGCAAGAATTTATTTGAACTTCTTCTGGTGCTCCATATGTTGTGAATATTTTAAAGAGTTCTAGAGCAATTTCTGTATCAACCTTGTTCAGTAATGGTTTAATGAAGCAGAAACCGGAGTCATTATCTTGATATATCATCACACAGCGAAAAGGCTGTGCTGCGTGTTTTACTTTAAATCTATTTATAATGTACACAACACCTGTGCTCTTTTCCTCAACTGGTTCCGGAGGATTTTTCTTTTTTGGAGCCATTTTCACAGTTCTCTTGGAATTATAGCAACAAATATATTAAGTGTGATTCAGTTTTACGTTTGCTTTTCAATGAGGTAATCTGGAAAGAAAACAAAATTGTTATAATTGATTTAAATCTTATCTTTTTAGGGTTTTGTCCCTCAAAAGGTACAAAAAGGAACCCTTATAAAATCACTTGTCCGTCTGTCTGTCTGTCCGTGTGTCACCACCGATTTACTCAGGAACGGGTGGACCTAGCAAATTTATACCAGATACTGAGGTCCCTGTTAGGTGTATAAAAATCAAGGTCTTACAGCCCAAATAAAGGAAAAATTCCAAAAAATAATAAAAGTTGAAAATTAAAGGGTGCCCCCCACATATACAGTGTCGCCAAATAAGATAGGCCTCTGAGTTATATGAGCGCTCATACAATTTAGAGGTCTAGCTTAATTGGTACCTACCAACGTTGGTACGGAAGCCTCGGTGGGCGAGTCCAACTCTACTTGGTCGGTTTTATTTTAATATCATATAGGCTAGCGTTTGACCACTATCTCACCTGTTGGTAAGTGAAAATGCGTGACCAGGATTATAGCACGCTAGGCCTAGAATGGGAACTGGCTTTCAGGGATAGCTGCCGGAAAACATTAGATGTTTGGCGACAGATTTTCAACTTGAGGGTGGTAGTGGTACTTGTACTATTCATTATTTTGTGGACTACCTAGTGGTAGCTGGCCAGGCGGAAACTAGATAGTGTCCTACTATCATGCGGGTGTTGCGGGTTTCTTTACAATGTTTTTCCTTCATCAGAAGGCCACTGTAAAAAGAGCACATACATTTTTTGATAGAAAAATGCATTGGTGCACAGGGGATAGACCTCGGTACCTCTGGCACCGGACTCTCATCTTCTTTCCTAACTGAATTATTACTAGTTAGTTTAGTTTCTTCAGACTGCATTATAACAGTTTAAACAACTGGTTAGGATGTGTGCTAAGTGCATTAAACTATAAACTCAGTTCTCCTGCCTCTTGATTCGCTACTTCGACTGACGCTGACTTCACATGCTGCGATAGTCAAAGTACTGGCTAGTTATAATCATGTCAACCAAGTATACAAATTTGATTATATTGTTTATCTGCATATCTCAGAAGATAATTGTAATAGCTCGATAAAATTTGAATGGGACCAAACGGGAGGCATAATGTCTAAAACAAAAAAAGAATTATTCAAATTGGTTAGGATTCGACGGAGTTCTGATGTAACAAAAAAAAACTGGCCAAGTGCAAGTCGGACTCGCACTCGTAGGATTCCGTAACACAGTAGAGTATTCTGTAACTTTGATTTTTCGCAACTACAAAATTAACTTTGTTTTTCATAGTGTTTGTATGAAAAACAAAATTATCTTTGCAGTCGCCATATCTCTAAAACTGCTGACTGTATCTCGTTCAAACCAATTTTCGTTGATAGTTTTTATTGAGATCTACAGCATATATTTTTTTTAGATTTTTCACTCCCATACTTTAAAAGTTAAGAGGGGGGGGGGGACACACATTTTACCACTTTAGGCGCGCCTATCTTTCAAATGATTGACTTTGAGAAAAAATGATTTTAGGAACCTCAATATCATTTTTAAAGACCTATCCATAGACACCCCACATGTATAGGTTTGAAGAAAAACATTTTTTTTGTTTCAGTTCTATGTATGGGATTTAACTCTTTAACTTTTATATTTTTTATTTTTGTTTAAAAATCGGAAAGCGGTTCACAGAATACACCTACCTACCAAGTTTAAATTCTGTAGTCCTAACAGTTTCGGAATAAAATGGCTGTGACATACGGACGGACGGACAGACAGACAGACAGACAGACAGACATGACGAATCTATAAGGGTTCCGTTTTTTGCCATTCGGCTACGGAACCCTGGAATTGAGGACCTTCTCCTTTTTTGTGAAGTCGGTTAAAAATATACATATATTCTCAGTGTTACAAATGAACAGAAACCTGAAGAATATGCAAAATTCTGGCAGTCCAGAGTTTTGCGAGACACAGATTCCTTAATAGGCAGCATACAATACAATACAATACAATACAAAACTCTTTATTGTATACCATTCATTATAAAATTTAAACTTATATTATAAATACATCTAAGGTTAGTATAACAATGGGCGGTCTTATCACTAAAAGTGATCTCTAACAGACAACCTTTGTATGGACAGAGAATTGTAAGAAGTAGAAGACGGTGGTGTACAATTATAAGATCTTAAAAGATATGCTATACAAATTTTATAATAGAATAAATAATCTTAAACAAAATTACAAATATATAATACATTCCAATATACACATACAATACACATACATACATAACATACTACACATAAATATATTACAGATAGATATTATATATTTTCAATAGTTTGAAAGCTAGCATAGTTATTAGCATAGCTAGTATATAAGTGTTAGGTAATGATTCTTCAACTTGGTTTTAAAAGTGGATGATGATTTTGCACTGCGTATATCCAAAGTTAGTTCGTTCCAGAGTCGTGCAGCCTGTACTGCAAAAGAATTGGCAAAATATTCAGAAGAGTGTAGAGGTATCTTTAGAACTAGGGTTTCGGTGGAGCGTAAGGATAGAGTATGTGAGTGATGTAAGAATTGGAAATGTTGTTTAAGGTAAGGAGGCGTAGAAGAAATGAAAAGGACAGAGTATAATAAAGAAAGGATGTGAGCATTTCTGCGCAGACGAATGGATAACCAGTTCAGCTTTTTTCGAAGTTCAGATGTATGGTCGAATTTACGAAGACCATATATGAAGCGGTATATGAAGGTAACAGGCGGACCGTGGTCCATATATGGAAAGCAGAAGGTCGATCCTCAGACCACCAAATATTGTAAAATACATCTACATAATTGAAATAATATTTTTTATTAGACAAACATCACATTTGCTGTTCTTCTTGTGAACCAAACTATAAAAAACTGGCTCAAGACCGTCGGTGTAATTTCTCGCTTTAATTTTGCATTTAACTTAATTTGAAAGCAAAATAAAAATTTGTAAGTACTTAATCATAAGTAGATTTTTATGGACCTCGATACATTTTTTTCAACAGTATTCGGACCCCACCTCAAACTACTGGGCAACCGCTGCTCTAGAATATTAAAATGATGACTAATAAAATATTTGACTATTTACGTGAGGCTTAGGTCTAATTTCAGCACAAATCTCCAGATTTTACTAAGACGTAGATCTCAGATAAACATACAAAGTTGTCGCGAAAAACGCCGAAATATTTACAAGTTTAAACAGTCCTATTATTCCTAAATAATACACGTAAATACACACATGAATTCCTTATGTTATCATTAGCCCTGTCTTGTTAGGTTGATTTAGGACAAAGGAGGTGATAGGTACTGTTTTTTAACAATAACACTTAATTAACAACAGCAGTAAAAATCATATTCATATGCAATAATATTGTTTAAAAACTAAAAAAGAACCGACTTCAATGCCACGCTATTCATTTTCAGTACCAATTTTGAGATGTTTATCGCAATATCTCTGGAGATACTTATCAGACCTCGATAAAATTACCATGGTACCCTTGAGATGGCACACTTGGGATATCTATCTCCTTTCGAACAAAAAAAGAATAATCAAAATCGGTTAATAAACGACGAAGTTATCCGCGAACAAACATAAAAAAATTTTAAAAAAATACGGTCGAATTAAGAAACCTCCTCTTTTTTTTGAAGTCGGTTAAAAACAAGTGATTGACTGACTGGACTGAACGAAACGAATTTAAATACAAACAAATGCTATAGGTATTGCTATAGATACATTATTCGGTAGGTACTCACTCGAAAACACTGCACTTCACCGCAGTTATGAATACTGTAAGCATTTAGCAATAGTTATTGATACAAATAATAACTGTTTGAGTTGTGTTTTGATATCTATTTTTATTATTTTATAAAAATTACAATACAAATACACAAACAAAATCAAATCCACAGGGCACAGACTATGTAACGCAATGCCACAGAACACTATTACTCACGGGGAGCGCAATGCACAGATATGATATGTATGTAATGTATTTATAAGTAGAGACCACAGATAACTGTAAAGTAGTCCGATAGTAGAGACAGAGACCAAATCCATAGACGTAATATAAATGGATGGTGCACTTCAGATGTTTTGACATATTCAATTTAATCCGTATGCTTTAACTATAAGGTTGTAATTGTATTATATAACAAAACGGCCCTATTGAAAGGCACCAGGGTGGGAGTGTGTCCTTGTCTAATAACCTGCTAGTGCTTTATATGTTCTATACTATGCGTATAATATATATATAAGTCATCCATAGAAAAGAAAGGGACAAACTCCGTTCTAGGTCGGTCTCATCAGGGCCGTTTTGCGCAGTCGATTTATATTACGTCTATGACCAAAACCAATCTCCCTTTTTTTGTTATGGCTTCACATTATTATATTATGTCACATTATGTAATTATAATTAATTATTTTTTATTTTATTAATTATAAATAATTATACTTAATTATTATGGAATTAAAATATATTATGTAATTATAACATTCAACTGCATTAGTCATGTGTTCGTTTAGGCATAAAAGTCTCAGTTTTCATATTGTATGTTCGAAATGAACAAACTGTTGATACCTAAATATTTATATGTAAGATCTTTTGTACACAGTTTTTGCAATAAATTTATTCTATTCTATTCACACTACTAGTGTATTTAACCAGTGTCAAGTATTAAAATTCTTCAAGTGCTTGTAAATTCAAGTCATAAAGTTGGGTCAAAGTCACATTTTAGGTCCAGCTGAAGTCATGGTCTAGTCCAGTCCAAGTCATACACTCAGTGAAGATGTGGAGTTTACCTAAGATTTTCAGTGGAATTTTGGTGAGAATACCTATAGAGTCTGTGCAAAAAGAGAACCGTCGTGGCGTTACGATGAACTAACATTCTAAGGTAACGAAGGAAAGTATGTAATAAGTAATGTATGTAGTAAGTAATGACAGCAGTGTTGTCAATGCAAAAAAGCAGTAAATTAAAACCACTGACGACCGACGCGGCATCAATTTCTTCGACGGTTCTCTTTTTGCACAGACTATATCATGTTTTTAAACATTGTGCTGTTTCTTAACACTGCGTTCACATTCACCGGCACTTAATAGTTAATCATCCACATCTCAGATCCACATTTGCGGAAGAACACAAGTTTCAGGAAAAAATACAATGAGAGCACACATACTTTTTCAAGTTCCCGCCAAAACTCCATAATCGCTTTTGGTTCTTCGAGCATTTACCAATGAAGATGTCAATGCAAGGCGTACCCCTCTGCTGGCCATATAGCCATTATTGGCCATATGAGCGTGTGTAACTACGCTGTATTTTTAATACTGTGTGCGTGTTTCAAGCTAGTGTGCGGGATCGTTAAAGTGAATGATTTGTGTGTGTTCAATGCGTGTTTACCTCGTCCCCCGTAAGTATCGGCAGAAAAAAATGTTGAAAAAAAACGTGGGGCTTAAAATCAGTCGGACCAAAACAGAACATTTGTTCTGTGATTTTGGTGGTCCCTGCAGTTTCAGACCGATTGCCTTAAATGGTTGGTAATGTTGGTAATGGTGAGTTACCCTACCAGCCTGTTCCAACTTCCGTTACCTTGGAACCCTCATACAGAATGATGGCGATATCGACCGAGATGTCAATAGGCGCATAAATGCGGGATGGACGAAATGGCGACAGGTTACAGGTACAACTTGCGGCCCGAGAATGCCCCTTAAACTGAAGGGACAAATTTACAAGACGGTTATTAGACCTGTCGTTATGTATGGATCTGAGTGTTGGGCCACGAAGAAGCGGGATGAAAAGAGTTTGCATGTGGCGGAGATGCGAATGTTGAGATAGATGTGTGGAGTCACAAGAATGGATAAAATCGGAATGAGTATGTGAGGGGAAGCTTGAAAGTGGCACCTGTGACAGAAAAGTTAAGAAGCAACAGGCTAGCCTGGTATGGACATATTATGAGAAGAAGTGAAGCCCACGTGACTAAAAAGGCGACGGACATGAAAGTGTGGATGGACTGAATTATAATGAAAACACATATTATCGGTTTAGACGTTTAATGCAGACTGAAAGGTAACATCATTACATACATCATTGTATTATTACATTATACTTCACCTCCGGGGGTGAAAGAGAAAAAAAAGAAATTATCGTATACATATTGTACATCTTATCATACTCTACTTGCAAAATATTTTCGTTCTATCCTTATGTACTACATCTGTTTTACCATTTCGTTCAATTTTAACATTTATGCCTAAATCTTGTATTACTTTATAAGGTCCTTCATAAATGAGCAGTTTCATTTTTTATTAAAATAAGATCATCTTTGTTATAATATACGAATTACATTTTAGATCGTAATCGTGTTTTCTTTTTTCTTTACAATTTATCAAATTACTTCTGGCATCTCTTAATGCTACTTGCAATTTGTATCTTAAATCTAAACAATAGTTATCAGCATTGTAAAGAGGCTGTACATTTCTAACTGAATTGTTTGGCAAACGACATTGTTTACCAAACACAAGTTCAAATGGTGTATACTTGGTTTGCGTGTTAACACAAGTATTATAACTGAAACACCAAAATGGAACCCAATGTGACCATGAATAGCTTGTATTAGTACAGTAAGTTCTTAAGAATGCACCTAGATGCTTATGAGCTATTTCAAGTGCACCTATTGATTGATGGTTGTATGCAGTGGATGTTAACTTCTCTATCTCTAATAACTTACACACCTGCTCCATAATCTGAGAAATAAATTCAGAACCCCTATCCGTAGCTATAGATTTCGGAATACCAAACCTTAGAATAAAGTTACTTACAAAAGCTCGCGCCACAGTCACTGCTTCCTTGTTGGGTAATGGGTACGATTCTATATACTTAGTCAATTCACATTGAAGAGTAAGAATATAACAATTTCCATACTCATCTTTGTCTAAAGGTCCGACCAGGTCGAGGTAAACTTTCTCGAGTGCAGTCGTCGCAGTCGTAGTGATAGTCAAGGGTTGTCTGGTATACTTACCTTGCTTCATTTTCTGACACATCTTACATTTACTTATATAGTCACGAATATCTGCGTCTAAACCAGGCCAGTAATATTTTCTTTTTATATTATTTGACATTCTAGTCACTCCGGCATGCCCACTAGCGGGTAATAAATGATAATCATTTAAAATAAATTGTTTTACTTTTTCATCATATATCCTGTCTATACCTCTCAATACACATATACGGGGACCGGTCCATTAATTCAAAGAGCTTATTTCGCTAATTAAACCCTTTATTAATTCTTCATTCTTGTCATTTTTAACTATGCATAGTTCTTTTACCTTTATTTTTTTACAAAATTCTTTAAGCTTCGTTGCGAATTCGGCTCGCGAGAAATGCAACCTAAAGCCAAGATTAATGCAAAACAACATTTTACTTTCTATATAAACAAAACAATCTTTCTCTTCTACTTTTATTTTTTCTTTCTTAAACTTCTTTATAGTTTCTTCTTCTACTAGCTTAATTTCAATAGAATCGCACGGCTGTCTTAATAATTCCACGACTCGAGGTTGATCAAGCCACTCGTCGGTGTTTTTATTAAGCGCAGTATGTTCATTCTTACAATTCTCTTCCATCCTTTTCTTTTGTGCTCTAGTTGTTACAGCCAAAACTTGTTCTTTCATGCCCTTTAATTCATTCGATGTTATGCTCACTCTAGACAATGCATCCGCGACTACGTTGTCTCTACCTTTCAAATAAATTATCTTAAAATCATACTCTTCAAGTATTAACAGGTATTTTATTAATCTACTGGATGGATCTCTCATACCAAACAAATAAATTAATGGTTTATGGTCTGTCATAATAGTAAAGGTTCTACCAAAAATATATGGCCTGAAATATTTTACTGCCCACACTATAGCTGTTAATTCCTTTTGTATAACTGGATAATTTTTTTCAGCTTTATTTAATGGTCTGCTGGCATATGCCACAGGTTTCATATTACTGTTACACAAAACAGCTCCAACAGCTAAGTCAAAAGCATCAGTTTGTATTACAAATTTATTTGATTCGGAAAAATCTGGATATTGTAAAATAGGGGGTGACATCAATGAGGTTTTTAAATCATCAAATACACGTTGACACTCAGAACTCCAGATAAAAGGTTCATCTTTTTTTTGTAAACGATTTAAAGGCATAGTAGTTGTTGCAAAGTTTGGTACAAATTTTCTGTAATAGTTGCAGAAAGCAACAAACCGTCTGACTTCGTCTGCATTTTTCGGTATGGGATAATTTTTTAAGACTTTAGTTTTCTCAGGGTCAGGTGAAACTCCATTAGCAGAAACTACATGACCAAGATATAATATTTCTTTCTTGAGAAATTCACACTTAGAGGGATTCAATTTTAAGTTGACTTTTCTCAATCTTTCGAAAATGTCAATTAGATTTCGATTATGTACGATTAAGGATCTCCCAAAAACAATCACGTCATTTAAATAAATGAAACATTTCTCAAATGCTAACCCTGACATTGCTATTGACATAACTCTACTGAATGCACTACAAGAAGTTTTAAGTCCCATAGGTAATCTCTTTAATTGGTAATGTCCTGTGCTAGTTGAAAAGGCAGTGTACTTTCTACTGTCATTTGCCAATTTGAACTGATAGTAGCCTTGTTGTAAATCTAAATGAGTGAAATATATAGAGCCTGATAAAGAATCCAATATATCAGTAATATTGGGTAATGGAAATTTATCGTCTACAATGGCTTCATTTAATTTTCGAAAATCAATTACTAAACGCCATTTTTGAGTACCATCAGATTTTTTTGGCACTAATAATATAGGACTGGACCACTCACTAGTAGATTCTTCTATGATATCATCGGTAAGCATTTTATTTATCTGTTTATTTACTTCCGGTTTTAAGGTTTGGGGTAATCTATATGGTTTTGTATAAATAGGATTGATATTTCCTTTCAATTTTATATTTTGTTCACAAATATTAGTAGTTTCTAGTTTATCTCCTGGTAAAAAGAAAATATATGAATATTTTGTACATATTTTTTCAATGGACTCTTTTCCCTCTTCGTTTAAATGTTTTAGATCAACCAAATTTAGTAAACTTTCAGTTCGGTTAGAAGAACTTTTATATTGGCTAAACTTCAAAGCGTTATAATCATTTAATAACTCAACCTTTAGAACAAAATTATTTAGCCTGATTTCTTCGTCTTTAGTATTTAAAATCTTTATAGGAACTCTTTTATTTTTTGGGCGAACAATAGTACCAGCTAAAAAAACATCCTTTTCTATCTCTCTCGCGCTGACAAAACAATCATCATTCACATCCTTGTCTACATAAACGTAATGAATTGATTCACTACGAGGGGGTATCACTAATGAATTATTATAATCGGGTTTGTCGTGAATCGGTAATACGCCATACTTGTCTTCTATCTGCAATGTTAACAGATTATTTCCCAAGTCAATGTTAGCTTTATATTTAGCCAAAAAATCAATGCCTAATATTCCATCTACCATGAAAGGCAGGTTTTTAAAAATATGAAACTTATTTTGAAGCTCATTAAAAGAAGCATATAAGTCTAAAACTACATAACCTAAAGATCTAATCTTACCACCTATCCCATTAACCTCTAAGTTATCATAAAATATTTTACATTTACTTGGAAGTTCCTCTTCCTTTATAACTGAAATGGACGCGCCCGTATCTATTAGTAAAATTATCTATTTACCATTTATGTTAAAATTAACGATCTTAGAATTACCTCTACAAGCAAAAACATTATTCACGAAAAAACTGATTCTCTTCTTCATCGCTTCTTCGTCTCAGCTCCGAGTTATTGTTAGTACTCACCTGCGAGTTGTCATTTTGATGCATTGTCATTAGGTTATTATTATGAAAACCTTGACCACCGCGCCTGTTATAACCCTGTTGGTTACGACCACCTCTGCCGCGAAAGGCGTATCGAAAAGGTCTAGAGTACCTTTGATATCTAGTGGGATTGTTTCGAAAATTGTTGTTGTTATTCTGAAATCTACCTCTATTACTGTTGTTGTAGTAGCTTTGACCACGATGTCCATTACTGTTGTTGTAGTAACTTTGACCACGATGTCCACGAAAAGTAGAACGATTATTGTACATACCCCTTGTTGAAGCAATTTTCATCACCTCAGCTGGTCTGGAGGTCGACGATTTAGACTCGTCTTTGGCCGCCTGCACTGCATCCTTCAGCAACGTGTAATTGCGGGCGATAATAATCGTGCTCACCTTTTCGTCTTTGACACCATCTGCAAACTTTTTAACAACCATTTTCTCATTTATTGGCTTTAAGACGGCAATTTTAGAAATGTCGCCTTCAGCCTGTGAAATTCTCAAATCAGTCAGTAGTTTCTCGAGTTGTGAACCATATTCATCAATGGATCTAAAACCTTGGTTCAATTATTGGATTTGTTGTTGTATAGGAGGGATATGTTTTTCGAGTGTATGTACATACATACACTCGAAAAACATAACCCTCCTACTTTTGCACATATGTATGTACATTTCTTTGGCACGCCCTGGCCCTAGAGCCTAAACGGCTTGTACATACGTAACGTATTTTTATGTGAGTGGTGTCAATAGATTCGTCTTAGTCGTGAGAGTGACAACACTGGGTACGTCATAAAATATATAAGGATGTTTGGCGCCAATTTTAATTTAAAAGAATTATAGTCAACTGTCAACTATCATATCACTGCATTTGTTTACACAGCCAACTGATGCACTGAATGAATAAACTACCGCATAGTTCACTGATAATAATCATGGATCTTTTAATTTGATTAGTAGGTACCTATCCTATCCTAATATCGTATCCTATCCTTTTTTTTAACAAAAAGTACTTTAGTCGTCGTCGGTAATTCGGTATCGACGATATGGCGATAGGTGTTTAATCTACAATTTTTCACATCTGTTTGTCGGCAGGTTTTATCTATGGCGGCAATCGCTCCCCCCTGCCCCCGCGTGAATGATAACCGATCGACAAAATGTACTCCGGATAGCAACTCTTTTGGTTTAACTCTATGGGAGCCACCGTGATACATATTTTGCCTGTATGGAAATACCTACCTACTATGAAAGAGGTGCACCTTAAACTCATGTCACATAAAATGGCTGTTATTGCTAGGTTGGTTTCAATCAAGGGACAGGTGTAGCTATGACTTTTGTTACTAGATACGAGTCTTACTAAATATCTGGTTTCAACACACTTCCAAAAAAGGAGATTTCCAATTCGTCTGCTGTACTATGTTTATTTTTTGTAGGTATGTTTGTTTCGTGATTACTTAGCCAATTGTGAACCGATATGAATTATTCTTATTCATGGGTAGGGTTTATCTCCGAGGTCCTCCCATTTAAATTTTATCAAGATATGAAAAGTACCTCCAGAGATATGACGATAAACATCTCAAACTTACAATTAAAACTGATTTGAGCGGCATGTGAAGTCGGTCTTAGTTCAGTCTTTAATTTTTTAATTACCTATCTTACTTATTATATTGAATCACGTCTAATCGAGCTAGAAAGAACATGTAGGTACCGCGATACATTTGCATGAAATTTCAAAAAGCAAAGACTTGTAGCACATGTAAAGAAAAAAATCTGTAAATATGTAGTTTTATAACAAAAAAAGTCTAATTTACTATTACAAGCTCATTATTTGCGGTTGGTGGAATAACAGTGTCTAGGCATCGGTCTATGGATCGAACTGCAAAGTTGCTTTCTTTTGACAATTTTTTTTGGAAGCCTCGGTGTGCGAGTCCAACTCGTACTTGGACACACACTTTTTATTACCTTGAACACAAAGGTTTATTTTTTATACTATCCGGCATTCATCTATCAATTTCAACCATTTCATCCCCAGAGGCCGTGAAGTTAGACACGGGGGTGTTCGCCGACCACGAACGGTCTCGATGTGGTAAAGCGCGCGTGGTGTTCCCGCGCGCTTCTCAAACTCAGGGTAGGGGCGGAGTATCTCCATCCAACTCCGACCATTACCGAGGAGGGATCCTCACGGATCAACACTGTCAGGGCCGCGGACGAGTACAAAGCGTACCCGTAGCCCCGGCACATAAGTGTCCTGATGGAACTCAGTGGGATTTTAGCCGGTTGGAGCCTTACACAATCAAATAACTGCCGGTGTGGTGGTGTGGTACCTACCCGTGCGGGTTTTCCCACTTAAAACTAAGAGTGTCGAGAGATGTGTTTCACTTATTATTATTATATTGTTAAAAAATTGTCCTGTTCCATACAGGACGAGTAAAATCACGTTACGTACATTGCCACAAGCATAACTTGGCGGTGGTGGTTTTTGGAACTAATTCTTTTAATTGAACCTGTGAGTTTGACGTTTGAGAGATTACCGCGATATTATTGTCGATAAATCTGCTACATTAAAATAGTTCAATAATGCCAAAAGTAATCAAAAGTGGTTTAAGAGAAACTGTTATCAAAGTACAAAGTAAAAGCACAGTGGCGCGCAGGCACGCCAAGTTATACTTGCAGGACTGTATGCACGGACCTTTTTTTGGCTGTCTAGCAACCGTACATCAGTATTTTTAATCTGTGGATAAACCAGTTGTTCGTTCTCGTTCAATTTAATTCAATCTCATTCATTTGTTCATTGCGTTGATTTTATTTATTGTCTTGCTTGATAGCTATTTAAGATATTAGATAATTATTTGCGTGTGTGTGTGTGTTCAGAGTTGATTTCTATAAATAAAAAATTGCCGAGTGCAAGTAAAGTACAGTCAGAAATAAAATAACATTAGGGTATTGTACTTTAAAATGAATCTAATTTAGTTAGGTACTTACTGAATAGTTATACTCATATTTCCAGTATTGTACAAGGTACTCTGTGTACTCATATATACCGAATGTGTGTCTGTGTGGTGTCAGTGGTTAGCTTAAGTAGGTAGGTACCTACTTGAATTGAATTCTTCTAGTTGAAAATCAATAAAATGTAATAACAGACAACAAGCATGCAGAACACCGGCAATGACCTTGACAAAAACGATATCGTCGACTATGCACAAGCGAAAATGGACTTTATGAAGTTGTTAGATAGAAGCCTCAATACTTCAAAGGGATTCAGCCGTAAAGTTTATAATACACATATGCAGGAAAACATCGATAGACTCATACGTTTTACTAAAATAAATGATAGTTATAGCAAGTATGAAGTAATACAAAGAAATGGTAAAGACATTCTCACTCTGAAAAGGAAGACTCTAGGAGTTGATCACGTAGAGATTCTTTCTTGGGATGATATTTTCAGTTTATACATGCCTTTGCATGTGCAAAGCGGCCATAAAGGTAAAGATCATATAATACGACTTGCTGGTAAAGAACACAAGTTTCCAATTGGTTGCTTAGATTTGTTGCCACACGTTTGTACTGTTTGTAAAAAGCATGCAAAACCCGAACTAAAACTGCATACATCTCACCATCCTCCACGAGTTTCACGACCTAAACACCACGTAACTGGTGTTGTTTATGTCATCACTATGATTGCTATGCGACCTGACGAAAACTTCCGATATCTGTTAATTTATGTCGATGAAGCAACTAACTTTGTCATACTCAGACCTCTGTTAGCAAAAACTTGCAATGAAATTGCCGAGGAGTTGTTGAAAATATTTTTGCAGTTTGGCCCGCCTCATAAACTTTACTTGCATGGCTATGATGAGAATCTAACGGACACGACTGCCACGCGACTGAAGCTTACTTTACCTCAATTCAGAATAAGTATTTCACACAAGCCTGTTAATTACGATCTGCCTTCTTTAATAACAGACAAAATCCAAAACTGGTTAGACGAAAATGAAACCGATTTGTGGGAAGTGGGATGCTGCTTTGTTCAGAGAGATATGAATAACGATCTCAAAATGGCACCGAATGGCAAGAGTTCACCATATTCCTTGTTTTATAATAGAATTATGCAACTAGATACTTTATCCCAAAATAATAAAAGACCAAGATCGGAATCTGTGTCAGATTCTGAAGACAATATTAGCTTGACCCATTTTAAAAAAGCTGACGAGAAAGGTACAGATAAGAGAGCTAGAAGGAATATCAGTATCGATTCTTTGGCACTTGAGAAGGACACTCAAAATGCAAGTAAAAGCCAAGAGTCGCAGGATGATGTTGTTAGTTTAACAGATGATGTGTCAACGCCTGTAAAATTAGCACCGTCACAAATCGCAAATGATATTGTAATTTTGGATTCTGATGAGTCAAACCAAGAATCAAATTCAGGAGATAAAAATTATAGTCAAAGAGTTTTAACAAAAGAAAACAATATTATGGATAAATTACATGTTTAATGCATTATATTTAGTATTATTTTCTACAACCTTTTAGTGAATAGAAGATGGGTTTGCAAATTCTCTGTACACAGCGACTCACAATTTGCAAACTCATTGTTTTTAACCCAAGCTTCGAGCATACGCAATGCTCGTCATTATTTGTAAATAGAGGTAAAACAGTAGGTAATAGGTAATGTAAAGTAAGTAAGTAGGTAAGTACCTACTTGCAGTAAGAGTAGAGTTTGCGTCGCAGTTATGCTTAAAGAAAATACAATTAAGGCATATTTATACATTAGGTATCCTCTGAGCCAATAGAACATGATATTGAAATAATAATATCCTTAGCAATTTCATCTTTTCTTCTCAATTATTCATTAGCTTAATTCTTTACCATTTGAAACAAAAGAAAGTAAATACAATTTTTAACAAATTCAAAATTAACAAAAACATAACATTATTATTAATATTAAAAACATAACAGTTAGGTATTAGCTGTGCCCGCGACTTCATCCGCGTGGAATAGTGTCTTTAGGTAGCATTTTTAATTATTTAGGCTAATTATTTTACAAATAAGAAACATGCGTATCCCACCTACACCGCACCGTACCTCGCCGCGCTAATCCCCCCTCCCCCTCTACCTGCCCCTCCCCCCTCTCTCTTCCCCCACTCACCCCTCCCCTCCCCCCTCTCTCCTCCCCTCCCCTTCCCTCACTTCCCTCTCCCCTCCCCTACCCTTTCCCTCACCCCTCCCATTTCCCCCTCCCCTTCTCTCTTCCCCTCCCCTCCCATTCTATTCCCCTTCCCCTCCCCCCTCACAAACTTTGAATGTCATATTTATTTATATCGAATCAACAGCCTAAAAAATAAGTTTCAAGCTTCTAGCTTTAAAAATGACGATACTTCCATACAAAATTTCATCCCCCCTTTCAACCCCTTACAACCCTTTTTTCGCATTAAAAAGTAGCTTATGTCCTTTTTCAGGCTCTAGACTATCTTTGTGCCAAATTACATTTAAATAAGTTATGTGGTTTTGGCGTGAAAGTGAGACAGACAGACAAACAGTTACATTCGCATTTATAATATTAGTTAGGATTAGGATAATAACAGTTCCAAAATGTAGGTATTATAATTTCTCTATATTTTGCCAATCGCACCATCTATTTGTATAATTCATCCCTATTATAATATAATAATAATAATAATGTGTTTATTTCAGGCATCTTAAAATTAGCCCATATTAATACATACCTTAGAGACTAACATATATACAATAAACAAATACAAGTAAATAAGACACGTTAAATTAACGACGACGTGTGACGTACGGTTATGGTGTCCGGTATCCGACCTCGAAAGCGTCGAAACTTGACACCCCTCGGCCAGAATTCCTCCGCCATATACGTTCCGAGGGACTTAGCTGGAACCCGCACCACGAAGGAACCGAAGTCGACGTTGTGACGCGACTCCAGCTTTATCACCCTCAGAGATAACTTTGTCTTCAGTTTCACATATTCCGCCACCTCCTTCTCCGTGATGGTATAATGGACGCGGGATATGTACAGCGGCGTCGTGGGTATCTCCGGTCGTAGAAGATGGGCCGGGCCTGTCGGTGCTGTACCGCACTTGTTTCGGATGGGCGCCTTCTTTTTCTTCTCCACCTTCTTGAAGACGCCATCGTCCCGATTTGCCACCTCTTTTGTAGAAGGGACGGAAGAGGCAGCATTTTGTTTACCTTCATTGGCCGCAGCGACGGCGTAGGTCCGTTGAGGTGTAGACGTACCTACTATGTCAGACGGTCCCCGCGCTGGAGCGGAGGTGCGGGCGGCGGGCCGCAAGGCATCGGGCGTCACGGCAGCAGGCGGTGACACATTCAACGTTGCTGACTCAAAGCTGCTGACAGATGCATTTTGAGCACCGCGACGTGTGTTTACAGTATCAATTGGCGATGATCTACATACTGATATAGCGTTGCGTAACAACACTACTTCAGCACGTAGTTCACTGATGGTGGTTTCCGACGTTGATAACTTGTTTACCACTTCAGCCAGACTTGTCTTCGGGAATGTGATATCCTTCAGGAGCCTGGTGCAGTCGATGTGCTCGTATGAAACAGGAGGGATGCGGTCCAGCTGCTTTGCCAGGAATGTCGGAACGTCATCAGGGTCAGTCTCCTTCAGCAGGTTGATGATATCCTGCACGCTTTTCTCGCCTCCGTCTCTCCGGCGGGATGGCATCGCGTCCAGCTTGCCAACATTCTGGAATAGCAGGGTCTTGCTCTTGCAGATTTCCTCCTCCTTGAAGCTCGACTTCCGGATATGTATGATGGTAGGTTCATCAAATGAATCGATGGCGTATTGGATAAACGCCAAAAGTTCATTAGCTATGAGTTGCTGAGAGCCCATAGCGTAATGCATGCAGCGGCTGTCGCCGTGCCACTGATGACACGACTGTTTCCAATCGCGTCGCGCACTGCACTGAGCCTTTGATGACTGACATCGACACGATAATGTCGATGATAAGCCCATCACTAGCCAAAAATTAACTTGTGACAACCTGCATGATAACGAAACAGAACGGCATTATACGTCTCTTTCCTACGCACTTTTAACATCGTAAGTAAAAAAAAAGTAAACATACGTATTTCATTTCATATTTTAGCCCGGCTTCCATGCTAGTCATTGTTCCGAGATCCATGTCTCTGACACATAAAGTAATCTGTGGCAACATGTCTTTTGTTTTAGATAATCATCTGACACATGACATAAAGTAATCTGTGATAATCATCATGGCGTGTACAATTCTGGTCGATTTTCACTCCTGAACACCGACCATATTTTTACAAGCTTTTATTTAACTTGCAATGTATGTATGTATGTATGTTACTATGTTTCTTCGGGTGGAATCTTGGAAGCTAAATTAGACCCACTTCCCGATGTCCGATTGGACTCAAATTTGGTGTACTTATGTATCTTCGGTGACAAAATACAATAATATGGTACCATGGAGCTGGTCTGATGTTAATTTCAGTAGATCTGGGTTTGTTGTTGCAAATAAAATAAGTCCAAAATTGACAAATGTTCGGTTTATTGAACAATGCATCAAAAGGTACCTGTCAACATACAAAAGAATCAGTACCAAACTTTAACAATTATAATAAAGAAAATCATTAATGACTCGATACAATAACAATTTGTATGTTTGTTTACATTTCTAATAATTCTGTGTAAGAAAAATAATGAACAAAATTTTAGCATGTGGCGACAAGATTTTGAATACATCTTTTAACATACCTTTTGAATATTCTGACACTACTTGTTTTGTTAAACAAAACTCTCGCTAAACAATCTACAGATTGTAGCGCAATACTTTATAACAAACGGAATAACAATTCGGAACACATTAGCTTTTCGCCATTTTCTTTCGCTTAGGTGCTATCTAATGAAGTTACCAAAAAGTGTTTATCGCTTGCCAACTTACTAAATCTAAAAATACATTATTACCAACTTGACTCTATATGAACAAAAGTAAGGTGTGAAGTAGGGTCAAGGTTGGGTTGCGTTCAAGTCAGCTGTCAATTGATCAATTCTCAACACTCCTCCTTGATCAATTTACAGCGGAGCGTCTCAAAAACTCTCCTGTTGAGTGGCTTAGTGAGAATGTCTGCAATCTGCTTGCTGCTCTCGACGTGTTGCAGTGTCACCGTGGTGCCGACGTGTTGCTGAATGTGCTTACGTGGTATCTCAATGTGTTTCTTTCCTCTGGTCGCTTTTCCTTCGTGAGTATTCTGTAGCATGTGAATGGCTGACATGTTGTCGACATTCAGGGTGATCGGCTGATCACTTTCCAGGATACCAAGTTCCAATGCGATTCTCTTGATCCAGCATACATCGTCAATCGCTGTCACAGCGGCTCGGTACTCAGCTTCTGCAGTTGAAGTCGCCACCAAACGCTGCTTCTGTGAGTACCAGATCACTGGTCCTCCTCTCATCACCAACACTCCACTCGTCGACTTTGCTGTCTCAGGATCTCCTCCAAAGTCTGAATCGGTATATGCCACGAATTCTTTGCCTCCTCCAAAGTGGATTCCTGCTGTCGTTGTCCCTTTCAAGTACTGGAACACACGTTTCACCATCGCCTGATGGCTTTTCATGGGCTTGTTGCAGAATCGACTCAGGTAGTTCACGGCGAAGCTGATGTCTGGCCGAGTTATTGTAGCTAGGTACAATAAACTCCCTATCGCCTCACGATAGTTGTTGTTCGTCGGAAGTGCCTCGTCGTTCTTGAAGTCTATCTTCTTGGTGGTCATTCCTTGCTCAATGGGTGTAGATGCTGGGTTGCACTGTTCGAGATTCATCTTCTTCAAGATCTTCTCCGTGTAGCGAGGCTGATTCACGAAGATACCATCTTTGTCGATCTTGATTTCCATGCCCAAGTACGTCAATTTGTCCTGAGCTTTCTTGCTGTATGTGATCTGAAATTCCTTGCTTATCTCTCTCAAGAGTTTGTATATTTCCTTTTCATCCTTCCCGACTATCAATCCATCATCCACGAAGAGTGAGAGCATAATGCTCTTGTCCTTGTTATAGTAAATACACGGGTCGTCATCTGTGCTGATCAGGCAAATCTTCTTTTCAAAGTGTGTGGTGACTCTCTCATTCCACATCTTTGGTGCTTGTTTGAGCCCATAAAGACTCTTATCCAACTTACAAACTTTCCCTGATCCATCGTCGAACCCTTCAGGCTGGTTCATATAGATGACTTGCTCCAGGTTTCCATACAAGAATGCCGTTTTCACGTCAAACGACACCAACTTAATTTTCTCTGACGCTGCATGACTCAAAAGTAGTCGAATCGATGCATGGCGGGCTACTGGGCTGAATGTTTCTGCGTAGTCCACTCCTTCCTTTTGTTCAAATCATCTTGCCACGAGTCTGGCCTTGTATCTTCCATCTGCCTTCTTTCGAAGTACCCACCGACATGTGATAGGTTTTACTTCTTCAGGACAGTCCACCAGTTCCCAAGTTTTCATTTCCATTAGCGAGTCGTACTCCTCCTGCATTGCCTGTCTCCACTTCTCATCTTTGAGTGCCTCACTCACCGGGATGTCTTCAGTTTCTCCAATCATTGCTGCCAGTGCGCTCCTTCCTTCACGTCTTGTGTCAAGTACGCAATCTCTCAGTCTCGGTGGTGGTTGCAATGTTCGACGATCTCGCAAAATTCTCCTTCCTGGCTCTTCTTCTGGCGGTTGTGTCCCACTTTCATCTTCACTTGCCTCTTCTGCACTTTCTCCAGTCGTCCAGTTGTCCTCTTCTTCGTCTGACTCGTTGCTGCTTTCTTCTTGTTTCTCAGTTTTGTCCTCTGTTACCAATGTCTCTAGTTCAGTGCCTTGCCTCTGTCGTGTCTTTTCTTCATCGAAGATTACATTGTCTGAACTGATGACTTCTCTTTTCTATTTCATATAAATCCTGTAGCAGGGTGAATCAATGTCATAGCCAACCAGAATTCCCTTTTCTGATTTTCTGTTTATCTTGCCTCTCTTCTGTGCATGGGTTAGCACATAACATTCACAGCCAAAAGATCGTAGTTTCTCGATCTTCATTTTCTTTCCAAACCACAGTTCTGCCGGACTCTTTCCTGGTACGTTGCTGGTTCCTGTCTGGTTGATCGTGAAGATCACATGGTTCATTGCCTCTGCCCATAGTCTCTCGTCTAAATCATCTGCATGTATCTCTGCCCTGGCTGCCTCGACAATCGTTCTCATCTCTCTTTCAACCCTTCCATTTTGCTCTGGCGTGTGTACATTCGTAAAAGTGTGAAAGATTCCCAACTTGTCCATCATCTCTTTCGTTTTTGAATTCTTCAGTTCCGTACCGTTGTCAGATCTCAGACTCTTCACTCTCCTCCCTAGTTGATTTTCAACAAGTCTCAGGTAGCTTGCAATTTTCTCTGGGGCCTCACTTTTCGTCTTCATGAAATAACAGCTTCTGTAGTGAGAGTAGTCGTCCTTCAACATAAGCCAATCCTCGCTCCTCCCAGAGATGGGATGTTCATCTCGCCGGTGTCAACATGCACAAGATCTAATAACTGCTGGGCTGTCTTGGGATTGTTCGGATGTGCGGATCGATGTTGCTTGCCATATGAGCACCCTGTGCACACATAATTATTCCAGTAATCAACATACTTGATCCCTTTCCTTTTCTGTATGTCCCTCACATACTTTACGTTTTGATGGGCGAGTCGTTCATGCCATACTTTGATCGACTGGACCATCAAACTTGTCTCTTCTTCCCTCCTTAGCATCATTTTGTACAAACTTCCTTTGCGCTTTGCTATTGCCACAACCTCATTGCTATTCTGACAGTAAAACGTCGACTCGTTTCCATTTGCCTTCTGTACATGTCCCTTGTCCAACATCTGACTGACTGAGAAAAGATTAAAGTTGAGATTTGGTACGTAGATCACATCTTCAAGTACCACTGGGTACCACTTTTGACCATCAAAAGCCTCCATCTCAATGTTCCCGACTGCAACGCCATCTAGCTTGGTTGAATCTCCGATCACAATTGGAATTGGCTCGTCCAGCTCATGAAGCTGTACAAACCATTCTCGATGAGACGTCATGTGTTGGCTGGCTCCACAGTCTTGATACCATGAGGTTGCCCTGTCCTGCGAGATGTCATTGTCCACTGTCGAGAGTGCTGTGGTCAAAAAACCCTTTCTGACTTGCCCATTTGCTGTCTTATTTCCTTCTTCTCGGGATGGACAGTCCTTTGCGAAGTGACCTTTCTGCTTACAATTGTTGCATGAGTATTTCTTCTTGCAATATTCGATGTATTTCTGACATGCCTTTCCTCTGCACTCCTTGATCACGTGACCTGGCTTCCCACATTTATAACATGCGAACTGTGACTTGTCCTGCTTGCTTGATGACTTTCCTCGTTTGTCACGTCGTGCCATGAGAGCGTTGCTAGTGCTGCCCTCTGCATTTGTCGGTTCCTTAAGTTGCTTATCCTCGAGTCTCAGACGTTCGATGAGAGTTTCCAGATTCTTTGTGGGTCCTGTCACGTTGTTCCATGCTGTTCTGAAATGTGCCAATTTTGACGGTATGACACTCAGAATCCTCGTCATGACCCAACTTTCTCTCATAGGATCATTTTCAGTCGACACTTCTTCAGCCAGATCCATAATCTCCATACAATTCTCAATTGCTGACTTGTTTTGATCATACTCAAAAGTAAAGAATTTGATTCGGGACGTTTCTAAAGTTACATCAGTCTTTGTGCCATATAAGCTAACTAATTTGTCTATCATGTCTTTGGAAGTTTTACAATTTGCAATTTTGTTAGCTATCTTACTGTTTACATTTAAACCTATCAATGTTTGAGCTTCGATATCTTTCTTTATCCAAGCTGAAACGTTTGCATCTGTCGCAGCATCTGCTAGTTTGACTTTCGTGCCTGACACAATATCATACAGGTCTTTGTTTTTAAGTGCTAGGTTTAATTTAAATCGCCATGAAATGAAATTGACATTTCCCTGACTATCTTCACTTAACATCTCCAACTGAGATTTTACAGTATCCATTTTGCATTTAAAGTTTACAATCTGACTGACTTCTGACAATTTTTAAATAAACAAAATGAATTTACAATCTTACGTGGCGATTGTCTGACTTAAAGCGACTTGCGTGTACGTTATTCAACGTTGACTTGCTGTGCGATGGCTGCTCCGATGTCGCTAATTTGTAGGTTATGTCTGACGTGCCGGTTCTGACGTTTTGGACTACTTTCTCGACTTTTCCGTCGCTTTCCTGACCTTGCTTCCAACGAAACCCTTTTACAGCTCCTCTGGGCCCATAACCTGATGTTAATTTCAGTGGATCTGGGTTTGTTGTTGCAAATAAAATAAATCCAAAGTTGACAAATGTTCGGTTTATTGAACAATGCATCAAAAGGTACCTGTCACGTACAAAAGAATCAGTACCAAACTTTAACAATTATAATAAAGAAAATCATTCATGACTCGATACAATAACAATTTGTATGTTTGTTTACATTTCTAATAATTCTGTGTAAGAAAAATAATGAACAAAGTTTTAGCATGTGGCGACAAGATTTTGAATACATCTTTTAACATACCTTTTGAATATTCTGACACTACTTGTTTTGTTAAACAAAACTCTCGCTAAACAATCTACAGATTGTAGCGCAATACTTTATAACAAACGGAATAACAATTCGGAACACATTAGCTTTTCGCCATTTTCTTTCGCTTAGGTGCTATCTAATGAAGTTATCAAAAAGTGTTTATCGCTTGCCAACTTACTAAATCTAAAAATACATTATTACCAACTTGACTCTATATGAACAAAAGTAAGGTGTGAAGTAGGGTCAAGGTTGGGTTGCGTTCAAGTCAGCTGTCAATTGATCAATTCTCAACATGGTCTGATGATGGAGACGGAAGGTGGCCACGGCATCTGTATGATAAAACAACATAACCCCACCGAGTTTGGGCTCGATTGATTTGTTTTGAAGAGAACTTTTCACCTAGATGATATCCAGGGTCTGATGATGAAGCTGGACGGTGGCAACGGCATCTCTGTGATAAATCAACACAACCCTACCGAGTTTGGGCTCGATTGATTCGTCTTGAAGAGAACTTTTCACCTAGATGATATTCAGGGTCTGATGATGAAGCTGGAAGGTGGCCACGGCATCTCTGTGATAAATCAACGTAACTCTATCGAGTTTGGGCTCGATTGATTCGTCTTGAGGAGCACTTTACACTTAAATGATAGCCAGGATCTGATGATGAAGCTGTAAGGCGGCCATGGCATTTCTGTTATAAAGCAACATAGCCCCACCGAGTCGATTGATTTTCCTTGAAGAGCACTTTACCCATAATCACATCAAATATCCGTGGAATATTTTAAAACATCATGCCTTCTCTTAAATACTTAGGTAGTAGGTAGGTAGTCGGTATCTATACCTACCTACTAAAAAGTTAAAAATAATTATAAGTAAAAAATATTTTTAAAAACAAGCTTTTATCTGGGACAATGAACTAAAATGTTAAAAATAAATTCTTGTAAGTATTTGGCGTGTAGGTACCTACTTACCTATATTTTTAAAAGCTTGAGGCACTGAAGTATAGTAATTACCTAGCCTGAAAAACGGGTAGTGCTTCAAGCTTTTAAAAATATAGGTAAGCACCTACACGCCAAATACTTACTAGAATTAATTTTTAACATTTTAGTTCATTGTCCCAGATAAAAGCTTGTTATTTAAAATATTTTTTACTTACAATTTATTATTTTACCGACACTCTCCACATGCTTTATGAAACTAGCATGAACGGACATTGGCAAAATTGTGATAACAAGCCACAGAAGCCATTAACTAAAAAACTAGCTACTGAATAGAATAATAGAAACCGGCAAATATATTACAAAGGGTAAATCTACCCATCTGAACCGAAATCTCATAAAACAATAACTTACAATAAGGGCATTGGATGCGTCGTAACAGAAAGGGCATGAAACTGGAACAAATGGTCTATAACATACTTTTTATGTCCCGAACATTGAATCGTATCGCTTTTATCTGTTTAAGTAGGTATATTTGTTTCCAAACTGGTCGCGCCAACGAATTTTTAATAGGTAAATAAATCTTCGATATTGCGCGTACTATAGATCCAGTATGAAATGAAAACAAAGTGGGCAGGAAATGTGGAGGACAGGAGACATGCAGCACTGACCTTCTCCGAGGGGGCTGCTCCAGCTTCGATCAGCACCGTCGACTGCTTCTCATGAACACACGGCCACCGCACTCAGTTCTCTGGCTTTATTAAAATACAGGCACGACCAAAGAATATATTTAAAAGGTTATTATGACGCGGGATGTGCAAAATATTGATTTTTGTAATAGCGGGCGTATATAGTTTCTCGAGTTTGAATGTGAACTGACACTCCTGCGCCGCTAGAGGGTGCGGGTGTACACGCGGGGAGCATCGCGCTGATTGGCTGCGCGTGCTTCGTTGACAGGCACTGTGCGTGCATGTATATAGGTATAGGGTTATGGGAAGATGGAATGGATACTGGTCTTTTTTTAATTTTACTAATTACATAATATTTCGCGCCACCATTTCCACCCGCCCTTAATGGGTCACCATTAAAGAAGTAACAAGAATAAGACAAGCGCTTAATGCGCGTGAGTTTACCTAATTATAGAAATGCGGACTATAAACTTTAATTACTAATATCTATAGACTAATGCGATGCGTTAATTAATAAATGAGGCCAATAAATAAAGTTACTGTCTCGGAAGCGGACATAATCGAACAACCGGGCGTAGATAGGTTCCCTTGGCAGTTCTTATGGTACACACGCGCGTGACATTGTCTCTGGAGGGATGGACCCTTTCTACGATAGCTAGCGGCCAGGACAGAGGCGGTGAGTTGTCGTTCATCACCACCACGACCGTTCCAGGGGTGATGGGCGCGGATGGAGTGTTCCATTTCTGTCTGACCTGTAACCCGTGCAAGTATTCTACCTGCCAGCGGCGCCAAAAGGACTGAACCAACTTGTCCATCAGCGAATGCCTATGAAGCAAACTAATGGGTTCAGACTGTATGGGTGCGGGTAGAGAATATATAGGTGCGGTATGTAAAAAATGACCCGGCGTCAGAGCAGATGGCTCAGCGGGATCCGAACTCATTACTGTTAGCGGGCGTGAGTTTAGCAGGCACTCAATCTGTGCGATTACGGTATTGAGCTCTTCGTAAGACAGAATTTGTTGTCCGATTACTCGAAACAGAATTGTTTTAATAACCTTGACCATGCTTTCCCAAGCACCTCCAAAGTGTGGTGAGTTGGGACAAATGAATTTCCAGACGATGCGACTCTCAGCGCACTCCTGTTCTACCCTTTGACGATATTCATTGTTCAGAAACGCGTAAAGATCTCGAAGATAGGAACCGGCTCCTTTGAAGTTAGTACCATTATCGGAGTACATGATTTGGACTGGTCCGCGACGAGAAATAAATCGCTTAAGCGCTGCGAGAAATGTAGGTGTGCTAAGGTCAGTGGCAACTTCGATATGAACGGCACGAGTAGTCAGGCATGTAAATTTGCATAAGTATGCCTTCTCACTTCGTGCACCACGGCGGCGCACGGGAGTGTAAGCAATTGGCCCCGCATAATCGCAACCCGTACTCGAAAAACATTTTAAGGCTGGACGCGTGCGGTAATCAGGCAAATCGGCCATAAGCGGATAATTTGGACGTGGTTTCGAACGAAAACAGGTATTGCACATATGGACTTGTTGTCTCACTACGCAGCGTGCGGAGAATATCCAGAATTTTTGGCGTAAAAGAGATATTAATAATTCTGGACCAGCGTGCAGGTATTTTATGTGGAAGTAGTCGACGATCATATTTACAACAGGATCATTACGCGGTAATATTATAGGGTGCATTTGCTCATAGGGTAGCGCGGAATTGACGAGCCGACCGCCTACGCGAATCAAACCGTTTTTGATAAACGGTCTTAAACGGTTAAAAGCCTGGGAGCAAGGTTTATTATTTTTAATATTAAGATATTCTTCTACAAAGTGCTGACGTTGTAGGGCGCGAAGAAATTTAGTTTCTGCAATGGCAATGTCGTCGGCGGTTACTGCAACAGTGTCTCGGCGAGGTAATAGCTTTCCGAACTTACATACGTATACGATTATACGTAGAAGCTTGCTCCACGAGGATATACGAAGAGCTAGCTCGTATAAAGCACAACGCCTCACGGGTGTACATACGGCATGCGTTAGAACCTTTTGTTCCGGTATGTCTCCTATAGGCAGACCGTCGAGGCTCTGGAGATTCCATTCTGATGGGTCGGCGGCGGCCCACTCTGGGCCGTGAGCCCATAGAGGATGAGATAATAATTTCTGCGGGGTTATACCACGGCTGATAATATCGGCGGGATTCTCAACCCCAGGTACATGATAAAAGTTTTCAGGTGGAATATTTTCGGTGATCTGTACGACCCTATTTGCGACGAACGTTTGCCACCGGTGCGGCGAACTTTTGATCCAATGCAATGCGACCTTGGAATCGACGAACGCGTACGTGCTGATGGAGAGCTGACGTGAGAAATTATCAAGGACCATGCGAAGCATTTTTGACATTAAAAGCGCGCCACAAAGCTCGAGACGTGCAATCGTGAGTGGTTTAGTAGGAGCGACCTTAGACTTCGCGCACACCAACTGCACTGAGTTACCTGACCGGGAGTGAACATGTGCATAAATTACGGCTCCATAAGCGTGCTCACTAGCATCACTAAACCCCAAAAGCGTGACGGCACAGTTTTTCGTGACACCGATATGACGAGGAATACGTAGGCTATTGAGAGCCGGCAGCTCGGCGCAGAACTGTTTCCACATCTTAATAATGTGCGGTGGCGGTAAATCGTCCCAACCGAGATTCAGCTGCCACAGTTGTTTTATTAATAGCTTCGCGTATACGACTGTAGGGGCGACAAAACCCATAATATCCCACAGGCGTGCGACGGTAGACAAAATGGAGCGTTTAGTGCACTCCATCGCGGTGGGTGCGGATATTTTAAAATAAAATTCGTCATCATCCGTGGACCAATGCAAACCTAAAATTTTATGTTGCATAGACTTATCGAATTCCACCTCGGTGGAAAGTTTGTGCGTATCGGGTATATTATCTAAGACAATGCGGCAGTTACTGTCCCACTTCACGAGATCCCACTGTGCTCCTTTGAATAGGTCAATCAATTGCTGAGACGCAGATACCGCCTCGCGCTCACTGAGAACGGAGAAGGCGATATCGTCCATGTACAGCGAGGAAGACGCTATGTTACTCGCGAGTGGATATTGCGCACCGTCATCCTCAATCAGCTGTTTTACTGTGCGAAGCGCATGATATGGACTGGATTTGACGCCGAAGCAAACGCGTTCAAAATTATATAAGACTAGCGGATCTTGCGGCCGAAAGCGATACAGGAAACACTGAAATCGACGATCAGTTTTTCGCATACCTATCTGCAGAAACTGTTGGCGACAGTCTGCGGTCATCGCGACGGCGTATAAGCGAAAATTCAAAAGTATTTGAAATAAGTCGCCTTGCATATTCGGTCCAGAGTGGAGAACATCGTTTAGTGATGGTCGATTGCCGGCCGTAGTGGCGCTGGCATCTAGCACTATGCGCAGTTTAGTCGAAGCTTTGTCCTCGCGTACGATCCCATGGTGCGGTATTACATAATTAGGAAGCGGACTCTGTGGGTCATACGGAGGCGCGGGTGAAATATAACCCATACCTATATAGTCCCGAATGACGTCATCGTATGCCGAGCGTAACTTGGGTGAGGATTCTAATTTTCGCTCTAAACACAAAAATCGCCTGCGAGCAATATCAAAGGAACTACCGAGTTTATAAACGTCATCTTTGAACGGCAGCGCGACAACGTACCTGCCGGTTGAGTCGCGGGTTGTAGTAGCCTTATAAAACATTTCACATTCAACGTCATCGGGATGTTGAACGGGCGATGCGGAGGGCAACTCTTCAAGTTCCCAAAAGCGCTTTACTAGCGAGTCAATAGCGACGGGATCTCGTACATGGCAGCACGTCAAAGCTTGGTCGACACAATGAGGCAACTCAGGCAACGTGGGTGCAGAACCCATAATAACGTACCCCAATATGGTACGTAACGCGGAGGGGAATGATGCGTCGCTTGGTTTTATAACTTCCGTAAGAAGAAGATGCGGAAACAAAGAAGCGCCTATCAATGCGTCTATTTTGTCAGGCGCTGCGAAGTTCTCGTCCGCGAGCGGCAGTCCCGACAGGTGCGATAGAACGGACGTGTCTACAGTGGCGGTAGGCAACAATTCAGTGATTCGATCGACGACAAGCGGTGAAATTTGGAATCTAATGTTATCATTAAAACGCGAGAAAAATGTTAAGTCTATCGGGCTGGTATTAATTACCTTTTCGGCTCCACCGAACCCTTTAACAACCGTGCATTTAGAATTTTGCAATGGAATGCCTAAGAGTTCACAACATTCCTTAGTAATAAAATTAGTTTGAGACGCCGAATCTAATAACAAGCGAATAATATGTCGCTCGCCTTTATTGTCATACGCGACTACCTGCGCAGTCGACAATAACACAGTAGTATTCATATTATGCGCGGGAGCTGTCTGTGAAACGCTTATCTCCTCCGTAGCCCGTAGCGTGTGCGTAGCGCACAGTGCTACATCGAGCGAGGCACGGATTAGACAAAGGAGGTTGGATTGGCAATAATCACACTTTTGTTTGAAAACCAGCGTCGCCGCGTTACTCCCACCAAACGATTCCACAACATAAACAATACAAATAGATACACGAATTACGCAAACTAATAAACAAATTACACATAGAACACGGGGCTGCAATTGCTTCGCACACTACTGCAATTGTTACGCACATTACTTCGAGACTCTATAAGTTACACACAATCACACGCGGCCGACCGGCCGGCGACCGACGCGAACGTGAATATAACGAGTCGGAGAGGCGTGGTGATTTCGCTCGCTTTGCAATCCATTGCGCGTAAACTGCGTCTCGAGGTAGAAATATTCGTACTTTACCAGCAATGTATAGTTATCTGTTCTCTGGGTATGTTGTCGTTTGAACAAAGAATTTCATAATTAAAAATAGTTTTTGGACAAAAATATCTATAATACGAAGATTTTATGCTTACCGATGAAAAGAAATTCCTCCTTGTTTAATACTTGATGTCTGACTCTTTAATTTACACGTAATAATCGCACAACACGGCATTTTGAGACGATTTTAGCGCACCTCCGCGCTGCGACGCAAACCACGAGCCACTAAAAAGTATGATCGCGTGGTTCTATGAATCTATGATTGTCTAATCATACTAGTGGCGCGCCTGCCCCGCCCACATTGCCAATCCAACCTCCTTTGTCTAATCCGTGGAGCGAGGCATGAGCGGGCACAGGCGCGGGTGCGGGCGAGGTAGGTGCGGAGGGGAATACGAGCCCGCTACGTGGTGCAGACGTCGATGACAGTTCGCGAGCCGCCGCTGGTTCCGGCACCGGAGCGGCGATATCTGGATGCAAAGGCGGAGGGATGATCGAATTGTCGCGATCAAAATGCAACATAGTATGATGCTTTAGATTGCAGACGCGACAGTTTGAGTTAGAAGTACATGTTTTTATTTTATGTCTTAAACTAAGACAATTCACGCAAGCATTCATATCCTTTACGCGCCGAAATCGATCGGTCGGAGTCATCATATTAAAGTCGGCACACTTATAGAGATGTTGATGAACTATATTAGCACAAAGGCATTTGTTAGTTGCGGAATCTACCGCCGTTGTAGTGACATAAGCCTGATATTTCGGCGGTGGCAGCGAGACTGCATCCGATTGGCGATTATTCTTATTGTTACTTTTAGGAATAGTTGATCGCGCAGAGTGACTGATCGCAGGTTGAGTACGCTCTAAAACTTTAGAGCGATTATTTATAAATTCAACTAAATCGTCAAAGTTAGGCATTTTTGAAGCGAACTGTAACTGAAACGCGTGTACAGTCTCCGAATCAATTTTTTGAAGCGCGATATGTATTAATATTAAATCGGTTAAATTGTCTAATTTAAGGTTTTTTAACGCAGCTACTGCACTGGAAAACATTTCCGTAAAACAATCGAAATTCGCAGTAGAAGCGGTTTGAAGCGGTTTAAAATCGATAATTTGGTTTATATATGTAGCTACCAACATACGCTGATCTCCGAACTTATCGTTGAGCGTTTTCAGTATGAGGTGGTAATTCTCCGCGCTTGGAGTTATACCAGCACATACAGCTTGAGCCTTCCCGTTCAGTTTGCCTAACAGGTAGTATAATCGCTCGGCGTCCGATAATTGCGGGTTGTCGTGGACAGTAGATTTAAAACTCGCGTAAAACAAAGGCCACGAACGAATATCCCCAGAAAATTGAATTAACTCAATAGGAGGTAATTTTGGTCTAGTGATTGTACCGTTGTCTCGAGAATTACTAGGTAGTAAGTCTGTCGTACAATTAGACTTAGCTCGTTTGACTCGACTACATACAGACTCAAACGCCACGAGACTATGATATTCCGGTTTCGCGGTCGGAGATAAGGTCAACATACGTAGGTTATATTCATCGAGAACACTTTTAAATTCATTGCGTAATGAATCTATCTCAGATGACTCATCAAGAAATTCCTCCCTCGCCGCGGTATCGATATGAACCCTCGAAGACAAATCATACATTTTTTGGACAATTTCGAAAATCGCTTCGCGTTTAGCCTGTAGCATAAGCAATTGTGAGTCTAGATCTAGTTGCGTAGCATCGTCGCTATCATTTTCCGAACTAGCGACTTGCTTTTTTGGTGCCATTGTTATGTATTAAATAACTATTACAAATAAAAGATAAAACAATTATCTAAATACTCCGAACAAACCAATAGATCATAAGGGTAGACCAAGCAAATTTCGTGGTCTTACTCTTTACGCGGTCGGGTAAGCTACAAAGGTCACTATTATTGTAGTCGGAGGGTGTACTGAGAATTTAATAAAATTATGGGAGGTAGGAGCTAGATTTACGTTGAAATTGCTATATTATTTGAGTAAAAATAATGAAATATCGATTTTTAAATGTGAATATGTTTGTATATATTAATAGTAACGAGTAATACACAAAAAATATATACTAAAAGCGGTTTTATGCGTACTTTTGTGCAAGAATTGATGACGTAATATCGATCTATTCGGTGGGAATTTTGCTGTATTATCGCAGTAAATTTATGTTTGCACAAAATACGTAAATTCTCTTATTAGAGACCTAAATTAGAGGAACCTAATAAGGGCGGCTGGGTAATCAAGGTTCGAAGGACCACTATGGTCGCGCCAACGAATTTTTAATAGGTAAATAAATCTTCGATATTGAGCGTACTATAGATCCAGTATGAAATGAAAACAAAGTGGGCAGGAAATGTGGAGGACAGGAGACATGCAGCACTGACCTTCTCCGAGGGGGCTGCTCCAGCTTCGATCAGCACCGTCGACTGCTTCTCATGAACACACGGCCACCGCACTCAGTTCTCTGGCTTTATTAAAATACAGGCACGACCAAAGAATATATTTAAAAGGTTATTATGACGCGGGATGTGCAAAATATTGATTTTTGTAATAGCGGGCGTATATAGTTTCTCGAGTTTGAATGTGAACTGACACTCCTGCGCCGCTAGAGGGTGCGGGTGTACACGCGGGGAGCATCGCGCTGATTGGCTGCGCGTGCTTCGTTGACAGGCACTGTGCGTGCATGTATATAGGTATAGGGTTATGGGAAGATGGAATGGATACTGGTCTTTTTTAATTTTACTAATTACATAATATTTCGCGCCACCACAAACACTCTTTTTAGGTATACTTAAAAATATTTTTTCTTTGCACTCAGATTAAATTGCCTCGCCTTGTCTAAAACAATATTGCATCAGAGTAGGATGAGAAGCACGACTGCACAAATAGGTAGGTATATCTTAATTATGTTGGGTTAAACCACGTTAATGACGGAATAAGAAGTCTTGTTATTCCGTCTGAGGTTATACCGTGCTAAAACATTTCTATTAAAACTGATTACCATTAATATGATAGAGCTGAATACCTACTTACTACTGCTTCTACTATTATTTATTCTGTGCTTCTTTTAATGCCTCTATAGGTACATACATAGTAGGTAAGTACCTACATCATAATACATAAAGTACCTACTTACTAGCGACCCGCCCCGGCGATGCACGGGTAGATATGTCTACCCATTTTAGGGTTTCGTAGTCCTGACAAGGAACCCTTATAGTTTCGTCATGTCCGTCTGTCTGTCTGTAAAAAATAAAAACAGGTAGCGTATTACACACACATACACTCACACTCACACACCCACACTCACACACCCACACTCACACACCCACACTCACACACCCACACACACACACTCACATACACACACACACGCATATTTAATTTTTATTCTTTTATTAACCTTTACTTGTATAAGCTTGAGCATAAACGCTACTACATAAATTATTCTATCTAAATTACTGAAGCCAACGATCGTGCTGGCGGATGATCACTGTCTTATGCCGCCTCTACACATAGGCCAACGCGTTGGCAAGCGCGCTGGCCCATCCACTGGCCATTGGGCCATTATACACATTGGTGTATAACGGGCGTTGGCGCATTGGCGGTAGGTATTTGAACGTTGGCTGGCGCGCTTGCGAGCTTGCCGCGCGGTGTCGGCAACATCAAATGACACTTGTCGCAAGCTTGGCGCACCATCCACACATTGGCCGCGCGATTTAGCGATGGGTAATGTTAATTCCTCAAAGTGTAACCATGCACTCATTCCGGCTCCACTCTCGGAACCGATTCCTCATATCGATTCCTTTATTGCTATGATTCATTTACTATGTATTCACTTGTATCTATTCCGCAGTCACATTTCCTTTGGTTCCTGGTAAATGGGTCCCTAGAAAAGATTTTGTGTATCGTCGCGTGTGGTTGTTCCCTTTTCACGCGCAACGACGTAAGGTATGTCCAATTCAGATTTTTATAAAAAACAAGTTCGGTTTTAACAATGGAATCCACCGACCGACTGACAATCGAGTCACCACACCACTCACCCGAGTTCACCCGACGCCGACCGAGCTGTGCTACCGATCACGGCTCCGGGCTCACGCCTCACGCACGAAGTACGAACGGTCGGTAGCCGAAACGGTGAGCCAATGATTCCTCGGAATCGTTAATATTTGGGTGGAATCATTAGGACCTTCGGGTCCGCGTGCGGTTTCGGCTCATTTTATTCACTGTGTCCGGAATTACCCACGACTAGCGCGATTAGTTTGCCCGGAGCAGTGATCACGAGTGCACGTTTTCTTCTTGCGGCGAATTAACACCTAACTTGACGAAACATTCTTTTTTGCCATTTCTTATTTATCACCCTTTTCTTGTACACATTTACAAAGTAATTATAAGCTGTGAATAAATATACAGCTGCAGCTGTTAGCGACTCAACATCCATTTTGAATCCGTCCGCACATTGGCCTGAACCAAACCATACTGGAACGAACTTCCAATGTGTGGATTACTCACAAGCGCGTTGGCAAGCGCACCGCCAGCGCGTTGGCGAATGCGCCTATGTGTAGAGGCGGCTTTACAAGATACAGTTTTAATACTAGTTTGTGGGGCAGGGAACCAACCCCCTGTATTAATAAAATATAGCCTTAATTCAATTCAATTAATACCAATATCAATGTATTTAGCTCTAAGGCTCATGTGTTCAATAAAAAATTTTATTATTATTTTCTATGTACATACTGCCATCGATATTATTAATAATGTATCTCCAAAAACCGTCTTCCGGTGGTTTAACTCTATGCTCCCGGTAGCCCGGAAGATATCGTTGTTTAGCCATAAGGCTGCCGACTGTACATAATTAGTTTTGTGTACCTACCTAACTATAATACCCATAGAGGTATTTACATAGGTACCTAACTACCTATGTAAATACCTCTGTAGTGTAATGTGCAATAAATTGATAATCATAATTTATCTAATAAAACTGGCCAAGTGCGAGTCAGCATCGCGTCTCTTATCGCACACTTAGGGAGGGTTCCGTACAATACGAAACATAACAGAGTTTCAACCTCATATATTTGACTAGCTGTTACCCGCGGCTTCGCCCGCGTTATTTGAGTCTTTATGACCTTTGAGGTCAAGATCGATGATTTCTTAGGCCAAGTCACCATAGATGACCCTAAAGTTGAACTCAATATCCTCTATTGTTAAAGTCATTAATCATTTTGGTTAGGTATACGAAGTTGTGCTGCTTAAATGTTTGACCCCACACAAAAGTTCCTGACACATTTCTTACAAAGAAAATAAGGTGAATAGCTGCGCGAGCGCAGCGAGAGCTATCATTGCGCGAGCGAACATTTTTTATGACTTTTTATGACTCTGACAAATTTACGACCTAATAATCAACTCACTATAGATGTCTCTTAGGTCGAACTCGATATCGTCTATTGTTAAAGTCATTAATAATTACTTGATAAACCTAACCAAGGTTAACCAAGTGTTGTTGTTTAAGTATTTGAGTCAGTCTATTGTATGAGGCTGTTGAAACACGCTATTATACACTATATAGCGTTATTACTGCGAAAAAAAGTTACGACTTTTATGACCCTGACAGTTTTTATGACCTACTAAGTCAACACTGATGACACTCAGGTTAAAGTCGATACTCACTTATTTTAAGGTTAATAATCATTATGGTTGTTGAAGGTTGTACTGTTTCAATTTATGACTCATTTTGATGCATGTGTCTATTAAAATACAAAATTTGCTGAAATATTACCTTCAAATTCTATATATATATTCTATAACAGCGCGAGCGAAGCGAGCGCGAAAAATGTTTACGACTTTTTATGACCCTGACAGATTTTATGACCTACTAAGTCAACACCAATGACACTGAGGTTAAACGTGATATCCACTTATTTTTAGGTTAATAATCATGAATATTATTGAAGGTTGTTCTGTTTCAATTTATGATTCATTTTGATGCATGTGGCTATTAAAATTCATAATCATAATCACTTAATTTATGGTTCATATAATCATTATGATTATTGAAAATTGTACAGTTTTAATTTATGACTCGTTTTGATGCATGTGGTTATTAATATACAAAAGTTGCTGAAATATTACCTTCAATGTTGATAAAATAAATGCTTACGCGAGCGTAGCGAGTGCTATTTCGAAATTTTTTTACGACTTTTTATGACCCTGACAGTTTTTATGACCCATTAAGTCAACACCGATGACACTGAGGTTAAACGTGATATCCACTTATTTTAAGGTTAATAATCATTATGATTAATAGATGTTTTTATAATTAATATGTAAGAATAGATACATATTAGGTATATGACACGTATAATTGTAAGTTAAGTATATTATGTAATTGTATGTTACGATAATGTGAAGTAAGTAGTATGTGGCGTGCCTACTTCATAAAACATTTTAGTTGCCATTATACTCATCGTACCTGTGAGTACCATCGAATACATTAGGTACATCATTCACATGCCAAATAGGCAAGATATGCTGAACCCATACAATCATGAACATCTTTTTATTGTAACCGTATCTGACGTGAATAAATGATTTTTGTTTTTTTTTTTAATTTTTGAATTTGATTATTGAAGGTTGTACTGTTTTAATTTATGACTCGTTTTGATGCATGTGGCTTTTTAAATACAAAAGTTTCTGAAATATTACCTTCAAAGTAGATAAAATAAATAATTGCGCGAGCTTTGCCAGCGCTATCACAGCGCGAGCAAAGCGAGCGCTAAAAATGTTTACGACTTTTTATGACCCTGACAGTTTTTATGACCTACTAAGTCAACGCTGATGACACATCAGGTTAAAGTCGATAATCGCTTATTTTAAGGTTAATAATCATTATGGTCATTGAAGGTTGTACTGTATCAATTTATGACTCGTTTTGATGCATGTGTCTATTAAAATACAAAATTTGCTGCTATTAAAATTCAAAAGTTGACGAAATATTACCTTCAAAGTATATAAAACAAATACTCGCGCGAGCTAAGGGAGCGCTATCACTGCGCGAGTGAAGCGAGCGAGAATTTTTTTTTACGTCTCTTTATGACCCTGATTGTTTTTATGACCTACTAAGTCAAAACTGATGACACTCAGGTAAAACGTGATATCCAGTTATTTTAAGGTTAATAATCATTATGATTATTGAAGGTTGTACTGTTTTATTTTATGACTCGTTTTGATGCATGTGGTTATTAATATACGAAAGTTGCCGAAATATTACCTTCAAAGTTGATAAAATAAATGATTGCGCGAGCGCAGCGAGCGCGAAAATTTTTACGACTTTTTATGACCCTGACAGTTTTTATGACCTACTTAGTCAACACCGATGACACTGAGGTTAAACGTGATATCCACTTATTTTTAGGTTAATAATCATGAATATTATTGAAGGTTGTTCTGTTTCAATTTATGATTCGTTTTGATGCACGTGGCTATTAAAATTCAAAAGTTGACGAAATATTTCTTACAAAGTAGATAAAACAAATGCTTGCAAGAGCGTCGCGAGTGTTATCACTGCGCGAGCGAAGCGAGCGCGAAAAATTTTTACGACTTTTTATGACCCTGACAGTTTTTATGACCTGCTAAGTCAACACTGATAACACTCAGGTTAAACGTGATACCCACTTATTTTAAGGTAAATAATCATTTTGATTATTGAAGGTAGTACTGTTTTAATTTATGACTCGTTTTCATACATGTGGGTATTAAAATACAAAAGTTACTGAAATGTTACCTTCAAAGTAGATAGAACAAATGCTTGCGCGAGAGTCGAGAGCGTTATAACTTCGCAAGCGTAGCGAGCGTGAAAAATTTTTACGCCTTTTTATGACCCTGACAGTTTTTATGACCTATAAAGTCAACACCGATGACACTGAGGTTAAACGTGATATCCAGTTATTTTTAGGTTAATAATCATGAAGATTATTGAAGGTTATACTGTTTAAATTTATGACTCGTTTTGATGCACGTGGTTATTAATATACAAAAATGTCTAATATAGTACTTTTAAAGTATAGATAAAAAAAATGCTTGCGCGAGCACAGCGAGCGCGTAAAATGTTTACGACTTTTTATGACCCTGGCAGTTTTTATGACCTACTAAGTCAACACCAATTACACCCAGGTTAAAAGTGATATCCACTTATTTTAAGGTTTATAATGATTATAATTATTGAAGGTTGTACTGTTTCAATTTATGACTCGTTTTGATGCATGTGGCTTTTTAAACACAAAAGTTGCTTAAATATTTCCTAGAAAGTAGGTAAAACAAATGCTTGCGCGAGCGCAGAGAGTACTTTAAATACGCGAGCGAAGTGAGCGCGAAAAAATTTTTCGTGTTTTTATTACCCTGACAGGTTTAATGACCTACTAAGTCAACACCGATTACCCTAAGGCTGTTAAAACACGAAAGTTTTTGAAATACTTCCCACAAAGCAGATAAACACGTTGGGCAAGCAAAGCTATTACATAAATTTTGATGACTTCTAATGATCCTGACATTTTTATGGCCTAATCAAGACACTAATTAAGTCATTATAGACGAAACTACGGTCAAACTTTTATGATTATGTTAACTCTATGTAAAGTTAACAAAAAATATATGCACCCTCACTTAACTGCCGAAAAAAAAGTATTCTTTGCCCTATTATGCCCTATTAAATGTCTTTGTATAAAATGTCATGCGAATCGGTCAAGCCTATTGGCCGAAAAGAGGCCACACATTTACAAAATTCAACAATAAAAAACTGATAACCAGACTCGATTGTAAAAAAAGTAACCAATGTGCTTGGATAATAGACTCTACTCTTGGTCTATGTCTTATTGACTGTCTCTGTACAATTTTAGTTCAATCGGTCAACTCGTTAAACTCGTTAACCGAGAAGAGGTCACACGTTTAAAAATGCAATAAAAAAAAGTTGTTATCCAAACTCAACTGTTAAAAAAATATCCTTTGTCTTTCTATGCCCTATTAACTGTATTTGTACAAAATTTGAGCTAAATCGGTCAAAAACGATTGCCGCTAAGAGGCCACACATTATTCCATAGTAAAATTATGGACACCCGAAACTGCCAGCCAAAAAAAAGTATCCTATGTCTTATTGACCGTCTGTGCACAACATTTCAGCTGAAATGGTTGACCCGTTTGACTGAGAGGAGGCCACACATTTACAAAGTTCAATAAAAAAATCTGGACACCTGGACTCGAAAGCCAGAAAAAAAGTATCCTTTGTGCTTCTATGCCATATGAGCTGTATATGTAGAACATTTCAGCCGTATCGGTCAAGCCGTTTAGCTGATAAGTGGCCACACATACCCACAATTCAATTAAAAAAAATCTAGACACCCATACTCGATAGCCAAAAAAAAGTATCCTATATCCTATTCTGCCCTATTAACAGTCTTTATACTACATGTCAGGCAATTTTGTCAAGCCGTTTATTTGAGAAGTGGTCTTATATTTACAAAATTAAATTAAAAATATTTGGACTCCCTGACTCGATAGCCAGAAAAAAAGTTTTCTATATCCTTTTCTGCCCTACGAACTGTCTTTATACAACATGTCAGGCAAATCGGTCAAGCCGTTTATTCAAGAAGTTGTCTTATATTTACAAAATTCAATTAAAAATATTTAGACCCCCTGACTTGATAGCTAGAAAAAAAGTTTTCTATATCCTATTCTGCCCTATGAACTGTCTTTATACAACATGTTAGGCAAATCGGTCAAGCCGTTTATTCGAGAAGTTGTCTTATATTTACAAAATTCAATTAAAAATATTTGGACCCCCTGACTTGATAGCTAGAAAAAAAGTTTTCTATATCCTATTCTGCCCTATGAACTGTCTTTATACAACATGTCAGGCAAATCGGTCAAGCCGTTTATTCGAGAAGATGTCTTATATTTACAAAATTCAATTAAAAATATTTGGACCCCCTGACTTCATAGCAAAAAAAAAAGTATTCTATATCCTATTCTACCCTATGAACTGTCTTTATACAACATATCAGGCGAATCGGTCAACCCGTTTATTCAAGAAGAGGTCGTATATTTACAAAATTCAATTTAAAATATCTGGACCCCCTGACTCGACAGCCAGAAAAAAAGTATCCTATATCCTATTCTGCCCTATGACATGTATTCACACAAAATTTCAGGCAAATCGGTCAAGCCGTTTATTCGAAAAGAAGTCTAATATTTACAAAATTCAATTAAATATATCTGGACCCCCTGACTCGATAGCCAACAAAAAAGTATTTTATATCCTATTCTGACCTATGTACTATCTTTGTACAAAATTTCAGGCAAATCGATCAAGCCGTTTATTCGAGAAGAGGTCATATATTTACAAAATTCAATTAAAAATATTTAGACCCCCTGACTCGATAGCTAGAAAAAAAGTATTCTATATCCTATTCTGCCCTATGAACTGTCTTCATACAACATATCAGGCGAATCGGTCAAGCCGTTTATTCAAGAAGAGGTCGTATATTTACAAAATTCAATTAAAAATATCTGGACCCCCTGACTCGACAGTCAGAAAAAAAGTATCCTATATCCTATTCTGCCGTATGACATGTATTCACACAAAATTTCAGGCAAATCGGTCAAGCCGTTTATTCGAAAAGAAGTCATATATTTACAAAATTCAATTAAATATATCTGGACCCCCTGACTTGATAGCCTAAAAAAAAGTATCCTATATCCTATTCTGCCCTATGTACTATCTTTGTACAAAATTTCAGCCAAATCGGTCAAGCCGTTTGACCGTGAAGAAGTCCCAAACAAACAAACAAACAAACAAACAAATAAACAAACTGACTGTCGCATTTATAATTCAATCGGTCAACTCGTTAAACTCGTTAACCGAGAAGAGGTCACACGTTTAAAAATGCAATAAAAAAAAAGTTGTTATCCAAACTCAACTGTTAAAAAAATATCCTTTGTCGTTCTATGCCCTATTAACTGTATTTGTACAAAATTTGAGCTAAATCGGTCAAAAATGATTGCCGCTAAGAGGCCACACATTATTCCATAGTAAAATTATGGACACCCGAAACTGCCAGCCAAAAAAAAGTATCCTATGTCTTATAGACCGTCTGTGCACAACATTTCAGCTGAAATGGTTGACCCGTTTGACTGAGAGGAGGCCACACATTTACAAAGTTCAATAAAAAAATCTGGACACCTGGACTCGAAAGCCAGAAAAAAAGTATCCTTTGTGCTTCTATGCCATATGAGCTGTATATGTAGAACATTTCAGCCGTATCGGTCAAGCCGTTTAGCTGATAAGTGGCCACACATACCCACAATTCAATTAAAAAAAATCTAGACACCCATACTCGATAGCCAAAAAAAAGTATCCTATATCCTATTCTGCCCTATTAACTGTCTTTATACTACATGTCAGGCAATTTTGTCAAGCCGTTTATTTGAGAAGTGGTCTTATATTTACAAAATTAAATTAAAAATATTTGGACTCCCTGACTCGATAGCCAGAAAAAAAGTTTTCTATATCCTTTTCTGCCCTACGAACTGTCTTTATACAACATGTCAGGCAAATCGGTCAAGCCGTTTATTCAAGAAGTTGTCTTATATTTACAAAATTCAATTAAAAATATTTGGACCCCCTGACTTTATAGCTAGAAAAAAAGTTTTCTATATCCTATTCTGCCCTATGAACTGTCTTTATACAACATGTCAGGCAAATCGGTCAAGCCGTTTATTCGAGAAGATGTCTTATATTTACAAAATTCAATTAAAAATATTTGGACCCCCTGACTTCATAGCAAAAAAAAAAGTATTCTATATCCTATTCTACCCTATGAACAGTCTTTATACAACATATCAGGCGAATCGGTCAACCCGTTTATTCAAGAAGAGGTCGTATATTTACAAAATTCAATTTAAAATATCTGGACCCCCTGACTCGACAGCCAGAAAAAAAGTATCCTATATCCTATTCTGCCCTATGACATGTATTCACACAAAATTTCAGGCAAATCGGTCAAGCCGTTTATTCGAAAAGAAGTCTAATATTTACAAAATTCAATTAAATATATCTGGACCCCCTGACTCGATAGCCAAAAAAAAAGTATTTTATATCCTATTCTGACCTATGTACTATCTTTGTACAAAGTTTCAGGCAAATCGATCAAGCCGTTTATTCGAGAAGAGGTCATATATTTACAAAATTCAATTAAAAATATTTAGACCCCCTGACTCGATAGCTAGAAAAAAAGTATTCTATATCCTATTCTGCCCTATGAACTGTCTTTATACAACATATCAGGCGAATCGGTCAAGCCGTTTGTTCAAGAAGAGGTCGTATATTTACAAAATTCAATTAAAAATATCTGGACCCCCTGACTCGACAGTCAGAAAAAAAGTATCCTATATCCTATTCTGCCGTATGACATGTATTCACACAAAATTTCAGGCAAATCGGTCAAGCCGTTTATTCGAAAAGAAGTCATATATTTACAAAATTCAATTAAATATATCTGGACCCCCTGACTTGATAGCCTAAAAAAAAGTATCCTATATCCTATTCTGCCCTATCTTTGTACAAAATTTCAGCCAAATCGGTCAAGCCGTTTGACCGTGAAGAAGTCCCAAACAAACAAACAAACAAATAAACAATCTGACTTTCGCATTTATAATATTGGTGTTGATTAATTGATATTACCAAGAATATTTGGTTTGGTCGCGATCTAGAAAGACGGGGGCTCGTTTACTAGCGCCATCTATGTCATTTTGCCGAAACTAATTAGATAGATGGCGTTTAAAAACACGTTTTTTGTATGGGGACCCCCTTTAATTTTTAACTTTATTTTGTTTTTAGTATTTGTTGTTCTAGCGGCAACAGAAATACACCATCTGTGAAAATTTCAACTGTCTAACTATCACGGTTAATGAGCTATAGCCTGGTGACAGACGGACAGCGGAGTCTTAGTAATAGGGTCCCGTTTTACCCTTTGGGTACGGAACCCTAAAAAGCGTACGGTCCACACTCCACAGTAGTACATACATACGCTCTACAACATTGTAAAGAAGATTGAAAGGGCTTGACTACCTAACCTACGCATTAAAACTACATCGTAAATCGCCACTATCGGTTTCCGAGTGAGCGATTCGAGCGGTGGAACAATTGTGGCGACGGGTGCTGTTATAGTGGTCGCTTTATTACGATAGAACAATACCTACTCGATAGATGCCTATACCTATCTACGTACCTTACCCTTACTAGTGATGGTAACTAAAGCGATTTTGCATTAGTTTCATTAGCATGCTATTAATATACGAAATATCGTGAGTCTTTGCATGCTAATTGATATTGCTATGCTATTTGCTAATATGACGATAATTGATTATAATTAAGTATGTAATTTTGTTGAAACGCGAATTAAAGAGTGCGTTCGCCTTAGGAGTTAGGAGTTAGAACGTCTCCTAGTATGTTATTATTGTATATCGAATACGTAAACTAAACTCTCACTATCATTAGCCAAAACGTACTAAACTTTAACACAATACGACGCACGTGCCACACAAATTATTATTATAAACAGTCACACGCATTCATGCAATTTACGACCCTAAATACAAGCAGATCAAAGATAGTAACGAAATAATTGCTGAACCTAATTTTCCACAGCACCCTGCTAATAATCTAGGCGAATTAAACAATCACACGCATTCATACAATATACGACCCAAAGTACAAGCAATACAAGCATATTAGAGATAATAATCGCTTAACCTAATTTTTCGTATTACCTGACTTGCTAATTTGCTAATAATTTCATTTATTTCACTTGCGAACGAGTTCCAGCAGTCACTTGAAAGTGAGACAGATAGATATAGTATTCCCGTGGTTGCGACGGAGAGCGCACTCTACCGATGAATTCGCTTAGCACTTTACAGAATTTCGCAACTACATTTAATTTGCTAACTGCTAATTAAGCATTAGCATGCTAACAATTAATGTGAATGCGAATTAATCCACCGCTAACCCTTACGTCACTATAATGTAGGTCTATTAGCTAATACATACTTACATTGACAGAATTTACTCCTCGGAAGCACGGTAATGTTGGAAGTTACCGAATGTCTAACAGACTATGCAATTTTGCATTTTACGAATGTTTGGGTCATCTATAGCCATCGACTTGCTTTGCTAGGACGTCGATGTCTATAGCGTATGCACGTTGTCATAATAATCCTGTCATCAGCCCACTAAAGTCTACTGGACATACGAGTGGACTCTCCAAATATGCACTACTGAGCCCGATATTCGGCTCTTCTTTTCCAGTCACTGCCCACAGCTTTGCGAATATTGTTGCTCCATTAGTCACAGGGCGTCCTGCCCTATCCTACATTTTCCGAATCGCGGTCCCCAGTCTAGAAAACATCGACATTATAGCAAATATTTATTAAAAAATATCGGCCCTGGGTCCGATCCGATCCCTCAGAGAGACACCGAACCGCGCTTTCTCTTTATAGCATGCATAGCTCGATGAGCGACTTGTAATTGGTTAATTGTTAAACACAATCCAAAATTTCATCGTACCGACGGGACTTGAACCCGCAACCTCCGGAATAACATGTTCCGGTTCTTTGCCAATTAAGCCACAATGCGATGTATCGTTACGACGAAATAAGTGGATTGCATTTGTTAACCCAATTATGCATTGGTGGCGCCATCTATGACTACTTATTACGTAAGTTAATCATTCGGAAGAAATCGTTACAGTTTTCAAATCCGACGAGAGATGTTGCACTGCGTAAATCAAATATTATGTTTCTTTGAAGTGTTACACACTAACATAATATTTGTAATTGGTAGTAGACACAATAGAGAGTAGGTACCTACCTACCTATCTTTGAATACTCAAACAAAAGTATATAGTATATTTATTGAATAATAAGTAATTATGATGCTTGATAAATCTTCAGCAATTGGGGTAAAAGGTCCAAGAGTACGTTACAACGAAGGAGATAATCCTAATTGCAATTTTATTACCCTGAAGTCCAAGGGTCCACCTGAAAGCATTGTACAATGATCATTACAGTTTACGAGAGATCGTAAAGAAAAGCTATTAAAACATAACAGGCAATGGATATTGGAGAGATAATTTCTTCATCATCATCAGTTTAGCAACAATGGGTATTTCATTAGGTAGGTACTTTAGTTTAAAACTTAATGGATTTTACGATTGAAGACGACGACGTCGTAAAGAATACTAATTATTTAGGTAATCACGAGCACAGAATAATGAATAGTACAATCATGGGTAAGAAGGAAGTAGATTCTAAATTAGTAAATAGTCAGACTACGTATACTTTAATTAAAATATTAGGTATATAATTATATTTAAATTAAACGTAATTTTAGAAGTCTAAATTGAATGAACTTTTGAATGAACATAATTTAGCTAAATATAGATACTTACGTAATATTATTATCTTTTCTATGGTAGGTATAGAGTCTGCAGTGCAAAAAGAGAACCGATGTAGAAATTGAGGGGGCGCGTGTTGATGGTTCTTATATTCTAGCATCTCATTCTAGCATCATACAGTGACATGTAATTTTTTATTAATTTTTCAAATATTTTTTTTGTGTTACTGTATTTTGTAATAGGTGGAGCAGACGTCATCGCTTACTATTGGGCGAGCGTGCTTGTCACGTTACCATTATATTATCATTAAAATAATCGCCTAACAATACAGACAAAATGGGAAAGGCCGGTTGGCAAAACAAATCATAAATTGTATTTCAGCGTAACATGCCGCGGAAACTGACGGAAAATAAAGATCGCAGCAAAATGAAATAGCATCTTGTAAAATGTTGTACCTACATAAATATGGCCGAATTTACCGGCAATTTGATCCATGATGATCTTAGTCAAACGCACCTAAACTACCAAAAAGTTTATAAAACCTCAAACAATTTTACTCATTCATTCAAAACCACTGGTGATCAATCAGCAGTACAAAGTCGTGTTTTTCAATCAATAGTCAACCATATATCAGGTGAAGCGAAAGGTCGTTTTTCAACGTCCCTTCCGGGATATTGTCTGAAGAATCACCAGATATATTTCTTCAGGACAAAGGCCTGTAACTATCGCTTATTCTGTGACCTTCTTTGTTGGGATTTAAATTGGTGGTTGTATTTTTTGGATGTTTTGTTAATTGCTTTGGATCATAAATCAGCAGCTATTAGTCAAACCCGCATTCGATGGTTTAATTGAACTTTAAACCAATCAATACTGTACCAAATTACCTTTATAGCGAAATGGGTACCATTGCATGATATAAAGTTAAGGGTATCTTTTTTTCACACGAGCAAAGGAACAGACTGGACTAAGAAAGTTGACGCTGTCCCCTTGCTTCGAGCAAGCAGCAGACAGCGGGGGACAGATTAAGGGGACAAACGGGAATAAACCCTTTTTAACCGACTTCAAAAAAAGGAGAAGGTTTCTCAATTCGACCGTATATATATATGTTAATAGCGCGGCATTGAAGTCGGTTCTTTTTTAGTTTTTAAACGATATTATTTAATGCAAGTAGACCAGCATTTGACGACTATCTCAGCTGACGTAAAGTGATGATGCGGTTTATGATAGAATTGTGCTTGGAATTGGAAGGAGTAATTGTAGTAAGGCACTGCACAACCGACTTTAGTCCAATAAAGGAGGTGAAAAAGGGGTGAAAGAATGACAGGTGTGTAAATTCCTTGTGTTGCGGCGGTTGGGTGAAATAAATAATATCGTTTAAAAACTAAAATAGAACCGACTTCAATGCTGCGCTATTCATTTTCAGTACCAATTTTGAGATGTTTATCTCAATATCTCTGGAGATACTTATCAGACCTCGATAAAATTACCATGGTACCACACTTGGGATATCTCTTTTCGAACAAAAAAGAATAATCAAAATCGGTTCATAAACGACGAAGTTATCCGCGAACAAACAAAAAAAAATATATATATATATATACGGTCGAATTGAGAAACCTCCTTTTTTTGAAGTCGGTTAAAAAATAGAGCCATAAACGTATATAGCCACGGACAAACCAACCATACCTTTATTACTAGCGAAAGTAGAACACTGTTTTTTTTTATGTTATGGTGGGCAAACAAGCCTACAGCCCGCCTAGTGGTAAGCGGTTACCGTCGCCTATGATTGCACTATTATTTATTGTGTGCCTAAGTTGTCCATAGGCAGTGCCTATGTACAACTGCAACACCATGAGTGCTCTCGATGCGTTGCCGACTTTTAAGAAATTTGTGGATACCCTTCTTACAAGATCCCATCCTAACGCTAGGTGGGAAGATTGAGGCGAGCAGGTCATTGTCATTCCATTCCACAGGTGATTGTAGCTGAAAGCGAATATCGCTATAAGGGCCTTAGCAATGTATTAGTAAGGCATCCATTACACGGTAGGTTATCCGTCATTTAATACCAAAAGTCATTACTGATGATTGCTCATGCAGCAAATCAAAATATGTAAATATTGGTCAGTCACCGTCAGTCACCCCATTACACGATCAGTATGGCTATTCTGTAAGCTGTCTCGACAGCGGAATCCGCGGTGAGATTTGTATTACGAAATTCAACCGTATTACGATCGTGATACGATTGAATTTCGTAGTACGAAATTCGAATCTCACCGCGGATTCCGCTGACGAGATAGCTTACAGAATAGCCTAGCAGTTATCCATCAGTCACAGCCGTGACTGACTGCAAAACCTATCGTGTAATGGACGCCTTATGCCTGTCTACCCTAGACTTAACAAGTGAACATCTGAACTTCTCCCATCGTCCTAAAGGCCACGGATAAAGACAGAGAAACTGACGTCTTAAAAAGTTCTGAAAATCTGTCGCAGAGTAGTGCTCAGGCCCGCCGTCTCAATGCCTGTGTCGCTAGTGTAATATATCGACGGTAGAAGGCGGAAATGTCGAAAAAAATAATTATACACCATTGTTTCTAGGTTGTCTACTGTTCACTCAAAAATTGTTTTTTCAAATTTCACATTTTTAGATACGACATTTACGCTTTCTGCCATCGATATACTTCACTAGCAACACAGGCATTGAACCGGCGGGCCTGAGAACTACTCTGCGACAGATTTTCAGAACTTTTTTAGGCAAGCTTTGTTAGAAATATGGCTCTCCTTCTACCTAGAGTCCATTCTCCATGCTAAAGGCTTACATTTTGACATAACGTCAAGATCCTTACAGATTTCTTGTAATTTCAGTACCTACTCAAACGGGCTATTCGCCCAACCGTAAATGCCGAACCCAAATTTTACGACAGCGTATGTACGTGTCATAATGTTAAGGTAGTTTTACATGGGCATCTTTAGAAATTAAACAGATGTAGATTTTTTTTATATCATATAGGCTAGCGTTTGACCACTATCTCAACTGTTGGAAAGTGATTATGCGGTCAAGGATGGTAGCACGCTAGGCCTAGAATGGGAACATGCTTTCAAGGATAGCTGCCGGAACACATTAGATGTTATCGGCAGATTTTTAGGGTTCCGTAGCCGAATGGCAAAAAACGGAACCCTTATAGATTCGTCATGTCTGTCTGTCTGTCCGTCCGTATGTCACAGCCATTTTATTCCAAAACTATTGGGACCACAGAATTAAAACTTGGTAGGTAGATGTATTCTGTGAACCATTTTCCGATTTTTATACAAAAATAAAAAATATAAACGTTTAAGGGGGGGCATCCCATACATGGATCTGACACATAAATGTTTTTTCTTCAAACCGCTACGTGTGTATCTATGGATAGGTCTTTAAAAATGACATTGAGGTTTCAAAAATCATTTTTTTTCAAAGTCAATCATTTGAAAGATAGGCGCGTCTAAGGTGGTAAAATGTGTGTCCCCCCTCTAACTTTTAAGGTAAGGGAGTGAAAAATGTAGAAAAAAATTATTCTGTAGATCTCAATAAAAACTTTCAACGAAAATTGGTTTGAACGAGATACAGTCAGCAGTTTTTGAGATATAGTGACCGCAAACATAACTTTGTTTTTCATACAAACACTATGAAAAACAAAGTTATTTTTTTAGTTGCGAAAAATCATAGTTATAGAATACTTTACTGTATCACGGAACCCTACGAGTGGAAGTCCGACTTGCACTTGGCCAGTTTTTTTGTTAACTAAGTGGTAGCTGGCCAGGCTGACACTAGATAGTGTCCTATCGCCATGCGGGGGTTGAAGGTTTATAAACGATGTTTTTCTTCACCGGAGGGCAACTGTGAAAAGCGCACATCATTTTTAGAATAGCACCTACTAATAGAATAGTAGTAATACATAATTTATAGAAAAAATTCATTAGTGCATGGCGGGGATTGAACTCGGTACAGCATCAAAGCCGACCATTCTCCCACGGGGCCACTACACGACTGGGCTCTCAAAGGTACGAGTAGAAGTTGTAAGATTAAGAGTAACTGTAAGAGCCCCCACAGTACCGACCGATCACAGAATTTCTCTCGGCTGATAGTTGGTCTAGCCGACGGACAAAGGATTCGGATCTCCGAGTGAAACTTATTAGTATTGTTTTAAACACGAAACATTATAACAGTGAACTAAATCGAATCAATAATCATATTAATCGAAATGACATACTGTGGTAACAAAAAAAAAAAAAAAAAAATTAAATTGGATGGAAAAAAAACAAAAAAATTGGATTGAATCGAATTGGGAACCGCCTCATTATTTGTGAAATCGGTTAAAAAGGTACAAAAACGGCTAAACGGATTTTCATGAATCAAAGCTAAGATAGGTGAATCAAAGGTGATAGGTGTCTTAATCGAGAACACACTCGATTAAGACACCTATCAAACAAAACTAAATCAAAATTGGTTCATTTGGGCGCTACGATGCCACAGATAGTCACACAGATACACATAACTTCCTTACTTGGTGGATGGAAACTTAGACCTTGACCTTACGTAGTAACTATTATACTCAGCAATTAACATACCTTTGTGAGAGACTGGTGTCTGAAATAGGTTAGTAATTAATCTTATCCACATTACCACTCATACTCCTAACTATCCTTGACCTTATTTCATATTATCTTTCTGTTATTCTGTTAGCAATATCCTTACCTGTGTAATCACGCCATTGCTCCGACTCATAACGCCAGGCCTTACCAACTGAATTGACAAATTACGACTTAATGTCGCACCGACTCCGATTTCAGTGCAATGGCTAACACAATTAGACCTCACTGGACGGACAAACACGGCACGAATTGCCTGCTCTCGTGCATAACGGGTTGCCTTTACACCGATACATACCTATTTTCGATAGAGCCCTCCTTGTTCTTTCTATTTCTGCATCCTAATATGGTTGAATACAACAAGAAAAACAAACTATGTGATAAGACTCTCATCATCATGTGAAACAGAAAGTACCATATTGTCTTCTGCGTATCTTCAGCGAAGAGATTAGCGACATGTTGTTTTTTTCTAACAATGTGGGTTGCACATTACTGGGAGTCTTGTTAACTCCTTCAACTAAGCCAAATATGCTTGTGTCTGTCTGGAGTGGGTTCACGTCAATAGTGAAACGGGTGGGGATCGAACTCTTATTTTTTTTAATGTCTTTATTGAATTCATTGTCATGTCTTTATCTTGTGGGTGGTTCGAGCCACGGCCGATGCCTCACACCAGTGGTCACCCATTCAACACTATCCAGGAATCAGAAAAGTGTTGGTGTAGGGTAGAATAAGCCTACGGAAAATAATTGGTGACGATGGTGTAACAGACATCCTAAGCGGAATTACACTTATGTAGCTAGCAGGACAAAGGGTCACAAACGGAACTAATACGGTAGGCCCTGATTAACTATTTCAACTTAAATCGTAAACTAAGGTGACTTTGAACATATTCTTTAGGACCAATTTAAGACAGGTGCTTACAATTCTGTGTCGAAATTCTTAATTAGGTTCCTACCTATATGATCAAACAACTTCTATTTTTATTAGCTTTTTATTAGATTCACCTGTATGTTTGTATGTTTGTAACCGACTTCTTTGGGCGCGATTTTGACCCACTTTAAACGGCCAGATTTCGTTCAAACTTTGTTTTGGTAGATTTAATGATCCCACTACCACTGTACGAAAACCCATGATTCATGAATGCCCATAAAACTTTTATTGGTAGGTATATAGCTAGGATTAGAACCAACGACCGTCGGGTCAGAATCAGAGTAACTGTCCTTTACGCCAAAGGGCCGTCCAATATCACTACGTAAGTATTATAAAACTAATTTCATCACTGCGTCTGTCTGTCTGTTCGCAATAATTTCAATAGCTACTGAACGGATTATCATGCGGTTTTCACCAATAGCCAGAGTGTTTATGAGGAAGGTTTAGGTGCATAATTCGTTAAGGTTTTGTGTAAATTGGATGAAATATGACGATGATTGTTAAATATGTTCATCTATACTAATATTATAAAGAAAGAACATTTGTATTTTTGTATGTTTGTAATGATTTGGCTCAAAAACTACTGAACCGATTTAAAAAATTATTTCACTAATATATAGAATGGCCTTTCGAAATGAAAATAGGCTATATATTATCCCGATTAAATCAAAGGTACATCCGTGGAGACCTAATTTGCAACCTAAGTCGACAAAAAAACGGTAGAAAAAACACGTTTCTTTCGAACGCTGCTCAATTGAAAATAGATAGAAGAATATTTTCTATGGAAGAGTTGTACAACTTAATAAGACCTACAAAACAGTCCGCGACAGAATATGTCTATCTTAAGAGATAACCTTAAGAGGTTGCCTCACAGTAACCATTTTAATCTTTAATTTTTTGTTAAAAAATATTACATTATTTCCAGGGCTATTTTCAAGTATATAGTATTAATCCTTATCCAAATAATTACGTTTATTAGCTTGACCACATATTATAGATTAAAACTGTCCTTTACAGTATATAAATCTAATGAAAACTCTAGAAGATATCACGGATTTCACATACACGCATCGCAAAATTAATAAAATATTTGCAGTCAAACCACAGAATAGGTCATAGTTACTCCGAAAATATTATTATAAGCTTATAACTATAACTGATTTATGTATAATCTTTTCATTAAAAGCATTCCAATGACTCTAAACACGACATTTAAAATCTGAGCTGTTAGTTGGTGAGGATTTGAGTATTCTGTAGAGTCCAGGAGATGTCCCAGCATCAGGTCAATGCTTCCATGTTCTTACATTATCGTTAAAGAAGAAGATTTTCGAATTGATCAGACCTATGAAAGTTGATTTCATAGCGCAATTAACTAGAAAAAAGCTCATAGTTTTATAACGATTGAACGAATTTTCATGAATCAAAGCTAAGAACACTCTCGATGAAAAAATTAAAGATAAGACATCTATTAAATAAAAAATAAAAAATCAATAATAAAATCAAAATCGGTTCATCCGGTTGGGTGCTAAAATGCTACAGACAGATACACACGTTAAACGTATATTTGATCCCATGATTTGATTGATTTTGATTCAATGATCCCACTACCTCTGTACGAAAACCCATGATTCATGAATGCACATAAAACTTTCATTGGTAAGTATATAGCTAGAATTATAACCAACGACCGTCGGGTCAGAATCAGGGTAACTATCCTTTACGCCAAAGGGCCGTCCAATATCACTACGTAAGTATTATAAAACAAAGTCCATCACTGCGTCTGTCTGTCTGTTCGCAATAATCTCAATAGCTACTGAACGGATTATCATGCGGTTTTCACCAATAGCCAGAGTGTTTATGAGGAAGGTTTAGGTCTTAGGTGCATAATTCGTTAAGGTTTTGTGTAAATTGGTTGAAATATGACGATGATTGTTAAATATTTTATATTTGATGCAACAAACTGATGCAAATTGTGTAGGCATGTTCTACCCGTGCGAAGCCGGGGCGGGCTGCTAGTTAATTTATATTATTGTAAATTGTTAAACAAAAAATATAAAGTGTGTAACACTTCAAAGAAACATAATATTTAATTTATATTTATTGAAATTTTTAACACTATTCTTAGTTTAAATTTATTTTCTATTTTTTAGTTCAGTTTTCTATAATAAGCGCGTTTTTTAGTTTTTTTAAACTATTGTTTATTAACCAACTTTACGTTTGGTTTACTAAGACTCTTCAGCCCATATCTAACTGTATCCAAGCTCTCGAACACTCATAATCATTTTAGATTTATAGTTATAGTAAGTTTGAATTATGATTATAAAAGTAAATACAGTAGCTACATATTTATGCCGCCTGTTGTTGAAACTTTTGGTCCATGGGGTCTAAGCACCAAAACTTTTCTCAAGAAAATTGCTCCACGCCTTGTCGATGCCACCGGTGACCTGGCTCTGGCTGGCTCATTCCAAGCACAAAGAATCTATTTAGCAATTCAGCGCGTGAATGCAGCCAGCGTTCTTGGCACTTTACCACACGGACATCCCTTAATTTTTAGGTAGTTGAGTTTAATTTAATTTTTTTAATATTTTGTTTTGCAGTTTAATGAAGACTGTCTCGATATTAGGTTTTGTGCATGTCCGATGCACTTCCCCGGAAGTTTACGCAGCAATATCGCGACGACCACTGACCACTGACCACTCATATTTACTACGATCTCACCTGGTGCACAGACATAAAATGAAGTGGATCTCTGGTGACATTACATAATATGGTCTATGATTATAGTCTTCTTTTGACGAGCATATTACTGTCAAATATCAAAGGAAAATCTGAATAATCCCCAGGGGTGTTACATATATCATAAGTTTACCGTGTGTATCTCTGTTGTGTGTGTCTGTCTGTGTGTTTGTAGCTTACAAACGGATGAACCAATTTTGATCTAGTTTTTTAGGGTTCCGTAGCCGAAAGGCAAAAAACGGAACCCTTATAGATTCGTCATGTCTGTCTGTCTGTCTGTCCGTCCGTATGTTACAGCCATTTTATTCCGAAACTGTTAGGACTAAAGAATTGAAACTTGGTAGATAATAAAAATATGAAAGTTTAAGGGGGGGCATCCCATACATGGAAGTGAAACAAAAACATTTTTTTTTTCATCAAACCTATACGTGTGGTGTTTATGGATAGTTCTTTAAAAATTACATTGAGGTTCCTAAAATATTTTTTCTTAGAGTCAATAATTTGAAAGATAGGCGCGTCTAAAGTGGTAAAATGTGTGTCCCCCCCCTCTCCTCTAACTTTTAAACTATGGCAGTGAAAAATCTAAAAAAAATATATGCTGTAGATCTCAATAAAAACTAACAACGAAAATTGGTTTGAACGAGATACAGTCTGCAGTTTTGAGATATAGCGACCGCAAAGATAACTTTGTTTTTCATACAAACACTATGAAAAACAAAGTAAATTTTTTAGTTGCGCAAAATCATAGTTATAGTATAATTTACTGTGTTACGGAACCCTACGAGTGCGAGTCCGACTTGCACTTAGCCAGTTTATTTGATAGATGACTTATTTGAGAGTGTTTTAAGCTTTGTTTCAAGAAAATCCGTTCAGCCGTCTAAGGATTATGAGCTCTATTCTACTTAATGAGAGCAACGTTCAGGTCTGATCAAATCTAATTCGGTATCTGTTACATCAATGATATTGCAAAAATATGGTAAACTTTTCCCGCATGGTGGTAGGACACTATCTAGTGTCCACCTAGCCAGCTACCACTCTAAAGTTAGAAAATCTGTCGCCATACATGTAATATACATATTACATGTATGGTTCCGGTAGCTATTTTTGAGATTTAATTCCCATTCTAGGCCTAGCGTGCTTACCATCTTCGACCGCATCATAACTTACCAACAGGTGAGATAGTGGTCAAACACCTTAACCTAATCCTTGGGCATCTCCTGGAATTTTCAGAATTCTCTACTCCTCGCCAACTAACTGCAGAGAAGGACTATTATTTACAAGCTTTATCTCTACTTCACAGCGAATTATTATAGTTATTTGTCCGTCACAAATCTTGCGATTGATTTTAGATCAACTTCCAGGGGTTCGATGGAGCTGAAATTTTGCATACTTGTGTAAGTTGCGTGACAATAAAATATTATGATGACATAGTGCTGATTTGATGATGGAGCTGGAAGGTGGCCATAGGAACTCCTAAACTACTCATGTTATACCCGTCGTGTTTGGGCTCGTTGGATTTGTCTTGACTTACTCAGGTCCTAGATTATGTAAAAGCTTGTGTTTAAATAGGATTTTTTTTAATATTACTTGTATTTTCTGTGGTGTGTTCAGAGATGTCATGCTTGGGCTCATTGGAAGAGTCTCAATGAACAGATCAGTCAGCTCAAAGATCAGTCGGGGTGGTTTTCAATTTTAAATTTAGGTATTGTTTCTAAAACATTGTGTACGCAGAAAATGTCCAAAAGCCTGATGCCACGTGACATTTGAAATGTGGTTGCATGTAATTTCTGCTGTGGCTGAGCCTGACGCCCGAATTTGCACGGTTGGATTGGAATAGGAATGCGATTACGTTATTTTAACCAACTTCAAAAATGAAGAAAAATCTCAATTAGTTTGTATTTTTCAACCGACTTCCAAAATGAAGGAGGTTCTCAATTCGTCTGTATGTTGTTTTTGTGTGTATGTTACGCGATTACTACGTCAATTGTGAACCGTTTAGAATAATTATTTTTTGGATCGTCGGTAGGGTACATTTCCGAGGTGGTTGCATTGTAATTTCATCGAGATCTGATAAGTATCTCCAGAGATATGGCGATAAACGTCTCAAACTTACTACTTAATGGAATGGCATGGAAGCCGTTTGTTTTAGTTTTTAATGTATCATAATTATTCATGTTTGTTCAGATTTCTGAGGTAAGAAAACCGTTATTTATTAACCTATTAGGAAAATCCCTTTTTTTTGAGAGGGTATAAATACTTTCCATAAACTTTCCGTTTGATCTCATTTTAATATCATCGAGATCTGATAAGTATATCCATAGATTATTATGGAGATAAACGCCTCAAATTTGAAAGAAAGGTAATTTTTTTCCCCTAGATATTTTTTTGTATCATAAAGGCTAGCGTTTGACCACTATCTCATCTGTTGGTAAATTATGATGCGGTCGAAGATGATAAGTACGCTAGGCTTAGAATGGGAACTGGCTTTCAAGGATAGCTGCCGGAACACATTAGATGTTTGGCGATAGATTTTCTAACTTGAAGGTGGTAGCAGGCCAGATACTAGATAGTGTCCTACCACCATGCGGGTGTTGGGGGTTTCTTAATAATGTTTTTCCTTCACCCGAGGGCCACTGCGTAAAACGCACATTTTTCTATAGAAAAATCCATTGGTGCACGGCGGGGATTGAACTCGGTACCTTTAGCATCAAAGCCGACCATTCTCCGACTACACCGCTGTGTCTTCAAATAAATTATACATTTATATATAAAAAATATACAGGTAGGTACCACGACGAAATAAAATATTTAAATACGAGGAAGTGTTACTATTTATGATGGTGCTAAGTGTGACAACTGATAAGAAACACATTTAGGTAGCAACATGTCCGAAATCCCAAAGTGGCCATGTCATGCAATCTCGTGGATTTCGTGGAATCGCATTAGAATACAAAATGTCCCAAAACACGAATAATGTCACGGATTCAGTGATAAAAATATACTGCTGCCATTTTATTGTAAAACAAGGTTACTTTTCGGGTTTTACTTAAAAGAAATGATTTTCCTTTCTTTTCTTTCATTGTATATGCTGACAAGCCCTTCCACTCTTCATCTCACCTGATGTGAAGTGTTGATAAGCTTGTCTAGAATTAGAAGAAGTAGACAGGCGAGGTGTTAGACAATACCTAGTTTTGATTTTTTTATGACTGATATGTTAGCGTTTGTGATGATGTGGTCGAAGACGGTGAACTCGCTAAAATCAAAACTACTATATCTACCATGAAGTTAGCCGGTAAATGTAGTTCATAAATTCTGTTGCTCTGCACTCACATCATAAGAATTCGCTCACATAATTTTTACCTAACGTAGGTACTATCAGAAGTTTAACTTACAAATCAAAAATAATATACAGACAAAAAACTGTCCTTACATTTGAAGCTATACCTAAATCGGATATGCAATATCTGATCCAACGAGCAGTACTTATATTGAAATTGATCTTACGACGATACATGAGAAAACGGGATTTACTGTTATATTTACACAGGAATCTAAAGGGTCCCCCCCTTTAGATTCCTGTGTAAATATGGGGAACGTAACATGGGGAACGTTTTTGTTTGGGGGCATTTTCCCTTCAAGCATTTACCAATGGAGATGTTAACGTTGTAATCCGCAAACATTTTTTTCTGCCGATACTTACGGGGGACGAGGTAAACACGCATTGCACACACACAAATCACTCACTTTAACGATCCCGCACACTAGCTTGAAACACGCACACAGTATTAAAAATACAGCGTAGTTACGCACGCTCATATGACCAAAAATGGCTATATGGCCAGCAGAGGGGTACGCCTTGCGTTAACATATCCATTGGTAAATGCTCGAAGCATTTTCCTCATCAGCGATATCGTATAGGTAAGGGTACTAATCCTAATTACTATGGCCTAAAAGAGCATCGTAATGTTATGGCGGCAGCTTTTCTCCTAGATGCTGGTAAGCTACTTTTTGGTAGCATGTTAGGCGGTACATTGATACCAATTCTCCTACCACCTGCGCAGAAGGTTGCATGAAGTAAAGTAAGAGAGGTGTAGCCTTTTCGGGTCGGTCGGGTGGCTACAGAACTAGAGCGGTAGCCACACGAAGCGTGAAGCGGCGCCTCGTCACAGTATCACAGTATTACATTATGGTACTGCCTCTTGGCGTATTGAGAATTTGTGAGCAACGGCACAGATTAAATAATAATAGGTACAAGTACCAGCGGCGTAAAAAGTGTACGGCGAGTTCATAAAAGTGCTGTCCGCACTTCAATGGTTGTTGCATCTGGAGGATGTGGCGCGTGTCTCGATTCTATCGGCCCCTATTCCTCTCAGACTAACTAAAAATACATTTTTAACGTGACAACGTGTAATAAATCGATGAACGCCGGCTGCATGAATGCACGAAAAAATGTCCCGTTACGCTCATTGTACGCATGCGCCAATTTCATCAATGTTTTGTTGTATGAATGTGAATATGGATATGCATATGAACATGAACATGAACATGAACATGGACATGAACATGAACATGAACATGAACATGAACATGAACATGAACATGAACATGAACATGAACATGAACATGAACATGAACATGAACATGAACATGAACATGAACATGAACATGAACATGAACATGAACATGAACATGAACATGAACATGAACATGAACATGAACATGAACATGAACATGAAAATGAACATGAACATGAACATGAACATGAAAATGAACATGAACATGAACATGAACATGAACATGAACATGAACATGAACATGAACATGAACATGAACATGAACATGAACATGAACATGAACATGAACATGAGCATGACAATGAACCTGTACATCAATGTTTTGTTATGACGTTGTCACGTCAAACTATCGTCCGTAAACCAACTTTACAGACAACCAATTCTTTCAGAGTAAGTAGTCCGAGTTAATCCCATTAATACTGTATATGCCGTCTTGCACTGTAAGTATAAGTAAGTATCTGAAAAGATTAAAGCCTGTCCCTACGAGTACGTAATTTTAATCCTATACATATTGTATATGTCCTTAACAAATTAATAATTCATCAGCCACAGCTAATACACGGGCTAATATCTTGTAATGGCAGTAATCCGTGTCGCTTGATTAAGGATCGCTATTCACGTTGCGACGTGTTCGGCTGGATGTCGCAAGATTTTGCCACTTGTATTGAGAATCATTGCAACCAGACATCAATTATTGACTGTCAGGTTGAAATAGTTCAAGCACGCTAAGGCATTGTCACACACTGGTGGGTGTTTGTTACCAACTTACCATAACACCTACATTTTACAGCTGATTTAGGCACCTAGCACTCGACACGCGCCGCTTCGCCTCGTACGATTAGTATTATTTATCATCATCATCATCATCAGCCTGTGTCAGTCCATTGCTGGACATAGGCCTCTCGCAAGATGCGCCACTGAGCCCGATCTTCGGCTCTTCCTTTTCAGTCACTGCCCACCGCTTTGCGTATGTCATCGCTCCACCTGGTCACAGGACGTCCTACGCTACGTTTACTGATTCGCGGTCTCCACTCTAGGACAAGTCTACCCCAACGGTTATCAGTCCTGCAGCAAATATGTCCAGCCCACTGCCACTTCAGCCTGCTAATCCGTTGAGATATGTCGATAACTTTAGTTCTCTGCCGAATTACTTCGTTCCGGATTCTATCCCGCAGAGAAATACCGAGCATAGCTCTCTCCATAGCTCGCTGAGCGACTTTAAACTGGTGGACCAGTCGAAGGGTGAGTGTCCACTTATGTGTATTCCGTGTGTTATTTATATGAACTTCTATTGCCATGCGCAATTCGTTGACGTTACGATGTAGTGACGTCACCTAGTTCGCAAGTTGTCCACGCGCGGACGGCGAGTGAACCATTCTCGGTGACTATCCGCTGTAGGGTTATTCTGTAAGCTATCTCGGCAGCGGAATCGGCAGTTCAAATAGTAACACGATCGTAATACGGTTGAATTTCGTAATACGAAATTCAAATCTCACCGCGGATTCCGCTTCCGAGATAGCTTACAGAATAGCCCTACAGCTCAGTCCGACACCGCGGTACCGTGAACATATTATGTCGACGAACTCTCATTATAATGGTCAGGGCACCGCGATTGGTATTCTGTCCAACAATGAAGGGTTAACATCTACGTCCTACTAGCACATTCAAAACAAACTCTACAGCAATAATACGCCTTAACTCCAAGGTGTTGTATCCCACCATCCCCAGCAGAAAGGAACTAGGATATAAATGAGGATAACCTACGGAGTATCCGTATTTGGATTATATGTATTATATAGGGTGTCTCAGTAAGAGTGCACTTTTTCATCTATACTTCTATACTAATATTATAAAGAGAGAACATTTGTATTTTTGTATTTTTGTATGTTTGTAATGAGTAAGCTCAAAAACTACTGAACCGATTTAAAAAATTCTTTCACTAATACATAGAATGGACTTTCGAAATGAAAATAGGCTATATATTATCCTTTGTAAATTGTTAAACACAATCCAAAATTTCATCGTACCAACGGGACTTGAACCCGCAACCTCCGGAATAACATGTTCCGGTGCTTTGCCAATTAAGCCATGGTGCGAAGTGACGTTACTTTACCCTTAACTTACGTAATAAGTAGTCATAGATGGCGCCACCAATGCAAAATTGGGTTAACAAATGCAATCCACTAATTTCGTCGTAACGTCACTTCGCACCATGGCTTAATTGGCAAAGCACCGGAACATGTTATTCCGGAGGTTGCGGGTTCAAGTCCCGTTGGTACGATGAAATTTTGGATTGTGTTTAACAATTTACAAAAGATATTAAGTGTGTAACACTTCAAAGAAACATAATATTATATATTATCCTGTTTAAATCAAAGTTACATTCGTGGAGACCTAATTTGCAACCTAAGTCGGCAAATAAACGGTCGAAAAAACACGTTTCTTACGAACGCTGCTTAATTGAAAATTTATAGTAGAATATTTTCTATGCAAGAGTTGTACAACTTAATAAGACCTACAAAAAAGTCCGCGATAGCATATGTCTATCTCTTAAGGTTGACTCACAGTAACCATTCTAATCTTAAAATTTTTGTTAAAAGATATTACATAACTTCCAAGGCTATTTTCAAGTATATAGTATTAATCCTTATCCAAATGATTACGTTAATTAGCTTGGCCACATATTATAGATTAAAATTGTCCTTTACAGTATATAATTCAAATGAAAACTCTAGAAGATATCACGAATTTCACAAACACGCATCGCAAAATTAATAAAATATTTGCAGTGAAACCACAGATTAGGTCATAGTTACTTCGAATATATTATTATAAGCTTAGCTATGCTGTAGATCCCCACCGATTACAATCAATTTGAAGTCAATATAGTATAATAATATGATCTATTGTATAAAATAATATTCATCTATATATATAATAATATAATATAATATTTTAAACCACCCCGACTGATCTATGTATAATAGCTTTTTCCAATGACTCTAAACACGACATTTAAAATCTGAGCTGTAAGTTGGTGAGGATTTGAGTATTCTGTAGAGTCCAGGAGGCTTCCATGTTCTTACAATATCGTTGAAGAAGAAGATTTTCGAATTGATCAGACCTATGAAAGTTGATTTCATAGCGCAATTAACTAGAAAAAAGCTCATAATTTTATAACGATTGAACGAATTTTCATGAATCAAATCTAAGAAAACTCTCGATGAAGACATCTATCAAACAAAAAAAAACTATCAATAATAAAAACAAAATCGGTTCATCCGGTTAGGTGCTAAGATGCTACAGACAGACACACAGATAGAATCAAGAAGAATCAAAGAATCAAAGCATTTATTCAGTATGTAGGCAGTATAAATATACGCACATATACACGTCAAAATCATAAATCATAACCAATTATCAAGTAAACATAGCAAAAGCAGAATTTAACGCTTTGAATTAGAAAAAAAAAGTAATGAACCATTCAGCTGTCATCCAATCGTTTACGTCAGAATATTAAAAAAAAATTAATGTAGGTTAAAACCAACCATACATGTAACTGTGTGTTTCAGTACTTCAGACAATTTTTATATAAAAAAAAAAAAAGTGAAATAGTGAAACACAACATAGAGAAACGCATACCGATCACAGTACATATCATGATCCAAATGGAACTGATAGTCCGTCTGTCAGCTGCATAATATTGTTTAAATAAAAATAAAAATGGCAAGCCTAGAAAGAAAATCTGCGGACAAAAGGGGAAAACTGAATGGCTGTTGAATCTACCCGTTATATAGATACACACGTTAAACGTATATTACCCCTACATTTTGCGTCGGGGAACGCCGTAAGGTTACGGCGGCAGATGTACTCGTTGGTGGTAAGCTACTTTTTGGTAGATTTAATGATTCCACTACCACTGTACGAAAACTCATGATTCATGAACGCACATAAAACTTTCATTGGTAGGTATATAGCTAGGATTAGAACCAACGACCGTCGGGTCAGAATCAGGGTAACTATCCTTTACGCCAAAGGGCCGTCCAATATCAATACGTAAGTATTATAAAACAAAGTTCATCACTGCGTCTGTCTGTCTGTTCGCAATAATCTCAATAGCTACTGAACGGATTATCATGCGGTTTTCACCAATAGCCACAGTGTTTATGAGGAAGGTTTAGGTGCATAATTCGTTAAGGTTTGTAGGCATATATGTTCTACCCATGCGAAGCCGGGGCGGGCTGCTAGTTTAAAATAAAAACAAGTATTTTATGACAGAGTTGTGATATTTTTATTGTATTGTAAAGAAGACATGTTCCGATTAAGGATGGAATAAAATATCCGGCAAATGACCCCCACGACTCCGATGACAGGCCATTACTCTTTTCATGAAATTTTCCATGACTTTTGCACAGACATGTGGCTGTGTCTCACCGATGACGCGTTGGGTTTTCGATTTGAGCTCAGGAATTGTTTCGGGTTTATTCGCATAAACCCGAGATTTCACAAAACACCAAAGAAAAAAATCGCACGGCGTTAAATCGCACGATCTTCGTGGCCAGTTGACATCAGAATTTCGTGAGATAATGTGTTCTGGAAATCGTTGCTGCAATAAGTCGATTGTTTCAAGCGCGGTGCGGCAGGTTGCGCCGTCCTGCTGAAACCACATGTTGTCCAGATTCATGCCGTCCAGTTGAGGCCACAAGAAGTCCGTTATTATATTCCTGTAACGAATGCCTTTCACAGTCACTTCAATTTTCTCAATGTTTGTAATGAGTTTTCACAATTACAACGCGTCGTTATTTCGAAAAGCGCTCAATTTTTAACCGACTTCAAAAAAAGGAGGAGGTATCTCAATTCGACCGTATATATAAATATATATTTTTTATGTTTGTTCGCGGATAACTTCGTCGTTTATGAACCGATTTTGATTATTCTTTTTTTGTTCAAAAGGAGATATCCCAAGTGTGGTACCATGGTAATTTTATCGAGGTCTAATAAGTATCTCCAGAGATATTAAGTTTCTTTGAAGTGTCTCACACTTTATATTTTTGTAAAATCGTTAAACACAATCCAAAATTTCACCGTACCGACGGGACTCGAACCCGCACCCCCCGGATTACACGTCCAGGTGCTCTGCCAATTAAGCCACGGTTCGATACATCGATACGACGAAATTAGTGGATTGCATTTGTTAACCCAATTAAGCATTGGTGGCGCCATCTATGACTACTTATTACGTAAGTTAATCATTCGGAAGAAATCATTACAGTTTTCAAATCCGACGAGAGATGTTGCACTGCGTAAATCAAATATTATGTTTCTTTGAAGTGTCTCACACTTTATATTTTTGTAAAATCGTTAAACACAATCCAAAATGTCATATCCAGAATCCAGATCAATTATCTCCAGAGATATTGAGATAAACATCTCAAAATTGGTACTGAAAATGAATAGCGCGGCATTGAAGTCGGTTCTTTTTTAGTTTTTAAACGATATTATATTAATAATCGGAATAAACAGAGGTGACAGCTGTCAAATTACAGAGTTGCCACTTGCATGAAAAAAACACTGCACTCTTACTGAGACACCCGTTATATATTGTACTAGAAGTGCCCCGCGGCTTCGCCCGCGTCATAGAAAAGATAATAATACTACGTATAGAACGGACACTCTGTTCCCCCCACCAATTCCGGGCTTCCTTACCCCGCCACCGCTCTGGAGCTATCGAGGAGCTGCGCTGAGCAAGGACGCCACACGCGTACGACTATAGAACAATTACTACTCACGGAGAGAAGAACATCAACTTCATACATTTATGTTGGGACCAGTAGACACTGGAGGTTCAAATTTACGTAGGTTCTTATTACGAAGGTATATAATAAACATACATACATACAAATACATACATAAAATAACACATAATTATATTAGTATACCTACCTACATATTCGTATTTTAGAATTCATTTTCATAAATGAAACAACGATATATATACTCATGCGTAAATAACGCTTAATTTGTAAAATATTTAAAAAAACTTTCACGTTTGAACATTTTTATAACACAGCAATTGGGAACTTGATGTAGGTACGTAGTATTTATATTCTCTTTACTTGATGTCGCTCTAACGTGCGAGCAAGACACACGACATTGTTTCGTACAGGTCGACTGGACCTGGAGATGATGGTTTACGAAATAGCGACTAATATTTTTAGTGTTAAAAGCTTTTTGGGTAAGTGTATAAAAAAATATTCATACGGTCAGTACGTAGTACGTATGTACGAAGTAACTATTATATAATCTGTGATACGGTGATTACGGGCGACAACCTTAGACATCACGCACACAAATGCACGTATAGAAAAACGACCCGTGTGTAGTGTCTGTGTCGGTGTCACAGTGACGGTCGTTAAAACGCTAGTTTGTAAGGAGATTTAGCGAGTGTCCGGGGTGTGCCCGCGTTAAAGACTTCTTTTATTTACTTAAAACTTTTATAACTTTAAAAGACATCAAAGAAGTAAAGCCAAATCGGTTCACCCGTTTTCAAGTTATTGCGTGACTAAGGGAAATAGGGATCCATATTTATAAATCCCGAAAAACCACATTGATTTTCAGACTTTTTTACCAACCCCTTGCAAAAATCCTGCAACACGTATTTACTTATTTATTTACAGAAGTACTTAAATAAATCTATAGGTTTATAATATACTAGCAGCCCGCCCCGGCTTCGCACGGGTAGAACATATATGCCTACAAAATTTGCATCAGTTTGTTGCATCGAATATAAAATATGAACATATTTAACAATAATCGTCATATTTCATCCAATTTACATAAAACCTTAACGAATTATGCACCTAAACCTTCCTCATAAACACTCTGGCTATTGGTAAAAACCGCATGATAATCCGTTCCGTAGCTATTAAGATTATTGCGAACAGACAGACAGACGCAGTGATGGAATTTGTTTTATAATACTTACGTAGTGATATTGGACGGCCCTTTAGCGTAAAGGATAGTTACCCTGATTCTGACCCGACGGTCGTTGGTTCTAATCCTAGCTATATAGGTACCTACCAACGAAAAGTTTTATGTGCATTCATGAATCATGAGTTTTCGTACAGTGGTAGTGGGATCATTAAATCTACCAAAAAGTAGCTTACCACCAAGGAGCCCGGGCCCGGTGGCGTAATCGGGAGAACGGTCGGCTTTGACGCCGTGGTACCGAGTTCAAACCTTACCGTGCACCAATGGATTTTTCCATCGAAAAATTTATGTGCGCTTCTCACAGTGGCCCTCCGGTGAAGGAAAACATCGTTAAGAAACCAACAACCCCCGCATGGTGGTAGGACACTAGTCTAGTGTCCGCCTGGCCAGCTACCACCCTCAAGTTAGAAAATCTGTTGCCAAAAACATCTAATGTGTTCCAGCAGCTATCCTTGAGAGCCAGTTCCTCAGTCTAGGCCTGGCGTGCTTACCATCTTCGACCGCATCATCACTTGCCAACAGGTGAGATAGTGGTCAAACGCTAGCCTATAAGATATTAAAAAAAATAAACTGGCCAAGTGCGAGTCGGACTCGCACTCGTAGGGTTCCGTAACACAGTTAAGTATTCCATAACTATGATTTTTCGCAACTACAAAATTAACTTTGTTTTTCATAGTGTTTGTATGAAAAACAAAGTTATCTTTGCGGTCGCCATATCTCTAAAACTGCTGACTATATCTCTTTCGAACCAATTTTCGTTGTTAGTTTTTATTGAGATCAACAGCATATATTTTTTTTAGATTTTTCGCTCCCATACTTTAAAAGTTAAGAGGGGGGGGGGGGGGGGACACACATTTTACCACTTTGGACGCGCCTATCTTTCAAATGATTGACTTTGAGAAAAAATGATTTTAGAAACCTCAATGTCATTTTTGAAGACCCATCCATAGACATCCCACACGTATAGGTTTGAAGAAACATTTTTTTTTTGTTTCATTTCCATGTATGGGATGCCCCCCTTAAACTTTTAATTTTTTTTATTTTTGTATAAAAATCGGAAAGCGTTTCACAGAATACATCTACCTACCAAGTTTCAATTCTGTAGTCTTAACAATTTCGGAATAAAACGGCTGTGACATACGGACGGACAGACAGACATGACGAATCTATAAGGATTCCGTTTTTTGCCATTCGGCTACGGAACCCTAAAAAGCTCATAGTTTTATTGTTGTTGTTGTTGACAATATAATTAACGATTGGCAACCCATACTTGGAAATGAAACAAAAAAAATATTTTTTCTTTAAACCTATACCTGTGGGGATTCTATATGGATAGGTCTTCAAAAATGACATTGAGGTTCTTAAAATCATTTTTTCTCAAAGTCAATTATTTGAAGGATAGGCGCGTCTAAAGTGGTAAAATGTGTGTCCCCCCCCCCCCCCTCTCTAACTTTTAAAGTATGGGAGTGAAATATCTAAAAAAAATATATGCTGTAGATCTCAATAAAAACTAACAACGAAAATTGGTTTGAAAGAGATATAGTCAGCAGTTTTAGAGATATGGCGACCGCAAAGATAACTTTGTTTTTCATACAAACACTATGAAAAACAAAGTTAATTTTGTAGTTGCGAAAAATCATAGTTATGGAATACTTAACTGTGTTACGGAACCCTACGAGTGCGAGCCCGACTTGCACTTGGCCAGTTTATTTCTAGTTAATTGCGCTATGAAATCAACTTTCATAGGTCTGATCAATTCGAAAATCTTCTTCTTCAACGATATTGTAAGAACATGGAAGCATTGACCTGATGCTGGGACATCTCCTAGACTCTACAGAATACTCAAATCCTCACCAACTTACAGCTCAGATTTTAAATGTCGTGTTTAGAGTCATTGGAATGCTTTTAATGAAAAGATTATACATAGCTCAGTCGGGGTGGTATTAAATATTATATTATTATATATTTAGATGAATATTATTTTATACAATAGATCATATTATTATACTATATTGACTTCAAATTGATTGTGATCGGTGGGGATCTACAGCATAGCTAAGCCTATAATAATATTTTCGTAGTAACTATGACCTAATCTGTGGTTTCACTGCAAATATTTTATTAATTTTGCGATGCGTGTATGTGAAATTCGTGATATCTTCTAGAGTGTTAATTTGAATTATATACTGTAAAGGACAATTTTAATCTATAATATGTGGCCAAGCTAATAACGTAAGTATTTGGATAAGGATTAATACTAAATAAAATAAAATAAAATAAAATAAAAAAGCCTTTTTTCAAATACACCATCATACATATTACATAATTCACTGTTTTTGTATATTTCTTCTCATGATATAAAAACATTCATTCATTTAAATTCGTAAATAGTAGTTTTTATTCTTATACTTTCAATTGTCCACGTATAGTTAAATTTTAAGTCAAGCAGGTTTCTTAATGTCAATGTATTATTTATAGTAAAAGTCATATTTCCTATTATTACTTGTCATCATGTTGTTATTTGGTCAGGTATAATTGTCGCCTCTTTGGCGTAGGCCTCCCCCAGGCTTGCCCATTTTTTTCTGTATCTTGCAATCCTCATCCACTCTTGTCCATGTCTTTGTATAAATATGTCTTCCCATCGTCTATTCGGCCTTCCTCTGTTTCGTTTGTCATCTCGTGGTATCCATTCTATAATTTTCTTTGTCCATCTATTATTATCCATTCGGCATATATGCCCCGCCCAGTTCCATTTCAATGTCCTGATTGTGTATATTATGTCTCTTACCCTAGTTTCTTTTCTTATTGTTATATTGCTAATTTTGTCAGATAGTTTTATTCCTAACATACTCCTTTCCATCTTTCGTTGACAGATAGCTAGTCTTGTCTCATCCTCTTTTCTTAGGGCCCATGTCTGGCAACCATATATGAGGCAAGGTAGTATGGCCACGTCATATACTTTTCTCTTTATAGATATAGCTAGGTCTTTGTTTTTCATTATTTCTTTTAACCCCCAATACTTTTTCCAAGCTATACCTATTCTTCTGTCAATTTATTTTTCAGTGAGGTCTTCAAAAGATATAGATTGTCCCAGGTATGTGTATTCGTTAACATATTCGATGTTTTGTTGATCCACTTTTACATTACTCCATACTCTGTTAGTCATTATTTTAGTTTTCGTTGCATTTAACTCTAGTCCTACTCTTTTGCTTTCTCTTGATAGATCGTTTATCATAATTTCCAATTTAAATGGAGAGTCGGCAAATATTACAATGTCATCAGCAAATTTGAGGTGGCTAAGGTAATCTCCATTAATTTTTATTCCTTCGGTTCTCCAGTCTATATTTCTGAAAATCATTTCCAAAACTGAGCAAAAAATTTTCGGTGATAATGGGTCTCCTTGACGGACGCCTTTTCTTATAGGAAATTCTTGCCCATCCTTCTCCATTCTAATTTTTGAAGAACTCTTCGAGTAAATGCTATAGAGAACCTTTATATATTTTTCTTCTATTCCCTGCTGTCGTAATGCTTGCCAGATTGCGTTGTGCTCTAAAGAGTCGAAAGCTTTAGTGAAGTCAATGAATGCAATGAACAGAGTTTTATTGTATTCTCGACATCTGCTTATAATTGTTGATACCACTTGTATATGATCGACCGTTGAGTATTTTTTTCTAAATCCTGCTTGTTCCGGTGGCTGGTTCTCATCGAGCTTCAGCGTGATTCGGTTAAGTATTACCTTTGAAAAAACTTTATATATATTTGACATTAAGCTAATAGGTCTATAGTTTGTTAATTCGCGTCTGTCTCCTTTCTTATGTAAAAGTATCGTGATTGACTTGCTCCACTCTTCAGGCGTATTCCCCTTTTTTAAGATTTCGTCAAAAATGTGTTGTAATGGATCAAGAAGTGGGCTAATTAAGGCTTTCAGCAATTCATTGGTAATGCGATCTTCACCAGGTGCTTTTTCGTTTTTCTGTGTCTTAATAGCATATTCTATCACTTTTCAAAATATTTGGTATATTCTCACCAAGGATTAATACTATATACTTGAAAATAGCCTTGGAAGTTATGTAATATTTTTTAACAAAAATTTTAAGAATAAAATGGTTACTGTGAGTCAACCTTAAGAGATAGACATATGCCGTTGCGGACTTTTTTGTAGATCTTATTAAGTTGTACAACTCTTGCATAGAAAATATTCTTCTATCTATTTTCAATTAAGCAGCGTTTGTAAGAAACGTGTTTTTTCGACCGTTTTTTTGCCGACTTAGGTTGCAAATTAGTGCTCCACGAATGTACCTTTGATTTAAACGGTATAATATATAACCTATTTTCATTCCGAAAGTCCATTCTATGTATTAGTGAAAGAATATTTTAAATCGGTTCAGTAGTTTTTGAGCCAAATCATTACAAACATACAAAAATACAAAAATACAAATGTTCTCTCTTTATAATATTAGTATGGATATAATTAAAAATAATAAGTTATATCCGGGAGTAATTTTTAGAAAACCTTTCTAAGCGTATACCTACGTCATAACAACTATCTGCATTCTAAATTTCAGCGCAATCCGAAACAATATTGATTTTAGACTTTGTTACCCCACTTCACCCTTTTAGGGGTGGCATTTCGAAAAAGGCTGAATCATCTATTTTCTTATTTACTTACAGAAGCACTTGTGTGAAGTTTTGAATAGAAAAAACTTTCTTATATTGTTTCTCCATACAAACTTTGAACCCCCAAATTTCAGCGCAATCCGAAACAATATTTATTTGTTTTAGACTTTGTTACCCTACTTCAGCCTTTTAGGGGTGGCATTTCGAAAAAGCCTGAAACATATATCTTCTTATTTATTTACTGAAGCACTTGTGTGAAGTTTTGAATAGAAAAAAACAATCTAATATCGTTTCTCCATACAAACTTTGAACCCCCGTTTCATCCCCTTAAAGAGTGAGTTTTGAAACATCCTTTCTTAGCGGATACCTACGTCAAAATAACTATCTGCATGCCAAATTTCAGCGGAATCCGAAACAATATTGATTTCTGACTTTGTTACCTCCCTTCACCCTTTTAAGGGTGGTATTTCGAAAAAGTCTGAAACACGTATTTACTTATTTATTTACTGAAGCACTTGTGTGAAGTTTCGAATAGAAAAAACTATCTAATCTTGTTTCTCCTTACACATTTTGAACCCCTGTTCCATCCCCTTAAGGGGTGAATTTTAGAAAATCATTTCTCAGAGGGAACTGACGTCGTAATAACTATCTGCATGCCAAATTTCAGCCCAATCCGATACAATACCGATTTTCAGACTTTGTTACCCAATTTCACCCTCTTAAGGGTGGAATTGCAAAAAAGCCTCAACACATTGTTACATATTTATTTACAGAAGCACTTGTGTGAAGTTTCGAATAGAAAATACTATCTAATCTTGTTTCTCCATACAAACTTTGAACCCCCATTTCATTCCCTAAAGGAATTTTAAGAAGAATTTTGGAAAATCCTTTCTTAGTACCTTTACGTACTAAAACAAATATACCCGCTAAATTTCAAGTCTCTACGACCAGCGGTTTAGGCTGTGCGTTGTCTGTCAGTCTGTCAGTCAGTCAGTCAGTATGTTAGGACAAAGATTCTTATAGTATTAGATTCTGCAAATGCCACAAAGCCAAACCGTCACACTATACCCAAAGCACAGATTATATAATAGTTCCCAAAGGATAGTCTTACCATGAATAGCAAGCCTTACCTTATTTGCCAACATCAATCCATGTCAAGTAATATTAATGTAATTTAACTTTCATGTTACCGTGGTTGGAAATCGGAACTTTCTCAATATAAACTAACTTATAATGTTTACTAAAATAAGGAGTCTTTGAACAGTAATGATTAGATGTTTACTGATACTTAAATTATATGTGATAAGATGTATTGAGTTCCACATTAGAATAACCGTTTTCGGCGAAGTCATCAGAAAATTGCTTGACATGTAACCAGGGAACGTGGAAGTGGGGGGCAGACGGGGCAAAATGCCCCTCTAAAATCAAACAGGGGGGGCCGGGCAGGGAGGGCCGGGCCCCCTCCAATTTCAGTAAAGAAGGTTTCTTTTGGCACGAAAAAGGGAAGGTGGAGGGGCGGATGGGGCAGGGGAGGGTGCCCCCTTTCCTTCCCCGCCACTCTCAATACAAGGTAATGCATAGTTTTAGAGTTATGCCTATTTTTGTAAAATCATAACCTCACTTTTTTGTAACACTTCGCTGATCAATATTATTGTTTTGTTGGATGTGTTACAGACTTTTTAGGCTTCGCCGGACGCTGCCGCGGCATGCTCGCTTTGCTCGCTCAGCTCGCGCGGTGTGTTCTCGCAGTTTCAACCTAACCTAACCTAGTTTTGTTTCTGGTGGGGTGTTCTTATTAATATAGTTGTGGTAAATCATATTACTAAAATTTTCTAACAGTTTATCTAGCCTTTGGAACTATTATTTGCGCTTTGTTTTTATGGGTTAGTATATTTTTAGGTTAGATTTCGTTTATATCGTTTTCTTGTAAGATATGCATTACCTTGTTATAAGAATGGTATTGCTGACGGGGACCTACCTTTCAGCAATACCATTCTCCTCTCTCCCCCTTTCTCCCCCTCCCCCTTTCTCCCTCCCCAACATGGAGTACTTCCGCTATCCATGCGTGTAACAATTACAACCAATCACAGTCAGCGACACTCTATGAGAGTGTCGGCGGCGGTAATTAAAAAAGCTTTCGCGGCCTTACGTATTGCTAGATGCCACAGAATAAATAACAGTTCAATGTTTAATAGTAGTGATAATGCGCTCGTGTAAAGGTGTACTATTCATTATTCTGTGGTAAAGGTACGACCACACCGCGGCGTCCTGCGTCCGCGTGCGCGTTCGCGATTTAGAGGGTTGTTCACAGATATATAAATACAAATATGTGGGGTTGTTCCTTCAGACAACAATATTATGGATCCAACATTTTGTTAATAAATTCATTTCAATGTGCACATGTCGCACAAGAAGTTTTATTTCGATTTTCTGTACTACGTTGTATTTTAGAGAAGATTATATAAATGAAATGCCTATAATATACGATTTTTCCCGGAGTTTAATTAACAAAATAAGTCACAAGAAGGATAGGCATTTAAAGCTGCCTGAACGCCAAGAATAACAATTTATCAAAAGCGCACTACGAAAAAACCTAGATAATTTACTCGCAGCAAGCGCAAAAGGAATGTACCCAAAATATTTCACACAAAAAGGGTATAAGTAGTATTCTTGTTTAACACAATATAACATTCAATCTCGTCTGAAGTGGCAACTTCATTTCGTGCCATTAAGTCGACACTATTATTTATTCTGTACCATTACCCCTTCAACGATCCGAAGCAAATGTGACTCGCTGTAAAATTTTGACGCGGAGCCAAGTTTTTATAACTTGGAATTAATGTAACCTAAAGGTAACCTCTTAGGGATATTTTTAACCTCTAAAGGATACTTTATGTTAAGTCCGCCAGACAAGCACTTTGTTAACCCACGACGCAAAAAGAATGAATTATGAATTATGAATTAGCACCCGAACCGCTGAACCGATTTTGATTTAGTTTCTATTTTTTGATAATTGTCTTGACCGAGAGTGTTCTTAGCTTTGATTCATGAAAATCGGTTCAGCCGTTTGAAGATAATGAGCATTTTTCTAGATGATGACGCTATGAAATAAACTTTCGTAGTTCTGATCAATTTGAAATGCGGTAAACTCTTACTTCAACGATATTGTAAGAACTCGGTAGCATTGACCTGATGCTCTCCATCCTGATGCTTTGACATCTTCTGGAATTCACTAACTTACAGCTTACTTCTCTTACATCTCTATGTTGAATTTTGGCTCATCGGAATGGTCTCAACGAATAGATCGGTCGTTGGTGGTTTAAATTTTGAATTAAAGTATTATTAATATTTTATTTCACCTGATGTTAAGAGCCCAATAAATAGAATAAATTAATAAATAAAATAAAAATAAATAAATAAAGAACTGATTTCACAAAAAAAGGAGGAGGTTCTCAATTCGACGATTTTTTAAAAGTTTGATACTTTATAACTCCGTCGAATCTTAACTGATTTGAAAAATTATTTATTGTTTAATAGATTATGCTTCCCGTTTAGTCCCTTTCAAATTTTATCGAGATTTGATAATCATCTCCGGAGATATGGCAATAAACAATATAAACAAATTTGTATGACATGATACTGGCTACTGGCTACTTTGACTATTGCGGCATGTGAAGTCGGTTTTTTCGTTTTGTGCGATCATCATTTGACTGATCTTCAATATGGTATACTTTGTAATATAAAATGTTACTTATTTTAGGAGAAAATCGCAGTTATTTCAACAAAATATGACTCTGAAAATTATAAGGATATATTTATTTAGTAAAGAAGGCAATAACATGGTCGCTACCATAAATAAAAACATTCAACTTAGTAATAGTGATAATAATCCACCTTTATGGTGGGGCCAATTAGTGGAAAGCAAGTCATCACCCGCCTATGTTTGTATGATAGAAAAAACCATTCGTGCACGGCGGGGATTGAACTGAAGTCGCTACCTCTGGCGTCAAAGCCGACCATTCTCCCACAGTCCCACTATGCCACTGGGCCATCAACATGGCAAAAAGGCCTTATAAAGGACCGGGCATTTTAGGACCCGAAATCGACGAAAAAAATCATAAAGAAACCACCAGCCTAGTTAGCTATCTTTCAACGTTCGCTGAGTAAGTATATTAGCTCTAAAATCACCGCATCAAAAATCTGAAAAGAAAATCCAATACAGGAATCGAAACTCGATTTCAGATAACTTACTTATCTGCTTATTCGATACCGCAGAATTCAAATGCTCAGTTGCCTCTCTTTTGCCCTATCGGCAATGCTAGTGCTTGCGAATGTAGATGTCGAAACTTGGAAACATACGTGAGGGAATTCGCAACATTAAATACGCTTAATTAAACTGAAATCACTATCACTTTGCTACATAGTATAAAACGCTTAGTATTAAAGTCGCTTCCCGCTGTGTACTATTCATTATTCTGTGCCCGAGGCGTAAAGCGCATTTTGAACGTTACCAGCGTTGTAACTAGGTTTCATCTCGCATTTTTGCTCTCAGGGAGTGCAATTTCTGTACTTGTACACCTAAACCTTCCTTATCAATATCTCTGTCCATTGGGAAAAACCGCTAGAAAATCCGTTTAGTACTTTTTGAGGACGAGTTATCGGGAACAGACAGACGTGGCGGCGGACTTTATTTTTAACTTCACAAAAAATGAGGAGGTTCTCAACTCGACTGTTTTTTTATGTTTGTTACGGACTGTTGTCGGAACTCCGTCAAATCCTAACCAATTTGAAAAAAATATTTTTTTTTGTTTGAGAGATTATGCCTCCAGTTTGGTCCCATTCAAATTTTATCTCCGGAGATATGAAGATAAACAATATAAAAAAATGTTTATACCTTGATGACATAATTATAGCTACTAGCTACTTTCAGTATCGCGGCATGTGAAGTCGGTATTTTTCATTTTGTACAATCATAAATTATGTAATATGTATTTGTATATAATTTTGTGGGACCAGCACAAGCAAATAGTTTATTGGTACCTACTCATTTATCTGTATCTCATGTATTATTTATTGAAGGTAAATAAAAATAAAACTGGCCAAGTGCGAGTCAGACTTTTGTCCCGCACACGGAGGGTTCCGAACGCCATCTATCGAATTTCTAACGAACTTCTAACACCAACTAAGTAAACGTTAACACAAAGGTAGAATAGTATTATATAGTAGTAATAGTAATAGTAGTAATTGTAGTAATTAATATTATTAAATATGGCACATTGCCCTGATTCTCATTTCAATCGGATACAGTCGAATTCGAAAGCTCCTGATTTTCACGGATCAAATTATTTTCCGAGGGAGCAGGAAAATGCGAATCTCAACTTCAATCGAAATCTGTCGGAAATCAACTTCGGCAATCTTAGGCATTTTCCGATTTTAAAACCACAAATTATGGAGCATGACTTTTACAGAGGGTGCAGGATTATAGTAGAAATGGTAGAAATTTTTACGTACATAAATGTAAAATAGTATAATTTTAAACAAATGTAACAAGCCACTTATTTTAGAACTTTTAATTTGTTTTATTTAAAAAATAAAGTTTAATGAGCTTTAATTATGTTTCGGTATATTTTGGCGACTTATTTTGCGTGCTTTGCATTTACAAAGTAAGTATTGGCTGACAGTCTTGCATTAGTAATCTGTCTGTGTATTGTTTAGCTGTACACATTATAGTAATCTGTCTGCTCTGTGGTATTGTTGGAAAAATTAAATAAATCACAAGTTTTGTGTTTTGTTTAGATTCCAAAAAGTTTAGTTTTTCTTAATCTAAAAGTGAAGCCTCTGTGTAAAAAAGCATAAAATCGAGTACACACGATCACACAATGATCAAGGTAAGTAAAAAGTGCTACGTAAACATCGTTTTTATGTATTAGCATCTTTCACACGTTTAACTTCTCTTTTCGATATGTTTGCTATTTATTGTTGTACAAATACATGCCAAGCGTAAAGTGGTTGTAAATTATAACAGCGCAGTAGTCCACTACACCACTATATCACTGGCGGTAAGCGATGTGCTCGAAAAATGGTGAACATGCTAGGCCTAGAATTGTCTGACTCTCAAGGGGTGTACTGCCAGAAAACCGTGACTATTTGGTCGTGGTAGACCACTTTTTAGTAGCAAGTCATTGATAACATCGATATGAATGCACCTTAACCACTTATGGAAAAGTTTTTCTACTCATACATACATACATACATACATACAATCACGCCTTTTTCCCGTTGGGGTAGGCAGAGACTACTTCTTTCCACATACTTATCTTTATTCTATAACTACATAAGTACACACATCATAGATCTTGGACAATTTACTAAATAAGCTGTCCTTTCAATGTGATTTTGGGGTACTGGGTTGGGGTGAATACATGGAGTGTTTGGTGTATGTTTAGTTTTTTATTAGGTATATAGTCTTACTGTTACAGTATTATGATTGATTAGTGACTCCCTATCATCAATGATTTTAGTTCATTTATAACTTAGCTAGGTATAATATATTATGGTATTTATGTTTTAGAGAAAACAATTGCAAGCCACCCTGGTAAAACAAGCAGAAATATAAAGGTCTAAGGACGAGCATTACTGATTTGTCTTAGGCAATTTAAACGAGGATGTGAGATGTTGTTGTTTCCCTAAGAATTATGCCATAGAGAAGAAGACAGACAGTTTCTGAAGATTACAGGTGAGGTACCAAAATTCTGTAATACTGCAACTTATATACTGATTCAGCACCGATGGATTAAGCAGGGTGGTAGAGCACTGCGCATCTATCTAACCCCCACATATATTCTACTATTTTGGATAGTTTATGAGATATCATATTTTTGTAAATATTTTTGCCTACTGCCGGTTCGGCCCACAATTATTTTTTGTTGCCTTAAGCAGGAAAAAAATAGATTTTATATAAAATGAGACTAGATAGTTCTACTATTAACATTTTACGTCTCTTTCACATATATTAGTTTTTATAATATGTAAATTATACTGATTATTGTCACCTATGGGTAGGTAATTGTTGGCTTTCTGCATTGGTAAGCTTAGACCTTAAACTACCCTACACAATGATCCCTCGGTGGTACTAAAATGACTATTAGTGGCAGGGTTCAGCCATGACTCGAACCACTCAACGGTAAAAAGACATGTTGCTAATTTGTTCGCCAAGCTAATCCATCGGTACTGAATCACCATGTAATAATATATATATGTTGTTTGTAAATTTATAATTTAAGCCCTTATGCTTAGGGCTTTTTGCAAAATAAGTATTTTGGTTACTGCTTAGTATTTCGTTAAATTATTTTGAAATATTATAGTGTTTAACATTATGTATTATTGTTTCAGATGCATTACCAAGGAGCTGACTGCATGATGTTCCATCTTGTCCCTTACCTGGCTAAAACATGTGTCGTGGGTGCTGCCGGGATATTCTGCTAATATTGTTATTAGTATACTACATTTTCATCATCTGATAAAAATGGAATTCAATACAGAGTAGTACATTTGCCATTTATGGTAGGTTAAACCTGCTTTGTATTGTAATGCAATGTATTTTGACACAGGATTGTTTGATGCATGTAAATGAAATAATATGTTATAGCTTTGCTCTGCTGTAGACTTTATTTGTACTGTTTTGTTAATCTCTAAGGAACACATTGAATTCATAATGTATATATGTATATAAGTAGTTTTGTGGTGTGAAAAAATGTTTACCTGTCCACATCTATGCTATGGTGTTATTTTGCTTTGTAAAGACTTTATTACTGTTTTAAGTTATTTCTAGTTTTTGCATGAAGTATTTAATATTGTTAGCAAGAATACTGAACATAAATATGTGTATATAAGCATTATAATATACTATATGATGTTATTACAACAATCAACCTGTGATATGTTGGAAACATTATTTTATGAAAAGACTGAGCCAGTTCCCTTTCTAGGTCTAGCCTGCTTACCATCTTCGACCGCATCATCACTTACCAACAGGTGAGATAGAGGCCAAAAGCCTGTAAGATACATAAAAAACTGAGCAAAGCCTCTTTAAAATAAATATGATAATTCATCTGTGTTAAGTTAAAGAAAATTTAGAACTTATTATCACTTGCACATTTAGAGAGTTCCTATTATTATTAAATACTTGATATCCAGTTGATTACAATTGTAATTTTTGTTACTTTAAGTATAAGAATAAACGTACTTTATGAATACTTTTCTATTATTTGCCACCCTTCTTCACAATTTTGTGTAAATTGTACCCATTTGCACAATTTATTAGTAAGTAGGTAGGTACCTACTTACTTATAAAATGGTATAGTTACATTACAATCCTATTTATATTATAAATGCAAATAACAAGAAATTAATCACAATTTTAAGGATTCCACTATTTAAACAAGTGCATATGCTTCTAACATTGCGGCAAATATCGTTTGCGCGATGTAGGATGTATGGTGAACTGTGAAAACTACGCCAGCGCCATCTCTTGATAGGTATAGTAAATAGACAGGTCCTAACCGCAAAAACATGAGCAAATAAAACGAATCAATATCTTGTTTCAATTCAGTATTTTCTCTAATATGTCTCAAATAATATATAAAGTCGTAATTATTGGATAGTAAACCTTTAAAAACAATTTTAGGTCAAAAAAAATTATCACGGATATGATTCCGCAAGCTATTTGCTCGCGGAATACTTTACGAATTTAGCCACATGACTTTCCGAATTGAAATGTCAAAAGTTTTCGATCCGAGCATTTAGAATCGCAATTTCACGATCTCAGTCGGAAACAACGCACTTTCCGACTTCGAATGGGTTTTCGAATGATTGAGAATCAGGGTACTGGTTGACCGAGCTTTGCTCGGTATTTTTTGCCACTTAAACAGACAAATATGACTCTTCCCGACATCTATTGACGAATAATAATACTATTTTTTTAAATTGAGAGCCTAAAGGTCCATTTAGACGGGGAGAGTGTCTCGTCTCGAAGATACGATTATCGAAGGAATATAAAAAAGATTATATGTCTAAACATTCACACCTCTCGCTCTTCCACTCTGGCGACAAGTGACTCGCAATAGAATATTGATAGTGTCGGTCTAAACAGAATTTTCTCGTATTTCGATTCTCGCACTCAAAACGGTTCAACCCGATTTGTACGATACTCGTATGAACTTGAAAAATGTCATACGAGATCGTGTTTATACAAGTCGAGACTCATAAGCTGAAAGAATCTGCTTACTATACTTTTGTTGTGTAAACAAACATAGGCAGTTATCGCCTAGCGATAAGTCATATGCGAATCTCGTATGACATAATCGTAGGCGAGATTTTAGTTCTTGCCTGTATGTAAACATTTTGATACGATTGTGTTATGACGATTATTGCTTGTGATAGTAGCGTATGGTTTCTCGTAAGGAAACGTACGAGAAACTCTCCCCGTCTAAATGGGCCTAAATTGCTTTACCGACATAGTACTTCTACTCGCCAATAGATGTCGGGAAGAGTCATATTTTAAGTTAATTATCAATAAAGTTGATTATTGAAAACACGACTAAAACAACATTTTCTGAAAATGACTCCTAGCTTGATCGATTTATCGCCCCCGAAATCTCCTGTGGATATACTAAATTTTATTTAATCCTTGGAGCCGCTTCCGAGATTCAGATTAAGGTAAAGACGATAGCTATAGCGCCATCTTTGATGCTAGGTAGGTGGCGCTGCGCTATCGTAAAAAACTTTTTTTAAACTTTTCTTTAATTTTTAATTTTGTTCTGTTCTTAGTATTTGTTGTTATAGCGGCAACAGAAATACATCATCTGTGAAAATTTCAACCGTCTAACTATCACGGTTCATGAGATACAGCCTGGTGACGGACAGACAGACAGACAGACAGACAGACAGACAGACAGACAGACGGACAGCGGAGTCTTAGTAATAGGGTTCCGTTGGTATTGGGTTCGGAACCCTAAAAATGTAGTGATGAAATAACTACGCGTTTTTCTGAAGCGTATATTTTCAAGCCCATCGAGCTCGCTTAGCTCGAGTTCCGTTAGTTTTTCGGCTCCACGTCGCAATGAGCTAGCATTTCACCACTTTTTCATATTTTCCACTGAATTTCGGTGAAACTCCAACGTTTTAGATAAAATTCAGCTCAAAAGTTTCAGGCTTACAGAATTTTTTCAGAGTTTTTTTGTACATTTAATTAATGAGAATTTATGTACATTTCAAAATGGGTTAATTAATGAGTGAGTTATCATTTCATTTCCATGCGAGTGTCAAAATATGCATCAATAGCACAGATTATATATTAGTTACTACGTAATCAATAGTCCTGTATATTTTGATTACGTAGGACTTTATTATTTTATATACAGCTTCGAGAATTTGCAGACATGAGTATTTGATATGAATTTCAACTTAACATGTTCCCAAAAAAAGTAATGATCCTATAATAAGGGTTCATTTTTTAGGGTTCCGTACCCAAATGGAAAAACGGGACCCTATTACTAAGACTCCGCTGTCCATCCGCCTATCTGTCTGTCCGTCCATCTGTTACCAGGCTGTATCTCATGAACCATGATAGTTAGACAGTTGCAATTTTCACAGATTTTATATAGATATTTCAGTTGCCGCTATAACAACATATACTAAAAACTAGAATTAAATAAATATTTAAGGGGGCTCTAACGCTCTAATACAACAAACGTGATTTTTAGGGCTCAGTACCCAAAGGGTAAAACGGGACCCTATTACTAAGACCCCGCTGTCCGTCTGTCTGTCTGTCTGTCCGTCTGTCTCCAGGGTGTATCTCATTAACCGTGATAGTTACAGTTGAAATTTTCACAAATGGTGTATTTCTGTTGCCGCTAGAACAACAAATACTTAAAACAAAATAAAGTTCAAAATACAAAAAACGTGTTTTTAGTATAAGCCATCTTTGATATGCTAACAACCTTTCTAATTAGTTTTGGCAAAATGATATAGATGGCGCTAGTAAACGAGCCCCGTTTTTCTAGATCGCGCTGTCGAAATTCTCCGTGAACTCGTATACCAAACAAAATGTTTTTGGTAAAATGAATTAATCAAATATGAGGTTGAATCTCTGTTATGTTTTGTATTGTACTGTAGTACGGAACCCTCCCTAAGTGTGCGATGAGAGACGCGACTCTGACTCGCACTTGGCCAGTTTTATTTTGCACGTTTTTGCTCGATATTTATAACGGCACCAGATATACGCTTGAATTATTCACTAAATATTTAGTTATATAGTTACTTATTTACTTTAAATTATGACTTTTTTGTTGTTTTTATAGATAATGGTACGGAACCCTTCGCGCGCGAGTCCGATTCGCACTTGGCTGATTTATTTATTTTTCTTTTGAGGTATGGGCACAGAATAATGAATAGTACAAGGTATGGGGAACCTAAAAACCTGATCTAATATTGTGTCAACCTGGACAAAAGGCACATTGGTCCTATGGTGTCGACTGTCGTCTAACATCATCATAATTTATCAGTTATCAGTATCGAGGTAGATGTAAACTAGAGGCGCCCATCATAAACTGACTTACGTGCCGAGCGGCGCGCGATCGGGCGTGAGGAGTACTTGCGCTACACCATAGAAAAGATAATAATACTACGTAGCTAAACTAAACGAGATGTGGATACAGCACTGCTTTTTAGGGTTCCATACCCAAAGGGTAAAACGGGACCCTATTACTAAGACTCCGCTGTCCGTCTGTCTGTCTGTCTGTCTGTCCGTCTGTCACCAGGCTGAATCTCATGAACCGTGATAGTTAGACAGTTGAAATTTTCACAGATGATGTATTTCTGTTGCCGCTATAACAACAAATACTAAAAAAAAAATAAAGTTAAAAATAATAGAGGGTCCCCATACAAGAAACGTGTTTGTTTCGGCATTTCACGCCATCTATGAACTCTTAGTTAGGTAAACGTCCCATAGATGGCGTTATATTGAAATGTCGATCCCTAACACCTTTGTTAGACGTTGGATGGCGTTATAAGATATAAAATGTTTATTAATTATTATTTTTTGCTGGCGAAAAATGATAATATTTAATACGTATTTTTTGCTCGATCTTATAAAATACTGAAGTGTGGTACGGAACCCTACGAGTGCGAGTTCGACTTGCACTTGCCAGTTTATTATATAAACGTAGAGCTAGTTCATCGCGACGCGTCATCTGGTACGTAGTACATATACATCGATGGATATCAGTCTGTTTTTGAACCAGTCTATTCATAGATTCATAAGATCTAAAAGAGTTAGAGCTATGCGGTATGATCGTCGATGTAAAACCGATTTAAGTTATTGCCAAATCGATGGTTATTACCCTCTAGGAATTAATTAATTTTGTTTCAACCCGTGTGGTTATACGAATGCTTTTTATAATAGTAATAAGTCAATTAAAAATCAAAGGTACTTACGCATCGCCATTTAGCGTGGAAATGCGGCGAGTGTGATGGGCACCTTTGCCATAGAAAAGATAATAATATGCCTTTGCACCCGGAGCGCTCAGGGACGGGTTTATTTGACTAGGTTTAATTTGACTTGATAATTGATTGTGATTTTTATGTATTTGATTTATTGTACTATTTTTAGGGTTCCGTACCCAAAGGGTAAAACGGGACCCTATTACTAAGACTCCGCTGTCCGTCTGTCTGTCTGTCTGTCTATCTGTCCGTCTGTCACCAGACTGTATCTCATGAACCGTGATAGTTAGACAGTTGAAATTTTCACAGATGATGTATTTCTGTTGCCGCTATAGCAACAAACATTAAAAACAGAATAAAGTTAAAAATAATAGAAGGGCCCCATACAAGAAACGTGTTTTTTTCGGCATTTCACGCCATCTATGAACGCTTAGTTAGGTAAACGTCCCATAGATGGCGTTATATTGAAATGTCGATCCCTAACACCTTTGTTAGACGTTAGATGGCGTTATAAAAAATAAACTGTTAATTAATTATTATTTTTTGCTGGCAAAAATGATATTTTACTCGATCTTATAAAATACTGTAGTGTGGTACGGAACCCTACAAGTGCGAGTCCGACTTGCACTTGGCCAGTTTATTTTTGTTGATTTTAAATATAACTGTCACCTCCATTTAAAACTCTAATTTAGTTAAAATAAAAATCCCCTTATTTAAAAATAATAAGTTTTTTTTTAAATTTTATAGGCTAGCGTTTGACCACTATCTCGCCTGGTGGAAAGCAATGATGTAGTTGAACATGGTGAACACCTAGGCCTAGAATACTCTGACTCTCAAGGAACCGCCACAACGCCGTATGGTCATAGCGGCTGATTTCTCCTTGAAGGTGGTAAGCAAGTGAGATGTTGGAAGTAGGTCGTAAGTTAATAGCTTCAAAGCGCTAGAACTTCAAACAGATTTTGCATTTATACATCAACTACTAGATTAACACTATCAGAGAAGTCTGGTAGCCAAAACAAATAGCACTTTTGGCGGAGCAACTTAGTCTTTATATCAAAGCTGATAAGGTTGCACATTTTATGAAATAAGAGTCAACGTATAATGGTCATGTAAGTGGCTATGTAGATATGGGTGCTGCATGAAATGAGATTGGTCGATTTGAGTGGACAGCCAAATTAGAGTACAACTTTTATTTAAAGTTCATTATGATGCTCAGTTTTTTTAAACTAAAAGATTTTTCTGCAGTAAGAGTACCTATACAGTACACCTGTGCTTTACCTTTTAACCCCCGATGCAAAAACGGGTGTTATAAGTTTGACGTGTTTATGTGTGTTTGTGGCATCGTAGCTCCCCAATCAAATTTTATCAGGTCAAATCGCGAGTGAACAGGTATCTTCTAGGTAAGCGTGCTACATCGTCGACCGCATCGTCATTTAACATCAGGTGAGATAGTGGTCAAACGCTTGCCTATCTAGCATTTTAAAAAAAGTCAAATCCTTCTGAAGATGACTTCTGGAAGAAATCGAAATATTACGTCAATCTTATCGCGTAAATCAAGCTAAATTCCCATTTTAAAAATCATAGTAATTCAGAATGAACGTGTGTTTTTATAATAATATTGCTAATGTTAGGACCAAAGGGTATTATAATATACTGTATAGTTAGGATTTTGGTAGATCTTCTTAAACTTCTTGGTAGAATGCAGGTCACACTGATTTGCAGACCACTACACTTTCCTTTGAGTATTCAGCCAGAATACTCAAAGACCCCTTCAGTATCACCATAGAATAATTCCTTCATCTATGGTAACACGTATACGCATCCCAACTCTAGGTAAAAAATGCCAAATACTAACTCTATGTCAATTCAAAATTTTATTTTGTATGCGCTATTCATCAATAAAACTCTTGGTAACTTAAAAAACAAAATGTTATCTGCCTTTAATCTTATCATTCTGGTCACATATCACAGTATTGTAATCGTCTTCCATCTTCAAATTGTCTTCATTCTGTCTCCTTACAACAGCTTGTACTAGCTGTGGACTTGCTACCTTTAAATCGTAGGCCAGGCCCATCCTCGCCCAGGTGTTTATACAATATGTGGCCAAGTTGAAAACATCGGGGAACTCTGCTGCCTTGTAGTCATATGGAAAGACGTGATGGTAGTTGTGCCAACCTTCACCCAAGGTTACGAACGCGGCGAAACGGTTTTGGGCAGGCATTATGGTTCTGTAAGTAATTTTTGGCAAATATCAAATTGGTGTAAATCTATGTGTGCGGAAGAAGACAAGCACGGCGCTCAGCTGATGTTCCGTTTCTTTACTCATGTGCCTGATGGTGAGCGAAGATGGCTGCTTATAAGAGCGCTAACACACTGGAACCCATGCCAACGTCGCCGGCTACGTATCCAAACTATTCGTATTGAAATGTAGTACAGTTAGCTCACTTGGCTACGGTCTGGCGACGTCACCAATTCGGAAGCGTGGCCACGGACGCCTGGCCCCTACGTGGAGACTGGATACTCTGGCGATCTGGCGACGCGTAGCCAAGTTGCCAGTATTTTGTATACAAGTCGTAAGTTACGCCACGCTACAGAATACGTAGCCACGCCTCCTACCACACTCAGTGGCCAATTGATCGCCAGGACGGACGACCGCGTATATGTGTTCTCGTAGATGCTTTTCTTATTCTATGCCGTATCGCCAGAGGTAGCCATGGCCATACAATAAGGAAAGCTTCATCTGTGGCCATGGCTGCATAGCCAGCAACGTCGCCATGGCGTCCCAGTGTGTAGTAGTATACACAACTTTGCATTGACTGAGTTTTGCACGTTACTGTTTATTATTATGAGACAATGAGCTGATGTTGTAATCGCTCATACCCTGTTATTTCACAAGACACTTTGCAATTCGAACCGACTTACATATTATAAGGTTTGTATCCGTATAAATGTGCGAGGCTGTTGATCGTCATCTCACTGTGAAGAACCATCAGTACCCTGATGAAGCACTGCCAGGCCACGGCACACCTCCACGTCTCACCCCAGAGAACCATACCGGTCAGCGTCGGGAGTGTGTAGCAGAAGATAAAGGATAGCAAAGTGCTATGTCTGTGAAAGAAACAAGGAACACTTCAGTAACTAAATCTCAAAATGTTCTCCGTCTTTTTATCTGGTTATCTAGCGTTTGTCCACTATCTTGCCTGGTGGTTGTTAAGTGATGTTGTGGTCAAGGATGCGGAACACGCTAGGCTTAGAATGGTCCTGACTCTCAAGAGCTATGTGCAGCTGGAACACCGTAAGGTTATGGCAGCAGATTTTCTTCTTGATGTCTGTAAATCTATCTATCTAATTCATTTGATTAAAAATTAAGCAGATTGTGTGTTAGTCTACTGTCTAACGAACTACCTTGAAGTATGAGCTGGAAAGCCTGTCAGTGAGCGCTGTTATTGGCTTACTACATTTGTTGATCTGTCCTCTGATGAATATTAACTAGTCTGTACCGATACGTTTGGACGTGATATCAACATCAACCTTATGGTATGTGGATTTAAATATAAGGACTCTCTTTCAATAAAAGCCAAATCAGGGTCTCTTTTCTAAAGTCTGACAGAAAAGAGACTTCAGAACAGAATTATCTCCATTTTGTTTTCAAACTCACATAAAGTCATGGGCTCATTGAGCCCCTGATACGATAAGTAGATACTTCCGAAATAGCTCCTAACGTTTAATTGGACAATGGTGCGGTGCATTTATTTTGGTTAGACCATGAAGCCATCTTTTAGAAATAGTCTTAATGATTTATCTCAGAAATTTACATCTACTGTGTTATCTGTACTCACCTGTGGTTGAACATTAGGACAGGATCACTAGTAATATCGCTCATATCAATCTGGCGTCCCTTTTCCAGAACCATGTTGTTCTTTTTCATCATCAGCCAGCCGATGTGCGAGAAAAAGAACCCTCGGTTCACGTTGTGAGGGTCGGCATCCGTGTCGCTTTGCTTGTGGTGAAGGCGGTGGTCTCTAACCCAATCGTGGACTGAGTTCTACCAAAAAAGGATACAACTTAACTAGCTTGCTTGGTTAGAAAAGGAAAGCTATTTAAGGCAGCTTGAGACAGTGCCTTTTTTATATCTTAAGCGTTTGACCACTATCTCGCCTAGTGGTAAGCGATGATATGGTCGAAGATGATGAACACGCTAGACCTAGAATACTCTGACTCTGAAGGGATGTATGCTGCCAGAACACCGTAAGGTTATGGCGGCAGATTTGTTGGTAAAGTACTTTTTGGTAGCAAGTCAGGTGGAACATTAGGCAGATATAATATGCTCCTACCGTCTGTGGATATACACTCGTGCTAGGATTTGAACCGGTGATCTCTCGCCTAAAAGATAAGCAATCTATCCTTTACGCCAACGGGGCTCAATTTCAGAGGCCTTTGAGGCAAGATGCCTGATATTGTCTTTAAAATTGGCGTTATCCATAATTTTTCGTGACTTCTGGATTGACAAGTACTTGACCAAAATCGCTTTGTTGTCTTATAATGTAGGTAACAAAACAAGCAAGAGGCTAGCCTGATGGTATGCTACGACACATAGCTCTGGATTGCTTTAAATGCTAGGGCGCCAAGTTGTCTAGCGGAAGTCCAAGTACTATAAAATTATAGCTTTAAGGTACAGAAAGTTTGGGCGGATGAGTAACGTCATTAAACATTGTTTTACGGTTGCTATGTCATAGAAAAGACAATAATCTATGTGACAGCACTGATCTTGTACAACCTTAGCTGGAGCTGGTGGCGGTCATTGTGACCCACCCGCGTTCGTAGGGGTGGAAAATTTATATGGCGCAGCCACATGAGTAAAGATCTTTACTCATGTGGCAGGACACAGGAAGCGTCTTGCTTCAACACGTGCACGTGATTACAAGTAAGTACATCGATTAACCGACTGCTGAAAAAGATGGGGGTTCTTAATTCTTCGGAATCTTTTTAGGGTTCCGAACCCAAAGGGTACCAACGGAACCCTATTACTGAGACTCCGCTGTCCGTCTGTCTGTCTGTATGTCTGTCTGTCCGTCTGTCCATCTGTCACCAGGCTGTATCTCATGAACCGTGATAGTTAGACGGTTGAAATTTTCACAGATGATGTATTTCTGTTGCCGCTATAACAACAAATACTAAAAACAGAACAAAGTGAAACATTAAAGGGGGTCCCCATACAAAAACCGTGTTTATACTATAGCGCCATCTAGAACGATTGTTTAACTTATTAATAAATAATATTAATTACCTACCTTTGTGTTAACGTTCACTTAGTTGGTGTTAGAAGTTCGTTAGATATTCGTTAGATGGCGTTGTAGTTAATAAGCATCTTTGGTATTGACACGGTAATATAATATAATATTATACTTATATATTCCTAGCTTTGCTACGCGGCTTCGCCTGCGTTAAAAACAACTTTTATTTATTTTAAATTTTTTTTCATAAGAACCATCTCCTGACGATAAAAAACACAACAAAAAAAGAATTAGCGAAATCAGTCCAGCCGTTCACGCGTGATGCTGTGACCAAGGGAAATTGGGATTCATTTTTAACCGACTTCAAAAAAAGAAGGAGGTTACCCAATTCGACCGTATATATGTTTTTTTTTTTATGTTTGTTCGCGGAAAACTTCGTCGTTTATGAACCGATTTTGATTATTCTTTTTTTGTTGGAAAGGAGATATCCCAAGTGTGGTACCATAGTAATTTTATCGAGGTCTGATAAATATCTCCGGAGATATGGAGATAAACACCTCAAAATTGGTACTAAAAATTAATAGCGTTGCATTGAAGTCGGTTCTTTTTAGTTTTTTAAACGATCTTATTATATATAAAGATTATACTGAGTTCCGGAAACCTCCGTGTGCGAGACAAAAGTCTGACTCGCACTTGGCCAGTTTTATTTCATGTAAGTATGTTCCACGATTACTCAAAGACAATCCTGCCGTGTTACTGAAAAAGGGCACAACTAACATTTTTTGTGAAATTGAGTTATATATATATATTCAGAATCAGGAAAAAAAGGCCTAACTGCCTGATTTTTTGTGGATTTATAGCTACAAAATTAACAGAGATAGTATAAGCTTAAAGGGCACAACTGCACCATTTTTTGAGTTTTATTACAAGAAAGGGCATATTGTGAGATATGACTTTTAGTTTTACCTTTTTACTTTTATGTATTTAATTGAATGGGCATAACTGACGTTCATCAAGTATAAAAGGCTCATGTGGCAATTGTGCTTATTTTTTATACCGATACTTAAGCAATTAACGTAGAAAGAAAGGTCACAACTGTTAGTTATACCTTTTCTTTTTAACACTTACACCTTAAAATGTTAAATAAAAAGGCACATTGACGTTTGTGCCTTTACCACTTAACATTTCTGAACGGAGATGAAGTGAGCGGGGCGAGGTGAGCAGGGAATGCCGTCAGTTGTGCCTGACATTTTTGACATTTTGTGAAATTTTACATTGATAAGGCATATTTGGTTATATGTGCCTTTTAAACGTAATATTGCTCTAGTAATGTAATTTTTTATGTTAAGTTAAAAATTAATAAGGTAATTATTAATTATATACATTAAAATAAATATATAGTAATTTCTGTATACATACTAATCATAGTCAACTTTTAACATTCACACAAGTTTGAAAATCACTCTTCAAAGGTATTTTTTTTAAGAAAATTCCCAAAATATTTTAATCTCGATTTTCTCAACATTTGCAAAATGTTAATTGTGCTTTTTTAAATTGTGACGGCAGAATCTTTTTGGAAAATTCTTCTTTTGTTTGAAAGGGTATAACTTCCCGAGTGGTCCCATTTAAAATACATCGAGCTCTGATGTGTATTTACAGAGATATGAAAAAAAAACCCTGGTAGGTACTGAAATTGACTTTTGATTGAATTGAAGATTGATGATCTTAAATTATTTGTAGGTAGGTACCTAACTAAATGTTGTCTATTTTCAATTTGTTGCTTTTATTCGCCACTAAGGTCGCATGCTAATTGCGTTGGTTTGTCCTTCGCTACTTTACCTGTCCAGAACTGGCAAAGCTAAGCATCAAGTAAATCTTCAAAGGCAGCTTCACTTTGTAGCTTCTGTGTGTAAATAGTCTATGTACTCCACACGTTATGCCCAAGCCACTAATGATGAACATCACGAACGCTGCAAGAAAATCTTTCATTGAATCTTCTTGAGCTTTAGTTTCTCTTCTAGGCCTAGTGTCCCAGATATATAGATAACGCAAACGCGTGTACTTCCCGTTCCCCTTCCGAACCCCGACCAAACGTCAAGGTTGGCCGCCTCTAAAGTTCACGCGTGTTTGTTTTTGCAGCCGGACGGCCGCGAAAACCATAAAAATGCCTCGTTGCATGATAATTCACTGCAATAGCCTAACAATTTCGAGCCCCCAAAGGCAAGGACATATTTCCTATAGCTTTTTCCGTTACTACATTTCGGCTGTGCCGTCACAGAATGTATTGAAAAGTTGACACGCTTAGTTTCAATACATATCGTGATACTTGCGTTATCTATGCCTAGCGTGCTACCATCCTCGTCCACATCGTCACTTACCAACAGCTGAGATAGTGGTCTATGCTAGGCTATGTATTAGGTATTAAAAAATTAAACAGATTCAATATATATTAACTCTATAGTCAACAGTTACATGTAAGGCAAGGGGTAAAAAGCCATTTATATATCAATTTACAAACCATTGATAAATCTATAGCTTTACCCCTTGAACTAATCTTAATCATCAATGGGTAAAATTGACTGACTGATATACTCGTATCAACACAGTGCCAAAAGTTTGTAGATAACTTGCCGAAAAAAATGATAATGTTTTTGGTGATTTATCCTCTTCGACTTCATAACAATTGCTATGAAGTCGATGTTCATCCTCTAAAGCGGCCAAATGGTACAAATTTAATGAAGTTTTTTATTCCATAAATATGAATGACTTAACATTTTGTGCAAGTACCTATTCTACAAGTTCGAGGGGTTAACAAGACTACTAGTTATGTGCAACCCACATTTCTAGTAAAGGTACGACCACACCGCGGCGTCCTGCGTCCGCGTGCGCGTTCGCGATCTGATTTCCAATCGTTTTCTGATCGCCGTAGATCGCGTTTGATGTGAACCAGTCGGTACAAATACTACTGCGCTATATGATCGCCGACTAGATCGCGCACGCAGGACGCCGCGGTGTGGTCGTGCCTAAAGGCTACTCGACTACTCACCAAAAACCATACTTTGCCATTTCGCTGGAAATGCGTATTTGTAACACCAATAAAACCCAAAAAAGTGTAGAAAGCTCATAAAAAATATTGACCTCCACTTTAACTCATTTTTGAACCCGAGTCCACTCTCCAATTGCATCAATCTTTCGCTTAAACCAACCGTCATAGCTCACTGTTTCAAGATATCTGATATATTTGCCCCAAATGTTAATATTTTCGATTTTAAGTGTCATAAACCTTTAAATTAATATTCATTAATTATTCGTAAAATGCATACAGATTATTCGTAAATATACGAGTGTATAAACATTATTTATTGTTTATTATGTTTCTTTGAAGTGTCTCACACTTTATATTTTTGTAAATTGTTAAAAGTTGATTTACGCAGTGCAACATCTCTCGTCGGATTTGAAAACTATAATGATTTCTTCCGAATGATTAACTTACGTAATAAGTAGTCATAGATGGCGCCACCAATGCATAATTGGGTTAACAAATGCAATCCACTAATTTCGTCGTATCGATGTATCGAACCGTGACTTAATTGGCAGTGCACCAGGACGTGTAATCCGGGGGGTGCGGGTTTGAGTCCCGTCGGTACGATGACATTTTGGATTGTGTTTAACAATTTACAATTATTTATTGTTGTTCGATTACTTCTTTATTTATGGACCTACTAGCTGTTACCCGCGGCTTCGCCCGCGTTATTTGTGTCTTTATGACCATTGAGATCTAGATCGATGATCTCTTAGGCCGATTCACCATAGATGACCCCCAAAGTCGAACTCAATATCCTCTATTGTTAAAGTCAAATAAGGTGAATAGCTGCGCGAGCGTAGCGAGCGCTATTATTGCGCGAGTGAACATTTTTTATGACTTTTTATGACCCTGACAGTTAACACCGATGACCCTAAGGTTAAACTTGATATCCACTTATTTTAAGATAAATAATAATTATGATTATTGAAGGTTGTACTTTTCCAATGTATAGCTCGTTTTGATGCATGTGGCTATTAGAATACAAAAGTTGCTGAAATGTTTCCCACCAAGTGGATGTAACAAATGCTTGCGCGAGCGGAGCGAGCGCTATTACTGCGCGAGCGAAGCGAGCGCAAAAAATGTTTACGACTTTTATGACCCTGACAGTTTTTACGACCTATTATGTAAACACCGATGACCCTAAGGTTAAACTAAATATCCGCTAATTTTAAGGTAAATAATCACTATGATTATTTAGAAGGTTGTACTGTTCCAATTTATGGCTCATTTTGATGCATGTGGCTATAAGAATACTAAAGTTGCTGAAATGTTACCTGCAAAGTGGATAAAATAAATGCTTGCGCGAGCGAAGCGAGCGCGAGAAATTTTAACGACATTTTATGACCCTGACAGATTTTATAACCTACTAAGTCAACTTCGACGACCCTAAGGTTAAACTTGATATCCTTGATTGATATACAAAAGTTGCTTAAATATTACCTACAAAGTAGATCAAACAAATTATTTCGCGAGCCTTGCGAGCGCTATCACTGCGCGAGCGAAGTGAGCGCGAAAATTTTTACGTTTTATTTTCCTGACAGTTTTTATGACCTACTAAGTCCACACCAATGACGCTAAAGTTAAATGTGGCTGTTAAAACACGAATGTTGTAAAATCCTTCCCACAAAGCATATAAAACACGTTGGGCAAGCAAAGCCATCGTGTAAATTTTGATGACTTTTAATGACCCTGACAGTTTTATGACCTAATTAAGACACTTATTAAGTTTAGTCATTATTGATGAACCTAAGGTCAAACTTTTATGATTATGCAAACTCTATGTAAAGTAAACAAAAAATATAGGCACCCACACTTAACTGCCGAAAAAAAAGTATTCTTTGCCTTTTTATACCCTATTAAATGTCTTTGTACAAAATTTCATCTAAATCGGTCAAGCCGTTTAGCCGAAAAGAGGCCACACATTTACAAAATTCCATAATAAAAATATAGACAACCGAAATTGCCAGCCAAAGAAAGTATACGATGTCCTTCTATGTCTTATTGACTGTCTGTGTACAACATTGCAGCTAAAATGGTTATCCCGTTTGACCGAGAGTAGGCCACACATTTACAAAGTTCAATTTAAAAAATCTGGACACCTGGAGTCGACTGTCAAAAAAAAAGTATCCTATGTGATTCTATGCCATATGAGCTGTAATATGTTAAACATTTTAGCTGAATACGTCAAGCTGTTTAGCTGATAAGAGGCCACACATTACCAAAATAATATAAAAAAAATCTGGACACTCAGACTCGATAGCCAAAAAAAAGTATCCCATATTCTATTCTGCCCTATGAACTGTCTTTATACAACATTTCAGGCAAATCGGTCAAGCCGTTTATTCGAGGAAAGGTCTTATATTTACAAAATTCAATTATAAATATCTGGACCCCCTGACTCGACAGCCAGAAAAAAAGTATCCTAATTCCTATTCTGCCCTATGACATGTATTCATACAACATTTCAGGCAAATCGGTTAAGCCGTTTATTCGAGAAGAGGTCTTTTACTTACAAAATTCAATTTAAAATATCTGAAACCCCTGTCTCGGCAGCCAGAAAAAAAGTATCCTATATCCTATTCTACCCTATGAACTGTCTTTATACAACATTTCAGGAAAATCGGTCAAGCCGTTTATTCGAGAAGAGGTCTTATTTTTACAAAATTCAATAAAAATATCTGGATCCCCTGACTCGACAGCCAGAAAAAGAATGTCCTATATCGTATTCTGCCCTATGACATGTATTCATTCAAAATTTTAGGGAAATCGGTCAAGCCGTTTATTCGAGAAGAAGTCTTATATTTACAAAATTTAATTAAAAATATCTGGACCCCCTGACTCGATAGCCAAAAAAAAAGTATCCTATATCCTATTCTGCCCTATGTACTATCTTTGTACAAAATTTCAGCCAAATCGGTCTAGCCGCTTGACCGTGAAGAAGTCCCAAACAAACAAACAAGCAAACAAACAAATAAACAAACTGACTTTCGCATTTATAATATTGGTGTTGATAAATTTAAAAGTACATTTAGGGATCCGTGCCCAAAGGGTGTCAACTGAGATACCGCTGTTTGTCCGTCCGCCCATATGTCACTGTATCTTCTGAATCGTAATAGCACATGAGTAAAGAAAAGTTTCTTTACTCATGTGGCAATAGGCAGATTTGATACTTGAAATTTTCAGAATTTGCGTATTATTTATGACTATGATTTTCGCTATAACAACAAATAATGAAAACAACGTTCGGCGAGTTTTGTGCTATCTTATGAACCGTAAAGGTACGGACACACCGAAGCGTCCTGCGTGTGTGATCTAGGGCCATAAGCGGCGATGAGATAGCGCAGTAGTATTTGTATCGACTGGTTTACACCAAACGCAATCAGAAAACAATTGAAAAGTACTGAGATCGCGCCCGCAGATCGCAAGACGCCGCGGTGTGGCCGTACATGATTAGACACTAATTGACATTTTCATAGAGTATGTATTACTACGGTCGCTCGATGACAATGTACAAAGTAACGCAGTAATAACAAAGTAATACAAAAAATTGCGTTTGCAATAAATAAACAAAAACAAATTGGTATTTTCGCTCGATTTTAACTGGCAATACATATACCTACTAACGTTACTAAGTAAATAACTTTACTAGTTATTTTTTAAGCAAAACAACATATAATATAACGTTGTATATATTACATAATATAATAAAATAATATATTAGGTCGTGGTAAATATTGCGTTGTGGTACGGAACCCTACGCTCGTCTGACTCGCACTGTTTTTTTTACTTTTACACACACTTTTGTGAGACTTTGACACCAGGTTGGCATAATAAAATTTTAAATTCAATTACTCTGAAAACTTTCTAGGCCCATCCTATAGCATCGCCTGAATGATGCTATTTTCCTACTGTTTGCAATATAAACACTCCGAGTCTATCTAGAAAAATTTTTGGAGCGTACAATCACTTAAAAAAAAAACTATTTTATTAATTAATTATTATTTAAAATTAATACTATGAGACAACCGCCGAGATTCGGATCGACTAACTGATTGAATTTATATTCTAATATGTAATTGTCTTATAGGCTTAACAAATGTTTCCACGAACTTATAGTAAGTGCGGCCTGGTGCGGCCTAAGCATTCATTATAAGAAATGCACAATGTAGCAATGATGTTGCTGTCGATTGTGTTGAATGACTAGGCAGCCTAAACCAAGGAAGTCGGTTATATTAGTATTTAAACTATCTGAATTATTAAATACACAGTGCTTCCCTTAAATAAAATAACTTGAAAACAAAACAATAGTTATCTATCTTCTATCTAATACTATAAGAATCTTTGTCCTGACATACTGACTGACTGACTGACTGACTGACTAACTGACAGACAACGTACAGCCTAAACCGCTGGTCGTAGAGACTTGAAATTTGGAGGGTATATTTGTCTTAGTACGTAGGGGTGTACTAAGAAAGGATTTTCCAAAATTCAGCCCTTAAGGGGATGAAATGGGGGTTCAAAGTTTGTATGGAGAAACAAGATTAGATAGTCCTTTCTATCAAAACTTCACACAAGTGCTTCAGTAACAAAATAAGTAAATACGTGTTTCTGGTTTTTTTTAAATTCACCCCTAAGAGGGTGAAATGGGGTAACAAAGTGTGAAAATCAATATTGTTTCGGATTGCGCTGAAATTGGGCATGCAGATAGTTATTACAACGTTAGTTACCTCTAAAAAGGATTTTTCAAAATTCACCCCTGAAGGGGATGAAACGGGGGTTTAAAGTTTGTATGGAGAGACAAGATTAGATAGTATTTTCTATTCGAAACTTCATACAAGTGCTCGAGTAAAAAAATAAGTAAATACGAGTTTCAGGTTTTAATTAATTACACCCCTAAGAAGGTGAAATGGGGTAACAAAAGTGTGAAAATCAATATTGTTTCGGATTGCGCTGAAATTTGGCATGCAGATACTTATTACGACGTTAGTTCCCTCTGAGAAAGGATTTTCCAAAATTTACCCCTGAAGGGGATGAAACGGGGCTTCAAAGTTTGTATGGAGAAACAAGATTAGATAGTATTTTCTATTCGAAACTTCATAAAAGTGCTCGAATAAAAAAATAAGTAAATACGAGTTTCAGGTTTTTTTTAATTACACCCCTAAGAGGGTGAAATGGGGTAACAAAAGTGTGAAAATCAATATTGTTCCGGATTGCGCTGAAATTTGGCATGCAGATAGTTATTATAACGTAAGAGCCTTCTGAGAAAGGATTTTCCAAAATTCACCCCTGAAGGGGATGAAACGGGGGTTCAAATGTTTGTATCGAGGAACAAGATTAGATAGTATTTTTTATTCGAAACTTCTTACAAGTGTAAGTATCCAGTAAAACAATTAGGTAAATACGTGTTTCAGGTTTTTTTTAATTACACCCCTAAGAGGGTGAAATGGGGTAACAAAGTGTGAAAATCAATATTGTTTCGGATTGCGCTGAAATTGGGCATGCAGATAGTTATAACGAAGTTAGTTGCCTCTGGGAAGTATTTTCCAAAATTCACCCCTGAAGGGGATGAAACGGGGGTCCTAAGTTTGTATGGAGAAACAAGATTAGATAGTCTTTTATATTTTAATTTTAACACAAGTACTTAAGTAAGTAAATTCGTGTTTCAGGATCTTTCGAAATTGCACCCCTAAAAGGGTGAAGTGGGGTAACAAAGTCTGAAATCAATATTGTTTCGGATTGCGCTGAAATTTGGCATGCAGATAGTTATAACGAAGTTAGTTGCCTCTGGGAAGTATTTTCCAAAATTCACCCCTGAAGGGGATGAAACGGGGGTCCTAAGTTTGTATGGAGAAACAAGATTAGATAGTCTTTTATATTTTAATTTTAACACAAGTACTTAAGTAAGTAAATTCGTGTTTCAGGATCTTTCGAAATTGCACCCCTAAAAGGGTGAAGTGGGGTAACAAAGTCTGAAATCAATATTGTTTCGGATTGCGCTGAAATTTGGCATGCAGATAGTTATTTTGACTTAGGTATCCGCTAAGAAAGAATTTTTCAAAATTCACTCTTCAAGGGGATGAAGTGGGGGTTCAAAGTTTGGATAGTCTTTTTATTCAACATTTCACACAAGTACTTCTGTAAATAAATAAGTAAATACGAGTTTCAGACTTTTTCAAAATGCCACCCTATAAGACAAACTGGGATAATGAAGTCTAAAAAACAATATTGTTTCGGATTGCGCTGAAATTTAGAATTCAGATAGTTATTATGACGTAGGTATTGGCTCATAAAGGATTTCCTAAAAAATCCTCCCGGATACGGAACGGGGATTCAAAGTTTTTATGGCGAAATAAGATGAGATAAAGTACGTGTTGTAGGATTTTTTGAAATGGGGTAGGTAACAAAGTCTGAAAATTTGGGTTTTCGGTTTTTATAAATATGAATCCCGAATTGCCTTAGTCACGCGATAACATGAAAACGGTAGAACCGATTTGGCTAATTCTTATGTGATGTATTTAATGATAGAATCGTTTTTACAAAATAAAAGTTTTAAGTAAACAAAAGAAGTTTTTAACGCGGGCGAAGCCGCGGGATACTTCTAGTTTTCTTAATATACCTTAATAGTCTTCAGACACATTTTAGTACCAATTAAATTCAACCTTAGATGTTATTTATTATAATCAGTTAATACTAAAAAACAGTCTCATGATCACCTAGCATAATATTTCTTTACATTATAAAGCATAATTATAATAATTATTGTAATTATGTTAGAGACTAATAACCATCAAAAGAGGGTTCTTTTGAAGGTAATTAGTCTTGATCATCTTCCGTGTCACCATCATTGCTTTCAGGGCTAGTGACATGAGTCAGCGACTCGTAAAAATCACGATAGAAGCTTGGAATATCGCCTGACTTACAGAGATAGATCATTGTAATCTTTGCTCCATCTAGCTGGAGGGCGGCCTCTACACTTCGTTTACCGCACCTTAGTCTTGACTCTAAAGATACCCCTTCCCCTCCCCCTCCCCTCCACCCCTCCTCCCTCCCCTCTCCCCTCCTCCTCCCCTCCCCTATTAATTTATATCGAATCAACAGCCTAAACAACAAGTTTCAAGCTTCTAGCTTTAAAAATGACGATACTTCCATACAACTTTTAATCCCTCCTTTTAACCCCTTACAACCCTCTTTTCGCATTAAAAAGTAGCCTATGCCCTTTCTTAGGCTCTAGACTATCTGTGTACCAAATTTCATTTAAATCGATTAAGTGGTTTTGGCGTGAAAGTGACACAGACAGACAGACAGACAGACAGAGTTACTTCCGCATTTATAATATTAGTTAGGATCTGCCACAACGGTTATCGGCTCTTCGACAGAAGAAAGACCACTTTAGCTTGGTAATCCTTTCAGATATGTCGAAAACTTTGGTTCTCAGACTGATGGTTCCGATGAAAATGACGGATACTTCATTTTGAAATCGATCCTGCAGAGAGACTCCCAGCATAGACCACTCCATAGCTTGCTGAGCGATTTTTAATTGGTGAACCAGTCGAACCGTCAGTGTCCTCGGCTTGGCTCCGTGAGCAATAACTGGTATGACTTTCGTCTACAGACTGGGGTATGGGTGATGAAAAGACCCGATGAAGTTTTCCAAATGCTGCCCATTCTAGCTGTATCCTTCTGCAAGCTTCAACCAGGAAGTTGTTTCTACTTTCTACCTAATTGAAAGATTTGCCCAAGGTTGGTAGACGTATTTGTGAACAACTTCGAGAGAAACTCCATTAAAGGCAAACGGTCCCGGAATAACATGCTAGTTGAACATCATCTTGGTTTATCCAAATATGTTATAATCCGCAGTTTATTTGATTCCGATTTTTTCAATTTCTGAGCTTACTAAATGTTACCTTATGATTGCTACATCAAAACTTTATTCATTTCAGTGTGTACAATATTAATTGATATTTTAATTATTTTATAGCACAGTGTGACCTAAACCCGTACTTTACGCACGCTTTTCCGTGACTTAAATAGTCGATTATTGCACGCATGGCGTTTAGCTGCGCTGCGCTCGGGTGCTAACTTCACGCCGTTTAATATTTAGCTGCGCTGCGCTCGGGTGCTAACTTCACGCCGTTTAATATTTAGCTGCGCTGCGCTCGGGTGCTAACTTCACGCCGTTTAATATTTAGCTGCGCTGCGCTCGGGTGCTAACTTCACGCCGTTTAATATTCGACTACTTATTTATTTATTTATTTTTTAAAGCCTACTAGCAATGTGGCTATCATATTACCAGTATTCTTGTTAACTCCTCCAATTAAGCTAAATATGCTTGTGTTTGTAGTGGGTTCACGTCAATAGTGCAATAGGTGGGGAACGAACAGACAACCTCTCGATCGCCAGTCCGACACCGTATCCATTGAGCTATTGCTGCTTCTTCACTTAAGTCACAAGTATCGCAATATACTAATATACATTTCTGTTTTACGAGATTTGTATCAACAAATTTGGTAAACTGCAGCATTCATACTTTAATAGAATGGTTCTAGTGACCCCAAGGTTTAAAGCTCACACATAACTCGGACCTCAAGAATTTAGAATTTGTTTATTTCAAAATTATATGATACAATGAAATTTAACCTAAGACAGAATCATAGGGAACACACACGTAAATAAAAATTATAATATTAATAGAGTGAATTACAACTGTAGATATAACTTACATTATTATCTTAGGAGGTTCGTTAGGAGCTGCACCACAGAATAATGATAGTTGGCTGTACTAGGATACCCTGTGTTACAGTTCCTACGAATCAACTCCCTCGGATTAGTTTTACAGATATTTTTTAGATTAGGTAGATTAAAAAAAACAAAAGATAATATAATTGCATTAAATTTAACAAACAAACATTATCCGTTGTTTTGCTTAATTATTGTGTCGGCAGGAGGACAAAATAAAAATAAGTTAAACGTAACTACTTAGTTAAGAGTCATACGACAATATATATCTATGTATCTGTCGCAGGCAGATAGCTTAATTAGTCATTCAATCAACAGCCTAGCCTCTTTACTAAACAGCGCTGTTCAACTAGATTCCTGAAATATACAGCCATTTGATCAAACAGCTAAGCCAATGACTTGGATCGATGACGTTTCATTACTTGCCTAGCCTGTTCATTAGTCTAACTAGACTTAGACTAAGAAATTATATGAATGGCCTAAGCATTAGTCAGCCAGTTTATTAAATGTTGTAATAAACGCTATGGCTGGATATCATTCAGGAATCTAGTTGTACGGCGCTGTATAGTAAAGAGGCTAGGCTGTTGATTGAACGGCTAACTAAGCTATCTGCCTGCGACATGAGGGCCCGGTGACGTAATCGGGAGAACGGTCGGCTTTGATGCCGTAATACCGAGTTCAAACCCCGCCGTGCACCAATGAATTTTTCTATCGAAAAATGTATGTGCGCTTCTCACAGTGGCCCTCCGGTGAAGGAAAATATCGTTAAGAAACCAACAACCCCCGCATGTGTCCGCCTGGCCAGCTACCACCGTCAAGTTAGAAAATCTGTCACCAAACATCTAATGTGTTCCGGCAGCTATCTTTGAGAGCCAGTTCCCATTCTAGGCCTAGCGTGCTTACCATCTTCGACCGCATCATCACTTACCAACAGGTGATATAGTGGTCAAACGCTAGCCGATAAGAAATAAAAAAAAAGAGATATATATTGATTAATAGTGTTCTAGAACGAATTATTCATGTATAGAGATTGCAATCCCGCAAAACGGGATCCCGCAACCACGCGGGATCCCGCAGATTTTATTAATCTGCTGGATCCCGCACCTTCAAAGCGCGGATCCGCGGATCCCGCAAATTAAATATTTTGCGTTCGACTAACGGGCGTTAGGCGCCTTTGGCGAGCTGTCCTGACTCCTGTCAGTTGTTCATAAATACCACTGCACTGCGCACGTCTTTTTAGGGTTCCGTACCCAAAGGGTAAAATGGGATCCTATTACTAAGACTTCGCTGTCCGTCTGTCTGTCTGTCTGTCTTTCTGTCTGTCTGTCTGTCTGTCTGTCTGTCTGTCTGTCTGTCCGTCTTTCACCAGGCTGTATCTCATGAACCGTGATAGTTGAAATTTTCACAGATGATGTATTTCTGTTGCCGCTATAATAAAAAAAAACTAAAAACAGAATAAAGTTAAAAATGATAGAGGGTCCTCATACAAGAAACGTGTTTTTTTCGGCATTTCACGCCATCTATGAACGCTTATTTAGGTAAACGTCCCATAGATGGTGTTATATTGAAATGTCGATTCCTAATACTTTTGTTAGACGTTAGATGGCGTTATAAGAAATAAAATGTTTAATAATTATTATTTTTTGCTGACGAAAAATGATAGTGGTATTTTTTGCTCGATCTTATAAAATACTGTAGTGTGGTACGGAACCCTACGAGTGCGAGTCTGACTTGCACTTGGCCAGTTTATTTCTTCTTGATGTGCTATTTAAAAAGCAGATTGTGCCGTAAATACGATATAATGTCATAATATTGCGAGAGGGTGGAGACATAAAGAGGCAGGTTCCCGGTGCAGACAACCGGTACCGTACTGGTAAAATATTTCATTGTTTTATCATTTTCTGCAACCTGTTTCTTTATGTGCGAGCGCATACGATAACGTTGGAATATTTTTCCTATACGGATCGGTACCGGTTTGTCTGCGCGCTACCTGGCTCTTTATGTCCTCACCCTGAAACATTATGACTTAAAAGTGCTTATTATTCATATAATGATTATGGATATGGTTATCGATGATAGTAATCAATTTTAGTGGCGTGAAAATGAAATAAATGAATCTAAATCTTCAGCAATAAATGTCGTAATTTTGCGTGAAACATTAAGTATGTCTTAAAGAGTTTTTTTTGTCAGTAATGTTTTTGTGTCATAACATAATTTCTAAAATGCGGGATCCCACGGGGTCCACGCGGGATTGAGTAATCCCGCATGTCAATCCCGCGGGATTGAATAAGCTGCGGGATTGCAATCCCTATTCATGTAATGGTCTACTTCAAATATCTAAAATAAATGTCACAATTACGATCCGTACAATACAAACAAAGGTTACGTTAAATATTTTTACCTGCGGCGGGAGACAACATGTTGACAGTACAAGTGACAAAACGCAGGTACGGCCGCGGCGTACTGCGATCTGCGGGCGCGATCTCAGTACTTTTCAATTGTTTTCTGATCGCGTTTGGTGTGAACAAGTCAGTACAAATACTGCTGCGCTATCTGATCGCCGCCTAGATCACGCACACAGGACGCTGCGGTGTGTCCGTACATTTATTGTGAAGTAACATTTTTCCAAAAAATGATAATATTTGGTCAGCTTTGACGCCAGAGGTAGCGGGTTCCCGCCGCAAAAATCCAAAGGATTTTCTTATCGAAATATGTATGTGCGCTTTTCACGGTGGCCCTCCGGTGAAGGAAAAACATCGTTAAGAAATCTCCAACCCCCGGCAATCCCGGCATGGTGGTTGGACACTGTCTTGTGTCCGCCTAGCCAACTACCACCACCTTTATGTTGAAAAATCTGTCGCCAAAACATCTTATGTGTTCCGGTAGATGTCATTGAGAGCCATTTTCCACTTTAGACCTAGCTGCCAATTACGTACCTATACATAATTTATTAAAAAAAATTAAACAAGAATAATTAAGGTAGTTTAAAAACTAAGTAGCAAGTTTAAGACGTTCGAAGATCTCGATGAAATTACAATTTATGGGACCACCTTGAAAACGTACCTACCGGTTAAAAAAAATAATCATTCGAATCGGTTTACAATTGACGGAGTAATCGCGTAACATACATACTAAAAAAAAAAAACTGTAGATGTATTCTGTAAACCGCTTTTCGATTTTTATACAAAAATAAAATATGAAAGTTTAAGGGGGGGCATCCCATACATGGAACTGGAACAAAAAATGACATAGAGGTTCCTAAAACATTTTTTCTCAAAGTCAATCATTTAAAAGATAGGCGCGTCTAAAGTGGTAAAATGTGCCCCCCCCCCCCCCCCACCCCCTTCTAACTTCTAAAGTAAGGGAGTGAAAAATCTAGAAAAAATATATTTTGTAGATCTCAATAAAAACTTTCAACGAAAATTGGTTTGAACGAGATACACTCAGCAGATGTTGAGATATAGCGACCGAGTCGATGAGTAAAATTCACTCGCGACTTGAAGACCTCCAGCTAGGCTATTCTATAAGCTATCTCGACAGCGGAATCCGCGGTGAGATTCGAATTTTGAACTACGAAATTCAATCGTATCACTTCGTAATTCGAATCTCACCGCGGATTCCGATGTGGAGATAGCTTACAGAATAGCCTAGCAGGTGGTAGTTATTGGGAAACACAGACAACAACAGACTCAGGCAAAGAATTGTAGTTATTAATTCATAAACAAAATGCATCATAATTAATTGTTTGTTCAAAAATAATAAATAACGTAAATACTGTTATCGTGAGAAATCATCGAGGATATTAGTGTTCTATTGTATCAATCACAATCAGAAAATAAAGACGTTTGATTTTAGTATAAATACCAAGGTTTGCTTGAGTAATACATACTTCAGTCAAGATGTTGCTCTTGATGTTATTTATGTTTTGCTCCGCTGCTGAAAGTGCCTGAATCTTAGCAGTAAACCCAACACTCATCAATTTACTCATCAGATTTTGAGATTTTTTTCTTAAGAACCATACTTGAGATAAATCATGCTCAAGATTTAAAGATTAATAACAATAACAAATAACGAATGTATTCAGTTCCAAAAGTACCTACAATTAAATAAACTAAAATAATAACTATACCTAATAATCAAAATAATAAAACTGGCCAAGTGCGAGTCAGACTTTGTCCCGCACACGGAGGGTTCCGAACGCCATCTATCGAATTTCTACGAACTTCTAACACCAATAAAGGTATACTAAATTTTATTTAATCGTTGGAGCCGCTTCCGAGATTCAGATTAAGGTAAAGACGATAGCGCCATCATTGATGCTAGATAGGTGGCGCTGCGCTATCGTAAAAACTTTTTTAAAACTTTTATTCAATTTTTAACTTTGTTCTGATCTTAGTATTTCTTGTTATAGCGGCAACAGAAATACATCATCTGTGAAAATTTCAACCGTCTAACTATCACGGTTCATGAGATACAGCCTGGTGACAGACGGACAGACAGACAGACAGACAGACAGACAGACAGACAGACAGACGGACAGACAGACAGACGGACAGCGGAGTCTCAGTAATAGAGTTCCGTTGGTACCCTTTGGGTTCGGAACCCTAAAAACTACAAATAAAAATGGAATTTAGGTCGCTGTCGAGGTAAGCGCCAGCTCTTTGGTCGTGGGAGACATCGATTAGGCACCTGGACAGCTCCTTTACCTATTAAAAGCTTAGCTCCTTAACAATTAATTAAAATTGGTTAATTTTCCGTGAAATATTTTATGAGTTTATCGCCATACTCTAGAAGTACTTATCAAATCTTAATTATTTAAACAAAAAGGCTACCGCGGAGACATATCCAACTCATGAAAAAAATAATCATTCAAATCGGGTTTCAACTTACGGATAATACGAGGCACATACACACTTACTATAATATCGTTTAAAAACTAAAAAAGAACCGACTTCAATGTTCATTTTCAGTACCAATTTTGAGATGTTTATCTCAATATCTCTGGAGATACTTATCAGACCTCGATAAAATTACCATGGTACCACACTTGGGATATCTCCTTTTGAACAAAAAAAGAATAATCAAAATCGGTGCATAAATGACGAAGTTATCCCCGAACAAACATAAAAAAAATATATATATATATAATTAGAAACCACAATCTAAAATACTTAAAAAAAATATAATCACAATAAGTTAAAAATAACAATTCACAATAATAAGCAAAATTTAAATTGACAAAGTATTAGCAACGTCCGTCTGTCCCTGGAGCCGAAGCCAAAGTGAGCGAGGCGCGCTCTCCGATGTTCTAGCTGCCCTTTCTCGCTTGCTCCCACCACTCGGTGACGTGAGTCAGCTGGCCACGCCTCCTTTGCCGACGTCAATCTCTAAATCGGCCTCTCCTGACGGCGGCGCGTCCTCGCCCGCAAGGTGTTCAGAGTGGGTGGGTGAAAGCGATTGTAGCTCTTCAGTAGCTGGACCAACTGCGCGTTCTTCACCGCATGATGAGCCCTGTGAAATCTCATCAGTCTCATCATCGTCACCTGAAAGTCACATTGTTTGCATTAGTTCAACGACAAACATAAGCTAACTGAAAGTAAGAGCGACTCCATTACTTTCAAACCGTTTGGACATAGCCCTCAGGAAATATCCAAGACGGGTGTACTCTCGCGAGTACAGAGGAGTACTGATCAAGATGTCCTCTCTTCGCATCGTCATGCGGCACCGTGGTGAGGTCTACCCTTAAGGCTTTCCTCCACCCTGCAGAGCCCTCGGGTTGCACATCTACGATCGAACAGCGCCAGGTTGTTCATCGTACTATTGGTCCCATCGCATGCAGTGACTGTAGAGCAGTCTCAAGACTTACTCGCTGCATAAGTGTAACGCCCGCGTTTTGGGGTATACACAAACGCATTACATCACTCTGAACCGACATCAACATTTGACAACATTGGGACCTCAACCATGCACGTGTCTGTAGAGCAGAGCCCTCGGGGTGCTCGCTGTATTGATGCTATTGCACGAATACATTACAACACGGAATCCAAAACCAACAACATCGTATTGCATCACAAATCATGCATGTGTCTGTAGAGCAGAGCCCTCGGGATGCTCGCTGTATTAATGCTATTGCATAATACATTACAACACAGAAAACTAACACCACAAGAATAAATAAAACATGCAGATGTCTGTAGAGCAGTGCCCTCGGCAGTGCTCGCTGTATACGCACCAATGTACGAATACATTACAACACTGCTGAACAGAATCTTTTAATAAAGACCATACTCACATTGGAAAAATGCGGTACATACATCGGGAGTCCATTCCCCGCGCCACAGCGTTATATACTCTGCTGCTGCTTGTGTGGTTTTACCATATGAGCCAGTGACTAGCTTGAGCTCATAGCGACCATGTGGTAGCGCTTGCTTTACCGTATATGGGCCGCGCATACCAGAGTCTAGCTTGCCAGTGGCTTGACTCATCTTACGCACAAATACCAGGTCTCCTTTTTGGAAGGAGCGAACCGATTTGCGCCGCTCGTTAACACAAGCATCCTGGCGAGTGCGGTTTTGGTCCAGCAACTCTGAAGCTCGCTGTCGGGCAAGCTCGCGTAATGATTCGCGATTGGGCTTCGACGCCTCTAAAGCCACATCGCGCACCAGGGATCGTATGACGGGCGTTGCACCATCACTGCCAATTAACAAACGCAAAGGTGAATACTTTGTAGATTTTTGCACAGTAATGTTCAAGGTGAGCTGCAATTTCCACAAAATATTAGACCAACATTCTTGTCTAAAATTAGACTCAACACGAATCATATTCATAACAGTACGACAATACCGCTCAACTTGACCATTACTTTGGTGCATTTCAGGAGTTATAAAATGCACATCACATCCTAACTCTTTAACCCAATTTACAAAAGTGGAACTTTCATACATTCGACCCCTGTCTGCAACTATCAACTTAGGAGAACCGAAAAGGGATATTGCCATTTCAAAAACCCTCTTTAATTCCGTTGCATCTTGTTTACGAATAGGATACAGGAGACAAAACTTAGTGAAAGCATCTACTATAAGAATTACATATTTGAACCCATTGGAGTCAGGAAGTGGTCCGAGTACATCGCTATGTACAGTCTCAAATGGAATATCGGGTTTATGCCACGACTCAATCGGTTGCAAAGGTTGACGAGGAACCTTTTTGTGAGAAAGACATACTACACAATGCTGTATGTACTTTCGCACAAATTGCCTCAATTTTGGAAACCAAAAATGTTTTAAAATGAGATCAGTCGTTTTCTCTGTACCGATATGCTGATGCTCATCGTGAAATACTCGGAGTAAGCTAAGGCGATGACCCTTTGGCACATAGCACAGCAAACTTGGCTGTTCACCGACCACATCCATTTTATAGTAAAGGATGTCATTGCGCTTAACATACCTAGACGAGTCCAGTTCACCATCGTTCAGCTTCTGCAGTAGGTTCTGCGTCTCATCGTCAGCGGCCTGCGCTATCTGAGCCCAATTTAAAGGTTTCCGTATTTCACAAACATTGACTGGATTTCGGCTCAAATAGTCTGCATGAGATAGCGCAGTCCCCTTTCGATATTCAAGATCAAAATTGTAATCTTGAAGGAACATCCACCACCGAGCGATCCTCGGCAGTAAATCCTTCTTGCGCTGCGTCAGTTTCAAGGCATTACAATCTGTTACAACTTTAAATTTCATACCAATCAGGTAATGTCTGAAATGTTGTAAAGCCTTGACAACTGCCAACGTTTCCAACTCGTATGAGTGGTAACGCGGTTCAGCACCTTGAGTTACTTTACTAAAATAGGCGACTGGCTGCTTATGTCCACCTTCATGTGTCTGAAGCAAAACGGCTCCGTAACCTTGAGCTGATGCATCGGTGTGCACTTCTGTAGGGAGAGAAGGGTCAAATATTGCTAATACCGGTTCACTGGTTAGCCGCTCGATAATATCCTTACGGACCCGCTCCTGTTCTTTACCCCAAATGAATGGCACACCTTTGCGAGTGAGATTCGCAATACAAGCTGTCTGCTGGGAGTATCCGGGGATATAACGTCTAAAATATCCTGCAAGACCCAAAAACTGCCTTACCTCTTTTACGTTGCTCGGTACTCGTGCATTAACTAGAGCCTCAACCTTGTGCTCGCTCGGCCTCACCTGACCATTACTGATCGTCCGGCCTAAATACTCAACCTCTGTTGTAAGAAACTTACATTTTTTAAGGTTGATAGAGAAACCTGCCTTTGTCAAAGTTTCGAGGACCTCACGGAGAGTCTGTAGACCTTCTTCAATAGTGTTGCTGGGCAGCAGCACATCGTCTATGTACACACAAGCCTTACCTGCCTCTATATAGGGACGCAAAGTATTTGATATTATGCGCTGGTACACGACAGGAGCATTGGCTAGACCATATGGCATCTTGAGGTACTCATAGTGACCTTCTGGTGTCACGAACCCTGTGCGATGAACTGACTCACCATCAAGCCTTATTTGATGAAAACCTGTGGCCATGTCCAGGCTGGTAAAGTATTTGGCCTTACCAAGACGATCAATGTGATCATCTATTAATGGAAGTGGATAGTGATCCTTCACTGTGTTCGCGTTCAGTGCCCTAAAGTCGACGCACATCCTATCGCTACCATCTTTCTTTTTTACAAGCAATATTGGGCTGGAGAACTCGGATTCTGACTCTCTTATAACACCCTTACCTAACAAGTCCTTAATGATCTCCCTAACGCGCAACTTTTCATCATGAGACATTTTATAAGGTCGGTACACCACTGGAGTTTCGTTTTGTAGACGAATGTGCATAGAACCAGTACTTACAGTGGTAGTAGCAGTACCTACTACAAGATAATCAGTAAAATCGTTAATGACATCGGTCAACCGTTCGCGATCTGTACCTACTAATGGAGTGTCAATGGGTACATCAGTTTTGATAGCGTTGACCTTATCAACACGTGTGATGCGCTGCACTCCTCGCGTTCTAATATAAGCGACACCTTCCCTATTTAAAACGTCGGTACCAACAATTACTGGTGTACTCAAAAACCTATCAGGCACGACATGAAAATCCACTTCTAAAGTTATCTCAGGAAATTCAACCGTCAAAGTAGTGCAGTATGTTGTTTCTACTTCCTGACTACCTATGCCACGCAAAACACGAAACGACGGCGTCTGAGTGCATTGTAAATGCTTAGACACGGACTCGGAAATAAGAGAAATAGTCGACCCGCTATCTATAAGAATGTCAACTGGCACACCTTGAATCACGGCTGTTGCTATATCATCGCGTTTATACGAGTCAACCATCTCACGACAAAAATTCACATTCGGCTTCCCACGAGACTCAGCACGCTGTTTTGTGAAACAATCCTCAATCTTATGACCTATTTTCTTACAAAAAGAGCACGGCTCAGCTTTCGGGTGCGGTTTATTCGAATTACCAACATTCGCAGATGAGGACTCCGCACTTGACCTATCTAATCTCATACGCTTCGAACACGTTATTTGTTTATGACCGAAACCTCCGCAAGAAAAACATTTTATCTTTGTACCGCCATGCTCTCGTTTTCGCGAAACACTTTTATTAAAATCACTGCGAGCACGGACTGGTGTAACTTGAGAAGGTTTCGCATAAATCGACAAAAAGTTAACTAAATCTTCCGGCATTAACTTCGCGTTCGTAGCGGTGGCTCGAATTTGGGCGTCAGTTATACCACGTATCACTATCGCTGTAATTAACTCGTCACTTAACCCGTTTATAATGCGCAATCGTAACAGTGAACGCCTAGCATATTCTGCGTATGTAGGGTAGGAATCAGAATCAGTTTTCATTACGTCAAACAAGATGTTTGCTATATCTAAACGCTTAGGGCACAACGTTTTGAAATCTCGCTTGAAACTCGACCAACTACGATCATTGCTGACCCACTCGTTCAACCACAGTTTAGCGTCACCCTTAAGACAATTACCCACACGCGCTAGACACTCGCGATCGTCCCATCTATTCAAAATTTTAATATGATCTACCTCACTACACCACGAATCAAAATCATGCAACGACGGATCGAAACTCGATATAAAAACATGGTTAGATCTCACCGGAATAGCACTGATGACACTCGCAAGTTTCTCGGCTACCTCACTCACAATCACATCTGTACCGGTGAGCGTCGCGCCCGAGCACGGTACGGACAAGTTCAGACTTGTACCGCATGACTCGGCGCTAGACGGCACGGCTAAGATGTCTGGCGCCGCGTCTGGCTGGACCGTCGGCGCCACCACGGCGGCTACGTCTCGCACCGGCGGTGCACTCGGTGTCGTTACGCCGCATTCACTGACACTACGGAACCTGGAACTACCTTCCAAATTATTTAATCGTTCTAAAATCGTTTGAAGTTGCTTCTCCAAACCTGGAACAGGCGTACGATCACGTTTACGACTTTTTCGTTTATCGGACATTTTTCAAAATCCCAAAACTTATGAACACTGAACTGAATTTAAACTAATACAAAGAATAGCCTGAGCAGAAAGCGGAATAGGAATCCCACTTCTGAAATTAGAAACCACAATCTAAAATACTTAAAAAAAATATAATCACAATAAGTTAAAAATAACAATTCACAATAATAAGCAAAATTTAAATTGACAAAGTATTAGCAACGTCCGTCTGTCCCTGGAGCCGAAGCCAAAGTGAGCGAGGCGCGCTCTCCGATGTTCTAGCTGCCCTTTCTCGCTTGCTCCCACCACTCGGTGACGTGAGTCAGCTGGCCACGCCTCCTTTGCCGACGTCAATCTCTAAATATATATATATAATTATATATATATACGGTCGAATTGAGAAACCTCCTCCCTTTTTTGAAGTCGGTTAAAAATTACATAATAATCGATAACCGCCACCTTTTTTTTAAGTCGGCTAGTGCAGAATAATTTGCACATCTTATTATCTATTCAAGAAAAATAAGAAGCTCAAGACAATAAAAAATAATATCATAGGTACTTAATGTTAAATTAATTCGTTGGGAATTCCGTTTATTTTCCAAATATTCTGATCACGAGAATTTGCACGTGTGCCTTTCTTCTAATAAAAAAATTTGTTTCGCCCAAGAAAAAACGCTTCGTATAGAATCTACCTACTCTATCCATACTTAGGTCGTTTCAGTGCACAGTGAATTATCTTCATGCAATCTGTATCTTCAAATCTCATACTAATTGTAATCATAGCTTTAAAACAACATTATAAACAGTTAAAGCTTATTCATATGCAAATTCTATTTGTTTTATGATAAACGTGACTTTGGTACATTCGATTTAAATAAATTCGTAGTTAATACGTCATTGTACTTAAATAATGAAGAATACATTAGCATCTAAACTCGCACATGCGTGACTGAGAAATTAGTACAAAACGAGATGTGTTTCTCATACTATCTAATACTATAAGAATCTTTGTCCTGACATACTGACTGACTACTACGCACAGCTAAAACCACTGGTTGAACAGACTTGAAATTTGGAGGGTATATTTATCTTAGTACGCAAGGTACGTATTTTTTGCATGGTGGTAGGACACTATCTAGTGTCCGCCTGGCCAGCTACCACCCTCAAGTTAGAAAATCTGTCACCAAACATCTAATGTGTTCCGGCAGCTATCCTTGAGAGCCAGTTTCCATTCTAGGCCTAGTGTGCTTACCATCTTCGACCGCATCATCACTTACCAACAGGTGAGATAGTGGTCAAACGCTAGCCTATAACGTATAAAAAAAAAAAAAAAAGGGTGTACTAAGAAAGGAATTTTCCAAAATTCACCCCTTAAGGGAATAAAAAGGGGGTTCAAAGTTTGCATGGAAAAACAAGATTTGATAGTCTGTTTTATTCGAAACTTTTCATAAGAACTTCTGTAAATAAATAAGTAAATTCGTGTGAAAACTAAAGAAGTTTTAACGCAGGTGAAGCCGCGGGGCACTTATACTGTATTCTATAAAGCAACATAGCTAGTACGCTCATTAATCATGTTGCGGTCAATCGTAGTAGTAGTTTACACAGTTCTATCGGTCACAGACTGTGCAAGAATTCTAGCTGTGTTTCCTACACCGTCACTGAGCCATCAAATTGTGTTCAGGCCGATAACGGAAGAACTAGCAAGAAGAGGACACGAAGTCGTAGTAATCACTACTGATCCAGCATTCCCAAAAGGACAGGTACCAGAAAATCTAACAGAAATTGACGTTCATGATCTATCCTACCAAATATGGAAAGAATTCTTGTCAACTTCTACTGGAAAGAAGACCGATTTGATAACTCAGATAGAAGTAGCTTTGAAACTATTCAGGGATATATTCATGCAACAAATTGCCACAGAGGAAATCCAAGATCTTATACGTTACCAGAATGAGACCTTCAATCTTTTATTCATTGAAGCCTGCATGAGACCAGCACTTCTGTATTCCCATCTATTCAAAGTTCCAACGATACAAATCAGCTCTTTTGGGGGATTCCTTGGCAACTTTGAAACGATTGGAGCACCAATTCATCCTCTTCTTTTCCCTTTATCTACAAGGCAGAGAATTTTCAACTTTACAGTTTGGGAAAAGATATCAGAGTTGTATAATTTTTATATTCTGGACAAAATGTACCAATCTGTTGAGATGCTGGAGAATAAAGCGATTTGGGATGTTTTTGGGTATGGTGTGCCACCGTTAAGTGAATTGAAGAACAATGTGCAGATGATGTTTCTGAATTTGCATCCTATTTGGGATCAAAATCGGCCGGTGCCTCCTAGTGTTTTGTACATGGGTGGACTACATAGAAACCAAAATAAAGACTTGCCGCAGGTATTACTTGAGCAAATGTCATAGAATGTCAATGTTGTGCAAGATACCCTTAAATCTTTAATTTGATCAAATTCCTAAGTTATATTTTCTAGCTAGTCCTTCTTACGTCCCAAACGTTGTAAACATTTTTTTTTTCTAAAGGTGGCCCTTGATTTTTAGCATCCTTAGACAGATTTGACAGATTTTGACCACACTTTTTGACTTTGACTTTTAAATGCTCATCTTGTTCAGCTAAAACTCAAGAATATTACATTCTATTTTAATTTAATGCTGTGTTTGCAATTACATTGTGTTGATATTAGGTCAATTCAGCTGTATTATAAAAACCGATTACAATCCAGAACTGAATTCTAAAAATATTTTCATTATCCTATACGTCCCAAGGTAAAAAGATGTAGAAAATTCCCACAATATTAAAATTATGATCATTTTCAAGGACATGAAATCATATCTGGACTCTTCCACGAACGGGATTATCTACGTGAGTTTTGGCACCAATATCAGCCCATCACTCCTTCCTCCTGATAAGATACAAGCGATCGTGAATGCTCTCTCCCAGCTGCCTTATGATGTCCTCTGGAAATGGGACCAAGATGAACTGCCTGGAAGGACGAAGAATATCAAAATATCGAAATAGCTTCCGCAATCGGATCTGCTTAGTAAGTTAAGAATGACATAATTATTATATTATGCGAATGTGTTATGCCTTCGAAATCATGTAAGTATAAGCGTATTCATGTCAAGCGACAGGCTCAGTGCAGTGACATGCAAAATTCTGCCTATTCAGCTATACCTGTAATAGGTAGACAAAATCGCTGCCCACCAGGCGACCGTCGTGCTATTACCTAATTTCACATAATAAAAAATAAAACATACAGATGAATTTAGAACCTCCTTCTTTTTTTTAAGTCGGTAAAAAAATCATTGTTATCTAAAGCATAGCAGAGAGAGAGAGAGAGAGAGAGAACAGAAGTAGGCGTAGAGAGAAGTAGGTGAGTAACAATGACAATTGCTACCCATCTACTTCTGTAAGTTTAGTCTGTAATCTCAAATATGATCCCTGGGTCAGTCCAAATGAGCAACTACGTGGTAATTTGTGGCTCGCATCAATTGCTTTGCATGGATTGGAAATATTATTACCTTTTGATATAGTTATATAAAAAGGTAATAACTAAACTGGTACATAATTTAACCGATAACTATTCTTACCAAAAACATTGTTACATCAAACACAAATTAAATTGTCAAGAATTTCACACAATTGAGATATAATAATATGTCGGGAATTTTGTGGTTTTTTTTTGGTTGGGATTGTTGTTATAATTTTTTTTTTGTTTTGATATTATGGTTGAACAATCGCTATGACGTACGTTTACAAAATTAAGTGAAATAAATATGAATACAATGGAATCATTAACGAGAGCAGCTGCTTAAAAGAACACTTGAAAGAAACATAATATTTGAATTAAACAGTGCAACATGTATCGTCGGATCTGACATCTGTAAAGATTTCATCCAAGGATTTTTTTTATAGTAAATGGTAACAGAACAAGCATGACGCTCGCCTGATGGTAAGCAATGACGTCTACCTATTACAGATACAGCGGCATGCAAAATTCTAATTCAGTCCAGAATTTTACGTGTCACTGCACTGCGCCTGTTACCTTGAGACATAAAGATGTGGAGTCTCACATGCCCTTTAATTTCAGTGGACACCATGCCATTTCAGCCGAAAACATTCCTATTTCACGGCTGAAAATTAATTAGCAAAGTGGTAGGACTAGCAGAACTACCGCTAGTCCTACCGCTACATAAATTACTACAATAATTTACTTCTCAACAGTTATTACAGATGGTGCCAGCAATGCATAATTGGTTAAAATGCAATCTATTAGTTATGTTATTTCAGTAGAATCGTATTGTAGTTGAGTTGGTACAGTGCCGGGCATGTTTCCCTGAAGGTGCAGGTTCGAATCCCGTCAATACGATGAAGTTTTGGATTATATATACCTATCACAGTGATGAAATCATTTGAAATATCTTCAATAATGTATTCCAGGACACCCAAAGATCAAATTGTTCATCACGCAGGCAGGTCTACAATCAACCGACGAAGCTATCATAGCTGGAGTACCCATGGTCGGTATTCCTATGCTGGGAGACCAATGGTACAACGCTGAGAAGTATGTCCAGCTCAAGATTGGTATACAATTGGAGATGGAGACTCTTACCAGTGAAATCCTAAAGGATGCAGTTGAGACTGTTATTAATGATGAAAGGTAGCTATGTAGTGTTACCTACCTTATTAGTGGATAATCTTCATTGGAGACTGGCCAAAGATTTGCTGATAATCTAACCTAATGGGTGACCGAATAGGTATGAGAATGGACGAATCGGATGGATAGGGATCCGCCTGCTTGTCTAGTTGTGAGCGCTACTTTAACCAAATGTTTATACTAATTCTACGAGTATTTCTCTTTAACAAACAGTGACAAAAGATCCAAAAACTTAGTTATAATTTCATTTCCAGCTACCGTCGCAACGTAGCCAAGTACCGTTCTTTGATGCAAGATCAGCAGACCAGTCCTCTGGAGCGAGTAGTCTGGTGGACAGAACACGTCTTGCGTCATGGAGGAGCAGGGCATCTCAGATCACCCACAGCAAACATGCCTTGGTCGGAATTCCTCCAACTTGACGTGATAGCTGTTCTTTTAGCGATGGCACTGATGATGACCATTCTGGCTAGTGTTTTGATTTACTACGTGTATCTGTTAGCAATGAGATCGTCTTTGTTGACGGTAGGGAAGATAAAGCAGAATTAATAATTAAATCTTTGATTTTTACAAGCTTTTGTTTAACTTGCATATTCATTAACCCCCAACGCAAAAAAGAGGCGTTATAAGTTTGACCTATGTATCTGTGTATGTCTGTCTGGGGTATCGTAGCGCTCGAACGATGAACCGATTTTGATTTAGTTTTTTTGTTTATCGAGAGTGTTATAAGCTTTGACTCGTGAAAGTCCGTTTAGCCGTTCCAAGACTATGAGATCCTTTATAATTGACTAGCTGCTACCCGCGGCTTCGCCTGTGTCATTTGTGTCTTTATTACCTTTGAGGTCAAGATCGATAATCTCTTAGACCAAAGTCTATATATATATTCTGTAATAAAGGCTAACTATGTTGATGGTTATGCTAAGTTGGTACTAAATAAAAGTATTACCCATTCTGATCTAAATAAGTAGTGAACAGTAATGTTTAAACACAAAAAAAATTAAAATATTACCCTCAAAGTAAATAAAACGAATAAATATGGGATCGAAGCGAGCGAGAATTTTTTTTTATAACTAATTATGACCAGGAGGTCTTTTGAGGTTAAGATCGTTGCCCCTAAGGTCCAGGTATATCCTCCGTTGTCAGGACCATTTATGTTTTTAATATTATAAGTTTTATGACCTAACTAGCTGTTACCCGCGGCTTCGCCCGCGTTATTTGAGTCTTTATGACCTTTGAGGTCAAGATCGATGATTTCTTAGGCCAAGTCACCATAGATGACCCTAAAGTTGAACTCAATATCCTCTATTGTTAAAGTCATTAATCATTTTGGTTAGGTATACGAAGTTGTGCTGCTTAAATGTTTGACCCAACACAAAAGTTCCTGACACATTTCTTACAAAGAAAATAAGGTGAATAGCTGCGCGAGCGCAGCGAGAGCTATCATTGCGCGAGCGAACATTTTTTATGACTTTTTATGACTCTGACAAATTTACGACCTAATAATCAACTCACTATAGATGTCTCTTAGGTCGAACTCGATATCGTCTATTGTTAAAGTCATTAATAATTACTTGATAAACCTAACCAAGGTTAACCAAGTGTTGCTGTTTAGGTATTTGAGTCAGTCTATTGTATGAGGCTGTTGAAACACGCTATTATACACTATATAGCGTTATTACTGCGAAAAAAAGTTATGACTTTTATGACCCTGACAGTTTTTATGACCTACTAAGTCAACACTGATGACACTCAGGTTAAAGTCGATACTCACTTATTTTAAGGTTAATAATCATTATGGTTGTTGAAGGTTGTACTGTTTCAATTTATGACTCATTTTGATGCATGTGTCTATTAAAATACAAAATTTGCTGAAATATTACCTTCAAATTCTATATATATATATATATATATATATATATATATATTCTATAACAGCGCGAGCGAAGCGAGCGCGAAAAATGTTTACGACTTTTTATGACCCTGACAGATTTTATGACCTACTAAGTCAACACCAATGACACTGAGGTTAAACGTGATATCCACTTATTTTTAGGTTAATAATCATGAATATTATTGAAGGTTGTTCTGTTTCAATATATGATTCATTTTGATGCATGTGGCTATTAAAATTCATAATCATAATCACTTAATTTATGGTTCATATAATCATTATGATTATTGAAAATTGTACAGTTTTATTTATGACTCGTTTTGATGCATGTGGTTATTAATATACAAAAGTTGCTGAAATATTACCTTCAATGTTGATAAAATAAATGCTTACGCGAGCGTAGCGAGTGCTATCACTGCGCGAGCGAAGCGAGCGCGAAAATTTTTTACGACTTTTTATGACCCTGACAGTTTTTATGACCCATTAAGTCAACACCGATGACACTGAGGTTAAACGTGATATCCACTTATTTTAAGGTTAATAATCATTATGATTAATAGATGTTTTTATAATTAATATGTAAGAATAGATACATATTAGCTATATGACACGTATTATTGTAAGTTAAGTATATTATGTAATTGTATGTTACGATAATGTGAAGTAAGTAGTATGTGGCGTGCCTACTTCATAAAACATTTTAGTTGCCATTATACTCATCGTACCTGTGAGTACCATCGAATACATTAGGTACATCATTCACATGCCAAATAGGCAAGATATGCTGAACCCATACAATCATGAACATCTTTTTATTGTAACCGTATCTGACGTGAATAAATTATTTTTGTTTTTTTTTTTTAATTTTTGAATTTGATTATTGAAGGTTGTACTGTTTTAATTTATGACTCGTTTTGATGCATGTGGCTTTTTAAATACAAAAGTTTCTGAAATATTACCTTCAAAGTAGATAAAATAAATAATTGCGCGAGCTTTGCCAGCGCTATCACAGCGCGAGCAAAGCGAGCGCTAAAAATGTTTACGACTTTTTATGACCCTGACAGTTTTTATGACCTACTAAGTCAACGCTGATGACACATCAGGTTAAAGTCGATAATCGCTTATTTTAAGGTTAATAATCATTATGGTCATTGAAGGTTGTACTGTATCAATTTATGACTCGTTTTGATGCATGTGTCTATTAAAATACAAAATTTGCTGCTATTAAAATTCAAAAGTTGACGAAATATTACCTTCAAAGTATATAAAACAAATACTCGCGCGAGCTAAGGGAGCGCTATCACTGCGCGAGTGAAGCGAGCGAGAATTTTTTTTTACGTCTCTTTATGACCCTGATTGTTTTTATGACCTACTAAGTCAAAACTGATGACACTCAGGTAAAACGCGATATCCAGTTATTTTAAGGTTAATAATCATTATGATTATTGAAGGTTGTACTGTTTTATTTTATGACTCGTTTTGATGCATGTGGTTATTAATATACGAAAGTTGCCGAAATATTACCTTCAAAGTTGATAAAATAAATGATTGCGCGAGCGCAGCGAGCGCGAAAATTTTTACGACTTTTTATGACCCTGACAGTTTTTATGACCTACTTAGTCAACACCGATGACACTGAGGTTAAACGTGATATCCACTTATTTTTAGGTTAATAATCATGAATATTATTGAAGGTTGTTCTGTTTCAATTTATGATTCGTTTTGATGCACGTGGCTATTAAAATTCAAAAGTTGACGAAATACTTCTTACAAAGTAGATAAAACAAATGCTTGCAAGAGCGTCGCGAGTGTTATCACTGCGCGAGCGAAGCGAGCGCGAAAAATTTTTACGACTTTTTATGACCCTGACAGTTTTTATGACCTGCTAAGTCAACACTGATAACACTCAGGTTAAACGTGATACCCACTTATTTTAAGGTAAATAATCATTTTGATTATTGAAGGTAGTACTGTTTTAATTTATGACTCGTTTTCATGCATGTGGCTATTAAAATACAAAAGTTACTGAAATGTTACCTTCAAAGTAGATAGAACAAATGCTTGCGCGAGAGTCGAGAGCGTTATAACTTCGCAAGCGTAGCGAGCGTGAAAAATTTTTACGACTTTTTATGACCCTGACAGTTTTTATGACCTACTAAGTCAACACCGATGACACTGAGGTTAAACGTGATATCCAGTTATTTTTAGGTTAATAATCATGAAGATTATTGAAGGTTATACTGTTTAAATTTATGACTCGTTTTGATGCATGTGGTTATTAATATACAAAAATGTCTAATAGATTACCTTTAAAGTATAGATAAAAAAAATGCTTGCGCGAGCACAGCAAGCGCGTAAAATGTTTACGACTTTTTATGACCCTGGCAGTTTTTATGACCTACTAAGTCAACACCAATTACACCCAGGTTAAAAGTGATATCCACTTATTTTAAGGTTTATAATGATTATAATTATTGAAGGTTGTACTGTTTCAATTTATGACTCGTTTTGATGCATGTGGCTTTTTAAACACAAAAGTTGCTTAAATATTTCCTAGAAAGTAGGTAAAACAAATGCTTGCGCGAGCGCAGAGAGTACTTTAAATACGCGAGCGAAGTGAGCGCGAAAAAATTTTTCGTGTTTTTATTACCCTGATAGGTTTAATGACCTACTAAGTCAACACCGATTACCCTAAGGCTGTTAAAACACGAAAGTTTTTGAAATACTTCCCACAAAGCAGATAAACACGTTGGGCAAGCAAAGCTATTACATAAATTTTGATGACTTCTAATGATCCTGACATTTTTATGGCCTAATCAAGACACTAATTAAGTCATTATAGACGAAACTAAGGTCAAACTTTTATGATTATGTTAACTTTATGTAAAGTTAACAAAAAATATATGCACCCTCACTTAACTGCCGAAAAAAAAGTATTCTTTGCCCTATTATGCCCTATTAAATGTCTTTGTACAAAATGTCATGCGAATCGGTCAAGCCTATTGGCCGAAAAGAGGCCACACATTTACAAAATTCAACAATAAAAAACTGATAACCAGACTCGATTGTAAAAAAAGTAACCAAAGTGCTTGGATAATAGACTCTACTCTTGGTCTATGTCTTATTGACTGTCTCTGTACAATTTTAGTTCAATCGGTCAACTCGTTTATAACCGAGAAGAGGTCACACGTTTAAAAATGCAATAAAAAAAAAGTTGTTATCCAAACTCAACTGTTAAAAAAATATCCTTTGTCGTTCTATGCCCTATTAACTTTATGAGGGCCCGGTGGCGTAATCGGGAGAACGTTCGGCTTTGATGCCGTGGTACCGAGTTCAAACCGCCGCGCACCAATGGATTTTACTATCGAAACATTTATGTGCGCTTCTCACAGTGGCCCTCCGGTGAAGGAAAAACATCGTTAAAAAACCAACAAAACCCCCGCATGGTGGTAGGACACTATCTAGTGTCCGCCTGGCCAGCTACCACCCTCAAGTTAGAAAATCTGTCACCAAACATCTAATGTGTTCCGGCAGCTATCCTTGAGAGCCAGTTCCCATTCTAGGCCTAGCGTGCTTACCATCTTCGACCGCATCATCACTTACCAACAGGTGAGATAGTGGTCAAACGCTAGCCTATAACGTATAAAAAAAAAAAAAAAAAAAAAAACTGTATTTGTACAAAATTTGAGCTAAATCGGTCAAAAACGATTGCCGCTAAGAGGCCACACATTATTCCATAGTAAAATTATGGACACCCGAAACTGCCAGCCAAAAAAAAGTATCCTATGTCTTATTGACCGTCTGTGCACAACATTTCAGCTGAAATGGTTGACCCGTTTGACTGAGAGGAGGCCACACATTTACAAAGTTCAATAAAAAAATCTGGACACCTGGACTCGAAAGCCAGAAAAAAAGTATCCTTTGTGCTTCTATGCCATATGAGCTGTATATGTAGAAAATTTCAGCCGTATCGGTCAAGCCGTTTAGCTGATAAGTGGCCACACATACCCACAATTCAATTTAAAAAAATCTAGACACCCATACTCGATAGCCAAAAAAAAGTATCCTATATCCTATTCTGCCCTATTAACTGTCTTTATACTACATGTCAGGCAATTTTGTCAAGCCGTTTATTTGAGAAGTGGTCTTATATTTACAAAATTAAATTAAAAATATTTGGACTCCCTGACTCGATAGCCAGAAAAAAAGTTTTCTATATCCTTTTCTGCCCTACGAACTGTCTTTATACAACATGTCAGGCAAATCGGTCTAGCCGTTTATTCAAGAAGTTGTCTTATATTTACAAAATTCAATTAAAAATATTTGGACCCCCTGACTTGATAGCTAGAAAAAAAGTTTTCTATATCCTATTCTGCCCTATGAACTGTCTTTATACAACATGTTAGGCAAATCGGTCAAGCCGTTTATTCGAGAAGTTGTCTTATATTTACAAAATTCAATTAAAAATATTTGGACCCCCTGACTTGATAGCTAGAAAAAAAGTTTTCTATATCCTATTCTGCCCTATGAACTGTCTTTATACAACATGTCAGGCAAATCGGTCAAGCCGTTTATTCGAGAAGATGTCTTATATTTACAAAATTCAATTAAAAATATTTGGACCCCCTGACTTCATAGCAAAAAAAAAAGTATTCTATATCCTATTCTACCCTATGAACTGTCTTTATACAACATATCAGGCGAATCGGTCAACCCGTTTATTCAAGAAGAGGTCGTATATTTACAAAATTCAATTTAAAATATCTGGACCCCCTGACTCGACAGCCAGAAAAAAAGTATCCTATATCCTATTCTGCCCTATGACATGTATTCACACAAAATTTCAGGCAAATTGGTCAAGCAGTTTATTCGAAAAGAAGTCTAATATTTACAAAATTCAATTAAATATATCTGGACCCCCTGACTCGATAGCCAAAAAAAAAGTATTTTATATCCTATTCTGACCTATGTACTATCTTTGTACAAAATTTCAGGCAAATCGATCAAGCCGTTTATTCGAGAAGAGGTCATATATTTACAAAATTCAATTAAAAATATTTAGACCCCCTGACTCGATAGCTAGAAAAAAAGTATTCTATATCCTATTCTGCCCTATGAACTGTCTTTATACAACATATCAGGCGAATCGGTCAAGCCGTTTATTCAAGAAGAGGTCGTATATTTACAAAATTCAATTAAAAATATCTGGACCCCCTGACTCGACAGTCAGAAAAAAAGTATCCTATATCCTATTCTGCCGTATGACATGTATTCACACAAAATTTCAGGCAAATCGATCAAGCCGTTTATTCGAAAAGAAGTCATATATTTACAAAATTCAATTAAATATATCTGGACCCCCTGACTTGATAGCCAAAAAAAAAGTATCCTATATCCTATTCTGCCCTATGTACTATCTTTGTACAAAATTTCAGCCAAATCGGTCAAGCCGTTTAACCGTGAAGAAGTCCCAAACAAACAAACAAACAAACAAATAAACAAACTGACTTTCACATTTATAATATTGGTGTTGATTGGTGTTGATAATCAAGTCACTATAGATGATCCTAAGGTCGAACTCGATATCCTCTGTTGTTAAAGTCATTAATCATTATGGTTAGGTATATCAAGTTGTGTTGTTTAAGTGTTTGACTCAGTCTGATGCTTAAGGTTGTTAAAACACAAAATATCCTAAAGTATTTTCTACAAATTAGATAAGCGAATGGTTGCGCGAGCGCAGCGAGCGCGAAAGTTTCTTCGACTTTTTATGACCCTGTCAGTTTTAAGACCTAATAATCAAATCGCTATAGACGACTCTAAGGTTGAACTCGATATCCTCTGTTGTAAAAGTCATCGATCGTTATGGTAAGGTATACAAATATGTGTTCTTTATATGTATGACATAGTTTCTGATGCTTGAAGCTGTTAAAACGCAAAAGTTCCCAAAATATATCCAAAGAAGTTCTTATGAACTTCTTTGGAAATATTTTGGACGAATGGTTATGCAAGCTCATCGAGCGAACATTTTTTACGACTTTTTGTAACCATAACAGTTTTATGACCTAATAATCAAGTCTCTATAGATGACTTTAAGGTTGAACTCTAAATTCTCTGTTGTTAAAGTCATTAATTATTATAGTTAGGTATACCAAGTTGTGCTGTTTGATTTTAAATGATGGACTCAATCTGATGAATGACGCTCTTAAAAAGCAAAATTCTTGAAACATTTCCTAAAAAGTTAATAAGGCGAATGGTTGAAAATGTTGTATGACTTTTTATAACCCTGGCAGTTTTTATGATCTACTAACTCAATACCGATGACCTTAAGGAAAAACTTTATATCCCCTGATTTTTAGGTTGATAATCATAAATATGGAGGTTGTACTGTTTCAATTTATGACTCGTTTTGATGCATGTGGCTATTAAAATACAAACGTTGCTGAAACTAACTAACAACTGTTGCTAACCTACAAAGCAGATAAAACAAATGGTTGCGCGAGCGAAGCGAGCGCGAAAATGTTTTATTACTTTTTATGGCCTTGACAGTTTTTATGACCTACTAAGTCAAGACCGATGACCTTAAGGTTAAACTTGATATGCATTAATTTTAAGGTCGTACTGTTTCAATGTATGACTCGTTGTGAAGCATGTGGCTATTGCGTTGGTATGCGTTTCTTTAAATTTTGTTTCACTTTTTCACCTTTTTTTTTCATATATAAAAATTGTCTGAAGTAATGAAACATACAGTTACGGTTATGGTTGGCAACCCTACTATAATACATTTTTACTAGTCTGACGTCAACGATTGGATGACAGCTAAATGGTTCATTACTTTTGTTTTTTTTTTTATTTCAAAGCGTTAAATTCTGCATTTGCAATGTTTACTTGATAATTGATTATGATATGTAATTATATGATGTATAATATATATAATTTATGATTTAATTATATTAATTATATATAATTTATGATTTTGATATGTATATGTGCGTACATACTGCCTACATACTGAATAAATGCTTTGATTGTTGTATCTTTGATTAAAATACATAAATTTCTAAAATATTTTGGTCATCTACTTTGTAGATAAAACCAATGGTTGCGAGAGCGTAGTGAGCGCGAAAAATTTTATGACTTTTTATGACCCTGACGGCTTTTTTGACCTACTGAGTCAACACTGATGACTATACTGCCCTATGAACTGTCTTTATACAAAATTTCAGCCAAATCGGTCAAGCCGTTTAACCGCGATGGAGTCCCAAACAAACAAATAAATAAACAAACTGACTTTCGCACTTTTAATATTGGTGTTGATATGTTATTTTTGGGTTCATTGGAATGGTCTCAATCTACAGATTACCTATAGATCAGTCAGGGGTGGTTTAAAATTTGGAATTTACATTACATCGCTGTATCATTTTACACATGTCTTTATCTAAAGGTCGTCTGGAAGAGATATTTAATAATACGACCGCTTATTACTACTTCACCATTGTTCATACTCTGTATGCATAATTAGTTGTTTAATAAAGTGTTTCTATATCTATAAACATCCAAATCGTTTCATAATCGGTGGATATATCCAGTAACAAACACACAAATAAATAGGATAGTTAAAAAACTAAAACAACCGACTTCCATGCCGCGCGAGTCAGTTTCACTTGCAAGTTTGAGACGTTTATCTCTGGAGATACTTATCAGTCAGTAGGGCTATTCTGTAAGCTTTCTCGGAAGCGGAATCCGCGGTGAGATTTGAATTTCGTATTATGAAATTCAACCGTATTACGAACGTGATACGATTGAATTTCCTAGTATGAAATTCGAATCTCACCGCGGTTTCCACTGTCGAGATAGCTTACAGAATATCCCAGCAGACCTTGATGAAATTACAATGGTACCACCATCGAGATATCTCCTCTTCAACAAATAAAATCATCAAAGTCAGTTCATAAACGACGAAGTTATCCGCGAACACACATTAAAAAATATATATACGGTCGAATTGCGAAACCTCTTCCTTTTTTTTTGAAGTCGGATAAAATACAAACGAATAGATGACTTCCTTTTTGGAAGTCAGTTATAAAGATATCAGCACAATAACGATGATCAATCAGTTTACATACGGAAGTACAAGTAATGTTTGAAATAAGATAATGATAAATTGCATGGCACTTGATAACACGTGAATGTTTAATGCATCTATTCATAGTAAATATATCATTAGTGGACAAAATGAGCACGGCCGTTATCGTATTTAATAGTACCATGATGACATATGATTGAGATATAAGATACTCATATAATAACTATGAATTAACATCTCGACATCCAGTGCTACTTGTTCCGTATAATCGTACGTAGAATAGGTAACGCACTTATTCAGTATGTTGCGTTCAATCACAGTACTCTACGTTTTATCAGTCGCAGACTGTGCTAGGATCTTAGCCATATTTCCTACACCATCAGTGAGCCATCAAATTGTATTCAGACCATTAACGCAAGAACTAGCGAGAAGAGGACACGAAGTCGTAGTTATTACAACAGACCCAGCATTTCCAAAAGAAGCGACACCAGATAATCTAACAGAAATAGATGTTCATGATATATCTTACAAAGTATGGAGAGATAACTTCATGGCGACATCGACTGGAAAGAAAACCGACCTGATAACTCAGATAGAAGTGGCTTTAAAACTACTAAAGGATATATTTCTGAAACAAATTGCTACGAATGAAATCCAGGATCTTATACAGAATCAGAAAGATTCATTTGATCTCTTATTCATTGAAGCCTGTGTGAGACCAGCACTAGTGTATTCCCATATATTTAAAGTACCGACGATACTAGTTAGCTCTTTCAGCGGATTTCTTGGCAACTTTGAAACCATTGGAGCACCAATCCATCCTCTACTATTTCCCTTGTCTACCAGGCAGAGAATTTACAACCTTACAGTTTGGGAAAAGGTGTCAGAATTGTATAATTATTATCTTCTGGATGATATATTCCAATCTACTGAAGTGTTGGAAAATGAAGCCATTAGGGATGTTTTTGGGCGTGATGTGCCACCGTTAAGTGAATTAAAGAGCAATGTACAGATGTTGTTTTTGAATGTACACCCAATTTGGGATCAAAGTCGGCCAGTTCCTCCTAGTGTGGTGTATATGGGTGGTTTGCATAGAAAACTAAAGAAGAACCTTCCTGAAGTAAGTTTTGTTCTTTTGTATTTGTTTATGTGTGCGTTTCACAGTGGCCCTCAACAATATATGAATGATAAATAATCTATTGTTTAGGGAAATATTTAAAAAAATATTTCCCATATTATCAAAACAGCTTAGGCATGATAATTTGGTAAACAAAAATTGTTGATAAAATAATTTAGTTTCTGATACGAATACAAAATAATTAAGATGAATAACGTATTAAATTTTATTAAATAAAAAAAAATGCCCCGTTTGTTTTCCTTCTAATTTTTTTCTGATAGGTCAATTTTGAATGTTGACTAATGTTACCTCTGATAACCACCAATATTTATGATCGTACATAACGAATAAATTATTTTTGAAAAAAAATAAAACCGACTTCATAACTACAAACAGGCACTCAAAAGCGAAAAATAAATTACTTAATATAATTATTATAAGCGCTACCCACTTATCTATTTGAAGTCGGTGCCAGCCAAGTCTATTGGATCATCATCATCATCATCAGCCTGTATAAGTCCACTGCTGGACGTAGGCCTCTCCCAAGATGCGCCATTGAGCCTATTGGATAATAGATAGATACTATGTATGTAGTCGTAGCAGCAGTAAGTAGGTTTCAAGTATGTACCTATTATGGTTAAGAAGATACAGGTCTGTAAAGTGCGCACATATAGACACACGGACGGACGGACGGAAAACAAAGTCTCAAAAAGTGTTCATTTGGTATCCTTCGGGTTCGGAACCCTGAAAAATTGACTTTAAATGCCGCGCTAGTGAAAATATTCACTAGTCATAATGATGTCATCAAGGTATCAAAGGACAATGTCCAAAATGGCCCTGTGCAATAAAAGCATCTGACACACACGATAATTAATTGTCTATTTTATTACAATAATTCCACTTTTATAACACGGACTAGATGTATTATAGGATTATAGGATGTAGGATATTCCAAAATGAATATTAAAAAGTATTATTTGCGATTATTAACATTAATTGTCGCCATATGGCCGACAGATACTACTGAAACACACACACACACATACACTCTATTACGTTAAAAGAGTTGGCATTTCCCTACATTGTTGATACCTACCCGTATTATGAAAGCACTGAGTAGCCAACCTAACAACGGAAAGTATTATTTACTTAGTAACTATTGTATAATTTGTGGTATTATGCTTATAATTTTTTTTTTGCAGTTTGGTTGGTACAAAGTACGTTCATAACTCTGAGTTATTTAATTATGTATGCAGTGTCGCGGGACTGATATGACCGCCATCTTCGCCAAACGTCATGTCATGTCGAAAAATATTAACTAACTTTGCACCCTAACAAGACTTTCCCCGCTAGAACATTCCTGTGAATTATAGTCGGTTAAAAAACCGACTTCACATGCCGCTATAGTCAATATAGTCGGTTGCCATAACAATGTCATTAAGGTATACAAATTTGTTTATATTGTGTATCTCCATCTCTATATCTCCGGAGATAATTATCAGATCGCGATAAAATTTAAATGGGACCAAACGGAATAATCTTTTATATAATAATTTTCAAATCGGTTAAGTTAAGATTTGACGGAGTTCTAAGGTAGAACATTAAAAAAAATAAAAACTTAAAAATACATACATAGTCGAATTGAGAACCTCCTCCTTTTTTAACCGACTTCAAAAAATGGAGGAGGTTTCTCAATTCGACCGTATATATTTTTTTTAATTTTTTTTATGTTTGTTCGCGGATAACTTCGTCGTTTATGAACCGATTTTGATTATTCTTTTTTTGTTCGAAAGGAGATATCCCAAGTGTGGTACCATGGTAATTTTATCGAGGTCCGATAAGTATCTCCAGAGATATTGAGATAAACATCTCAAAATTGGTACTGAAAATGAATAGCGCGGCATTGAAGTCGGTTCTTTTTTAGTTTTTAAACGATATTATTGTGAAGTTGGTTACAAACCACATCTTTCAAAGTATCATAATGAATCCAATATTTCTAATAGCTAAAGCCTATTCTAGACGGATGTAATCCAGCGTTCCAAAAGAGGTGACCTTGGCGGGAACTATGTTTCCATCCGCGGATTATGTTTTGGCTACACGGATCTATTCCACGCACCAACACGCTAGCGAATCAGTCACGAGTCGTCTTCTGGCATGAAATCACGTTCTCGTATCGGACCTTATTCATATTGTAGAAAATAGCTCCTACTTTGATCAAATTTAAAAAAGTGGGTCTTACTAGGAGTTTTGTGCGCAAATGACGACGGAAAGCAAAAAAAAAAGAGAAAGTGGATGGAAGCATACGTGCGCAGCCGCTGCCTGTCACAGCACGACTGTCTTAGGATGGATGTAATCCGTCAGCTACACGAATTTAATCCGCGCGCTCCAACTGCGGATGGGCACTCGCGCCCGTACACCAAGGACGTTTAAAGGTCAAATCGAAATTTGGATTACATTCTGCAGTCTAGATGGATTTAAACAATCAAGGTCACCTCAGTTGGGACGGTGGATTACATCCGTCTAGGATAGGCTTGAGATTAAGCTTCGCTGCCTCCCTTGATTCCAGCGTGCAAACTCTATTTTAATCATAATTTACAGGACTTAAAATCATATCTGGACTCTTCCAAGCACGGAGTAATCTACGTGAGTTTCGGTACTAACGTCAGCCCCTCACTCCTTCCTCCTGATAAGATACAAGCGATGGTGAATGCTCTTTCCCAGCTGCCTTACGATATCCTCTGGAAATGGGACCAAGATGAACTGCCTGGAAGAACAAACAACATCAAGATATCGAAATGGCTCCCACAGTCAGATTTGCTAAGTATGCTCTAACAGTTTTAACTGCATGACCTCATCATCATCAGCTCAGACCTGTATTTGTAGAGCTAGTTCAATAATAATTCTTAGCACAAAATATGTAGGGATGTAGGATATTTGTAATTTGATGTATACTAAAAATTATCATAATGATGTGGCGGCTTATGAATACAATGTACTCTCCATATTGTCTCAATAGGTTTGCCAAGGCGATTCAGACAGTTTAAGATCCGTTGCAAACTACCAATATAATAATACCAATAATAGATCTTCCGAGAGTGATGGCAAATAAATTTTCAGAGTTTCAGAGTTTACAGAGTTCCCGAGAAAAGTATGATTCATGTAGCTAACGCCAGAGTTAGAGACAATATGTCTCTTGCTCAGGTTGCCATATCTGGCGGCTGGTAGGCCGTTTGGAGTCTCAGAAACATATTCAAGTAGCAAATGTTTACTATTAGTCGCCTGCCTTTCTCCAACCATTATAGTTGTTTGATGATCAACATGTCTGCTACCTCTTCTTGACTTCAAATTTATCAAACTTTTACTTCACTTGCATTCCATTTAGACCAGCAAATCTAACAAAAGCTTGGGAAGAACAGTGTTTTCTCTTTTCAGGGCATCCAAAGGTTAGACTGTTCATCACGCAGGCAGGTCTTCAATCAACCGACGAAGCTATCATAGCTGGAGTACCCTTGATTGCTATACCAATGCTTGGAGATCAATGGTACAACGCTGAGAAGTATGTCCAGCTCAAGATTGGAACAAAATTGGAGATGGAGACTCTTACCCGTGAAATCCTGAAGAGTACTGTTGAGACTGTATTAAGTGATGAAAGGTAAGCAACGCCTATCTACGAAGGTGTTTTTTGTTTGATTCACTCAAGAGATTTGTGACAAACTGACTTTAAGTTCGTTCAATTCTTTAAAGCTACTGCCGGTTGGTTTTTGGTCAGTTCTGGAATCACACTTTATGTTTGAACGCCTAAAAATACAAACATATAACTGAATAACAATTTTAATTTCCAGCTACCGTCAAAACATAGCCAAATACCGTTCTTTGATGCAAGATCAGCAGACCAGTCCTCTGGAGCGAGTGGTCTGGTGGACGGAACACGTCCTGCGTCATGGAGGAGCAGAACATCTCAGATCACCGACAGCGAACATGTCTTGGGGAGAATTCCTCCAGATGGATGTAGTAGCGGTTGTAGCTGGGATTGTATTGATGATTACCACTCTCGCCTGTATGGTTATTTACTATGCTTATGTGTTTCTTATGAGATGGCCTTTGAATGGAAAGACGAAGCAGAATTAATATACTGCGCGTTGATTAGCCTGATAATGTTATGTTTTTATTTCTACAGAAGTGTACATTCAAATATTTTTTCACAGATGGTTAATTTTGTCGATTTTATTTAAAGCCAGCAAGCGCGCAGTCATGACCTTCTTAGACGAAGACAAGTGTCAACGAGGTTTCGCATGTGCTACACTAAGGCTGAGTTGCACCATCTAACTTTAGCTATAAGAAACGTCAAAAATCTGTCAAAATCCATATAAAATCACCGGTTAATAGTTATAGTTACGGTTAAAGTAAGATGGTGCAACTCAGCCTTAGGCGTTACCTACACTTAGCCATAGCCATACACTCATGCGTAGCAATACCACGTGACTCAAGGAGCTACGAAAGTCGTTGCTGTAGGTCGCGTGTGTAGCATGCGCTGTAGTGGACGGATGCCTGTAAATTGTAGTCTACATTATAATGACACAATACATTATTATACATTTTAATGTATGTAAATTAGCCATAATATTTAAGTACCTAAATGAATGCGTTGATTTACTCACGAAAACATTAATTATTGTAGCAATAATTACACAATAACTGTAATAAAAACCTGTTTGTTTCATTAAATTTTCCCATTATATTATAGGTACTAGCCCTCCAGGTACTTAGAGCGATGATATACGCAAGTTGGCTTGCGGCGGTTGACCTGAAGATCGAGCTTAGGGGTGTGCCATAGCTGAGGGCTACGGTCAGCAGTGGACACAAATGGGCTGATGATGACGATGATGATGATTATACTAGCTGCGCCCTGTAGCTTTGGCAACTTTGAAAAGTGACCTATATCCTTTTCTACTATTACTGGCTATCACTACGTAAAATATCAGCCAAATCAGGCCAGCCGTTTGACCGTGAATAAGACACAAACAAATATACAAACTGACCGTCGCATTTATGATATTAATGTTGATTGAAATGATATACCCATATAGTTTTTTTTTATGTTCTGTCCATGTTTACAGTTCATTTGTAGAAAATATTGTCAAGTCGAATCATCTTATCCTTAGCTATCCACGGCTTACGGAAATAGACCATTGTAATTTTGACTCTGATTGAAAAATTATAAAGATATGTGCTAGTAGGTACTAAACTGATTAGAAATGTGTTGTTCTGAATGGTTGAAAGGTCAACACTATTACCAAGTAATAATTTTGGTATATTTTATAGATAGGATATTAATACGAATTTACTTCATGACTTATGTTGATAAAAGTAATTAACAATTGTTTTCAGAAAGCAGGGAAAAAAAATAATAATATTGTTAGAACTAACGTAAGTTAATAATATTTTAAATTTTACTAAAGGACTGTCAGTCCTCCGAAGACGCCTATTGCATCCCAATAAAATGTATATGGGTCCACCCTACGGCAATTTTTTTAAACACTTACAAAAAAAAGTCTAAAGATTTAAGGATAAATATCTAACGCACCTACAAAGAAAAACCTCTATTCCTATACTGCGAGTGAAACCGGTTAAAAATAAATATGAAAAAAGTGAAATGAAAAAAATATATAATAAATATGTATAATTAATAAATAAATAAAAAAATAATTTAAGTATCTTCAAAATTTGGCTATCACAGGATCCTTATAGCAGTCGTTGAAACTTTGAATGTAAACGGAGCCAGAACATAAAGTTTTATGGTGATATACAAATAAATACGAATTAGATAAAGATTTTATAAAAAAATTATGTATAATGAGAGTGGTGCTTAATACGAGAGAAAGGTTCTTTTTTCGGGTTCCGTACCCAAAGGGCACCGAAGGAACCAACCCTATTACTGAAACTTCACTATCTATCTGTCCGTCTGTCTGTCCGCGTTTCACAGGGCTGTATTTCCTTAACCGTAAAGGTTAACCGTACTTTAAATGTTCACAAAGTAAAGTTAAAAATAAAGTTAAAAATAATAGGGTGCCACATACAAGAAACGTGTTTTTCAGGCGTTTTATGCTCGATCTTACAAACCGTAACAGATAGACACTTGAAATTTGTTAATTGTTTGCATCACAATGGTTGATATAAAATCAGATAATAAAAACAACATTACATTAAAAATTAAAGGGGGTCCCCAACCCCATACAAGAAACGTATTATTCCGGCAAATTTTGTTGAATCGCAACCCTACGTGTTCGAGTCCGACTCGCACTTGGCCAGTTAGTTATTCTCTAATAAACCTGGTTGTTGAGGAGGACTAGTATACCTACTACTCCTCATTTGTGGTTGCGGCCACAATTGGTCCTGTCCTGGTCATGGCTGTCTAATGCGCGAGGTGCCTGAGTGGCTGATGTATTTGATGGAAGTGTGACTATTTCCACGGTAAATTATCTATCATTACCGTGCTATTTCTGTTTGTCTAGACAACTATCAGTATAATCATTGTACTGTGGTTTAATGACGATGACTTACATATGTTATCAAGTGCCCATATTATTTATGATTCCGTTTCAACATAAGTAGGTAGGCACCTAATTAGGTTGGGTACACTGTTATTAGCAAGATTACATACTACATTCTTTAGATTCAAGTTCAAGTGTGTCGTAAATCTAAAATCTATATACCTGCATTATAAAACCCACAATGTTTTTACTACCTATGTCAAAACCGGTTTCATTAGAAAGGTTCGAAGATGGTTTAAACCATACATTAGAAACCATACATTTATAGATATATTTTAAACCATACTTTAACGTGATTTACGCGATGTCGATATAGCGATCATCATATGTTTCGGCCTCATCTCGAGTGCGGGGCGCTCGCCGACGCGTTCAGCCTCGCACTGCGGGCCGCTACTCGTGCAGCGCGGGCGGACGGAGTGGGCGGCGGTGGCGGAGGTTAAATTCCCGATTTTAAATCTATAAGTTTAACATTAACGTGAGTTTTTATAATACATTAGACACATTCGGTCACATTTAGACAACGAGCCGCACCGCATCTCTGGAACATTGCGCGATTCACGCCCGACCGCCCGACGTAACCAGGTTAGCCAGGCGTGCACTCCCTCGAGACATCATCCCGCCGACTTTGGATGACAACGAGGCAGTAGATGGCAACTATTAAATGAGGCACAGCAACCACAACGCCAAGAATGGCCCATACGACCTCTAAGCCAAAACAAGAACAACTTCGCTGCCCTGTGACTCATTTTGTTAATATTTCACAATGCGGAGCATTCCAGTAACATCACACATCCACAACAAACAGACTAATTGAGAACCTCCTACACATTGGAAAAGGTAATTTTTTAAATCAGTGCCGTATCGAGCAAATACATCCTTTTACGAGATCGGTAAAAGCTAACTCGCTATCTCCTACATTTTGCACCAGGTCTGATCAAGGTGAAAACTCCTCAGAGCCTTTTTAACGACCTTGTAAAAAGACATGATAATGTCGTTTCTTGAGAAATATCTTAGGACATTTTTAGACGCCTGATTTTGGTCTTGTCATGTCTTATAAGCTTCAGACTAGGTACAATACAGGAATAAGCTTGTTTCTCAATGTAAGTGAGTAGAAATTAGTAAATAGTAAGTATTACATTGTACTATTATTTATTCTGTTGTATTAATACCTACATAGTATGCTACGGTCGGGCCCGAAATGTCGGATGTGAAGTTGGCCTCGTCGTCTGGAAGAGATCGCTTTGAGCAGTATGACCGCCTCTTGTTACACTTATTGTGTAAGTTTTATTAGGTTTTCTAACCGACTTCACAAAAAAGAAGGTTCTCAATTCGACTGTTTTTTTCAATGTTTGTTCCCTCAAAACCCCGTCAAATCTTAAGCGATTTGAAACAATTTTTGCTTGAGAGATTATGCCTCCCATTTGGTCCCATTCAAATTTTATTGAGATCTGTCAATTATCTTTGGAGATATGGAGATAAACAATATAAGCAAATTTGTATACTTCGATGACATGATATAAGTATAACTAGCCAGTAATTTGACTATTGCGGCATGTGAAGTCGGTTTTTTCGTTTTGTACGATCATAAATTATTATTTTTCTTGTTCAATAAAAAGTTTTTTAATCTAATATCGTGCTACGAGTTAAATATTAAGCATGTTTAACAAAATTTAAATACATAATTACCCTAAGACCGCACAAAGCGGTGTCATTTTGAACTTAAGAAACTACAGTACGCAAACTAATTTAACTACGAAACTTTTAATAAAACAAAACTCGCCTCAGACGGTAAGTAATTATACTATATTCATACTCAAATATGCCCTCTGTGTCCAGTACTTACAACAATGGAACAACTTCAGAGTGCTGCTAGGGTTGTATAGTGCATCAGGTATGATTGCAGAGTCACGCGTCGATTGCTTCTGTACAGGGTTCACGCAAGCCCTAACAGGATCCTAAGGCCAAGCAAGGGTATTCGCTGAGAGGTTTGAGACACGTACTACTCTAGTGTATCTGTTGCTTAGAGTACGTAGTAGGTACTATTAAGTACTCTGTGCTTAGAGTACTTAGATCGATCTTTGAGTAGGTAGGTATCATTCTAATCTAAGAATTAATACTACTCACTTGTCCCGTATATATTTACCATCAGTCTTACCCTTATCTCAAGCTATTAGAGTTTAATTTCGACTAAATGAGTGAACGTTGGTAAAACTGTGGATGTCATTTCACTGGTCAGTTGTTCTTCAGAGGTTTTCAGAAGGGACAACGACGTCGCAATTGTTAAAGGCAACAATTTATGTCCAGATAAGTAGGACTTTATGGCTTCTTCAATTTCAACCTTTTTCTGGTCTGTAAGTGCGATTGAGGGGACTAGAGATGGGACGGGACTGTTAAAGAATATAATCGAATTCATTCGAATTATTGTTTCGAATTAGGAGTCAGAAGACATGTTTTCTGTTCGGAAAACGGTTTACAACTTGTGATTTGTTGTATTTTTATGATGTGAGGTAATAGGACAAATAGGACGCCCATCGATGATAAGCGATGATGTTGGATTCGTATTTTTTTTTTCCGAAGGTCTTCTTCGTAACGAAAGAAATAAAACAAGCAAAGCACAGTTATCGTACGAAATCTTAGAGAAGGTTTTTGAAAGGATAACTAATAAATTAAACACGAATATTTGATAAAATCGCTTTGTATTCAAAAGTCAAGTCAAAGCATTTATTCAGTATATGGGAAAATTAAAAATTTGCACTTACACACGTCAAATTACATTAAATAGATCATATTCGATAAAAAAATATTAGATAGATATAAAATAAATAATAGATAGATATAACAGAAACATAACTTATTGAATATTATGTTTCTTTGAAGTGTCACACACTTTATATTTTTGTAAATTGTTAACACCACAATCCAAAAAATTGAATTTACAAAAAAAAAAAAAAAAAACATTCAGCTTTCATGTAGACGTCGAACGTCACACTTAAAACACCATGTTTAATTCCCCTGATTAATGTAGGTAACCGTACTATTACGTGCACCTGCAACCCAGTACATGTTTTAGTACTTCAGACAATTTTTATCCAAAAAATTGTGAAATAATGAAACATAATAAATAAATAAAAGTCTATAAAGTATTGACAGCTGAATTTCATCATAATCATCATTATCAGCCGGTATCAGTCCACTGCTGGACGTAGGCCTCCCCCAAGACACGCCACTGAGCCCGATCTTTGGCTCTTTGTTTCCAGTCACTGCCCACCGCTTTGCGAATGTCGTCGCTGCACCTAGTCACAGGGCGTCCTACGCTACGTTTGCCGATCCGCAGTCTCCACTCTAGAACCAGTCTGCCCCAACGGTTATCGGTTCTACGGCAGATATGACCAGCCCACTGCCACTTCAGTTTGCTAATCCGTTGAACTATGTCGACCACTTAAACTAACCTACAGATTTAAACAAGGTGGAGATTTTCTTAAGACCACTATAATATATGCGATTGGCTCCCAACTAGGCTAGGCCTGTATCTTGGACGCCCTGCATCTCGAAAGATTTAGCGCTTATCATGTACTTTACAAATCCAGAATAATGATCAGTGCTAACTCACAAAGACTGCCCATTTGCTAATACTATTGAAAATATGTAGTGTATTCGGCTGGACTCTCACATGCTTGCAGAAAAAGTCAGAATACTAATATCATATCGATTATACGACGCCATTAGAGAATTCGAGAAAAACGGTTCATTATTTTCCCATCACTAAAAATGGAAGTCTGCCTCAAATAGGCAATATGTGTCAGAATCAGCCGGGGCAAATACTGGTATTGTGAATTGTGGGTGCGGAAAATTTTGTTCCACAAATGGGTATTACAATTTTTGATAGAATAAATTGTGTGATGCCGTTTTTCTATTTTACCTAGATAAACAACTCTAAATTGGTACAAATAATAAAAACTAAAACAATCGACTTCCATGCCCCGCGAGTTAATTTCAGTAGCAAGTTTGAGACGTTTATCGTCATATCTCTGGAGATACCTACTTACCTACTTATCAGATCTCGATGAAATTACAATGGGACCACCTCGAAAACGTACTCTACCGATTAAAAAAGAATCTCCGAATCGGTTCACAATTGACGGAATGATCGCGTAACATACCTATATACACATACAACATACAGACGAATTTAGAACCTCCTTCTTTTTGGGAGTCGGTTGAAAATGACTAGCGCGACATTTGAAGTTAGTTCTATTAATTTTTAAACGATCTCAAATTGTTTCCATTATATTGGCCAAGCTTGTGTCAATCTTCATGTGCCTTTCATGGTGGTAGGAAACTGTCAAGTCAAGTGGCTGCCTGATCAGCTACCACCCTTAAGTTGGTAAGGCGCTGCAGCAAGAAGCCGCGCGGCGCAGCGAGACGGTTCCGAATGATCTCATTTTTGTAGTAAGTAGGTAAATAAACAAGCGAATTATTGAAAAGTAAAAAAACCCGACTGCGTGAAAAAAAGATGTATTAGCATTTTCTATTCCAAACTCCAATAAAACATATAAGTTATATATATGTACTAGCTGTGCCCGCGACTTCGTCCGCGAGGAATAGTGTCTTTAGGTAGCATTAACAAATAAGACACATACGTATCCCAACTACACCGCGCCGTACCACGCCACGCTAATCCCCCCTTTCCTCCGCCCCTCACATACCTCCCCTCCCCCTTCCCCCTTACTTCCACCTTACCCCCCTCCCCTCCCCTTCCCCTCACATACCTACCCTCCCCCTTTGCACCCCTCCTCTCCCCCATCGCCTCACTTCCACATCCCCTCCGCCTCCCCACCCCGTCAACTCTACCCACCCTCCCCCTCCACTCCCCCTACCCTTCCCATCCCCTCCCCTTCCACTCCCCCTTCCCACTCACAAACTTTGAATGTCATATTTATTTATATCGAAACAACAGCCTAAAAAAGAAATTTCAAGCTTCTAGCTTTAAAAATGACGATACTTCCATACAACTTTTCATCCCCCCTTTCAACCCCTTACAACCCTCTTTTCGCATTAAAAATATGCCTATGTCCTTTCTCAGACTCTAGTAGTCACAGATAGTTCTGTGTACCAAATTTCATTCAAATCGGTTCAGTAGTTTTGGTGTGAAAGCGAAACAAACAGACAGACAGATAGACAGAGTTACTTTGGCATTTATAATATTAGAATACAACCCAGAGATGGCGCTAGCGTAGATTTTAATAGCTCTCCTTTAAATATTGCCTGAATGTATGAGATCCTGCATCGCGCAAACGATATTTTCCGTGATATTGAAACTGATGCACTTGCTTCGCGATTAAACATCTCAAAAGTTGAACTCGTTTAAAAACGTTTCTTCTTTATAATATTAGTCTGGAAGTCTGGATATATATAATATTGGTTATTCGTAATATTCGTAATAAACATTCTATGTTTTGATACCACACTCGATGTATTTTGACAACTACTGTGGAACATTGTGCTAACCTAGTGATAAGTGGAAATAAACGTTCATCTCATCGGATTGGCATTTTAATACCACCCCGCACGTAACAGAAGAGATAATGACAGCGTTGAAAAGTATGAAATCGGGTAAGGCTGCAGGGTATGACAGGATTTCGGTCGAAATGCTGAGGGCTGGACAAGGTGTGGTAGCGAGTCAGCTGTATCGCCTTTTTAACCTTTGCTGGAGGAACGGAATTGTTCCAGAAGACTGGTGCAAAGCCGTCATTGTGCCGCTATACAAAGGAAAGGGATCACAGCAAGACTGCAAAAACTACCGCGGCATTAGCTTACTCAGCGTCGTCGGAAAATTGTATGCAAAGGTACTGATTACAAGTGTGACGAATGAAACTGATAAGAAAATGTGGGATGTACAAGCGGGTTTCAGGAGAGGAATGGGATGCATGAATCAGGTCTTTTCTTTACGAAGCATAGCCGAAAAATTTTTGGCGAAACACCAAAAGGTCTATTGCGCATTCGTAGAGTTTGATACGAGCATGCACTGAAATCACTCTATGAGGGTTCCAGTGCTTGTGTCAGAATAAACGGAGCGTACACAGACTGGTTTAACATCGAAAAAGGTGTTAGACAGGGATGTGTAGCATCGCCAGTGCTGTTCAACCTATTCATAGACAATTGCTTGACAGATCTGAAAAAAAGTGTGTACGGATTAAGAATGAATGATTTAACCATCAAATGCCTCCTATACGCTGATGATCAGGTGATATTAGCATCATCGGAGGAGGACTTGCAAAGAATGGTTAATATTATGCATGACGCCTTAAAAAGCAAAGGGATTGAAAGTGAATGTAAGCAAGACCAAAGTAATGGTTTTTGAAAGAGAAGAAAGAATGACTGATTGTTATGTGACGATTGAAGGAGAAAGAGTGGAACAAGTGAAAGAGTTTGTGTACCTGGGTTCTAAGTTTACGAGAGATGGTAAGTATGAAAGTGATATTAAACGAAGAGTTTTGGCTGGAAACCAAGTGAGTGGGTCACTACATAACTTTATGAGAAGTCAGAACGTGTCTAAAAAAGCACGACTGGCTGTACATAGGGGAGTGTTGGTTCCCACACTCATGTATGGTAGTGAATGCTGGGTATGGCAAAAGAAACATGAAAGTAAAATGAATGCTGTAGAAATGAGAAGTTTGAGAAGTATGATCGGAGTGACTCTGATGGATAAGTTGGAGAACAGCGTGATAAGGGAATGTTGTGGTGTGGTAGAAGATGTAGTGACAAAGATAGATAAAGGGATGCTTAGATGGTTTGGACATCTAGAGAGGATGGATGAAGAAAGATTGACGAAACAGATTTATGAGACGTGTGTGAATGGGCCAGTTGGTAGAGGCTGACCTAGGCGAACGTATCACGACCAGAACGGAGACGTTTTAAAAAATGGCCAAGTCAAAAGTACCTATAACCGGCGAGCATGTATGAAGACGCTCATGAAAGTGGAAGAAGCGAAAGAGGTATGTCAGGATCGTAGCATGTGGAAAGAAGTAGTCTCTGCCTACCCCAACGGGAAAAAGGCGTGATTGTATGTATGTATGTATGTACCCAAAAATATCACGACCAAACACTACAAGTATATTTACCTGGGACAATACCTTACTACTTAAAACTTACTTAAAATAAACGCAACCAAAAATAATGATCAAGACACAACACTTGTGAAAAAAAAAACACCAAAACCAGGGACGATTCCCTTCTACTTCAAACAAACACCTAAAACTCAGACAACAAACAAATCTACTAGTAGCGCAAACCAGCTTTTTCGAGGCTAAAGACTATGATCACCATTTTAAAATTATGCATTTAAACGTACAGGGTATAAAAACAAAAATTGATCAGTTAGACATTCTTAACACAGAACACGATTTTGATGTTTGTTGTTTCAGTGAAACATTTTTAAAAAGCGACAAATAGATTTAACGCATCTCAATGGGTACAAAGCTGCAACAAATTTCTGTAGAAAAAACAAGTCTTGAGGAGGTGTCAGTATTTACATAAAAAATGAAGTGAGCTTTATAAAATTAGATTGGGTGGCAAATTTATCAATAGAAAGTCACTTCGAATGTTGTGGTATAAGTATCCCTGAATTAAATTATATTGTGATATGCCTATATAGAACACCAGATGGTAACTTAAATCTGTTCATACAAACTATAGAAACATTATTTCATAAAATAGCAATTAGATCTAGAAATAATAGAAAGAAAATCTTCATTCTTGGTGATTTTAACATCAACATCCTTGACAAAAATAAAAAATGTGACATATTTATGAACACATTAACTTCATTTAATTTACATGCTACAATAACAGACCCTACTAGAATTACATGTCACTCTAAAACATGTATAGATAATATTCTTACGAACATTAGAATATATAAGACAGAGATATTAAATTTAGGAATATCTGATCACACGGCCCAATATATAGAAATGAAGACAAACCTGAGTTATAGCGAAAAAATTTGGTATGTAGAGAAAAAACAAGTGGTTCCATATCGTGAAGTATTCTTGAAATACGTATCACAGATAAAATTCAATGATGTATATAACCAAGATGAACCAAATGCAGCTTACAACAAATTTATTGAATTATTTTCTCTCATATTTAACTTAAGCATACCACTTCAAAAAATCAAAATTAGCCACATGAAAAAAACAAATTGGAAATCCAAGGGCATTATTAGATATAGTCGACAAAAAAGACAAATATATAAAAAAATACAGCTAAGTAATTGTAAAACTAGTGCGAGTAAGTATAAAAAGTATTCAAAGATACTAAAAAAGGTAATAAAGCATTCAAAAAAATTAGCTAACATAAGATTTATAAAAAATAGCAACAACGAAGCAAGAGCCACATGGACCGTTATAAAACAATATACATCATGCACAAATATATTACGCAACACTATCGATAAACTCAAAATAAATGAAGAAGAAATAATTAATCCCGTTATTATGTCAGAAAAATTAAATAATCACTTTCTTTACCAAAATGTTAACTCACATCACACTACTGCATCAAATACATCTACCGTTGAGCATTTAACACCAGCAAACTGCAATTTAATTTTCATGTACCTAACCGATAAAACAGAAATAATTAATATAATTAAAGGATTAAAAAATAAAAAGTCAGTCGGGCATGATTCAATTCCAATTGAACTTATCAAATATAGCCTAGTGTATATAATCAACCCACTCGTTTATATATCAAATCTTATGATGTTGTGTGGTATTTTTCCCGACGACTTCAAACATACCATAATAAAACCACTACATAAAAAGGGACCCAAAGACGGCATAGCAAATTATAGACCAATAGCACTCCTCTCATTTTTTCTTTTCCTCTCTAATCTCTAAAATTAAAAAAAAATATATTTAAAATAGACTTTTATCATTCTTAAACTTACACGATGCACTAAGTCCACATCAATTTGGTTTTCAAAAGAAGAAAAACACTTCATTAGCCATATTTAATATTCTCAAGCAGGTATGGGACCAAATAAACAATAAAAGTGATGGTATTGCTCTGTTTCTAGATTTGTCAAAAGCTTTTGACTGTGTAGACCACTCGATGCTGTTAGTAAAATTAGAACATATCGGCATTCGTTGTTTAGCGTCTAAACTAATAAAATCATATTTAGAAAATAGAAAACAATCAACCATGCTAGAAATCTATAACCGAGATACAAAATCCATAGAGAAAGTATATTCAACAGCCAAAAATCTTGCCGTAGGGGTACCTCAAGGAAGTGTCTTGGGCCCGTTACTTTACTTGGTTTACATAAACGAATTACCTCTTATTACTAAGCATTTATGTGTAATGTTTGCAGATGATGCCACTATATACATAAAAAAACAATACGATGACCTTCATGCATTTGAAGAGGAAGTTAACAATACACTCATGAAGTTCGTTGACTGGCTCGAAAATATAAATCTCAAAGTGAATATGGATAAAACTAAATCAATACAGTTTAAAAATTATAGACAATCGGGACTGCAGTTAAATATTAAAAGTAAAGGCATTAAAATAAGTAAGGTTAACCAAACAAATTTCCTTGGGGTAGAAATTGATTCCAACTTAAACTGGAAAGCTCATATTAGAAAAGTCAACACTAAATTATCCAAATACATCTACGCTATATCACTACTAAGATCAGTATCTTCAGAAAAAAATGCAATAAATGCATATTATGGGTACGTGTTTCCCCTCCTTAGCTATGGTGTAATTTTCTGGGGGAATTCTATAGAAGTAGAATCTACCTTTCTTTTACAAAAAAGATGTCTTAGATGTATTTTTCGATTAGATAGCATGGACACACTTCGGTATATTTTCAAACATAACAAATTTCTAACCTCAGCTTGTATTTTTATTACCCATTGTGTAATTTTGTTAAATAAAATTCAAACTTTTTCTTTGAAAACAAATCTAGTCGTTCAGATATATTACGCACAAAACATAAGTATAACGTATATATGCCTCAAGCAAATAACACCCTCTTCCATAAAAGTTCCTATTTCACAGCAATCAAGATATACAACCATCTGCCAGTTGACATCAAGGCGTTAAAAAACCCTCAATTTAATAAAAAACTTAAAATCTTGGTTAATTAGAAAGGGTTTTTATAACATACATGAGTATTTTCAAGATAAAAATAATATATATAAATTGTAAAAAATTTAGTTTTGAAATATTTTATTATATACATTAATCTATACTATAATAAAACAGTAACTTAGCGAAAACTGTACATTAAATATTTTTTTGAAATTTAAATTAGAGGAAGCTATATAATATATAATATATGAACGGTATAGATGCCGAAAATATAATTTTTAAAATTTTTGTCTGTATGTATGTCCGTTTGAAAAATCATCACGCCGAAACTACTGGGCGGATTTTAATGAAACTTAAAGTGAGCATAGCTTATTTTATGGAATAACTTTTAGGATATTGGTTATCCTGAAAAACAAAGGTTTTGTTGGGACACGGGAAAAACAGGATATTTTTAAGTAAATGTTATGAAATCTATTAGTTAAACACTTCTCAAATGATACTTTGATCAAATGTATATGTATAACAAAGTTTTCATGAAAAAAAAAAAAAAAAAAACAGGATACGGGAATCGTTCCTGGTTCCGTAATTATACGTAGCCATGGGTAACTCAACAAATATGCCTGAACCGCAGATCAGATCACAGCTCACGCACTTGAACCGGAGCTGCGAGCCTGCTCACAGTTCAGCTCAATTCGTAGTTATACTCACGCGTGGCCGTGTGAGTCGCGACTCGAGTGCAGGCTCAAGCGAGCTGCGTTCACATACTATTAAATGTAGTTACGTTACTACGTAATGGTGTTATGAAACAGTTTTAAAAAACTGTAACCTTTGTATTAAATTTTGAAATTTCGTTTTTTGTTTTATGAACTAAAAAAAACTATCGTTTTTCTACTGATTTTTGCCTAAGCTATCTAAATAATATATTTATAGATTTTTTCTTATTTAGAGTAAAATACCCTATTGACAACTTAGCACAGTTTACTATTGCGCTCCCCGAAATCCGAGAATTTAGTGTTCTGTGTGAGCTATTACGTTGCGAGCCGTGACTGTGGGTGTGAGCCGTGAGCCGTCTAGTTTGCATTTGAGCTGCAGCTCAGTGACTCTCTGTGAAGTCTCTGTGATCTGAATATTTGAACCGGCTCTGACCTGAGTTACACACGTCTAATTATACGTGCAGATTCAGAATGTTATTCTTAAATTCGCCACACCGCATATGTACGTGATTGGATCAGGTGGAGCAGAGCCTGCTTTAAGAAGCAAAGGCTGTAGGTTCGAATCGCACAACGTTAGAAATTTTTTGTTGAAAATGTAATGTTTTTGTAGTTATTTGTTAGTTATTTTACGATTATTCTCAATCATTCGAAAACATTTTCGGATTCGGAAACTTCATTTTTAATTTTTTTTTTAATCCCTGAGCGGTTTTGCGTGGAAACCTTTCCAATAAATCACTGATTTTTTCTTATTGATATATCAAAATTAACCGATCGGAGCATTGTGAATTGCAAAGATCCAAGTATATGTAAAGGCAGTTTCCGAATTCGAATTTGCTTTCGAATAATTGAGAATAACCCTGCTGATAGGCTTAGCGTTATACTACTATCTCGCCTGGTGCTAAACGATGATGTCATCGAAAATAGTGAATCCGCTAGGCCTAAAATGATCCTGAATACCAAGGGCTTTTTGTTGCTGGACACCGTAAGGATACGCCGGCAGATGTTCTCCTTGATGGTAAAAAGCTATTTTATGGCCACAAGTCAGGCGGAACATCGATATAATGCTCCTACTACGTGTGGCAAAAGGTAGTTTGAGTTGTGACTCGCACGAACCAGCCATCAATCGAATAAAAGCATGTCGCTGATCGATTCGCTGTCAAGAAATAAAATTAATAAATTAATTAATCTTTGAGAAAGATACTCGGATGATGGTGGCATACGCACTCTCTTTTGTTATCTTAAGCTTAAGGAGATCAGCTGAGTTCGGCAAACAACACTCGATCGTTCTTCTGCCGATGATGGATTAAACACAGGCCTCATTATTGGAATATAAGCCAAAGGCAACTAGCGCCCAACTATCTTTGAGTTACTCAAAGCCAACTATGTATGAGAGCTAAGCGAAGCTAAGTAAGATAACCGAAGTAGGTTTCCATTTAAAACATGAGATGTAGATGACGAATTGCTATGCAAGTCGATGTTTTACTTTACATTACACATTATAACTGCACATATTACAGGATCGTCGGGTTTTCCAGCTTCTGAATTCGTATCGCTGGCGTAGTTCTATTAGGTAGAAATGTCGTGCAGTTTCGTACCATTTTAAGATTCGTCATGTCTGTCCGTCCGTCTGTCCGTCCGTATGTCACAGCCGTTTTATTCCGAAACTTTTAAGACTACACAGTTAAAACTTGGTAGGTAGATTCTATGAACAGCTTTACGAGTTTTATACAAAAATTAAAAAAATAAAGAATAAGTAAGGGGGGGCTGCCCATACATGGGAACAGAAACTAAAAAAAATAAAAAATTATCAAACCTTTACGTGCGGTATGTTTTTGGATGGGTCGTTGAAAATGACATTGAGGTTTTTAAAATAATTTTTTTTTCAAAGTCATTCCTTTGAAAGTTTTACACTTCTAAAGTGGTAAAATGTGTGTGTAAAAAGTGAAAAATCTAAAAAAAATATCCTGTAGATCTCAATAAAACTTTAACCGAAAATTGGTTAGAAGTCAGTAGTTTTTGAGATATACGAGTAGCACATTTTCCGAACCGCAAACATAAATTTGTTTTTCATAATAATATCGTTTAAAAACTAAAAAACAACCGACTTCAATGCCGCGCTATTCATTTTCAGTACCAATTTTGAGATGTTTATCTCAATATCTCTGGAGATACTTATCATACCTCGATAAAATTACCATGGTACCACACTTGGGATATCTCCTTTCGAACAAAAAAAGAATAATCGAAATCGGTTCATAAACGGCGAAGTTATCCGCGAACAAACATAAAAAAAAAATATATATATATATATACGGTCGAATTGAGAAACCTCCTCCTTTTTTTGAAGTCGGTTAAAAACGATTATGTTACGGAACCCTACGAGTGCGAGTCTGACTTGCACTTGCCAGTTAAGACTTTCTATTGTTTAAGTCTCTTTAGATAAATACCCGAAAAACTTAAAACATGCTTTAGACAAAGCAATAAATGTCGGTTAAAATTGATCTAAAAACCACGGCATAGAACGTATTTTCATCGATATTTTAGCTTCCCTAAAACTTCCAGCTGGATAACTAATTAGAAAGTTTTTGACATTGAAGTCATCATATTACACCTGGAATAACCGACGGACAAACAAGAAAGTAACTTACTATTTCGTGCTAAAAAATTATCATAATAATAATTTACAAAAAAAGAGTGTGTTAAGTTTTATTATGAAGATGGTCAAAAATGTATCTATGAGTACTCTCCGTACTCTAATTTAAATCGGATACATTCAAATTCATTGAAAGTGTCTTTTAAAATTTTAAACGTTATTATATTTCCATTTAGAATCCCTGATTTAACGAATTGAAATGCAAGTATGTCCGTTCCGAAAATTGTGAATTGCAAAGATCTAAGTCGAAGGGGAGGTAGTTTCTGAATCCGATTTTTTTTCGAATGATTGTGAAAGCCCGGCTGAAATTGAAAGGTGCCTTTTATTAAAAGATATATATGAACGTTTTTAATAAGCCTATCCCCGGTTGTCGAATTTATTGGAGTCGTCGTTGATAAGTTTTTAGATTCTGCTATCAATAGTTTTAAGCATCTACTTAGCTGGATTTTTTTATAACCGTCAACCATCGCTTTGATATAGATTAAACTGCTGTCCCGGGTGAAATATTGTCTAACTTTAGTTAAAACGCCAAGTGGCTGACTAAACTTTAAATTCAACTAGCGACCCGCCCCAGCTTCGCACATATGCCTGCAGGGCTAGCATGGCCTTACCCCCAGGGGAAAGACAAAATGATTTCCCTATTTTCGCCACTGACAGGAGATCAACACAACAATTTAAACGCTTGGTGAAGTTTAACCCCGAGTTTTGATTTTATTTCGTATTAAAAAGTTTAAAAAAAGAATTGATTAAAAGTCAGCGGGCGTTTATAATTGTCGAAAAACTTTACTTATAATTTGCTCTCTTCACCAAACAAAACACGAATAGGTGGAAAGACAAAATAGTCCCCTTGCCATGCTAGCTAGCCCTGCTGGGTAGAGCATATATGCCTGTATCTGTTTGCATCACTTTGTGGCGTCGAGTATGAATTAATCTTTACATAAAACCTTAACGAATTATACACATAAATCTTTCTCATGAATCACTATATCTATTGGTGAAAACCGCAAATTATGTAGTTTACCGCAAACTGACAGACAGACGCGGCAGGGGACTTTGTTTTATATTATGTAGTGATATAAAAGTAAAATTAAGAGTTGATGCTTAATGAGATGCCGAGAATATCAAGGCGGTTAGTTGTCGTAATAGGTATATTCTTTAAATATAGGAGATCAAACGTTGGACGAGCGCTTCTCTATGAGGCTGGATTTTTGTGCGGCTTGATACATTATAACGACGTGGTTATCTACATACCAAAGTACAATTTTTGGCCAAATTTTTGTTAGACAATATATTATGTAATAGTATATATGCAATTAAACATTGTGTAAGTATTCAATTTAAAATACATTGTCATTAAAATTGTAACCCTATCTACCAAACTGGGCAATGCAATAGTGCCCATATATTAATGGTTAGTGTGGATTATTTAAATTAAGACATGAATTGTTACATTTTAAAAAAATTACAGCGTAGCAGATATAACTTCTCTTGGCCTAATCATAATGTAAGTCATTGATTTGAACCTTAATGAGACGAATAAAAAATTAAGTGTAGCCACACTAACGTTAAGGTTTTGTTAAGATTTTGTAGGATTTGCGAACGAAGTCGCGGGTACAGCTAGTAGTTAATATAACTACTTACTAAATAATATAGTGTAATAGTACGTAGTATTATTATCTTTTCTATGGTAATAGTATATATAATAAGATGTATATATAATAAGAAGTGTATATACCTTATAAGATAGCGTGTCGTTAATTATAATTAAGTTAATATGTAGATAATTCATACATACTTTTATAGACTAGTTCTAACTTACTAATAGACTAAGGTCTATTCTAACACAGTGGCTTTGAGCCTTATTGTACGCCCGAAAAGGGTAAAACTGTTGTTACTCAAATACAAAACATACCATCTTTGTACACAGTTTATTTACAATAAATATATTTTGATTTTGATTTTGAATTATTAAAAGTTCTCTGAATCGCGAATTAAGAGCCCGCTTGAGATTTTTTTTCCCACGCTTGCTCCGCCTACACACGCCGCGGCACCCCCGGTAACGATACAGGCGCGGGGGAACGCGCTGTAATTTCGCGCATGCGCGCTCCACACTCGACTTGCGACCTCGTTTGCTAGCGGACACGCCGAGCCGAGCGGGACGGTAATGACCGCGTGGCCCGTGGCGCGGCAGCCGAAGTTACTTACTACCTACAGAGCTATACTATACATAAATACGTACATTTAAGGTTTAAAATTACGTATTACGGCTTAAAAAGGATTTTCCAAATCGAACATACATAGAAAAGATATATATATCTAATACTATAAGAATCTTTGTCCTGACATACTGACTGACTGACTCACTGACAGACAACGCACAGCCTAAACCGCTGGTCGTAGAGACTTGAAATTTGGAGGGTATATTTGTCTTAGTACGTAAGGGTGTACTAAGAAAGGATTGTCCAAAATTCACCCCTTAAGGGGATAAAATGGGGGTTCAAAGTTTGTATGGAGAAACAAGATTAGATAGTCTTTTCAATCCGAAACTTCACACAAGTGCTTCAGTAAAAAAATAAGTAAATACGTGTTTCAGGTTTTTTTGAAATTCCACCCCTAAGAGGGTGAAATGGGGTAATAAAGTATGAAAATCAGTATTGTTTCGGATCGCGCTGAAATTTGGCATGCAGATAGTTATTACGACGTTAGTTCCCTCTGAGAAAGGATTTTCCAAAATTAACCCTCGAAGGGGATGAAACGGGGGTTCAAAGTTTGTATGGCGAAACAAGATTAGATAGTCTTTTCTATCCGAAACTTCACACAAGTGCTTCAGTAAAAAAAAAAGTAAATACGTGTTTCAGGTTTTTTTGAAATTCCTCCCCTAAGAGGGTGAAATGGGGTGATAAAGTTTGAAAATCAATATTGTTTCGGATCGCGCTGAAATTTGGCATGCAGGTAGTTATTACGACGTTCGTTCCCTCTGAGAAAGGATTTTCCAAAATTAACCCTCAAAGGGTATGAAACGGGGGTTCAAAGTTTGTATGGAGAAAAAAGATTAGATAGAATTTCTATCCGAAACTTCACACAAGTGCTTCAGTAAAAAAATAAGTAAATACGTGTTTCAGGTTTTTTTGAAATTCCACCCCTAAGAGAGTGAAATGGGGTAATAAAGTGTGAAAATCAATATTGTTTCGGATTGCGCTGAAATTTGGCATGCAGATGTTATTACGACGTTAGTTCCCACTGAGAAAGGATTTTCCAAAATTAACCCTCAAAGGGTATGAAACGGGGGTTCAAAGTTTGTATGGAGAAAAAAGATTAGATAGAATTTCTATCCGAAACTTCACACAAGTGCTTCAGTAAAAAAATAAGTAAATACGTGTTTCAGGTTTTTTTGAAATTCCACCCCTAAGAGAGTGAAATAGGGTAATAAAGTGTGAAAATCAATATTGTTTCGGATTGCGCTGAAATTTGGCATGCAGATGTTATTACGACGTTAGTTCCCACTGAGAAAGGATTTTCCAAAATTAACCCTCAAAGGGGATGAAACGGGGGTTCAAAGTTTGTATGGAGAAACAAGATTAGATAGTCTTTTCTATCCGAAACTTCACACAAGTGCTTCAGTAAAAAAATAAGTAAATACGTGTTTCAGGATTCTTTGAAATTCCACCCCTAAGAGTGTGAAATGGGGTAATAAAGTGTGAAAATCAATATTGTTTCGGATCGCGCTGAAATTAGGCAAGCAGGTAGTTATTACAACGTTATTGCCCTCTGAGAAAGGATTTTCCAAAATTCACCCCTGAAAGGGATGAAACGGGGGTTCAAAGTTTGTATGGAGAAACAAGATTAGATAGTCTTTTCTATTCGAAACTTCATACAAGTGCTCGAGTAAATAAATAAGTAAATACGTGTTTCAGTTTTTTTTAAATCCACCCTAAGAGGGTGAAATGGGGGGTAACAAAGTGTTAAAATCAATATTGTTTCGGATTGCGCTGAAATTTGGCATGTAGATAGTTATTACAACGTTATCGCCCTCTGAGAAAGGATTTTCCAAAATTCACCCCTGAAGGGGATGAATCGAGCGTTCAAAGTTTGTATGGAAAAACAAGATTAGATACGAGTACTATTTTCTATTCGAAACTTCTTACAAGTGCTCCAGTAAAAAAATAAGTAAATACGTGTTTTAGGTTTTTTTGAAATTCCACCCCTAAGAGGGTGAAATGGGGTAACAAAGTGTGAAAATCAATATTTTTCGGATTGTGCTAAAACTTGGCATGCAGATAATTATTACAACGTTAGTTACCAAAAGAATTTTTCAAATTTCACCCCTGAAGGGGATGAAACGGGGGTTCAAAGTTTCTATGGAGAAACATTATTAGATAGTCTTTTCTATTCGAAACTTCACACAAGTGCTTCAGGACATAAATAAGTAAACACGTGTTTTAGTTTTTTTCGAAATTCCACCCCTAAGACGGTGAAATGGGGTAACAAAGGCTGAAAATCAATATTGTTTTGAATTGAGCTGAAATTTGGCATATAGGTGGTTATTATGACGTTAGTATCAGCTAAGAATGGATTTTCTAAAATTCACCCCTTAAAGGGATGAAACGGGGGTTCAAAGTTTCTATGGAGAAACAACATTAGATAGTCTTTTCTATTCGAAACTTCGCACAAGTGCTTCAAGACATAAATAAGTAATCACGTGTTTCAGGTTTTTTCGAAATTTCACCCCTAAGAGGTTGAAATGGGGTAACAAAGTCTGAAAATCAATATTGTTTCGGATTGCGCTGAAATTTGACATGCATATAGTTATTATGACGTTAGCTACCTCTGAGAAAGGATTTTCCAAAATTCACCCCTGAAGGGGATGACATGGGGGTTTAAAGTTTGCATGGAGAAATAAGATAAGACAGTATTTTCTATTCGAAACTTCACATAAGTGCTCAAGTAAATAAATAAGTAAACATGTGTTTTAGGTTTTTTTGAAATTCCACCCCGACAAGGGTGAAATGGGGTAACAAAGTATGAAAATCAATATTGTTTCAGATTGCGCTGAAAGTTGACATGCAGATAGTTATTATGACGTTAGTTACCTCTCAGAAGGGATTTTCCAAAATTCACCCCTGAAGGGGATGAAACGGGGGTTCAAAGTTTGTATGGAGAAACAAGATTAGATAGTATTTTCTATTTGAAACTTAACACAAGTACTTAAGTAAGTAAATACGTGTTTCAGGCTCTTTCGAAATTCCACCCCTAAAAGGGTGAAGTGGGGTAACAAAGTCTGAAATCAATATTGTTTCGGATTGCGCTGAAATTTGGCATGCAGATAGGTATTTTGACTTAGGTATCCGCTAAGAAAGAATTTTTCAAAATTTACTCTTCAAGGGGATGAAGCGAAGGTTCAAAGTTTGGATAGTAAATTTTATTCGTCATTTCACACAAGTACTTTTGTAAATAAATAAGTAAATACGAGTTTCAGACTTTTTCAAAATGCCCGTCTAAGTGGATAAACTGGGGTAACAAAGTCTAAAAATCAATATTGTTTCGGATTGCGCTGAGGAAGCTTTAGAATGCAGATAGTTATTATGGCGTATGTATCCGCTCAGAAAGGATTTTCTCAAAATTCCTTCCGGATACGGAACAGGGATTCAAACTTTGTATGGCGAAACAAGATGAGATAAAGTACGTGTTGTAGGATTTTTCAAAATGGGGTAGGTAACAAAGTCTGAAAATATGGGTTTTTCGGGTAAAATTAAAAAATTACCCCACTTATAATGAATCCCGAATTACCTTAGTCACGTGATAACATGAAAACGGGTGAACTGATTTGGCTAATTTTTATTTGATGTCTTTAATGATAGAATCGTTCTTACAAAAGAACAGTTTTATGTAAATAAAAGAAGTTTTTAACGCGGGCGAAGCCGCGGGGGCACTTCTAGTATATATATATATATTTATATTCTGACTAATTGACAACCTCCTCCATTTTTGTGAAGTCGGTTAAAAATAGTATAGTCTTATTTTTCGTACAACACTCCTTGCGTTGTTTTTGTAAACTTGTATTTATTTGAGAACCCAACTTCACAAAAAAGGAGAAGGTTCTCAATTCGTCGGATTTTTTGTTTGTTTTATGTATGTTGACCGATTACTCGAAAACGCTTGAACCGATTTGGAAAATCGTTTTTTTATTTCAATGAGTATAACAGATGATCCCATTTAAATTTCATCGAGATATGTTTAGTTCTGCAGAGATATGAAGATAAACACCATAAACCTAGTACTGAAAATGACTAGCGCGGCATTTGAAGTCTGTATTATTCCTTTTGTGAACGAATTTATTTGCAACCGACTTCCAAAAAAACAGGAGGTTCTCAAATCGTCTTTTTTAGGGTTCCGTAGCCGAATGGCAAAAAACGGAACCCTTATAGATTTTCCATGTCTGTCTGTCTGTCCGTCCGTATGTCACAGCCATTTTATTCCGAAACTATTACGACTACAGACTTGAAACTTGGTAGGTAAATGTATTCTTGAACCGCTTTCCGATTTTTATACAATAATAAAAAATATAAAAGTTTAAGGGGACCCCCCCTTAAACTTTTATATTTTTTCATATAGATTTCAGATTGATTCAAACTTTGTATGGCGAAACAAGATGAGATAAAGTACGTGTTGTAGGATTTTTCAAAATGGGGTAGGTAACAAAGTCTGAAAATTTGGGTTTTTCGGGTAAAATTAAAAAATTACCCCATTTATAATGAATCCCGAATTGCCTTAGTCACGTGATAACATGAAAACGGGTGAACTGATTTGGCTAATTTTTATTTGATGTCTTTAATGATAGAATCGTTCTTACAAAAGAACAGTTTTATGTAAATAAAATAAGTTTTTAACGCGGGCGAAGCCGCGGGGCACTTCTAGTATATATATATATTTATATTCTGACTAATTGACAACCTCCTCCATTTTTGTGAAGTCGGTTAAAAATAGTATAGTCTTATTTTTCGTACAACACTCCTTGCGTTGTTTTTGTAAACTTGTATTTATTTGAGAACCCAACTTCACAAAAAAGGAGAAGGTTCTCAATTCGTCGGATTTTTTGTTTGTTTTATGTATGTTGACCGATTACTCGAAAACGCTTGAACCGATTTGGAAAATCGTTTTTTTATTTCAATGAGTATAACAGATGATCCCATTTAAATTTCATCGAGATATGTTTAGTTCTGCAGAGATATGAAAATAAACACCATAAACCTAGTACTGAAAATGACTAGCGCGGCATTTGAAGTCTGTATTATTCCTTTTGTGAACGAATTTATTTGCAACCGACTTCCAAAAAAACAGGAGGTTCTCAAATCGTCTTTTTTAGGGTTCCGTAGCCGAATGGCAAAAAACGGAACCCTTATAGATTTTCCATGTCTGTCTGTCTGTCCGTCCGTATGTCACAGCCATTTTATTCCGAAACTATTACGACTACAGACTTGAAACTTGGTAGGTATGTAAGTAATGTATTCTTGAACCGCTTTCCGATTTTTATACAATAATAAAAAATATAAAAGTTTAAGGGGGGGTAACCGATACATGAAACTGAAACAAAAAAAAAATTCTTAAAACCTATACGTGTGGGGTGGTGTCTATGGATAGGTCTTTAAAAATGACATTGAAGTTCCAAAAATCATTTTTAGGGTTCCGTAGCCAAATAGCAAAAAACGGAACCCTTATAGATTCGCCATGTCTGTCTGTCCGTCCGTATGTCACAGCCATTTTATTCCGAAACTATTAGGACTACAGAATTGAAACTTGGTAGGTAGATGTATAAACCGCTTTCCGATTTTTGTACAAAAATAAAAAAAATAAAAGCTTAAGGGGGCAGACAGACAGACATGGCGAATCTATAATGGTTCCGTTTTATGCCATTTGGCTACGGAACCCTAACAAAGTTATTTTAAAATAAAAGTTATAGAAAAATAAAAGTTATAGAATACTCTACTGTGTTACGGAACCCTACGAGTGCGAGTCCGACTTGCACTTGGCCAGTTTATCTCAAAGTAAATCATTTAAAAGATAGGCGCGTCTAAAGTGGTATAATGTGTCCCCCCCCCCCCCCCCCCCCTAACTTCTAAAGTAAGGGAGTGAAAAATCTAGAAAAAATATATTATATATATCTGTAGATCTCAACAAAAACTTTCAACGAAAATTGGTTTGAACCAGATACAGTCAGTAGTTGTTGAGATATAGCGACCGCAAGTATAACTTTGTTTTTCATACAAACTCTATGAAAAACAAAGTTATTTTTGTAGTTGCAAAAAATCATAGTTATAGAATACTCTACTGTGTTACGGAACCCTACGAGTGCTAGTCCGACTTGCACTTGGCCAGTTTTTTTTTGTGTGTATCACATTCCATCCCATTTCACCCTCTTAGGGGTAGAATTTCAAAAAAACCTGAAACACGTATTTACTTATTTTTTTACTGAAGCACTTGTGTGAAGTTTCGGATAGAAAAGACGATCTAATTTGTTTCCCCATACAAACTTTGAGCTCCGTTTCATCCCCTCCGAGGGTTAATTTTGGAAAATCCTTTCTCAGAGGGAACTAACGTCGTAATAACTACTTGCATGCCAAATTTCAGCGCGATCCGAAACAATATTGATTTTCTCACTTTATTACCCCATTTCACCCTCTTAGGGGTGAAATTTCAAAAAAACCTGAAACACGTATTTACTTATTTTTTTACTGAAACACTTGTGTTAAGTTTCGGATAGAAAAGACTATCTAATCTTGTTTCTCCATACAAACTTTGAACCCCCGTTTTATCCCCTTCGAGGGTTAATTTTGCAAAATCCTTTCTCAGAGGGAACTAACGTCGTAATAACTATCTGCATGCCAAATTTCAGCGCGATCCGAAACAATACCGATTTTCACACTTTTTTACCCCGTTTCACCCTCTTAGGGGTGGAATTTCAAAAAAACCTGAAACACGTATTTACTTATTTTTTTACTGAAGCACTTGTGTGAAGTTTCGGATTGAAAAGAATATCTAATCTTGTTTCTCCATACAATTTTTGAACCCCCATTTCATCCCCTTATGGGGTGAATTTTTGAAAATCCTTTCTTAGTACAAACTGACATACTAAGACAAATATACCCTCCAAATTTCAAGTCTCTACGACCAGTGGTTTAGGCTGTGCGTTGTCTGTCAGTGAGTCAGTCAGTCAGTATGTCAGGACAAAGATTCTTATAGTATTAGATAGATAGGCCATGTGCAAGTCGGACTCACACTCGTAGGGTTCCCTAACAGTAGAATATTTTATAACACTAATTTTTCGCCACCAAAAAATTTAGTTTGTTTCTTATAGCGTTTGTATGAAAAACAAAGTTATCTTTGCGGTCGCTATATCTCAAAACTGCTCACTGTATCTTGTTCAAACCAATTTCAATTTTGGTTGTTAGTTTTTATTGAGATCTACAGCATATGTATTTTTTAGATTTTTCACTCCCATACTTTAAAAGTAAGAGGAGGGGAGGGGGGGGAGGGGTTGGAAATTCATTTTACCATTTTAGACGTGCCTATCTTTCAAATGATTGACTTTGAGAAAAAATGGTTTTAAAAACCTTCATGTTATTTTTAAAGATGAAAAAAGTGACATACGGACAGACATACATGACCAATCTATAAGAGTTCCGTTTCTTGCCTTTCGGCTACGGAACCATAAAAACGAGGAGGAAAAAAATGGAGGAGGTTCTCAAATCGCCGGTACATCACATACGACACAGTAATGGTTCCGTAACACAGTAATATATTCTATAACCATGATCGTACTCGTAGGGTTCCGTAACACAGTAGTTCTATAGTTCTATAACTATGATTTTTCGCAACTACAAAAATAACTTTGTTTTTCATAGTGTTTGTATGAAAAACAAAGTTATACTTGCGGTCGCTATATCTCAACAACTGCTGACTGTATCTCGTTCAAACCAATTTTCGTTGAAAGTTTTTATTAAGATCTACAGAATATATTTTTTCTAGATTTTTCACTCCCTTACTTTAGAATTTAAATGGGGGGGACACACATTTTACCACTTTAGACGGGCCTATCTTTTAAATGGTTGACTTTGAGAAAAAATGATTTTAGGAACCTCAATGTCATTTTAAAGACCTATCCACACGTATAGGTTTGATGAAAAAAATTTTTTTTTGTTCCATTTCCAGGTATGGGATGGAATAAAATGGCTGTGACATACGTAAGGACAGACAGACAGACATGGCGAATTTATAAGGGTTCCGTTTTTCGCCATTTGACTACGGAACCCTAAAAATAAACTTTGTTTTTCATAGTAATTGTATGAAAAACAAAGTTATCTTTGCGGTCGCCATATCCCAAAACCTGCTGATTGTAGGTATCTCGTTCAAACTAATTTTCGTTGTTAGTTTTTATCTTACTTATGATAGTACTACAATAACGAAATACTAATAAAATTAAAAACGTCTAAATACCTATAGTGTTTGTGAGAGAACAATTATAATCCAGTTGTAATTATAAAACAATCTTTATGTTGTATTAAATTCAAATAAGAAACTGCCTTACGGTTTCGCATTATATGTATTATATTATATTTCTCAGGATAAAACTCAGTAGTTCAATACCTCATTCATTGAAATCGGTCCAGCCGTTTGGTTCCTACAACCAAAACAATACCCACATATAATCGCGCGAAACATCAACAAGATCGGTAATTATGTTCTAATCTGTGACCTCAGAGGTCGATGCCTTGCTTACTTCATAGTTACTATGGGTAAACATATTTAGGTAAATGACAGGTGCTTGTTTGGCTCCAAAAAAAATTTTTAGGTACATTTTCGAATCTTGAAGGTCTGTCTTGAATCTTATCCTTGTAAGGCCTTATTTACTATTATTAAAAAATCTCGAAAGATCGCAGATACACGCGAAGTCGGCGCGCGCGTCTTCACCTCGGAGAGGCTCGCGGCCGACTGGCTCTAGATTCAATATGTTTCGAGTGCTGCTCACTTGCAAGTATATTTTTATACGTAACGCGCCGGGAATATGGTACAATATCGCAATCAACCTATTGACCGTATTCTTGCACAGAAGTAAAGGACGTAAGTCGCAAAACTAATTTAATTAATTATGAGAATATGAATTGGTTTTGAAGAAAATTGTCCTGGGAGATTCTTATAAACCATGTTTTACATTTGATAGTATTTATTTTGTATATGTAACTAAATCTGTTTGAGAGACAAACAAGAAAAATGAAAATAGGCATAACTTTCAAAAAAATAAACTATCGAGCAAATTATTTTCAATTATGTTTCTGTTCTGTGAAACGAAAGAAAAAACATTGAAAAATCTAATATTTAAGTTTGACTTCATTAATATTATTGGTTGATTTACTGTCATTAGGCAAAGTATAGCATTCTGCAGGGAGCGTCCTCTTAACATAGTTTCTCAAGGATGCCGAAAGAGTGCATAATAATAAATCAGATTTTGTGATCAATGTAAAATAATATAATTACGAAATAGGTACAATAATTTATTTACAAATTAATTTATTTATATTCAAATTAATTTAAATTATTTTTTTTACAATGGAACAAACTTATCAAATTTAAATTAAGTGAGTATTAACTTTCATGAAATACCAAGACTGCAACAGTTCTTGGATTGAGATTGTCAACATGATTTTTGCTGTATGAATGCACGTGGATTTTCTTATAACCTAATCACAGCACAATTTAATATTCACTCTAGATTGGAATGTTAGAATCTTAAGTTGTATTCAGCCTGAACACCATAATCAGGTCTTCCGTGACCAACAAAAGGTTGGCTGTAGAAACCACCAGCAGAAATGTCGGTGTTTTTGTTAGGATGCCACGTTCCTTGACCAGTAGCTTTCAACTGAAAAATCAAGCATTATATTTATGAGCAATGAATGACAATTTATACAAAATTAATTGTATTTACCTAGGCCTATTAACAATCAATCGAAAACAGAGAAGCGTTGCAAGTTTATTTTAGCGCCATCTATGTTATTGAATACAAAGTTTTACCGGAGAGAGTACACAGCGAGGAAAACATTCACATAACTGCTATGATCTAAAGTTCACTTAATAGTTTGTACATCAGCTGATAGATGGCGCTGACACAGATGATAAGTATTTATTTTAATGTTAGTACTTCAAAATAATTTTCACAGTAAATGGTTTGAGTACCGAAATACTTATTATAAAAATTCTTACCGCAGTATGTCCTCCAATAGGCTTGCTCAGATCAATAGCAGCCTTAGCGTTCTGGTCCGCCCAGTTTAGGCCACCTCCAAACTTAGTGCTGTCACCATAAGGTCCGAGAACTCTGGATCCGTATGCCGAAGCATCCAGCTTTCCACGTTGGTCGTTAAAGATCTCATGTCTGTAGCCACCTTTACCCTGGTCATGAATATAGTACAAAAATTAGACATTGTTTTTGAGCATGTAAGGTTTGAGACTTTGATTATTTACTTGTTTGAGATTAGTCTAAGTTCTTCTACTGTCCGCCTTTCGCAAAGCCCCTTTAAAAAAGTTACTTACAAAGAGTCCACTACCATCTTGTCCCAATATTCCAAAGAGGTCCCCTCTGTCTCCGACCTTCTTGATCCATGTTACATCTCGTGGGTGTCTGTCTATCTCCTTCAAGTACTGGTAAATTCGGTAATGTGGGCGCCTGGAATTATAACAAAATAACTATTTAGAACACAACTCTAATGATCTGACAGATTTTTGACAGCTTTTATACGGTTTTTAGGCCTACGTCCAGCAGTGAACTGACACAGGCTGATTACGATTATGATGATGATGATATGGCGTCATTGTGTCAGATAACTATCTAACGCATTATCAGGAACCGGTGAAACTCGGGGTAACAGGCGTCAGGCGCAGTGCAGTGGCATGCACAATTCTGGCGATCCAGAATTTTGCATGCCGCTGTATCTGTAATAGGTTGACGTCATCGATTACCATCAGGCGAGCTTCTCCTGTTACCTTATCATAATAAAACCGGCCAAGTCGAGTTGGACTCGCCCACCGAGGCTACCGTACCAACGTTGGTAGGTTCCAATTAAGCTAGACCTCTAAATTGTATAAGCGCTGATATAACTCAGAGGCCTATCTTAGTTGGCGTAAACTATGTATGTATGGGGCCACCCTTTAATTTTCAACTTTCTTTATTATTTGGGATTTTTTCTTTATATGTGTTGTCCAAGGGTCGGCTTTAAGCCCATATTTGTTTCTCCTAGTAATGGATGTGCTGACATCAGACATACAGGTGAAGCACCTTGGCACTATTTATATTCACTATTTACGTACTAACTATTATATAATCTGTGACCTTGGTGCATGTTGTTTGCCGACGACATTATACTTGTTGGAGAGGACGCAAACGAGGTACAGAACAGGCTAGAAAAATGGCAAAATAAACTAGAAAAAGGTGGAGCTTAAAATCAGTCGGACCAAAACAGAACATTTGTTCTGTGATTTTGGTGGTCGCTGCAGTTTCAGACCGATTGCCTTAAATGGAGTTACCCTACCAGCCTGTTCCAACTTCCGTTACCTTGGAACCCTCATACAGAATAATGGCGATATCGACCGAGATGTCAATAGGCGCATAAATGCGGGATGGACGAAATGGCGACAGGTTACAGGTACAACTTGCGACCCGAGAATACCCCTTAAACTGAAGGGACATATTTACAAAACGGTTATTAGACCTGTCGTTATGTATGGATCTGAGTGTTGGCCACGAAGAAGCGGGATGAAACGAGATTGCATGTGGCGGAGATGCGAATGTTGAGATGGATGTGTGGAGTCACAAGAATGGATAAAATTCGGAATGAGTATGTGAGGGGAAGCTTGAAAGTGGCACCTGTGACAGAAAAGTTAAGAAACAACAGGCTAGCCTGGTATGGACATATTATGAGAAGAAGCCCACGTGACTAAAAAGGCGATGGACATGAAAGTGGACGGCTATAGAGGAAGAGGAAGACCGAAAAAAGTGTGGATGGACTGTGTGATAGAAGATATGAATGTGAAAGGAGTGGATGCGGATAGACCCAAATGGAAGAGAATGACATGTTGCACCGACCCCACTTGAGTGGGATAAGGGTAGGAAAATGATGATGGTGTGCTGTAAGATCTTGCTTCTTGCCAAATTTCATGATTCTAGGTCAACGGGAAGTACTCTATAGGTTTTTGACCCAAAACCTATAGGGTACTTCGGGTTGACCTAGAATTGTCAATTTTGGTTAAAAACAAGGTCTTATAGCACAAGTAAAGGAAAAAATCCGAAAAATAAAATAAATTGAAAATTAAGGTTAATTTTGGTACTCACAAGTTTTCATGAAAATCTAAATTTTCCCAAATCTTTTTACCCGACTGCGCGACGCAAAGGAGAGGTAATGTGTTTATCAGTCTATATATGTATGTATGTTTGTTCCTTTGTGGCACACTAGAGACCAAACGCGTGGGCCGATTTTGATATTTGGCACGTCAATAGATTCGCCATGCTAGCGCGAGTGACAACGAAAACATAAAAAATTGACAAATTCAAAATGGCGGATTTCAGACCCCAAAATTAGGGGTTCAAAAAAAATTTTTTTTTCAAAACCTATCGAGTGGGGTATCGAATTAAAGGTCTTAAAATGGAGATTCAAAATATATTTATAACAAATAATTTATGATCGTACAAATCGAAAAAAAACGATTTTACATGCCGCGTTAGTCACTTTCAGTAACAAGTTTGCGGTGCTTATCTCTGAAGTTACTTATCAGAACTCAATTAAATTACAATGAGACCAAATGAAAATCATATTAACTCAAACAAAAAGAGAATTTTCCAAATCGGTTAAGAATTGATGGAGTTCTGAGGTAACAAACAACCTCTTCCTTTTGGTATAGTCGTTTAATAGTACAACTGTAAAATAAGTAAGCTAAAAAGCAATACCCTAACTATTTCACGCAATTCGGTTTTTGTTCAGATTACGGAATTTGCCGTCCTTTACTTAACTAAAAAGTGTAAAATAAAATCCCCATTCGTTAAGCCATTAATGTGTCCCGACTAGACTTACTTGTTTTTTTCTTTTCAGTTCGTTTTTTAACACTTCACTTTTTGCGCAGTCGGGTTTTTTGATTTTTTAATTTAATGTTTTATAATCGTGTTGACTCAGAACCTTGATTTTTATACACCTAATAGGGAGTAGATACTTCAGTATCTGGTATAAATTTCATTTGCTAGGTCCATCCGTTCCTGAGAAAATCGGTGGTGACACACGGACGGACAGACAGACAGACAGAGAGTCAGACGGACAGACAGACGGACAGACGGACAAGAAAGTGATCTTATAAGGGTTCCTTTTTTTACCTTTTGAGGTACGGAACCCTAAAAAAATTTAAACTTCTCTTACATGGCATCGACAATCATCATTATGTTCGTGGTTATCTAGAAATTTAAATAACTAAGACTTACGTCATAACTATTATATAATCTGTTCTTACGATTTAATAAACTCGGCTCCATTCGATGTAACGGAGACATGTGCGTACGCGCATGCTGCCAAAGCAATCAGGCACAGGAAATATTTCATTTTGATCTGAAATGTTAAGCATTTTTTAGGTTGCCGTAGTCGAATGGCTAAAAACGGAATCCTTATAGATTCGTCATGACTGTCTGTCTGTCCGTCTGTCACAGCTACTTTATTCCGAAACTATTAGAAGTACACGGTTGAAACTTTGTAATAATATATATTATGTTTTAAATCTTTAAAAAAAATCGTAACACTTCCAACGAAAATTGGTTTGAACGAGATATAGTCAGTAGTTTTTGAGATATAGCATATGTTCAAAACCGCAGATATAATTTTGTTTTTCATACAAACACTACGTAAAACAAAGTTAATTTTATGCTAGCCATAAAATTAAATGATAGTTATAAAATACTCTACTGTGTTACGGAACCCTACGAGTGCGAGTCCGACTTGCACTTGGCTAGTTTATTTTTAAAAATAATTAAGATGCCCGCGAGTCAATTTCATTACTAGGTTTCAAGCGAGATCTCGCTGCGTAAACTCCCGAGGATGTGCATCCGACATGCATGAAACCTAGGTCCAACAGTCGACAACAAACAGTAGTGAGCATAATAGTCGGTAATTTATAATCAATCGGTTCACAAGTGAAGGACTAAAAAAAAATTTTTTTTTTGCAAAAAAGCAATTAGAAAACAACATAATTAGAACTAGAAGCGGCAACCCAATGGCTAACCCGTTGCCCTGGAGATCGAAAGGTCGTGAGTTCGATCCCCACCCATTGCACTATTGACGTTAACCCACTTCACACACAAGCATATTAAAGGGGCTAAAAAGTCGTACAAAAAATAATAAAAATAAAACTTACAATACTATAACGCAGGACACCCGTCAATTCTGAAGCTCAGATGAACTATGGCTAGCTCAAGTCTGGACTGGAAGACTATATAAGTACTCGTATCTCGAAGTCCCGATAAAAAAGGCACAGAATAAATAGCAATATGTTCAGTAAGTTCTGAGGTAAAGTCCCGTTGCCTGGTTTAGGGACATCATTTCAGATAGCGACCACGGATTCTGTAATAATACCTATGTACCTAAAGAGGTGATTCATAGTTTCTTGGTGACGTAAAATGATAAATACTTATTGTTTATATTATTGATAAAATTATTATTGGCACTTGTACTTGTATTCATTATTCTGTGTTATTGGTTGAATTCACTTAGATGCTTGTTAGGGTTCCGTACCCAAGGCTAAAACGGGACCCTATTACTAGGACTCCGCCGTCCGTCAGTCTATCTGTCTGTCTGTCTATCCGTCTGTCACCAGGTGTATTTCATGACCCGTGATAGTTAGACAGTTAACATTTTCACACATGATGTATTTCTGTTTCCGCTATAACAACAAATACCTACTAAAATTAAAATAAAGTTAAAAATTAAAAGGGGTGCCCATACAAAACGTGTTTTTTTGGACACTTCACTATAACGCCATCTATGAACGTTTACCTACCCTAACACCTTTGTGTTGACTTTCACTTGTACTATTCATTATTCTGTGCTTTCACTTAGGTAGGTAGCGTTAGACGTTCGTAAGATGGCGTTTCAGTAAATAAGCACACGGTTTATTACTCGGCTTTGTTAATTGTTTAGTATTGTACTGTGGCACAGAATAGATACTAGTCCTACGACTGTGGTACGGAACCCTACGTGTGCGTGACTGCGAGTGTGACACGCACTTGGCCAGTTTATTTTTCTATCTTAGCTAGCTGTATCTCAGTAGGTACTGGTAGGTACTGTTCAGGCGCGCGCTTTTAAATATTGTATTAGCAATAGACAAGCTTGAACTAAATGTTTTTTTCTGCAGTGTTGTTATATTACTCGTACAAGATTTCGCTTCAACTCACTTCCTTCACGACGCCTGTCGCTTTCACACGCCTTCGTAACTCCTTTCAGTCTTTTCTGTAACTAAACTAGGTCGAGTCAAATAATATATTTACATGGGTAATTAATTTAAGAAACGCATTGTATTTGACTCCATTATATCGTCCAAAGATATATATACAGGTACGCTAATATACTTTTAGACACGTTTGCTAAAAAAATGCACTAACGAAGCCTGTATGCCAAGTACTTGCACTATTCATTAGTCTGTGGTAAGGGTCAGCTCAGACCGCGACGCGACGCGGCGCGCACTTATTAAGAGAGTGATACAAAAAAGAACTTTATTTACCACACAAAAATATACACATTTCATTAAGTTAGTTCGGCCGGTTCGGCGGCTTCAGGCTGCGCCGCGCGGCGTCTCGCTGCCATATTATTATCTTTTCTATGTCGCTGCGCCGCGCTGCCCCGCGCGTCTTCTGACTGCACCGCGCAGCGCAGCGGGCGGGAAGCCGCGTGATAAACAATTTAACTTTATTAACTATACAATAAGATACATGTTACATTGAGATAATTTGGTGGCGTCGCGCGTTTTACTGCGCCGCACTGCGCCGCGTGAAACATAAAGCCTCGTCACGTCGCGTCGCGTTGCGGTGTGAATTGACCTTTACTTTTTATAATATAATGGATCGGGTAGAGTCAACACGTTCCTGAGAAAAAGGGTCTTGCTCTCAGAGTAACAATTACTATACTTTAGTAATTGCACAGAATAATGAATAGAACAAGTAGTAATTGTTACTCTGAGGTCTTGCTTGACAGACAGTCAGATAGACAGACAGACGGACAAACAGACAGACAGAAAGACGGATAACAAAGTGATCCTATAAAGGTCCGTATGTCACAGCCACTTTATTCCGAAACTGTTGGGACTAGAAAGTTAAAACTTGGTATACCTATTCTGTGAACCGCTTAAGATTTTTATAGAAAAATAAAGTTTAAGGGGGCTCCCCTCCCAATACATGGAACAATGAATGAATGAAATTAAAAAATAAAAATTTCATCAAACCTATACGTGCGGGGTATCTACCTATAGATAGGTCTTTAATAAGTTTAATAAACTGGCCAAGTGCAAGTCGGACTCGCACTAGTAGGGTTCCGTACCACACTACAGTATTTTATAAGATCGACCAAAAAATACCAATATCATTTTTCGCCAGCAAAGAATATTAATTAATAAACATTTTATTTCTTATAACGCCATCTAACGTCTAACAAAGGTGTTAGGGAATAACATTTCACTATAACGCCATCTATGGGACGTTTACCTAACTAAGCGTTCATAGATGGCGTGAAATGCCGAAAAAAACACGTTTCTTGTATGGGGACCCTCTATTATTTTTAACTTTATTCTTTTTTTAGTATTTGTTGTTATAGCGGCATCATCTGTGAAAATTTCAACTGTTCGGTTCATGAGATACAGCCTGGTGACAGACAGACAGACAGACAGACAGACAGACAGACAGACAGACAGACAGACAGACAGACAGACAGACAGACAGACAGACAGACGGACAGCGGAGTCTCTGTAATAGGGTTCCGTTGGTACCCTTTGGGTTCGGTGACAGCCTGGTGACAGACGGACAGACAGACGGACAGACAGACAGACAGACGGACAGTGGAGTCTCAGTAATAGGGTTCCGTTGGTACCCTTTGGGTCCGGAACCCTAAAAACTAAAACAACCGACTTCCATACCCCGCGAGTCAATTTCAGTAGCAAGTTTGAGACGTTTATCGTCATATCTCTGGAGATACTTATCAGATCTCGATGCTATTACAATGGGACCACCTCGAAAATGTACCCTACCGGTAAAAAAAAGAATCATTCGAATCCGTTCACAATTGACGGAGTAATCGCGTAACATACACACAAAAAAACATACATACGAATTGAGAACCTCCTCCTCTTTGGAAGTCGGTTGTAATTGACATTGAGGTTCCTAAAACAATCAATCGTCTCAAAGTCAATCGTTTGAAAGATAGACACTTCTAAAGGTGGGTACAGATTGGTGCAATGCAACATGTAATGTCTGCCTTACATTGCATGTTCCCTGCTGCCTTGGACGTGTGGCGCGCGCGGTACGCGCATTGACTACGAATCAGCTAGGCTATTCTGTAAGCTATCTCGACAGCGGAATCCGCGGTGAGATTTGTATTTCGTACTACGAAATTCAACCGTATTACGAACGTGATACGATTGAATTTCGTAGTACGAAATTCGAATCTCACCGCGGATTTCGCTGTCGAGATAGCTTACAGAATAGCCTAGCAGAACGAGAACACTGCGCGCCCCTTTGTGTTCATACTAAAAACCGACAAATCTCGGATCGAGGCGCGCACGAGTTGTAACGCTCGGAGCGTGCGCGACCCAGGCGCAGTTCGTGCGCGCGAGGCGTCCACACTATGGGAATTCTGTTACATTACATGATACATTGCAGCAATGGACCTCAAATTCTTGCATCGCATGTTGCATTAGGGTGGGGTGGGCATCAATGATCCACCTAAAGTTTGAAGAGGTGTAACTCACTTATTTTAATACTTTCACTAAAACAGAGCTTTACAAATTGTAAGAAAAATATCTAGAAATTCTTTGGCATAACAGAATTTAGCTTAACTTGATTGGTTTCTAAGATATAAATGTTTTTTTTTTTAATGGAAAGTGGTTCATTATGTACCACCCGGGGTACAATTTGAACCTAGGGGTGGTACTATTTGAACTTAATGGTACTCATTGAATCATAGTTTAAATTTCTTAGTTAATACGCAATTATATAAGAATACTACATTTCTAGTCTTTCGATATCTTTTTGCTATTTATAATAAATGGCAACACAACAGTTTCTTACTATTTTTTTCTATTAATACAATAATCAGTCACGATATTTTAAATATCTAGGTACTAATTTCACCAGTCTTGCGCTTAAAGCTCGAAATATATATTATTTAATATCTTAAATTTAAACGTGACATGTCCACAGGAAATTTAATAATTTCTTGTCGACGGCTTGAACCTTGAATTTTGGGCGATGGTAAAATATATTTAATGTCTTGTTTATTTAGCCCCGCTGTATCAGGCTCACGAGGTTCAACAAACTGCTGAAGAGCCTTACTTTTCAGTTTGAAGTATTTTACAAAGTAGTCATAATCTTCATCTTCATCTAATATCTCTAAAATTTGGCCAATGTAATAAATGGTCTCAGTTTTCGATTTAAATTCAACGATGACATATTCTTCCTCACGAAGTAGCCTTTCCAAAGGACTGAAATGGTTACTTAGTACGATTTCTTCATCTTCTTCATCGCTAATAAATATTTCACTACCGGAAGAAGAACCACTACATTTGAATTCGCCATATTCATCATCCGAGGAAAGTATTACTTCAAGCTTTTTAGTGTTTGTCTTTTTTTCAAATAGGTTTAGTTTAACTTTTTTTATTGACACCTTTGCTTTTTTCTTGTCTTTTTTAATCTTCTTTTCAGCTATTGCTTCCTTTTCTGGAGTGTCTGTGGCTATGAGACTTCTTCCAGGTTGTCTGCGTCGGTTTTTATTCCGAGGTCCCGCTTTTAATGGTGGTCGGAACATTTCTGGTGAAATCAATTGTTTAGAGGTGCTAGGTTCGATAACTGAAGGAATATTTTGTTTTAGTGGAGTCGTTACTTTTGGTTTTTCTGATTCTTGATAGTTATTGGTTCTGATTTCAGGAGTTTGTGCTAGAAGATAGTCATTGATTATTGACGGAGAGCCAATTATTAAATTTTGACACTCATGAGTAGTATTTGGTGGTGTAACAATTCCAGAGCTTCTTGGGTTATCAACTTGTAATTTTATGGTATTCTCAGCACCTTCATCCGAGCTGGATATCTCATCTTCTGCTTCTGTTTTATCCTGATCGTCTATATTCGTAGCTGGTATTGATCTATCTGTGACACTTCTAGGCAAGAAGTCTATTTCAGTAAAAATAGAGTCATCGTATGGGAAAATACCGGTTTTTTAAACGCAGCCGTGATATTACTAGGTGTCATAGCTTTTAAATAAGATTGACCCACACACTGTGCAATTTCATATATAGTAAATGGTTTACCAGGATTTGCTAAGAGCCATGAGTCGACTGCCGCATTGTAAAATGTCTTAAAGGGTCCATTGAGTCCAACGTCTAATGGCTGCAACTTGGCTGTTGTGTGTGGGTGCAATGTTAAAATCGTTACACCAGACGACTTTGCCAATTTGACTGCCTCCAGGGAAAGGTGACTCTCATGGTTGTGCATAATCAATAGCACCGGATTTAATTTCAACGCAGATGAATGTTTACTGAAATGTTTCATGACTTCAACAAAAAGTTCGCCATTCATCCACCCTGATGGATTGGCTAGCCCTAATGAACCTGGGGGAGCACCATGAAGCATGTGTGGTTTGTAATGCTTTCTTGGAAAGACAAGTGCTGGTGGTAAAGCCTGTCCTAGAGCGTTTACGATGCAACAAGTTGTTACAAGTACACCACGTTCGCCACTTGTAACTTTCGAAACGGCTTGTCCTTTTCGAGCCAATACTTTTTGAGGACGTTGCACTGTAGTAGTTGCAGTTTCGTCAAGATTAAATATTCTAGTGCCATTTCCAAAATCGGGATGACGACTCATTACGTCCCGCAGATTGGTAAAATATTGAGTCACGTTTTCTCTGTTAAAGGCGCTCGCCCTTGCTATACTGCACGGTTCTGGTTTTCGTACTGATATTTCAGGGTGCCTCTTTCTAAATCCTCGTAACCAATCTTTTCCTGCAGTCTTCTCTTTTTCCCATGTAGTAGGCACTTGAACGTTATTCATTTTAGCCATTTCGTATGCAAGTTGGCCACATTGTTTTGTTGTCAAGCCATAAAATTTGTCGGCACAGTCAATAATATACTGCTTAAGACTTAGCTCCTGTTCTATTGTAAAAACTTTCTGTGTACTATAGTGTGCCTCTAAATCAGTTGACGTATTTATCAAATATTTTTTCACATACCTCCTCAACGTTGGATATGGTATATTGTGTTCCTTTGCTAACTTTCTTAAAGATCCGCCAGCCAGATGGAATTTTATGGCTTTTTGCATTTGTACTTTTGTATGCTTTCCCTTTTTTCGAGCCTCTCTTCCTAATGTGTTTCTTCCTATTCTGAAATATCGACTTAAATTAGTTTAGGCACCTAGATGAAAAGGTAAGTTGATTGAGACTACACATCGAAATAAATAAAAAATATGCATAGGTACTTGATAAACCAGGTGTGGTACTCTTTGAACCGCGGTTCATTGAGTACCAAATCGAAACGGTTCAAATTGTACCACCCTTACCCAAAAAGTTTTGAGGTTATCTAGAAACTTGTCGAAACATGTTTCGTTAATGACCATTTTTCTATAAGAATGGCAATAAAACGGTTCATGGGACTACATAAATCATATTTTAATATATGTTATAGTAAATGACTGAGAAAACAAAGAACTCACCAGTTTTTTTTTTACTTTTAAGCACTAAAATCACAGAAACAACGATGTCACGTGCGTCCTTGTCGGTAATGAAGTGTAGACTGGTGTGGAAGGGAGCGCAATCAAATACGCACATTTCCCTCTCGTTTGCACAACGCTGTGACTTCGCGTTGCTAAATGATAAAGTATGTAGAGAGACGATATCACTGCAATAGGGTGTGTAGGAATGCACAACGCCAGCACATCCAAAATTCCGTAGAAAATGAAGATCCCACCAAAGTTTGGAAATTTCTTCGGTCACTAGGAGTTGGAAAACAGCGTCCAGATACTTTTTCTAAAAATCTTAACCTTGACTCTCTTAATCAGCATTTTTCAACTTCCAGCAATTTCGATGCACCTACAAAAGCATCAACGTTACAATATCTCTCCTCTATTCCAACTCCAGATTATCCACCTTTTGATTTTCGTCAATTTACTGATAGTGATGTTAAGAGTAGCATTTCTTCTATCACCTCTAATGCCGTCGGTAACGACAGTATAAGTCGAAACATGATCATCCCTATCCTGGACGAAATCCTTCCAAAAATCCTTCACATTCTCAACGAGTCCATTACCTGTGGTGGTTTTCCTTCCTTATGGAAATAAGCAGAACTCATACCTCTTCCAAAAAAATCGAATCCTTTAACTTTTTCAGACTTCCGACCAATCTCCATACTACCTTTCCTTTCCAAAGTCCTTGAACGTCTTATTCACTAGCAATTATCCATTTTCCTCAATAGAAATACCCTTCTAAACCCGTTTCAATCTGGATGTCGTTCAGGCCATAGCACTGTATCTGCGCTAATAAAAATCACAGATGATATTAGGCATGGCATGGATAATGGCCTGGAGACTGTACTGTCGTTACTCGATTTCAGTAATGCTTTTAATAACGTTGATTTTGATCTCCTATTAGCAATACTTGGCTCTCTTAACATATCTCCTACAGTAATTGCTTGGTTTCATAGTTACCTGTATGGGCGCCGGCAGCGTGTTCGCGTTGATGATTCATATTCATCATGGTGTGATATGACTGCAGGCGTACCTCAGGGCGGCGTCTTATCTCCTCTTCTCTTTGCAACTTTCATAAATTCTATCTCTCAACAGATTTCTACTTCCTACCACCTCTATTCAGATGATCTTCAAATTTACAGGCAGGTCCCTCTCGCTCAATTATCACATGCAATTACTCAGACCAACTCAGACTTACAATCAATTCACAGCTGGAGCAAATGCTATGGTATAAATGTTAATCCTCTAAAGACTCAGGTGATAGTTATCGGCGGTTCCAGGATGATATCTAAGATTGACTGGTTCCGCCTACCACAGGTAATATTTGACGGCACACACATTCCAATCAGTGATACTGTGAAAATCCTAGGGAGTTATTTTTGATCGTACTCTCTCTTGGATACCCCAAATAGCTGAGGTAAGTCGAAAGATTTTTGCATCTGCGAGTTCACTACGTCGTTTACGTAATCTTTTCCCGATAACCACCAAAACTGCGCTTGTACAATCACTTCTGCTACCCATACTTGATTATGCTGACACCTGCTATTTGGACTTAACCGAAGAACAGCTTAGCAAACTCGAAAGACTGCAAAACTTTTGTATCCGGTTCATATTTGGTTTGCGCAAGTATGACCACATATCAGAATTTCGGAAAGAGCTGAAATGGTTACCAATTCGCCTTCGCCGAAATAGCCATACCCTTTCTCTTCTGTATTCTATACTATTTATCCCTTCCACCCCACCCTATATTAAGGAACGTTTTAAATTTCTACATCTCTCTCATCCTTTTCCTCTTCGCTCCACTGAAACCCTACAATAGGGAATATGCATGAAGCTCAGATTTATAGGAAATTTTTTTTTTCGATTCTTTGTTGTCCTGGAGTTATATGTTAAACTTTTTTTTTTATTTAATTCCATTTTATTTGCTTAAAATAATAAATTAAAAATGCAATTTAAGCGAGGGAAATTTAAGTTTGTAAAACTGATCACCATTGGTCGAATCGAAAGTTGACGTCATTATGCACTACTCCACGTGATAGAAACATTGAGCGCGGGAACATAAAAATAAATGTATGGTGTGGTCTTATTGTATTTATTTCCAAATATTGTGTTTGCCGCGTATTATTGTGCAAAAATGTATATTACTAACCATTTAATATAGATAAAAATGAGTAAGAGATTAGAGAAACTGTATAATTTAATAAAAAAAATGCCATTGGCTAAATACAATAATCGCGCGGAGTCTTAGTAGTAGTAGTTAGTAGTCTAAGAAAAAAAAGCTAGTTTGCTTCAAGCGGCGTGTGTCTGACGTAAGTGCATGACGTCACAATGCATTACCAAAGAGCCCGGGAAATGATGGCGTTTAAACTGCTCAAATTTATTTGTATATTTAAATGTTTATTTAAAATATAATTAGACAAATTCCAGCAGTATTTTATTTTTTTATTATGTTATATGGATGTAATGAGTGAAATAAAAATATTTAAAAAAAACATGCATATTCCCTATTGCAAACTCCTGTCCATTCTTCGCACGTCTATGATAAATCTTTCACAGTGCATGCGGTTCATTTGTGGAACGCGCTACCTGTAGAAATAAGGGGTGCCAAATCACTGGCTATCTTTAAATCTAAGGTTAAATCACATTATTTGTCCCTCGGAACAATGTGCTTTAGTCATTGTTCCGGAATTTGTCCGAACAGAGCTAAAACTACCACACTACTGTGATATTATTACATTATATTTTGATCTAATATATAAGTTGTATGTATGTGTATGTATAAGTATATTATATTATTATATTGTATATATAATATTTTGTGTCTAAGTGTAATATTTTTATTTATTTTTATAATTACATGTATATGTACTATGTTACATGTATTATTAGTATTTGTTATAAATTGTACGCTACCGCCATGTTTTGTTTTATTTTATTTTTTTCCATGCCAAGGTTGTCTGGAAGAAATTACTTCAAGCGATAAGACCGCCGATTGTGTTGCCATATTTAGTTTTGTTGTTTTATTTTTGTACAATTTGTTTTATTGGTAATCAATAAAGAGTTTTTGTATCGTATTAATTGACAAAAAAACATCTCATTCTAGGTATGTTTCTTCCGACATACTGATAGAAAAGATGACGATATCAATATCAAAACTCAAATGTGAAAATATCTTTTCATAAGACAAATCACATCTGCACATTAATAGCAAAAAAAACATCTTAGCATATGGCCACGGAAACTATTTTAGCTATCCGTTAACTCAATTGGTTACTCATCTCTGAAGGTATATTCTACACGAGAAACAAACTATCACAACATTACTTTACTAGTGATCTCAAATTCTTTTAAAACTGTTATAGCATTTTTCACGGTAAAGAAAAGATTCAACCACTATCACTGTACACAGTCCTTTCAATAAAGCAAAAGAATCTCGACACTTTACTTTGAACGTAATTACTAGTCACCACATTTTTAAATAACTCCTTATCACAATAAATTTTCACCACATTATTATCATGAAACTAACCGGCATTTCAACTTATTATACCGACAGGTAACTGTTCACTTTGTTTCCAGCGTAACTCAGCTGCTAGGCTATTCTGTAAGCAATCTCGACAGCGGAATCCGCGGTGAGATTCGAATTTCGTACCACGAAATTCAATCGTATCACGTTCGTAATACGGTTGAATTTCGTAGTACGAAATTCGAATCTCACCGCGGATTCCGCTGTCGAGATAGCTTACAGCATAGCCTAGCTGATAGGCACAGGCAAACGATACTGTATTTTTCTCAGTATTTTTTTTTCAACTACCCACATATCGCTCGGTCTACCTGACATTGTAAAATACACTAAAGACAGTATTGGCACATCGAAAACAATGAAAAATTTACTTGTACAACATCGCAAAATGTACATTACATACGTCATATTTTTGAAAATTGTAATTATAAAGCTCTTACGTTTCTCTTTACAGTTATCCCTGATAACTTATGCCGGATGGTATTTTTTAACATTTAGAATTATCATACTTTGAATCACTTATCACTTCACTATAATTATTATCACTGTATAACTTAAATATCAAGCCACTAGGGCCTTACCGTACATTAACGGTCGACTGGGGAGGGACATTTATTTCGGGTAGCCGTAGAGGGTACTTCTACGCTGCTTCATAACTTTGCTAGACCACGTGACTCGAACCTGGAGCCTGTAGCTGTTGCCGCAGCTCAAAAAAAAAAAGTCCACCAGAGATCACGTCCACAGCAAATCTAAAACACGTCAAATATTAATGTGGAGCCAGCATCCAATCCCACTTCTGATGTTAACTTAGTGATGATGACAAATAGGGTGGTAGTTAGTAGTCTAAATGGTCTACCATAAACTTAATATCTGGAGCTAAATATTCACTTGGAACGACGTCCAAGACTACCTGCCTATACTTCAGCTAATAGGTAGGACTTATTAATAAAATAGAAAAGTTAGAACATCACCGAGAAAGCATCTTATTAGTACCTTCATCATTATAACAACATTTTATGTACCATCAGGAGACTCAGGACCATTATAATAGACAATATCCTTAATGATACTTTTAGAACAAATAGAACAGCAATACACCAATAAGTATTTAATATTACATTAACAGAATTTATAACAACTTTCAACAAGACATAACATAATATATAGAAAAACCTATACCGATTTACATAATTTATACAAAATATTATGGGGTTTCCCCCAAAAGGCCTCCCCTACCCCTCATAGCCTTTCCTTACCACCCTCAACGAAGCTAAAACACTATCATCACCATTCCTAGGTGAAACCATCATTATTATAAACATATCCTAGAAAACCACATTCTAGCCACAATTATTCTATACATTATGTAATACACATACTTAGCTTCATTGAGTTGGACAGCACTTCGTCGTCTGAACGATATTCCCGACAGAAAAGATGACGATGTTAGCCCAAAGGCTGCTCGAGCAAAAAATGTTCCATCTAACGTTTCTACCGCCCTTTTAAAGCATCAGTCAAACAGAAAACCAAGATGGCGGCTCTGACAAATCTTGTAAGGTTTAGACTACCCTCAAATGTATCGATCACAGTATAAATACCCTTATTTGAGGCAATATTAATAATTTATAAATTAAATCATCATCAAACATTGGAAATATGACGTATATCGTGCGTGCGACGTGTATGTACTATGAAAATATTCTAACACACGCATATTTGAAAATCAATAAATATGTCATACAATTGTCATTACTGACAGTATTTAAAATTTATTAACATTTTTTAAATGTACATGACTTGAAATCACAAAACTTTTGTACTTGACACTAGCTAAATACACTAATCGTGTGAAACGATTACCCTTATTAATTTGCGGTTTACCAATGGGTTTACCGTATCGACGGGAAAAACAATTGAACATCAAATGATTGGCAGTTTTGAAACCCAGGAACATTTTGGCAAAATATTTTTTCTTATGTAATATATTATAGTGTGATGTGGTGTGAGTACGACTTGCACTTGGCCAATTTTTAGGGTTCCGTAGTCCTGACAAGAAACCCTTATAGTTTCGTCATGTCCGTCTGTCTGTCTGTCTTTGCTAAGAGACCGTTTATATTAGAAAGCTGTAATTTTGTAGGGGTATGTATATAAATTGACAGACGGACTATCAGTTCCATTTGGATCATGATATGTACTGTGATCGGTATGCGTTTCTCTATGTTGTGTTTCACTATTACACTTTTTTATTTTTTTTATATAAAAATTGTCTGAAGTACCGAAACACACAGTTACATGTATGGTTGGTTTTAACCTACTTTAATATTTTTTAAATATTCTGACGTAAACTATTGGATGACAGCTGAATGGTTCATTACTTTTTTTTTCTAATTCAAAGCGTTAAATTCTGCTTTTGCTATGTTTACTTGATAATTGGTTATGATTTATTTTATGATTTATGATTTTGACGTGTATGTGTGCGTATATTTATACTGCCTACATACTGAATAAATGCTTTGACTCATGATTCTTGAATTACGCCGACAAAGTGGTGAAATAAAATGTTGAAAAATATTTTTTTTAGGGTAGCTCCCCTACATGAGAAGTGGGGATGAATTTTTTTTTCGTCGTCTACCCCATTGTGTGGGGTATCGTTGAATAGGTCTTTTAAAATGACTTAGGGTTGCTAATACCATTTTCGATTGAATGCTCCATTTACGAAATATTAAACTTTAAAGTGCAAATTTTCGTTCTAGTAGCGCGTCCCCCTCCCCCCTCTAAAAGCTAAACTGCTGGCTTAAAAAATCTGGAAAAATTCGTGATAATAGTGCATTTAATGAACTTTAAAGGAAAACTATAGCGGTTAAGATAACTTTATTAGTTTAGCAGTAGTAGTCGTTGAACTTGGGTGTTGGATAATTTTGTACCAAATACAAAATCCTTAGAATAAATCCTTTAAAGTGACAAAGACGAAGTACCTAGTTGCTTTTTTATAAGGGGTAAAGAATTGCATTTAACTTTTGGGCCACTACGGAACCCTACACTGCGCGTGGCCCGACACGCACTTGGCCGGTTATTATTTCTATGTTGACATTGTTGACTATGTTCTTGTTTTTAATAAACTAGCATGAAGTGTTGCATAGTTTATGATTTTATTAGCGTTCGAGCGAGTCACTGTGCGATGCGATATAATTAAATTAGACAAGATATATTAGGTACTCTTTATCAATTTATTTACAGAAAGTCACAATTAATGACAGATATGTAAAATATTTCACAGAGCGAAGAGAGGTTCACACTTCTCAGTCTACAGGGTCGTAGGTACGTAAGTACGTTCGTTCGACGATCTATGTAGACTGATGTACCTATCTCACTCATATCTCTCATCGTTCTGTCTAATTACAAATTGGAAACACTTATGTTATTAAATCTATATTTATACATAAATTATTTGGACTGCAGAGTGCTTCAGAGGCGGTTGTTAAACATTCCCAGTATAATATTAGTACTCTATGGTTAAACACGATGACATTGTAAGGCCTTTTGCACATTATAAGATATTTTCTTGTGTCTTGTGTCTTATGAGACATGAAAAATTCATTCACATTCATTGTTTATATGAGACCAAGACCATACATATTACAAAATATTTTTCTTGTGTCGGATAAGATGTCTCGTGCACATTATAAGACATCTTGTCTGACATAGACAAGAAAAATCAATGTGCAAAAGGCCTAAATGCGAAAACTAACAAACAGTTTTTAGGGATCCGAACCAAAAAGGTATCAACGGAACTCTATTACTAATACATCGCTGTATGTCCGTCAGTCAGTCGCACTTTACAGAGCTGAAAAGGTACATACTTGAAATTTTCACAAATATGTATGACTACATAGTCATTTAGGAGACTTTACAACAAATACTAAAAACAAAATCATATAAAATATTAAGGGGGTCCCTATACAAGCAACCTGTGTTTTTCAGGCGTTTCATGCTCGATCTTACAAACTGTAATAGATTCATAGAGACCTAAAATTTGTTCACAGTTTGCTTTATCACCAAATATTAAAAACTAGATAAAATAAAAAATTAAAGAGGGTGCCTATACAAAAAACTTATTTATGCGGCAAATTGTTCCATCTGAACCCTAACGAGCCCGACTCGCACTTGGCCAATTTCATTATATGTGCATTAGGAAAATAGGAGCACTTCTAATATTTATTTGCGGGGGCATTCCAAAAATTGTTTCCTATAAGAAACACTGCTTACAAAGAATTTGTCGAATGCTTTGTAGTTGTAGGTATCTCATAAAAACCTACAACTTTATAAATATATTAAATTAATAAAATAGATGCAGTTTCAAGGAAGTTTTATCGGCACAGATGACACAGTATATCTTTATTTCTTTTAAATGCTTTAAGTCAATTTAAGATATTTGGAGAATATATTTATGTTGATTCCACGAAGGGTTCGCTCTTTGATTGAGAAGGCACATAATTTTAACTAGCACCCTGTAGGCCATAGGTCCAGTAAAAATACACTTAAAGCGAACAGCTTAAATTCTTTGTATGTGAGTGATTGAATCTCTTTCTTTGATGTTAAACAAGATCTTCCTTTAATTCAGAAGCTCCTTAGCTGACTTAATAAAATTATCTTTCTAAAACTCTTCGCCTTTTACTTTAGTTGCATGTCAATGCAACAGCTTCCTTTTGCGGCGAGTTTTAGATTTCAACTCTACTGCTGTTTAGTTTGGGTATATTTTGATGCGTGAGTGACAGTTAATGATTCAGAATTCAAAAAAATAACATCATCAGTTTGGACCTCCTTATTACAAGCACTTAAATCAATTGTTTGTGTAGATTTTGTTACTTGTGAACTATCTCTTAGTGGCACTGGCAACATAAGTGTTGGTACAGCATTACATTTTAGTCTTGTGCCAACGCAACTCGACTTTTCAAAATGCAAATCACATATGCTGTAAGATTTGTAAAGATTTTCTTCACTTTTATTCTCTAGATCCGTTCGAGCACTCGCTTGTAACCACTTCTTGCATCTAAAAGAGAATTAAAATATTAGTTTTAAAACATGCCATCTTATTAATCAGCAATACTTTAAAGAGTCAATGTAGTCAGCAGTTAGGCCTTTTGCACATTACCTATAAGATATTTTCTTGTGTCTTGTGTCTGATGAGACATGAGAGGTTCAGTCGCCTTCATTTTTATACATATTACGAGATATTTTTTTCTTATGTCTGATAAGACACGTCGATGGTCGGCTCGATGTCGTGCCTACAAAAACGTCTTGTCTAGACACGACAATAGTGTGGCCATATGTGGCACGTGGGGAAATATTTTCTCTAAATGGCGTATTTTGACGAAATAATGACGAATTCAAGAAATTACAGAAAATACAGACATTTATATAATATAAGTTCCATCTTTGAAGTCGGTTAAAACTTGCAAAAGTAGGTAGGTACTCGCTATGGTTTTAAATGTATTAGCCCAAGCGACGGCCAAACTTTTGTTATTTTACAAAAGCTGAATATTTCTCAGAGCATATCCCCAACACAGGTAAGAACGGTCTGTAACGTAGCGTACAGACTATGTAACATAACATGTTATAACATTGTTATTTATCATGTTTCCGATAATTTGGACACGGAATGATAAAAAACATGTTATAATAACATTTCATAATGGCATGTTTTATAACATTCAATGTCCACATTATCATCATACGAAACATGTTAAATAACAATGTTATAACATGGTATGTGACATAGTCTGTATGCACCCTTAGCTTACTACCTATTTCGAAGAAAATTATTCTCATTTACCATCGAGGTACTATCGAGGGGACAATAGTCCAGTAGCACCTCAATGTTCATAGTAGCCTGCACGATATTTCTGTCGAATGTTCCAACGCACACAATAACACTTAAGTACGGCATAGATGGCATGCTTACCCAGACCACAGACGAATAAAAAGGTGAAACGTAGCGTCAGATACATTTGGTAAAGATAACAATATTCCACTGTATACTAGTTTTCTTTTTGTTGAGTTAACATAACGTTGAGAAAGCTAGGCAACAAGTAACGGATGCTTAAATTCGAATGAGTCATAAATAGCAGATTGGTCGAGTGGTAAAATGAACTGATAAGGAAGCATGAGGCCCGAGTTCGAATCTCCATGCATTGCATGATTTTGTTATAATTTTGAGGGCCCCGTGGCGTAATCGCGAGAACGTTTGGTTGAACTTTAATGCCAGAGGTATCGAGTTCAAACCGCCGCGCAACAATGGATTTTCTATCGAAAAATATACGTGCGCTTTTGAAGTTTTTTTTTGGTTTGAAGGAAAAACATCGTTAAGAAACGAACAACCCCCGCATGGTGGTAGGACACTATCTAGTGTCCGCCTGGCCAGCTACCACCCTCAGGTTAGAAAATCTGTCGTCAAACATCTAATGTGTTCCGGCAGCTATACTTGAGGGCCAGTTCCCATTTTAGGCATAGCGTGCTTACCATCTTCGACGGCAACATCGCTTACCAACAAGTGAGATAGTGGTCAAACGCTAGTCTATAAAATATTTAAAATAAAAAACAATTATTAATAGCTTGTATTATTTTATATCTGTTTAAACAAACTTCGCTACTATAGGTAAATTGGTGATCTATGTTATATGTGAAATAAAATAAATAGCACGGTGATGTTATCTTAAGTTTTTGAGGAAATGAATACACAGCAACAATGTTTTTAAATAAACTGATTTACGACATATCGAAATATTATAAACTACTATTTTTATTTAATATTATATTAAATTGAAACCGTCTTCATTGACAATTTTATTCTTTGACAAAATAACACTCGTTTGGTTGCATCTAAGAATTGCTCTTTACCTATTGATTATTTAAGGTTATAAGCTTAATTATTCATTTTCTATAGGAAAAGAGGATAGAAGCTTAATCCTTTATAATCATAACTTACACAATTACTTATTACTAATTATCACATCCGGCACATCGCCTAGTTTTTATATACTTTTACATTAATATTTCGTGTATATTAAGCCTTCGTAAACCACTATATTCGCACATATTATGTCTGTCACGTAAATTTTCCCCAAACTAGATCCAGGGGGACTACAGCCAAGTAGCTATTATATAATCTGTGCTACAGTTGTTCAGGACATCTCTCGTCTCGCGCTCATCTTTGCATTAGATGGCATGGAAAATAATAATATGCCCATGGGGTGCGCGGCCAACATTCCATTAAATTAATCCATTAATAATTAAAATCCGTCTGAAAACACCAAATCTTATTAACACACTTTATTAACAATTTACTTTCACAACTAGGATTTCTCAACACTTATCACTCAGCAATAACTTACACTTATGCCGCTTTCACTATACATTTAAGATAATATAATTTATTTAGTCCATATCTATGCAATGCCTCAATATTCGCTGTCTTTAATAATTATATTTGCTTGCATTTTGATTTTTTAAGTTATTTTTTAACCAAACTTCAACCACCACCAAAGTTCATCAACCGACAATGTTATCTTCATACATTTATGCCATCAATACATTTTGTTTTAAATCTACCCTCATTATTTGTAAAACTGATAAAAGAAGCGAAACTGGTCTAGCTATTCTACAATTAATACATGCGCTCTTTCTAATGGATTCATAATGAGAGAGTGCGATATATGGGTCTTTCTATCTCTTCTATCTTTCTCTTTCATTATGTTACTTTCGAAACGTCTTATAGAAAAAGATCGTATGTGCATATTTTGCTGTCATGCTATTGTTTTTTGAGACTGCTTCTCCAATTTTGACCGATACTGTACATGTAAAATCGATGTCATTTACTCTACGTAGGTATGTACGCGAACGCGATATACCTACCTATATAGATACGCCATTACAAAGCCACTTGTGTTGTGTCGCTCCGAACTACGAACAAAAAAAAACATGGAAGAATTTCTTCAAGGAAGTTATGCGCAAATGTTGACCCTACGTCACGAATAAAATCGCGCACCCTCGGAACTACTCGGAAGTACTCGGAACTCAGTCACTGATTAAGCTAGCAATGTGTTCCAGTTAAAAATCGATCTTATCTTTTGGTGAATTGGGTTTAATTTGCCGTGTAATGTATGAATTACAGTGTACAAGAATATCTTAATGATAAATTTTAATTAATGAATTATCTTATTGGAATTATTTTAATTAAAGATTCAGACAAGATATCAACAAAAATTAATTGACATTTTCATAATACTATTATTTTTCCATTTATTCAATTGAAATTTGATATTAAAATTTATTATCGACAACAGTCAGCAGTTTTTGAGATATGGCGACCGCAAAGATAACTTTGTTTTTCATACAAACACTATGAAAAACAAAATTATTTTTTTAGTTGCGAAAAATCATAGTTACTTTACTGTGTTACGGAACCCTACGATTGCGAGTCCGACTTGTACTTGGTGAGTTTATTCAGTATTTAAAATTCTAATTATTGACAGCTGCCGCCATTGCCGGCTACGGACGGACGCACTAAACTCGTACATGGCACATTTGGTAAGCACCGCCTACCAAGGCACAAACTGTGTTGGGTCATTTTGTATTCTTGTACTATTCATTATTCTGTGGTATTGCTAGGAATTCTTCCATGTTTTTTTAAAAAAACTTTCGGTAGTTCTCGTACTAACTTCGTATATGCCCCATCATTGATTCTTGTCATATGTAATGGATGTATCCAATGACGCCTACAAATACGGCGTTTTCTTTTTACATTTTTGGTTCATTTGAATTCGTCATTGTTTCGTTAAAATACGCCATTTAGAGAAAGTATTTCCCCACATGCCACATATGGTCACACCATTGTCGTGTCTAGACAAGACGTCTTGTGTCTGTAGGCACGACATCTAGCCGACAAATCGACGTGTCTTATCCGACATAAGAAAAAATATCTTGTAATATAATTATATGGTCTTATATAACAATGAAGGCGACTGAATTTCTCATGTCTCATCAGACACAAGACACAAGAAAATATCTTATGATGTGCAAAAGGCCTTACGTGTAAAACAAGATGTCAATGCGAGATCCATTACCTGTCTGTGCAAAAAGAGAACTGTCGTGGCGCTAGTGGCGCTACGATGAACTAACATTCAAAGGTAATGAAGGAAGGTACACAGGTACCTACCTAGAAGCACACGATAACGATAAGACTAGGTACTTGTGGTAACATTTTTAGTCGTACTAGTAATGAAAGTAGTATTGTCGTTTGATGCAAAAAAAACAGTAAATTAAAACGACTGACGCGACCTCAATTTCTAGGACGGTTCTCTTTTTGAACGGACTCTATTCATCATATGCTATCATTTGTAGTGTAATAATATTGTCGGGGGCTATGAACTTTTTGCATGAAACAGCTAATGTTTTTTGTTTGCCGTTAAGTGAAAGTTGTCCATATTGATAAGTAATAAGTAGGTATATAATGCTTGTATACATACCTATACCTACAACATCGATGACGAAACCTTCAAACGACAGCTTATAATATTTTCTTGAACAGTAAAATACAGACGATCATATCAAATATACCGAAATTATAGAAATTCCATCTTTGAAGTCGGTTAAAACTAGGTACTCGCTTTGGTTTTAAATGTATTAGCCCAAGCGACGGCCAAACTTTTGTTATTTTTTTACAGCTGAATATTTCTCAGAGCATGCCCCATGTCCCTAACACAGGTAAAAGTACTACATATGTCCCCAATACAGGTAAGAACGGTCTGTAAGTGAGTAAGTAGGTAGGTATATGGAGTTGGGATAGTGGTTACTTGGGCACAGATTATATAATAGTTACTATGTAACAGATACTTCACTCCTCTACAAAAACACAATACCAACGTTTATTTCAGACAATACAAGCAAAAATGTGTCTAAGGCGCTCGACCTAGCGTTGTTATTACTTCGTTCAGCGCGCGATGTACCGGCGCGCCCCGATACAGTCAAGGGTTGACTCAATAAACTAAAAAAAACAAGTTTACAAATTATTTTAATTTACCTTACAAAATTAAATCAAAGTTACTAACTAAGAGTCGAATTTTATGTCGTAAAAGTGAATTTTACGCCGTCTTGTCATTTTAGTATCGGTAGCATAAAAACTGAAACATATTGTGCTTGTTTTTTGTCAAACCCGCAAAATTACTATGAAAAACTTAAATCGTTTCTAAGACAGAATACGAATGCGCAGTTATCCCGTCATTAGAATAATAATATACGTTGCGCGCGCGTCAGCAGTGACAACCGACTGGCAGATAGTACCGGCGCAGGTGACGAAAGTTTAGGTATAAATCGCAGTAGCTATGGGCGAGTGAGGGAGGCCTAACTTGGGCAAGGAGGTAGTAAAGAGCTATAGGTACCTACCTACCTACTACGGTTACAACCACAGTTTTACAATCATATTGTAAAACTGTGCATGCAACCCCCTGCCTGACACCTAGGCATGCAGAAACTTTAATAAATTATAGTACTTTCGTTATAGTATAAAAGCTGGTTTTTACATAATGTTAGGTATAACTTTTTTTTTTTGACCCATTAAAATCCTTAATGGACACCAACTCGCCCGGGGGAGCGAGATGATTATGTGGGACTCGCTGCCTAAAAGGCAGGATACCGCACTAAAAACCTGGGGTGAGCCGTCATCCACCGTAGTGGGGCAAGATGGGATCGCGCTGGCATTCACCACCTTGCCCCGGTGGCAAACCCAAATGGGCCTCTGCCGCTGTGGAGGGATAACCTTGCTCACCAAGGTCACCCCTCAACCGTCACGTGGGGTAGTGCAAGCCGTTGAAGAGCCCCCGACTCTCCAACAGTTACCCCACAATGACAGAGGAGTGTGGCTCGTCTTCTCGTCAAACTTACCACACCCTCTGTCCCTCTGATGACTGGTGTGCGAAGAGAAAATACCCCTACTCGCACACCGTCCGCTTTTCGAATCGCATGCCATTGCCAGTGGCATGCGAGACTCCACTCTACGACCGTCACCGACCCCACCACTTGGCCCATTGGGCCCACGACCCAGGTACACAATGTGCACCCCTCAATAACAGAGGAATGCGGCACGCGCTCTCCTCAGCAACGCCCCACATCCTCCGTCCCTCTAATGACAGGTGTGCGAAGGGCAGATACCCCTACTCGCACACCGTCCACCGTCCGGCTCGCATGACGAAAGCATGCGAGCAGCCCTCTTGCAGCCGTTACCGGCCCCGCCACTAAGTCCGAGCATTATGCTCAGACCCACCACCGGGCGGCTCCCACCACCGAGCCCGCCCTGCCCCGTCACACTGTGCCCTCTGCTAAATATCAGAGGGACACGCGGACGAGCCCCTCACATCGGAACTTCGCTATCAGTCGACAACTTAACCCAGTTGACTGGGAAAAGTTGTCGGCCGATACCCAGGGTACACCACGAGGAGGTGTTCCGACCCGCACCCCATGTTAGGTATACTACCTACTACAGCTACCGCTATCTACTTGGGGACCTATATAAAATGTTTACCGTAATAGCCAAACAGTTTTAATGTTAATAGTTTTTCTTACATTTTGCCAGAAACAGTAAAAGTCTAGTGTAGGTCGTGAGCTCTTAGCTTACTACCTACCTACCAATATAGAAGAAAATTATTCTCATTTACCATCGAGGTACATGTATGTGGCTTTTTAATTCGAACACAAGTTTGTGTTATGTCGCTCCGAACGAAAAACGATATTGTCCTATAATAAATATACACGCATACCCGTGCGAGTGAAACAGTAGCGAAAGTTTTTGCAAACTAAAATCTTCTAAATTACATCTATTATAGGTATTACCCCTTTATTAGGCCCCTTTACATTGGGACAACGCGTTTGTGTTTGCGATGTGTATCTGGGCCCCTAGACGCTAACGCAAGTTCAAATGTATGGAATGACATATATGTTTCCGCAACAAAGATGTCATACCCATACATTTTGAACTTGCATTAGCGTGAATGGAAACAGGAAATTGGATTTTGTCTGCCCTTTCACACATTTGCCCAACGCGTGAGCGCTGTTTGCGGTGCGCACCAAGATCCTTGTGCACAAAAAACCGACACAATGTGGTTTGCCGGCCACCGGCCGCCAAGCCAACTGTGATTCGCAACTAACGTTCCGCATAATAGTAGCCATGCGCAGAATACTTCACTAAAAAGAAATCGTTCAGTACTTCAGTCTATCACCGCGAACTACTTCAGTCTATCACCGAGAACTACTTCAGTCTTTTAGTTTAGTACTTCATCTACTTCAGTTGCTCAAAATTTGAGTTTATCAGTCGGACGAGGATTGAATGGATTGGCTTGGCATAGTCTCAGTGCGCGAGTCAGTGCCTGAATGAAACAGAATGATATGCCGATTAATACAATAGAGTGTGACAGCTACAATGCCGTCGGTAGCTGCAGTCATTGGCGCTGATGGCGCGCGCGCCACTTTACTATGAATTACGAAATTAATCTGAAAATGATCCTTATTACTATAGAGGTAAAGTAATATGAGTTTGAATTAAGTTTCTTTTATTAGCGCTACATGACTTAACGTTCGGCAGTAATCGGCATAAATCGGCGAGTCGGCTGTTGAAGTATTTTATTCTTTCTCGACTCGAATACGAAAATTTCAAGCGACGAAGCAGATGAAGTAATTGGACTACTGAAGTATAGCTTAGGCAAGTGAAGTACAGAGTGAATGACAAGAAACAACTGAAGTACTTCAATTGAGTCAGTCGTTCGCGAACTACACACGCCTACAAAATAGCCCCTACACATTGGTTCAATGCATTGGCCCAAAGCGTTGGCGCAATGTGTACAGGGGCCTTTACCGTTCGTTAGGTAGGTGCATACCTGATAAAGTACCTACCTATAGGTAGGTAGGTAGATACAACAAGAACAACTTACTTACCTCTTTTTATCCTTAGGGAATCTATAAAATCTCTTATCCTTGTCACGTCTACTTGACAAACAGCCGTAAACAGCACAAGAATACCCCATTGTAACTGTAAAATACAATTGTCGCTATTCGTCGTCCTCGTGTGGCGCGTCCCGTGCGTGCGATGCGTGCTCCAAGTCAGCAGTCAGCTCCTCGACAGCTCAAATCAAAAAGAGAATGAACAAATTCTCAAATATTCTCAATATCTGTCGGCGACCGGCGTGGTGCAGATGAGGTGAGGAAGCCCCGATTGGTGGGGGGACACAGCTGCTTGCTGTGTCCATTCAACATTCAATATAATCTACCCTACGTTACTTACGTTGGTGTGTAGGTAAGGTTCTGAAAGAGGGCGCTATAATCAAACTTCAAAACTCGATAAACTTACCTAATTCAACCATGAAATAAACTAAACGTAGTATGCATAATCATATTCAAAGACATTTTAAATAGTACTTCCATGGTAGAATTATTTATATTATGTTTTGTGGTAGTTTATAAATGTCATGGCGGATGAGGTAAGATTATCAAGTTTGATAATGGCGCCCTCTTTTAGATTTCTCAATAAATACAATTAATTTAGCTTTTCAGTTTGTTGCATAAATGATTTGCGAATTAGTATTACATTTTTCTCATAAATAACGACAGAGTGCGCTATAGTAAATGAGGTTTTGATGATCGGGTGTAAATTAATAAAATCAACCGTAATAAAATTTAATAATTTATTTGCGAAGGAAAATGTCAATTAAGTATATTTTTTATAAGTATTGACTTTCAGAATGTAGCGAGACTGCAAACGTTCTTGAGTTTAGTTAGTTAGTAGTTTTACTTATAATCTAATCACAACACAGTATAATATTTACGCTAGGTTGAAATTTTAGAATCTCCTGTTATATTGAGCTCGAAAACCATAGTCTGATCTTCCGTGACCAAGGAAAGGTTGGCTGTAGAAACCACCAGCAGAAATGTCAGTGTTTTTGTTAGGATGCCACAGTCCTTCACCAGTAGCTTTGAACTGAAAAAGTAAACAATATATTTATAAATAATAAAAGACGTTCTAAATTAAATTAATTGTAATACCCAGTGGCGTTATAACAATTTTACTAATATATTATTGTAAAGTATGTTTTAGCGCCATCTATGGCAATTTTGACAAAGTATTAACAAAAAGAGTAAAGAACAAGTTTTCGTTGAAATGGTACGGTAATATAGTTTTACTATTATCAATTAGATGGCGCTGATAGAACATATTTTAAAATGTTAGTAGTCTGAATAATATCGTTTAAAAACTAAAAAACAACCGACTTCAATGCCGCGCTATTCATTTTCAGTACCAATTTTGAGATGTTTATCTCAATATCTCTGGAGATACTTATCATACCTCGATAAAATTACCATGGTACCACACTTGAGATATCTCCTTTCGAACAAAAATAGAATAATCGAAATCGGTTCATAAACGACGAAGTTATCCGCGAACAAACATAAAAAAAAAAAAAAAAAAAAAAAAAAATATACGGTCGAATTGAGAAACCTCCTCCTTTTTTTGAAGTCGGTTAAAAACAAAAGCAATGAGAGTTTTGGCGGGAACGTGAAATAGTGCTCATTTTTTTTTTCCATTTTGTTTGACACTGACACTATAGCGATTTCTTTTTAACCGACTTCAAAAAAAGGAGGAGGTATCTCAATTCGACCGTATATTTTTTTTTTTTTTTTTTTTTTGTTTGTTCGCGGATAACTTCGTCGTTTATGAACCGATTTCGATTATTCTTTTTTTGTTCGAAAGGAGATATCCCAAGTGTGGTACCATGGTAATTTTATCGAGGTCTCCAGAGATCTTGAGATAAACATCTCAAAATTGGTACTGAAAATGAATAGCGCGGCATTGAAGTCGGTTGTTTTTTAGTTTTTAAACGGTATTATTCATGTTCGTCTCGTTCACAGCGGTTCACAGACTAAGTAGAGATGCTACGCATGTCTCGCTTCGTTCATAAACCTATTTTTAACCGACTTCAAAAAAAGGAGGACGTTTCTCAATTCGACCGATTTTTTTTTTTTTTTTTTTTATGTTTGTTCGCGGATAACTTTGTCGTTTATGAACCGATTTCGATTATTCTTTTTTTGTTCGAAAGGAGATATCCCAAGTGTGGTACCATGGTAATTTTATCGAGGTATGATAAGTATCTCCAGAGATATTGAGATAAACATCTCAAAATTGGTACTGAAAATGAATAGCGCGGCATTGAAGTCGGTTGTTTTTTAGTTTTTAAACGATATTATGTATTCTTGCATTGTCTCTAATTATTTACTTTGAGTTTTTATTATTCGTGTGTACCTATTACTTATCATAGTTTATATTGTATTGTATTGTGTATTAAAGTAAGTATGTTTATCACAATATCTATACTAAAATATGTATTTTTATTTCCTTTTTACTAATTTATATTATTCGCGATAGTCCAACCCCTAGATAGGTCTATCTTTTTTCTTTACCTTTTTAGCACTACACGTGTGTATTTGATTTATTTAAGTACCGAGATAGGATAATAACTGTATTCTTTTCTTGATTGTTATTATATATATATATATATATTCCCTTTTTAGGGTTCCGTAGCCGATTGGCAAAAAACGGAACCCTTATAGATTCGTCATGTCTGTCTGTCTGTCTGTCTGTCTGTCCGTCCGTATGTCACAGCCATTTTATTCCGAAACTGTTAGTACTACAGAATTGAAACTTGGTAGGTAGATGTATTCTGTGAACCGCTTTCCGATTTTTATACAAAAATAAAAAATATAAAAGTTTAAGGGGGGGGGGGGGGGGGAGGGGCCATCCCATACATGGAACTGAAACAAAAAAAAATTTTTTTTTTCAAACCTATACGTGTGGGGTGGGTGTCTGTGGATAGGTCTTCAAAACTGACATTGAGGTTTCTAAAATATTTTTTTCTCAATCATTTGAAAGATAGGCGCGTCTAAAGTGGTAAAATGTGTGTCCCCCCCCCCCCCCCCCCCCCCCCCCCCTCTAACGCTGTAATATGTAATATGTAATATGCTGTAGATCTTAATAAAAACTAACAACGAAAATTGGTTTGAACGATATACAATCAGCAGTTTTAGAGATATGGCGACCGCAAAGGTAACTTTGTTTTTCATACAAACACTATGAAAAACAAAGTTAATTTTGTAGTTGCGAAAAATCATAGTTATGGTATACTTAACTGTGTTACGGAACCCTACGAGTGCGAGTCCGACTTGCACTTGGCCAGTTTATTTATCTTTAGGTACGTTAAGTAGTATAAGTTGTGTAATGTGCTAAATAAATGTATTTTCTTTCTTTCTCTCATTGTACTTTTCCAGTGGATTGTATCGTGAATAAATGCGAGTGTAACGAAACATTACAACGTTGAATTACATGCTATTTGTGTTCTCACCAAAATTTCACTGAAAATCTTCAGTAAAGTCCACATCTTTACTTTTTTTTTTTTTGTTTTTTTTTTTTTTTTTTTTTTAAAGATTACTCGCAATGTGGGTTGCACATTACTAGTATTCTTGTTAACCCCTCCAACTAAGCTAAATATGCTTGTGTCTGGAGTGGGTTCACGTCAATAGTGCAATGGGTGGGGTGGGGATCGAACTCACGACCTCTCGATCGCCAGTCCGACACCCTATCCATTGGGCTATTGCCGCCTTTGGAATGGAATCTGGAATGTTACTTTGACTCAATGACTTGAATTTACAAAAACTTGAACAATTCGAATACTTGACACCTTTGAGTATTCACCTAACTAAATACACTAATTCTGTGGAGCTATAAAGAAACTAAAAAAAACCATAATGTAGTTTGCAGTTGCGCCGTAGTATTGTATTCTCTTTGAGTTGCGCTTTGCCTTATAGAATAAGCACTGATATAATATCACATGTAGGTATTTATTATGTGATAGAAAATGATTATATGTGATAGATATTAATTCTTACCGCAGTATGTCCTCCAATAGGCTTGCTCAGATCAATAGCTGCCTTAGCGTTCTGGTCCGCCCAGTTTAGGCCACCTCCAAACTTAGTGCTGTCACCATAAGGTCCGAGAACTCTGGATCCGTATGCCGAAGCATCCAGCTTACCACGTTGGTCTTTGAAGATCTCATGGTTGTAGCCACCTTTACCCTAGTTAAGAAAAACAGTACAAAATAATACTTTGTTGTTGAGTAGGTATCCAGCCCCCTGATTCACAGTCATTCGAAAACCTTTTCGGATTCGAAAGCTGCATTTTTTATTTTGAATAATCCGTTTCCAATAAGAATCACTGATTTTTTCGAATAGAAATATCCAAAGTAACCGATCGGAGCATTGTGAATTGCAAAGATCCAAGTCGAAGTAAAGGCAGTTTTAGAATCAGAATTTGCTTTCCAATGAGTGAGAATAACCCTGCTGGAGTTATCAGCAGTAATACTTGCATTTTTGAATACCTAATGATTACCTACTCCGAGAGCTATAAATTATCTTAAAGAATTATAAACTATCTGTCAACCAAATTTCATCCAAATCCGTACAACCGTTTCTGCGTGGTTCAATAACAAACGTACAAACATACAAACTTTCACATCCTACGTAGGAATACATTGTCGCCTCGATTAGGTAAAAAGTAGCTAATTCTTTTGAAAAATTGGTCAATGGTTACTTACAAAGAGTCCACTGTCATCTTGTCCCAAGTTTACGAAGATCTTCCCCTTGTCTCCAACCTGCTTGTCCCAGGAAATATCTCGTGGGTGTCTGCCCATCTTCAAGTGGCGGTATTGTGGGTGCCTGAAATTGCAGCAAAAATACCTTGTTAATGCTTACTTACTTGTCTTTTTACAATATAATAATCATATATACTTTTTATTTAAGTTGTAGTGTTTTACCGCTGGACAAAGCTCTACCCCATTTACTTTCAAATCTTTTTACCCCTTGATAGTTCAAGCCAATTCCCTTCGAAGGTGTTGAGGTCGTCCTTGGAAGTCCTCTTCACCTACATTGAAGATAATTATAATATTATTACGAGCCTTAATGTGTCCCACTGAAGGGCAAAAACCTCTTTCCATTTTCTTAACGTCTCACGATCTTAGGCAAACCAATCGTAACGCAGACTACTAAGATACTTATAGTACGTAATAGTAAACCAATCTTTGAGCGTAGATCGTTCCGCCATCTCCGTCGAAGTCTGCTGCCTCAGTTAATAATAGATCTTTTCTATTCTTATATTGCTTGACTTTTTCAATCAAATCGTGGTCAAGTTCTTGTGTATCTAGAAATAACTAGTCTTACTGTTTAATGAACTCGGCTCGTTTCGCTGATATGGAGTCTTGTGCGTACGCGCACGCTGCCAAAGCAATCAGGCACAGGAAGAATTTCATTGTGGTCTGAAAAGTACAATTTTATAAATTAAATACTTTGTCTAAGTAGTGCACATTGCCCGCGTTTCGTGGATGTAGCTCGTGTATATAACATAAGTAGTTAGATTCATGGGAAGCCAGAATTCTGGTAATCCAAAGATTTACGTGCAAGTCTTTAAGTATGTACAGCCAAGAAGTGCCCTTATCTGTCTAGACTACTATACCGTCTTACGTACAATAAAACGTTATTCTAATAAAAAGTTGATTAAAATAAATTAATAATATAAAATAAAAGTTACCTACAATATTAAAATCCACGACATCCGTCAACTCTGAAGCACGGTCGAATTCTGGCTACCTCAAAAAGGCCTGGAAGCCTTTTTATATCGAAGTCCCGATAAAGAAGGCATAGAATAATAGCAGAATGTACTGCTCAGCCGGAGGTAAAATCCCCTTGCCTGGTTTAGGGATATAATATTATTTCAGATAGCGACTACAGAATGTTTAGTAGTAAGTATTGGTAGTGTGATTCATAGTTTCTTAGCGTCGCGTGTTGATTTGTTTCGGTTATTATGAACACATACTTGAATTTATTATTTTATATTAGAGACATTCTTGGTTGTCGATCGTGTATATGAATATCCCACCAAAAACATTCTGTAAAAAACTAGCCAAGTCTCGATGGAGCTGCTCGTTTATCTCTAAAAAGTAATGAAATCTAGACAAAGTCGTGCCAAGTCTAAGGTTCCTTACTGCGATTTCTTTATTATCAGAATACTGATGATCATGAGTGAGTGAGTGTCATAAATGCGAAACTTAGCTTTCGCTTAACTTCGGAACTAAATGACCTACAGAGTTGAATTTTTTTATTTTAAGTTTTGAGGGTCATGATACTGGATGACGAAAATTTCTGCGTTCTGGTCTTATCCAGAGGTACTCAAATAGGGATCTGAAAATGCGGCGAAATGGTTCCAGTAAAGGATGGTACGGCAGTGTTTGCTTCGCGCTCGACTTGGCGGGGGCACTGCCGTGTCCCCCGATTACATAATTTAAGATCGTTTACAAATGCGACTTCAAATGCCGCGTTAAACATTTTCAGTAGGTACCAAGTTAAGATTTATGGAGATGTAATCTATGAGCTAAAAAAATAATAATTCGAATCGGTTCACAATTGGCGGAGTCCGTGTAACAAAAAAAAGTAGACGAATTGGGAACCTCCTCTTTGGAAGTCAGTCAATCAGGGTGAAATTAACGTCGCTGCATCATCATCAGCCTATCTCTGTCCACAGCTGGACATAGACCTCACCTATGGCACGTCACAGAGCTCGATCTTCAGCTCTTTGTTTCCAACCGCTGCCAGCCAGCTTGCGTATATCATCGCTCCACCTAGCTGGAGGGCGCCCTACATTACGTTTACCGAGTCGTGGTCCTCCCTAGAACACGTCTACCGCAACGGTTATCGGTTCTACGACAGATGTGACCAGCCCACTGCCATTTCAGCTTTTAAATTTAAAAATTTAACTGATCTTAGTTCATAACTTTTTAATTTTTTTGTTCGAAGACTAATGTTACAGGACCAAAGTTGTAGAGAATTAGATTTGCAACAAATGCTGGTATACAAAAGTAAAAAGTCAAATCATTTATTCAGTAGGTACTAGCTGTGCCCGCGACTTCGTTCGCGTGGAATAGTGTCTTTGGGTAGCATTAACAAATATGACACATACGTATCCCAACTACACCGCGCCGTACCACGCCACGCTAATCCCCCCTTCCCTCCTCCCCCCACATACCCTCCCCTCACCCCCCCCCACTTCCCCCTCCCCTCCCCTTCCCCTCACTTCCCTCTCCTCCTCTCCTTTCCCCCACTTCTCCCTCCCCTCCCCTCTCTCTTACCCCACTTCCCTACCCTACCGTTCCCCTCACTTCACTCTCCCCTCCCCCTTTCCCCTTCCCCTCACTTCCAGCTCCACTCTCCTCCCTCCCCCTTCCTTCTCCCCCTTCCCCCTCACAAACTTTGAATGTCATATTTATTTACATAGAATCAACAGCCTAATCAATAAGTTTCAAGCTTTTATCAATTATCAATAATAATAATATAATATGATATAATATAATATAATATGGTATAATTAACAATTTCTAGCTTTAATAATGACGATACTTCCTTACAACTTTTCATCCCCCCTTTCAATCCCTTACAACCCTCTTATCGCATTAAAAAGTAGCCTATGTCCTTTCTCAGGCTCTAGACTATCTTTGTACAACATTTTATTTTAAAAATCCGTTGAGTAGAACATTAACATAATCCTTACATATTTTACATACTTACACACTTTCATCCCCTATTCCCAATTGTTATTTTAGACCCTTGAGGGTAAAACTTTTACAAACTTTGAATGTCATATTTATTTATATCAAATCAACAGCCTAAAAAATAAGTGTCAAGTTTCTAGCTCTTAAAATGACGATACTTCCATACAACTTTTCATCTCCCCTTTCAACCCCTTACAACCCTATTTTCGCATTAAAAAGTAGCCTATGTCCTTTCTTAGGCTCTAGACTATCTGTGTACTAAATTTCATTTAAATCGATTCCGTGGTTTAGGCGTGAAAGTGAGACAGACAGACAGACAGACAGAGTTACTTTCGCATTTATAATCTATATATATATATATATACTAATATTATAAAGAGAGAACATTTGTATTTTTGTATGTTTGTAATGATTTGGCTCAAAAACTACTGAACCGATTTAAAAAATTCTTTCACTAATATATAGAATGGACTTTCGAAATGAAAATAGGCTATATATTATCCCGATTAAATCAAAGGTACATCCGTGGAGACCTAATTTGCAACCTAAGTCGACAAAAAAACGGTCGAAAAAACACGTTTCTTTCGAACGCTGCTCAATTAAAAATAGATAGAAGAATATTTTCTATGGAAGAGTTGTACAACTTAATAAGACCTACAAAAAAGTCCGCGACAGAATATGTCTATCTCTTAAGGTTGCCTCACAGTAACCATTTTAATCTTTAATTTTTGATAAAAAATATTACATTATTTCCAGGGCTATTTTCAAGTATATAGTATTAATCCTTATCCAAATAATTACGTTAATTAGCTTGACCACATATTATAGATTAAAATTGTCTTTTACAGTATATAACTCAAATGAAAACTCTAGAAGATATCACAGATTTCACATACACGCATCGCAAAATTAATAAATATTTGCAGTGAAACCACAGAATAGGTCATAGTTACTACAAAAATATTATTATAAGCTTAGCTTTTCTGTAGATCCCCACCGATCACAATCAATTTAAAGTCAATATAGTATAATAATATGATCTATTGTATAAAATAAAAATGATCTATATATATAATATAATATTTTAAACTACTCCGACTGATCTATGTATAATCTTTTCATTAAAAGCGTTCCAATGACTCTAAACACGACATTTAAAATCTGAGCTGTAAGTTGGTGAGGATTTCAGTATTCTGTAGAGTCCAGGAGATGTCCCAGCATCAGGTCAATGATTCCATGTTCTTACAATATCGTTGAAGAAGAAGATTTTCGAATTGATCAGACCTATGAAAGTTGATTAAAGCTTATAGTTTTATAACCATTGACCGAATTTTCATGAATCAAAGCTAAGAACACTCTCGATGAAGACATCTATCAAAAAAAAACTATCTATAATAAAATCAAAATCGGTTCACCCGGTTGGGTGCTAAGATGCTACAGACAGACACACAGATACACACGTTAAACGTATAATACCCCTACTTTTTGCGTCGGGGAACGCCGTAAGGTTACGGCGGCAGATGTTCTCCTTGGTGGTAAGCTACTTTTCAACCGACTTCCAAAAAGAAGGAAGTTCTCAATTCGTCTGTATGTTAATTTTTTTTTCTTTTTTTGTGTGTGTATGTTACGCGATTACCCCGTCAATTGTGAACCGATTCGAATGATTATTTTTGTAATCGGTAGGGTACGTTTCCGAGGTGGTCTCATTGTAATTTCATTGAGATATGATAAGTATGTTCAGAGATATGACGATAAACGTTTCAAACTTGCTACTGAAATTGACTCGCGGGGCATTGAGGTCAGTTGTTTTAGTTTTTAAACTATCTTAATTATTGGTAGATTTAATGATCACACGAAAACCCATGATTCACGAATGCACATACAACTTTCATTAGTAGATATATAAAGCTAGGATTAGAACCAACGACCCTCGGGTCAGAATCAGGGTAACTATCCTTTACGCCAAAGAGCCGCCCAATATCACAACGTGAGTATTATAAAACAATGTCCATCACTGCGTCTGTCTGTCTGTCTGTCTGTTCGCAATAATCTCAATAGCTTCTGAACGGATTATCGTGCGGTTTTCACCAATAGCCAGAGTGTTTATGTGGAAGGTTTAAGTGCATAATTCGTTAGGTTTTGTGTAAATTGGTTGAAATATTGCGATGATTGTTAAATATGTTAATATTTTATATTCGATGCAACAAAGTGATGCAAATTTTGTAGGCATATATGTTCTACCCGTGCGAAGCCGGGGCGGGCTGCTAGCCACTACATAAAGTCCTCCGCCGGGTCTGTCTGTCTGTCTGTTCGCAATAAACTCGAAAACTTCTGAAAGGATTTTCATGCGGTTTTCACCAATAGATAGAGTGATTAATGAGGAAGGTTCATGTGTGTAATTCGTTAAGGTTTTGTGTAAATTAGCTTAAATATGATGATGATAATTTATACTCGACGCAAAAGCTGATGCAAAAATGTTGGCATATATGTTCTACCCGTGCGAAGCCGGGGCGGGTCGCTAGTATTATATACTTAGGAAGTTAGGATTAAAAATTTGCACTTACACACGTCAAATAATATTAAATAGATCATATTCAATAAAAAATATTATAGATATAACAGAAACACAACTCATTGCTTTGAATTTATAAAAAAATAAACTGGCCAAGTGCAAGTCGGACTTGCACTCGTAGGGTTCCGTACCACACTACAGTATTTTATAAGATCGAGCAAAAAATACCACTATTATTTTTCGCCAGCAAAAAATAATAATTAATAAACATTTTATTTCTTATAACGCCATCTAACGTCTAACAAAGGTGTTAGGGATCGACATTTCAATATAACGCCATCTTTGGTACGTTTACCTAACTAAGCGTTCATAGATTTATTTTTTTAAAAGATTACTCGCAATGTGGGTTGCACATTACTAGTATTCTTGTTAACCCCTCCAACTAAGCTAAATATGCTGGTGTCAGGAGTGGATTCACGTCAATAGTGCAAAGGGTGGCGTGGGCATCGAACTTACGACCTCTCGATCGCCGGTCCGACACCCTATCCATTGGGCTATTGCCTCCTAAATATAGATATAGATGGCTTGAAATGCCGAAAAAACACGTTTCTTGTATGGGGACCCTCTATAATTTTTAACTTTATTCTGTTTTTAGTATTTGCTATTATAGCGGCAACAGAAATACATCATCTGTGAAAATTTCAACTGTGTAACTATCACGGTTCATGAGATACAGCCTGGTACTGTTTGTAACTGTTGAATCTACTGGTGTTTCGGAAGTATCTCCCATCAGAGAAGAAACACCAAGAAACTCTATGGGGCTTGTCACTTGTTTTAATTCATTTATTTTTAATTCATATTAAATATTTTTTTTAATTTACAACAAATAATTATGTTATCATACAATTTATATTATATTTTGGAGCTTGGGCCATTCAGGCCAAGCATTTTTGTCTATACTAATATTATAAAGAGAGAACATTTGTATTTTTGTATTTTTGTATGTTTGTAATGATTTGGCTCAAAAACCACTGGACCGATTAAAAAAATTCTTTCACTAATATATAGAATGGACTTTCGGAATGAAAATAGGCTATATATTATCCCGTTTAAATCAAAGGTACATCCGTGGAGACCTAATTTGCAAACCTAAGTCGACAAAATAACGGTCGAAAATACACGTTTCTTACGAATGCTGCTCAATTGAAAACAGATGGAAGAATATTTTCTATGGAAGAGTTATATAACTTAATAAGACCTACAAAAAAGTCCGCGAAAGCATATGTCTATTTCTTAAGGTTGACTCACAGTAACTACATTTCTCATACAAATTGAATTTTGACTTTTAAATTCTTAACTCTTTAAATTTCTGGACGCTCCTCCCCATTACATACATTAATGGCTTAACGAATGGGGATTAATGTATCCCGACTGTTAAAGTCTCTATATTCCATATAACAAAGTATAATTTATTTTATGAGTGTATCGACCGAGAAATAATTTAAATGGTATAGTTTTTTGATATCCCTAAACAGAAGTCTAAACTACTAGACTTACTTGTTTTTTCTTTTCAGTTCGTTTTTTAACACCACTTTTTGTGCAGTCGGGTTTTTTGATTTTTAAATTTAATGTTTTATTTAACACTTTTTAGTTAAGTAAAGGACGGCAAATTCCGTAATCTACCCCAACGGGGAAAAGGCGTGATTGTATGTATGTATGTATATTATATAATATATTAATTCGTTTCACTTTATAGACTTATTTAATTTAACTAAGTATGTATTTGTTTTGTCATCTAGGTATTCATTGAGCGTAAAATACGCTTTGTTAATTAGTAACTCCTTCTATCCTGTTCTATACTTTATACTTGTAAAACAGTCGGGAAGCTTATAAAATATCTTGCTTTTGCTATGTTTATTTTTCATCAACAATGATTTATTTTATGATTTGAGACGTGTAAAAGTGCGTATATTAATACTACCTACTTACTGAATAAATGCTTTGACTTTGACTTTACCGCCATCGCATGTGTACCGGAACTGTATATTTTCAGCTTAGAGCTGGGATGAATCAGGTTATGTTTGAACCTTGTTTTGTCTCCTCTAGCCACCTCTTTTTCTAGAATAGAAATTGGTATATATACGTACCAATTTGCACATTTCAAATATATATATTGACGTTAGCGTTAATATTTTATTGTTTATGAAATGGGGCCAGCAGGATTCCAGTACTATTATATTTACTAATATTTTTTTTTTTTTTTTTTTATATAATATAGATCGGCAAACAGGCAAGCGGCCCACCTGATGGTAAGTGGTCACCGCCGCCTATTGACATCTGCAAAACCAGAGGTATTGCCGGTGTGTTGCCTACCCTTATTAGTGAGCACTCTCATTACTCTTCGTTTGAAGCTACTAAGGTTGAAGGTTTCAGGGAAAGTTTCAGGTGGGAGATCATTCCACATCTTACAGGTACGTGGGAAGAACAGTCGTGTGAAACGAGTAGTATGTGATGCCCACGTATCTATAATGTGCGGATGTGCTTTTTGACGGTGTCGGGAGTTCCGATGGTAGAAACGGGACGGAGGAATGATATTAAAAAGCTCTTCAGAACATTCCCCGTGATAGTACCTATAGAAAAGGCTAAGAGAGCCAACGTCGCGACGAAGACTCAAAGGTTCCAATTTATCAGTTAGCTTGGGGTCGTCGACAAGTCTAATAGCTCTTCTCTGAAGGGAGTCAAGTGGTTGCAGTTGATATTTCGGTGCACCACTCCATAGATGAGAACAGTACTCAATGTGTGGCCGAACTTGCGCCTTATATAACAACAGACGTTGGCTCGGGGTGAAGTACTGTTTGGCTCTATTTAGTACACCGAGTTTTTTAGCAGTAAGTTTTGCTTTGCATTCCAAGTGACTCCCAAACTGGACCTCGTTAGATATGTCGACACCCAATATGCTAATTGACTTCGACAAGGTAAGGGGAATGTTCTGAAAAAGCGGGGCAACAGGAAATTGTGACTTTTTGGCCGAGAAAACGATAGCCTGTGTTTTAGTAGGGTTAAATTGTACTATGTTTCGTAAACCCCAGGCCGAAACATTTTCTAGGGAACGCTCCACCTTAGACACTAGCTCTGATCTCCTAGCATCGATGTCCGCCTTGGAGGCATTTGCTTGACCTGTGTAATGAGCATCACCCGTGCTGTCATCCGCATAGCAATGAATATTACTGATTTGCAATAGGTCATTGATATGCAAGATGAACAGCGTTGGGGATAGCACAGATCCCTGTGGAACTCCGGCGTTAATCGGCATGGTCTCAGAACAAGCACCATCAACGACGGCTTTTATGCTTCGACCATACAGAAAATTGCCAATCCACATACAAAGCCTCTCAGGAAGTCCGTAAGAAGGTAGCTTAGCAAGAAGGGCCTTATGCCATACCCGATCAAACGCTTTAGCGATATCCAAGCTGACAGCGAGAGTTTCACCTCTGCTTTCAACGGTCTCTCCCCAGCGATGTGTGAGGAAGGCTAGAAGATCACCAGCTGATCGTCCATGACGGAATCCGTACTGATGGTCACTAATCAGCTGGTGTTCCTCTAAGTATCCTAAGAGCTGTGAGTTTATGACCCGTTCCATAACCTTGGAAAGAAGTGAGGTTATCGCAATAGGTCTGTAGTTTGATGGGTCAGTTCGGTCTCCCTTCTTGGGGACTGGATGGACGTGGGCTACCTTCCAGCATGACGGTACGATGCTTTTTTCATATGATAATGAGAAAAGACGCGTGAGTATAGGTGTCAATTCAGGGGCACAAACTTTAAGCACGATTGCTGGGATGCCATCAGGCCCACTCGATTTTCGCACATCAAGAGATAACAGCTCCTTCCGTACTGCACGCTGCGATATGCGTAATTCACGCATAATATTTTTACAGTACGGAAGTAAAGAAGGAACTGCATCTCCATCGTCGAGAGTCGAGTTAGAGGCGAATAGAGAACCCAGCAAATCTGCCTTCTCCTTCGCACTGTGGGCCAGAGTGTCATCGGATTTACGTAAGGATGGGAACATGGATTGGCAAAAATTTCCCTCGGCAGATTTAGCAAGCGACCAAAAAGCACGACTGCCAGACGGGTAGCTAATTAATTGATCGCCAATCCGACTTATATGGGAACATCTTGCCTTTGCTGCAGCTTTCTTTGCGCACCTGGAGGCATGATTGAATTTCTTTTTGTAGTCAGCAATATTAGGATCCTTAAGCCTGAGAGCCTCAGTCCAGTTTTTGTAGGCTGCTAGCTTTAGATTAGCCGCTACGGCGCAGGTCTTATCGAACCAGGGCCGACTCCGACCACCAATGCGTATATTCGAATACGGAATGAAGCATTCCATACCCTGCAACACGACATCAGCCACGAGATCGGCACAAGCTGATGGTTCACCCGACAAGAAACAAACCTGTCCCCAAGGATACGAGGCATAAAATTCGCGCAGACCATCCCAGTCAGCTGAACGAAAATGCCAAACCTTACGTTTGCCCGAAGGAGACAAGCGCTCGGGGCGCTGAACTTTCACTCTGGATTTTACCAAACAATGGTCAGACGAACCAATAGGCGCATCAACCTGCACATGATAGTTGGATGGGTTGGAAGTCATCATAAGGTCCAGTAATGAAGGTACATGGTCGACAATATCTGGCACTCTTGTTGGTTCAGTGACTAACTGAGAAAGACCATATGTAACAGCAAATTCGTGAACAGTCCGGCCAGCGTGGTCTGTTGTACGAGATCCCAACCATTCGGCATTATGGCCGTTAAAGTCACCTAAGAGTATCATTTCCGCAGCGGGGTATTGCTCCAATGCCATATCAAATCCATTAGAGATGTGTTCGAAAAGACGAGTTGTCTCTGCGTCACCAGAATGGGATCGATACAGACAAGCGTATATTCGAGTTTCTCCACCGTAGTCAACTCGCACCCAAAGCATAGATAAGTCTGAGACCTCAAAACCGTTAAGACGGCGACAACAAATATCCTCTCGGACAAAAAGGCATACTCCAGCTCGACGCACAAAACTATGCTCGAGTTTGTAGCCGGGGTAGTGGAGGTATGAAGTATCCGCCGGAGAAGATATTTGCGTCTCCGTCAGAAACAGGAGAGCGGGTTTGGCTGTCTCGAGATGGTGGTGCACGGCATTAATGTTAGAATGTATACCTCGGATATTGCAGAAATCAACGTCAAGAGTGGATTGCAAAGCCGCTGGTTTTGCTTTATTTCTTTTAGTTTTTATTTCCATTATTGATATGAGAGTTGGGGTTGATGTGCACTTCCAATGAAAAAGCTTTAAGGCAATATATATAAAAATTATGTTCAAGATAGACCTATATCATAATATGCTTACGCTTTTCTTTTGGCAAATAAGGTTTTGTGCGTCTACACTACTAAGTATGTATTACAATGGGGGATTTAACAACAAATACTAAAAACAAAATATAATTAAATATTAAAGGGGGTCTACATCACAGTGTGGTCTACATACAAGCACAGAATAATGAATAGTACAACTGAAAGTGACTTACGCGGCATGTAAAATCGTTTTTTTTTTCGATTTGTACGATCATAAATTATTTGTAATAAATATATTTTGAATCTCCATGTTAAGACCTTTAATTCGATACCCCACTCGATAGGTTTTGAAAAAAAAAATATTTTTGAACCCCAAATTTTGGCGTCTGAAATCCGCCATTTTGAATTTTTCCTTCTTTTATGTTTTCGTTGACACTCGCGCTAGCATGGCGAATCTATTGACGTGCCAATTATCAAAATCGGCCCTCGCATTTGGTCTCTAGTGTGCCACAAAGGAACAAACAGACATACATACATACATACATACAAACATAAATACATACATACACACATATATAGACTGATAAACACATTACCTCTCCTTTGCGTCGCGCAGTCGGGTAAAAAGCTCATAGTTTTATAACAATAGAACGAATTTTCATGAATCAAAGCTAAGAACACTCGAAAGATGCTATGCAGACACACAGATACACACGTTAAACGTATAATACCCCTACTTTTTGCGACGGGGAACGCCGTAAGGTTACGGCGGCAGATGTTCTCCTTGGTGTTAAGCTACTTTTCAACCGACTTTCAAAAAGAAGGAGGTTCTCAATTCGTTTTTTAGGGTTCCGTAGCCGAATGGCAAAAACGGAACTCTTATTAGATTCGTCATGTCTGTCTGTCTGTCTGTCGTCTGTAGGTAGATGTATTCTGTGAACCGCTTTCCTATTTTTTTATATAAAAGTAAAAAAAATAAAAGTTTAAGGGGGGGCATACCATACATGGAAATGAAACAAAAAAAAAATTTTTTCTTCAAACCTATACGTGTGGGGTCTATGGATAGGTCTTCAAAAGTGACATTGATGTTTCCAAAATCATTTTTTCTCAAAGTCAATCATTTGAAAGATAGGCGCGTCTAAAGTGCTAAAATGTGTGTCCCCCCCCCCCCCCCCTAACTTTTAAAGTATGGGAGTGAAAAATCTAAAAAAAATAAGTATATGCTGTAGATCTCAATAAAAACTAACAACGAAAATTAGTTTGAACGACATACAGCCAGCAGTTTTTGAGATATGGCGACCGCAAAGATAACTTTAATTTTGTAGTTAAAAAATCAATCATTAATTAGTGAAAAATCATAGTTATGGAATACTTAACTGTGTTACGGAACCCTACGAGTGCGAGTCCGACTTGCACTTGGCCAGTTTTTTCTTTTTTTTGTGTGGATGTTACGCGATTACTTCGTCAATTGTGAACCGATTCGAATGATTATTTTTGTAAGGTAGTTTTTGTTTGTAAGGATTATTTCGGTAGGGTACGTTTCCGAGGTGGTCCCATTGCAATTTCATCGAGATTTGATAAGTATCTCCAGAGATATGACGATAAACGTCTCAAACTTGCTACTGAAATTGACTCACGGGGCATTGAAGTCGGTTGTTTTAGTTTTTAAACTATCTTGGTAGGACTTGGTTGGTCTATAATTATTGGTAGATTTAATGATCTCACTACCTCTGTACGAAAACCCATGATTCATGAATGCACATAAAACTTTCATTGGTGGGTATATAGCTAGGATTAGAACCAACGACCGTCGGGTCAGAATCAGGGTAACTATCCTTCACGGCAAAGGGCCGTCCAATATCACTACGTAAGTATCATAAAACAAATTCCATCACTGCGTCTGTCAGTCTGTCTGTTCGCAATAATCTCAATAGCTACTGAACGGATAATCCGTATGCGGTTTTCACCAATAGCCAGAGTGTTTATGACGAAGGTTTAGGTGCATAATTCGTTAAGGTTTTGTGTAAATTGGTTGACATATGACGATGATTGTTAAATATGTAATATTTTATATTCGATGCAACAAACTGATGCAAATTTTGTAGGCATATATGTTCTACCCGTGCGAAGCCGGGGCGGGCTGCTAGTCATTAATATAGTCATTTATTGTAAAGTACGATTTCTTCATTAAATTGGATTTTACAAAGGTTTTAAATCTTCTCATAGACAGTTGATCAATATCTTTGGGAAGTTTATTATAAAATCGTATACAGTTCCCCAAAAAAGAACCGCTAACTTTTCACAACCTGAATTATTATAAAATGAATTATTGGTAAAATTAATCTATTTTTGTGTCTTGTATTGAAATTATGTACATCGGACCTCTTATCATAATCATTTAAATTTTTGCGTACATACATAATATTTTCATATATGTATTTATTGATACCTGTGAGAATTATAATCTCCATAATTTTTTCACGGAATGAGTCTCGCGACTTCATGGTACAAATTTTCTGTGTCAGATAAACCGTAATAACCATTTGCACCACTTTTTCCAAGATGGCGGCCGTCAACACCAAGGGACAAGAGTTGCGACCCCAACTTGGAATTTAACCTTCACTAGCCCCCCTTTGACATCTAAACAATAAAATTACTTCCTCTGAAAAATGTACGATAAGGCTAAATAAACTGGCCAAGTGAAGGTCGGACTCGCACTCGTAGGGTTCCGTAACACAGTTAAGTATTCCATAACTATGATTTTTCGCAACTACAAAATTAACTTTGTTTTTCATAGTGTTTGTATGAAAAACTATCTTGTAACTATAGTTATCTTTGCGGTCGCCATATCTCTAAAACTGCTGACTGTATCTTGTTCAAACCAATTTTCGTTGTTAGTTTTTATTGAGACCTACAGTAAACTTTTAGATTTTTCACTCCCATACTTTAAAAGTTAGAGGGGGGGGGGGGGGGGGGGGGGACACACATTTTACCACTTTAGACGCGCCTATCTTTCAAGTGATTGACTTTGAGAAAAAATGATTTTAGAAACCTCAATGTCATTTTTGAAGACCTATCCATAAACACCCCACACGTATAGGTTTGAAGATTTTTTTTTGTTTCAGTTCCATGTATGTGATACCCTTAAACTTTTATATTTTTGTATAAAAATCGGAAAGCGGTTTACAGAATACATCTACCTACTAAGTTCCAATTCTGTAGTCCTAACAGTTTCAGAATAAAATGGACGGACAGACAAACAGACAGACAGACAGACAGACAGACGGACGGACAGCGGAGTCTCAGTAATAGGGTTCCGTTGGTACCCTTTGGGTTCGAAACCCTAAAAACTACTTAAGTCTAGTTTGAACTGATAGTGAAAAAAATAATTAATCCATCTCAGCGTCACGTAGCGAGGTAAAGTACCACTTGATTATGTTGTAGGGGATATACCGAAGTTTTGTTTACATGCTAGATAAGGCCAGGTTACGGACCTATAACAATAATTAAAATGTACACATAAGACTTATCTCTGAAGCCAGTAAGAGATAAGCAACACGATTACCAGCTTATTGTTCATGCCAGAACTTCACCAGCATATCGTTCATGCCGGAACCCATATCGACGGTCTCTGATAACCCGGTGCTTTCATCTTCTACAGTCTTTAATCAAAAACAGTGTTACTACAACGCGATTAAGACATTGGATTCCATGTCATACGTAGCGTAGCGCGCTGTGACCAGGTGGAGCGACGACATTCGCAATGCGGTGGGCAGTGACTAGAAAACAAGAGCCGAAGATCAGGCTCAGCGGTGTCTTGGAAAAGGCCTAAGTCTGGCATCAGCTGATTATGATGATGATGATTCCATGTAAAAAAAAACATTTCTAAGTTTCCCGCACCGTGTCGTCCAATGTGTACAAACCAGCCACTACATATTATTGGACTTTGCCTTTGGGCATAGAAAAGATAATAATCTTTGGGTAGTCGACGGAATGATAGTCAGATGCTGGTGATGTATAATTGTTTAATAATTCTCCTTTTATATTTCCTTTATTTTATATATTTCCTTGGACAGCACAAGAGTAGAGTCTATTCTACGTGTCTCTCGACAGTATTTTTTCACAATGTTTCTTTGTTTTTGGCTTTTGCGAATTTCACAATGTTCACAGACTAAGTCGCGATGACAATGTCTCTATTATTATTTCTTTGTTTTTGGCTTTTGCGATAATACCACCACAATTTCGCCAAATGTCTCTATTTTTATGTTCTTCAGGTTGGCTGTCTGTTGACGTCTATAATGTCAAAGTCAGTGTCAAACAAAGTATTTTAGTCTTCTTATTTAGCCAATTGAATTCGTAAACTGGGTCAGGATGGAGCTTTAAAGCTGAACATATGTCACGTATGCCTGTCTCAATTTAGTTAAGTGTCACAATCAACGTGCAAGACAAGGAAAGAGATACGGTTGTCATGACCGATTTTTGGGAGCGTACAACCCTTGATTGTCAAATGGTTACCTTTGGCTACCTTTACCCTACCAAGTTAGGAAGGTAATACATATGAGATGATTTAATGAATGTCATGCGTTGTCTTTATTTGGTAGTATTCGTTTGCTGTTACTTTCACTAGTGATGGGAGTTTGTCAGTGGGAATGTGTTCGATTGTTTCAAGTGTCGTGTTTTTATTAGTACTAGGATTAGTAGGTACCTACTAGTTTGCAATGTTTTTTTTTTATTTTCGTTTCGGCCCCTTAAATTAAAAATTAATTTATGAACGTAACACTTTCATGTTTGGATCACGTAAAGGGTACCAAATTTTAACTTTATTAGTCCCGTTGATTCGGAGCAAATTATCTGTGACAGACGGACAATTAGACATACAGACAAATTAGTGAACAAAATGGTTTTTTCTACTTAAACGTACTTAACTCTTTAAAAAAGACGGATTTTGCGATGTGATGCGACCCGACCTAAACAAGACAATTAAAACTTGACGGCAAGCGACAATTTAAAAGTGAACGGTCTTTAGTGGATACTTCCCCATGTGACAATGGCTTGTCATCTATTACCACTCTACATTACATGACAACTTTTTATCGATATCTAACAAACCAATACACATCACTATGTTATGTATAAAAATTGAAGTATCTATAGACAACAGTGTACGTTTTGATAACTAAGGTAAGTGTAGTTGGTGCGGCAGTGTGGATTACCTCTTCTAAAATTTGCTTACCCTTTAAATGTCCCTCATATTCTTCCGTATTTACAGGTCCTGGCCCTTCTGGAAGCCATCTTGTTTGTTAAGTCTCACAATCTGAATAATTCCCTAATTTTTACTGACTCCAAAAGTTGTCTGGAAAGCATTCTGTCCAACCCTTTTCTCTACTCTTCCCGGTTCCCATTGATTTTTCAAATTAAACACCAACTCTTTCTATGTAATAATCGTGGTTTAAATGTTATTCTTGCTTGGATTCCTGGACACTCTGGAATTCCTGGTAATGAAACAGCTGATTCATGTGCTAAATCTGCTTCCCAAATTGGTTCTCTTGATCATTTTAAAATTTATGCACATGATTTATGTCTTCTTCCTAATTTCCATCTCCATAACTCATGGTCCAAATATTGGGAAGATTCTAAAATAATTATAGGCAAACATTACGGTGATATCCAATCTGACATCCCTAAACTTCCCTGGTTTAAGTTTCGCAAAGCAAATAAAACTGTGACTTCCACAATTTGCCGTCTTCGATTGGGTCATACATGTACTCCTGTTCACCTAGCCAAACTAAGGATCAGGGATCACTCAATGTGTGAATGTGGTCTGGAGGAAGGGAGCGTGAACCACATATTTTTTAACTGTCCTAGACTTAATTGCTCCTTGTACGATCTTCTTCCTCCTAGTATTCCTTGTCCAACTACACTTAAATACCTCCTATCCCTAACCTTCTCTCCTCTAGTTAACCCTATGTTATGTAAATTTATTAAAATAAATAAGATTAGATTGTAAACTATATTGGTTTTTAATATTGTAAAATAATGTGTATCATTTGTGTAATTAGTTAGTTTATGTGTACTGTAACATAGTTTGTATATTATATTAGTTGTGTTGTCTTTTGTTTTAGATTAAATCATCATGGTGTGTAAAATTCTGGTCGATTCCCACTCCTGAACACCGACCATATTCTAATTTTACAGACACTCTCCACATGCTTTATGAAACTAGCATGAATGGTCCACATATAGTAATCTGTGGAACGGACATTGGCAAAATTGTGACAACAAGCCACAGAAGCCATAAACTAAGAAACTAACTAAGGTTGCTCCATCTTTGCTTTGACCAAGTTCGACACTATGCGATCACCAACAGGCGGCCATTCTGTTACAGGAATGTCCCTATTCCTGACCCTCTGCCTTCCTTTTGAGTGGTATGACCCTATACCAATGGGTATATTATATTATACGTAATTCAAAATCTTTTATGTAAATGATACATCTAGATAGCTTTAAAAGTGACATTATTTTATAAACAGTAACTAGCTGTACCCGCGACTTCGTCCGCGTGGAATAGTGTCTATGGGTAGCATTAACTAATAAGACTCATACGTATCCCAAATACACCGCACCGCACCGCGCCACCCCCCCTCCCCCCGCCCCTCACTTACCCTTCCCTTCCCCTCACTTACCCTTTCCTCCCCTCCCCTCACTTCCCTCCCCTCCCCTCCGCCTTGTCCTTTCTCAGGCTCTAGACTATCTGTGTACCAAATTTCATTGACATCGGTTCAGTAGTTTAGGCGTGAAACTGACACAGACAGATACTTTCGCATTTAACAGTAATGACAAATAAAACCCAGAGATGGCGCTAGTGTAGATTTTTATTGCTCTCCTTTAAATATTGCCTAAATGTATGAGATCCTGCATTGCGCAAACGATATTTTTCGCGATATTGAAACAGATGCACTTGATGCGTGATTAAACATCTGGAAAGTTGAACTCGTTTAAAAACGTTTTCTCTTTATAATATTAGTCTGGATTGTACGAAAACTGTAATTACCTACTATATACAAAGATCGAACGAATTATTGACTGAATATTTGATTACTTTTATATATAAAATATCTCATTAGTTATAAGAGTATCGTGATATAAAAGCTAGATTTCAAATATCAAAATTAATTAACACTCATCCATCCATTAAAATAAATTTATGTGCGAAAATAGTTCATTTAAAAAATAATTGGACGATAAAGTCTTGTCATAATTAGTACTACTTTATCTTCCATCTAGCCACGAATTTGTAACTGTCGTAAGCCTCCGTCTGGCTACGATTTTAACATAATGAATAATCACGAGCCTTCATCTGGCCATTAATTTGATGTAAATAAATAATCACGAGCCTCCATCTGGCCATGAATTTGACGTAAATAAATACCTACGAGACTCCATCTGGCCAAGAATTTGACATAAATAAATACCTATGAGCCTCTATCTGGTCATGAATCTGATGTAAATAAATAATCACGAGCCTCCATCTGGCCATGAATTTGACGTAAATAAATACCTACGAACCTCCATCTGGCCATGAATTTGATGTAAATAAATAATGACGAGCCTGCATCTGGCCATAAATTTGATTTAATTAAATAATTGCAGGCCTCCATCTAGCCATGGATCTTATATCATGAAATGATCACGAGCCTCCATCTAGCCATGGATCTTGTGATATTTCTATTTTTAACCGACTTCAAAATAAAACTGGCCAAGTGCGAGTCGGACTCGCACTCGTAGGGTTCCGTAACACAGTAGAGTATTCTATAACTATGACTTTTCGCAACAACAAAAATAACTTTGTTTTTCATAGTGTTTGTATGTAAAACAAAGTTATACTTGCGGTCGCCAATCGCCATATCTCTAAAACTGCTGACTGTATCTCGTTCAAACTAATTTTCGTTGTTAGTTTTTATTGAGATCTACAGCATATATTTTTTTAGATTTTTCACTCCCATACTTTAAAAGTTAGAGGGAGGGGGGGACACACATTTTACCACTTTAGACGCGCCTATCTTTCAAATGATTGACTTTGAGAAGAAATGATTTTAGGAACCTCAATATCATGTTTAAAGACCTATCTATAGACACCCCACACGTATAGGTTTGAAGAATTATTTTTTTGTTTCAGTTCCACATATCTGATGCCCCCCCTTAAACTTTTATATTTGTTATTTTTGTATAAAAATCGGAAAGCGGTTCACAGAATACATCTACCTACCAAGTTTCAGTTCTTTAGTCCTAACAGTATCGGAATAAAATGGCTGTGACATACGGACGGACAGACAGACAGACAGACATGACGGATCTATAAGGGTTCCGTTTTTTGCCATTCGGCTACGGAACCCTAAAAAGGAGGAGGTTTCTCAATTCGACAGTATATAAGATTTTTTTTTTATGATTCTTCGCGGATAACTTCGTCGTTTATGAACCGATTTTGATAATTCTTTTTTGTTGGAAAGGAGATATCCCAAGTGTTGTACTATGGTAATTTTATCGAGGGCTGTAAGTATCTCCAGAGATATGGAGATAAACACCTCAAAATTGGTACTGAAAATGAATTGCGCGGCATTGAAGTCGGTTCTTTTTAGTTTTTTAAACGATCTTATCTTGAATCACCTTAATGCATGGTTTCATGATTCCCACCATTTTTTAGACAATTTATGTTTCTTGATGACGAAACGATGTCAACAAAAATAACCGGCCAAGTGCGTGTCGAGCCACGCGCAGTGTAGGGTTCCGGTACCAAAGTATTTTTCAAAATTTTATTTTAGCACTTTGTCGGCTACATTTATTTACATACCACCACAAAATTACAGCTTTCTAGTATTAACGGTCTCTTAGCAAAACCTCGTACAGACAGACATGACGAAACTATAAGGGTTCCTTGTCAGGACTACGGAACCCTAAAAAGTACTCTGTTGTAGGATGGTTATAGGTGTTGCCGCGGCGGTTGCGATACACGGACTGAAGAAATCAAGATTAAACGTGTAATATAAACTCTGTGATCGCGATCGAGATTTAGTAATCTAGAATTATAATTAGTAATTAGCAGACATTTAGTAATCTGTGAACGGCAGCGGAACTACACGACGCGACACGGCGCGTCAGATTTGATGAGTTGGTCAACTTTGTCGCGCAGTGTCGCGGCGCGTAGTTACGCTGCAGCGTAGTGCGATATACCTCATACAATTTCTTACAAAGAATATTTTGTCGCTATGTGTCACGTCGCGCCGCTGCAGTGAAGTGTCGCTTAGTGCGATCTAGCCTTTACTTTCGCATTTTATAATATTATAGTAGGTTAAGAAGTAGGATATGCAAACCTACACTTTACAACCATACTTTCTTTGATTTAAACCAAAATTATACCGCCATGATGTGAGGTAATATGAGCTAGGGTACATCGGTCTTTGTGCGTGGCGCTTCGCCCGTTGGGGCTTCGCCCTTGTACTGGACTAAAATGTGCAAGTGAGAAAAGTCAATGACTTTAATGTCTATTTACTATGGGTAGCAACTGGTATATTATATTAATTGGTATATTAAATTTATTAGTATATTAATCTGTCTGCAGTTTGCTTGTCGTCAGGATTAATGTACAGTCCGGCAAGTATAACTTGGCGCGGCTGTGCACCACTGTGTTTTTACTTTGTACTTTGATAACAGTTTATCTTAAACCACTTTTAATTACTTTTGGCATTATTGAACTATTTTAATGTAGCAGATTTATCAACAATATGTTTATAGCATAATTTTTCAAATTGCAATTATTTGTTATAGCTTATAATTAGAGGTATTGTTAAAATAAAAATATAATTAATAGGTATTGTTTTCTTTATTTATCCATCTGGTTGTATTCATACCAAGCCAATTAACAAGTGTGCGAGCCCGACTCGCACTTGGCCAGTTTAATTATATGTACATTAGGATAATAGGAGCGACAATTTGACAAAAGTGTTTTGCGCTCCTAATATTTCTTTGCCAGGGCATTCCAAATATTGTTTCCTATAAAAGCATCTACTTACAACGAATTTATCTCTCTGTAGTTGTAGATATTTCATGAAAACCTACAAATTTATTTATGTATATTAATTTAATATAATTAAGATATTTTAAAAACTAAAACAACCGACTTCAATGCCCCGCGAGTCAATTTCAGTTCTTCAGTCTTCTTTCTTCTCTTCTCGTCATTATCTGATGTTAAACCAGATCTTTTGATTATATTATATAATCAAAGTTCAGAAGCTCTAGTGACTTTATAAAATTATCTTTCTAAAATTCGTCGCCTTTTACTTCGGTTGCATGTTAATGCAACAGCTTTCTTTTGCGGGGAGTTTTAGATTTCAACTCTACTGCTGTAGTTTGGGTATATTTTGATGCGTGAGTGACAGTTAATGATTCTGAATTAAAAAAAATAACATCATCAGTTTGGACCTCCTTATTACAAGCACTTAAATCAATTGTTTGTGTAGATTTTGTTACTAGTGAACTATCTCTTTGTGGCACTGGCAACATAAGTGTTGGTACAGCATTACATTTTAGTCTTGTGCCAAAGCAACTCGACTTTTCAAAATGCAAATCACATATGATGTAAGATTTGTAAAGATTTTCTTCACTTTTATTCTCTAGATCCGTTCGAGCACTCGCTTGTAACCACTTCTTGCATCTAAAAGAGAATTAAAATATTAGTAAAATATTAAAACATGCCATCTTATTAATCAGCAATACCTTAAAGAGTCAATGTAGTCAGCAATTAGGCCTTTTGCACATTACCTATATAAGATATTTTCTTGTGTCTTGTGTCTGATGAGACATGAGAAATTCAGTCGCCTTCATTTTTTATACATATGAGACCATACATATTATTATTGTTATATACCGGCTGTAATTCACGTACCTTTAGTCGAATTTTCTCGACCTAGGTTTCTAGACCTATGTCAGTGAACATCACGATCTCACCGCGTGACCTCACTCCCGAGGAAGAGCGACTGACTCGCTCGAAACCTAGGTCGAGAAAATTTGACTAAAGGTACGTGAATTACAGCCGGTATATAACAATAACTTCGTATATGCGTATATGCCCCATCATTGATTCTTGTCATATTTAATTGATGTATCCAATGACGCCTACAAATACGACGTTTTCTTTTTACATTTTTGGTACATTTGAATTCGTCATTGTTTCGTTAAAATACGCCATTTAGAGAAAGTATTTCCCCACGTGCCACATATGGTCACACCATTGTCTTGTCTAGACAAGACGTCTTGTGTCTGTAGGCACGACATCTAGCCGACAAATCGACGTGTCTTATCAGACATAAGAAAAAATATCTTGTAATATAATTATATAGTCTTATATAACAATGAAGGCGACTGAATTTCTCAAGTCTCATCAGACACAACACACAAGAAAATATCTTATAATGTGCAAAAAGACGTGTGAAACAAGATGTCAATGCGAGATTCATGACCTGTCTGTACAAAAAGAGAACTGTCGTGGCGCTATGATGAACTAACATTCAAAGGTAATGAAGGAAGGTACATGCCTACCTAGTTGCACACGATTACGATAAAGGTTAAACCGCATTAAGCGACACTTCACAGCAGCGGCGCGACGCGACATGTAGCGACACTTTTAGGTATACCGCACTTGAACTGCAGTGCCGCGACAATTTGCAGCACGGAGAATAGACTATCTGTCACTATCCGTGGTTAACGTAGTATTATATTCTCATTGTCCGTGGTTTGCAGCAAATTTTGTCTTTCAGTCGTTCGGCAATTTCTGAGGAAATAATGAACGTATATACAACGTTATACAGACTGACTATGACTAATAAAATTAATTTATCTTCGTCAAAAGCCATTTTAAACTTAAGGCTGTACACACTCAATCTCGATCGTGATCACAGAGTTCTGATCACGGATCATAGATCACGGATCACGCCACAACATTACACGTTCAATCTTGATTTCTTCAGTCCGTGTATCGTAACCGCCGCGACAACACCTATAACTTAGTACTTTTTAATATGTAAAAAGTACTCTGTGGTGCATGGGTGCCAGATAAGGCGAATTATCGCCATTTAGGCCTCAAGGGGTCAAATGGCGACCAAAAAATCCAATCGGTTACCAGTAGCCATTTAGGCTACCTAGAAATATAAGAATAGGCCATTTGGGCTACTTGAGGATTCCCCTAATGTATTATATTATTTCTTTATAGTTGTAGAATATAATTATACAATATAAAAAAGTATAAAGACACTGGTTTACCTTATTATTACCTACCCTAACATCTTTGTGTTAACGTTCCCTTAGTTGGTGTTAGAAGTTCGTTAAATATTCATTAGATGGCGTTGTAGTAAATAAGCATATTTTGTATACACCCGGTATTTATATATATCGATGTTAAAACTACATGTACTTAATTTTCCGGCAAATTTTGTTCAATAGGACACACACATAGGGTACGTGTGCGAGTCCGACTCGCACTTGGCCAGTTTTTACATATTAAAATATAAAAAATTATTATAATAAAATTAATATATTTATTAAATATAAAATATTAAAATGTACTCTGTTGTAGGATGGTTATGGAGGTGTTGTCGGGGTTATAGGTGTCGGACTGAAGAAATCAAGATTGAACGTGTAATGTTGACGCGTGATCCCGTGATCCGTGCTCGCGATCAGAACTCTGTGATTGCGATCGAGATTGAGTGTGTACGGGCTGCCTAACTTCTCGTACTACGAACCAAACACTTGAATAAAATGAAGTGTCGCGTCGCTTGCTATACCGCACTAACGGCAGCGGAACTACACGACGCGACACGGCACGACAGATTTGATGAGTTGGTCGACTATGTCGCGCAGTGTCGCGGCGCGTAGTTCCGCTGCAGCGCAGTGCGATATACCTCATACAATTTCTTACAAAGAATATTTTGTCGCTATGTGTCGCGTCGCGCCGCTGCAGTGAAGTGTCGCTTAGTGCGGTCTAGCCTTAAGAGTAGGTACTTACATGGTAAGATTTTTAGTCGTACTATAATGGATCCAACCGTTTATTTTCTATTTGACAGATCTAATTTGACAGTTATAGTGTTGTGACCAAGTGATTATAGTGGACACGATATCGATTCATTTTTCTATCGAGTCTGTGCGGAAAGAGAACAGTCGTAGGAATGGCGCTAGTGAGTAGTAGAACGTCATTCTATTATCACTTTTGTTACATTGACACGTAATAATAATCTTCCTAAATATTAGAGCGGGGTTTTTAAAACGTGCTATTACTTACCCCACTTTTTGTCTATGGGTAAGAAGTAGTATTTTTTAAGGTAGCAACACTCAATGGTTCACCGCCATTTTGTGTTTGTCACTGTCATCTGTCACTCGCAACAAGACGCGCTTGCTAGTCATTGTTTGCTGAGTTTTGTATTGTGTTATATTCGAACTATAAAATGCCGAAAGGATCAGTGCTGAAAGGACAGACGAGAGAAATGGTAATCAAGCTTCGTAATTACTTTGAAGCAGAATATCAAAATGGCAGCCCGCTTTTACCATTGTCGCAAGTGCGAGAGCGCGTTGCGGCCGCGTTAGGTATTAGTGCACCTACGGTTACAAAAATTACCACCGAAGCCTACGGAACAAGCGGCATGCAGGAGAATAAGCTTCGTACGCCGAAGAAAAAACGCCAACCACGTCGTGTGACATCGGTTGACAACTTTGACGCAGACGCTATACGCCGTCATATATATAACTATTACTTACGTAAAGAAGTTCCAACACTTAAAAAACTTGTTGCTTCGTTGCGTGAATGTGATTTGTTCCGAGGCCAAAAATCGTCATTGGCAAAGGTCTTGAAAGAAATTGGATTTACTTATAAAAAATCGGACAAACGCAAAATATTGATGGAGCGTCGCGACGTAGCTTTCGCTCGTTGCGAATTTTTGAGCGAAGCCAAAAAAATTGCAGATTGGTCAAATGTTGTTTTCACTGACGAAACTTGACTGAATGCGAACCACACACAGTCTAAGAACTGGACTGATGACACCGCTGCTTCCACTAGCTCAGTGCCGATGGAAAAAGGAGAACGCCTAATCATTTGCCATGCAGAGTCTATGAAAGGATTCATGCCAGATGCTTTGTTGGCCTTTAAATCCAAAAAAACAGTTGAGTACCACGAAGAAATGAATTCTGAGGTTTATGAAAGTTGGTTTGGAAATGGTGCAATCATTGGAAGAACCGTCAGTCATTATTATGGATAATGCATCCTATCACTCACGCCAAATTGATAAAATGCCAACCCAGGCCGACAAAAAACAAGTAATCATTGACTGGCTTCAACGAAATGGCGAAAATGTTGATAACTCCTTACTAAAAGTACAATCACTAAATATATTACGAACAAAAAAACACTTCCCAAAACGATATGTGATCGACGAAATAGCTGCAGAACATGGTCATTGGGTTCTTAGACTTCCACCCTATCATTGTCAATACAATGCCATTGAATTAATATGGGCTCAAGTAAAAGGACAGGCCGCTCGAAATAACACAAAACCCCCATTCACGGCAAACAAAATGCTTGATGTATTATAAAATGCATGTGTGGAAGTAACTGCGGAAAACTGGCAAAATGTAATTCAAAAAACACAAGAAACTATAATGGCAGATTGGGATAAACACGTTGCGATAGATAATATGAATCAACAATTAATTATAAATGTCGGCGATAGCTTGAGTGACAGCGACGATGAATCTGATTTTGGTTAATAAATAAATAATAATATCGTTTAAAAAACTAAAAAAGAACCGACTTCAATGTTCATTTTCAGTAGCAATTTTGAGATGTTTATCTCAATATCTCTGGAGATACTTATCAGACCTCGATAAAATTACCATGGTACCACACTTGGGATATCTCCTTTCTAATAAAAAAAGAATAATGAAAATCGGTGCATAAACGACGAAGTTATCCCCGAACAAACATTAAAAAAAAAAAAAAAAATATACGGTCGAATTGAGAAACCTCCTCCTTTTTTTGAAGTCGGTTAAAAATAAAAGTCACAATAATTGTTTCATATCATTTCATACCAATCTTTATATATACTACATTAGAATGCTACATTATACCCGTATAAAAATAGTTAATAAACAATATCGATAGCTCAATCGTAACATCACTATGTTGATAGCCATAGAACGTAAATTTTTAAAAACGTTTGTTATTTTATGTAATTTATAAAAAAACTGCTGCACTTATGGACTCAATTTGTCAAAGATGATTATTATACGGGATCAAGGAGCAAACTTAGGCAGTTGTCATATTTTTAAAACCTCGCATTTAAAAGTGAGCTTTTGCGTAACATGACGCAGTTACGTTCTATTGGTGCTGTCAAAAAGAAAATAAACGGTTGGATCTATTAAGGTTAAACCGCACTAAGCGACACTTCACAGCAGCGGCGCGACGCGCCATGTAGCGACACTTTTAGGTATACCGCACTTGAACTGCAGTGCCGCGACAATTTGCAGCACGGAGAATAGACTCTATCCGTCACTATCCGTGGTTAACGTAGTATTATATTCTCTTTGTCCGTGGTTTGCAGCAAATTTTGTCTGTCAGTCGTTCGGCAATTTCCGAGGAAGATGGAAGAAACTGATTTGAACGTTATTATAATGAACGTAACGAAATAATGAACGTATATACAACGTTATACAGACTGACTAATACAATTAATTTATCTTCGTCGAAAGCCATTTTAAACTTAAGGCTGTACACACTCAATCTCGATCGCGACTGATCGCGGATCATAGATCACGGGATCACGCCACAACATTACACGTTCAATCTTGATTTCTTCAGTCCGTGTATCGTAACCGCCGCGACAACACCTATAACTTAGTACTTTATAATATGTAAAAAAAGTACTCTGTGGTGCATGGGTGCCAGATAAGGCGAATTATCGCCATTTAGGCTACCTTAAGGGGTCAAATGGCGATTTAAAAATCCAATCGGTTACCAGTAGCCATTTAGGCTACCTAGAAATATAAGAATAGGCCATTTGGGCTACTTGAGGATTCCCCAAATGTATTATATTATTTCTTTATAGTTGTAGAATATATGCAATATAAAAAAGTATAAAGACACTGGTTTACCTTATTATTATCCACCCTAACATCTTTGTGTTAACGTTCACTTTTAGTGTTAGAAGTTCGTTAAAACTTCCGGCAAATTTTGTTCTATAGGAACTCTACGTGTGCGAGTCCGACTCGCACTTGGCCAGTTTTTACATATTAAAAAGTACTCTGTTGTAGGATGGTTATAGGTGTTGTCGGGGCAGTTACGATTCACGGACTGAAGAAATCAAAATTGAACGTGTAATGTTGACGCGTGATCCCGTGATCCGTGCTCGCGATCAGAACTCTGTGATTGCGATCGAGATTGAGTGTGTACGGGCTGCCTAACTTCTCGTACTACGAACCAAACACTTGAATAAAATGAAGTGTCGCGTCGCTTGCTATACCGCACTAACGGCAGCGGAACTACACGACGCGACACGGCGCGTAGTTACGCTGCAACGTAGTGCGATACACCTCATACAATTTCTTACAAAGAATATTTTGTCGCTATGTGTCGCGTCGCGCCGCTGCAGTGAAGTGTCGCTTAGTGCGGTCTAGCCTTTATAGTAATGAAAGCAGTATTGTCGATTGATGAAAAAAAAACAGTAAATTGAAACGACCGACGCGACCTCAATTTCTAGGACGGTTCTCTTTTTGTACGGACTCTATTCATCATATGCTATCAGTTGTAGTGTAATAATAAGCACAATATGAACAACTTTTACTAGTGTTCGAAAAAAAACTATTGTTCCATACATTTTGTCGGTGGCTATGAACCTTTTGCATGAAACAGCTAATGTTTTTTAACCGACTTCACAAAAAAGGAGGAGGTTCTCAATTCGTCTGTATGTTTTTTTTTTTTTTTTTTTTTTTTTTTTTTGTGTGTATGTTACGCGATTTCTCCATCAATTGTGAACGGATTCAAATGATTCTTTTTTTAATTGGTAGGATACGTTTCCGAGGTGGTCCCATTTTAATTTTATCGAGATCTGATTAGTATCACCAGAGATATGGAGATAAATACCCCAAACATAGGAGATTGTACTAGTTTTAGTAGAAGAGTCCCAAGAAGATTATACACAATGGAGGTTGCTATTGCATATAAGATATTCTTACGGTAACTGTGAGCGAGATAGAAATAAAGGTGGGGAATTTTTTTTTGTAATATCTTATAGGCAAGCGTTTGACCACTATCTCACCTGTTGCTAAGTGATGATGCGGTCGAAGATAGAGAAGTGGACTAGAATGGGAACTGGCTCTCAAGGATAGCTGCCGAAACACATTAGATGTTTGGCGACAGATTTTCTGACTTGAGGGTGGTAGCTGGCCAGGCGGACACTAGATATGTTCTACCACCATGCGGGGGTTATTGGTTTCTTAACGATGTTTTCCTTCACCGGAGAACCACTGTGAGAAGCGCACATATATTTTTCGATAGAAAAATTCATTGGTGCACGGCGGTTTGAACTCGGTACCACGGCATCAAAGCCGACTGTTCTCCCAATTACGCCACCGGGCCCTCAATAAATAATTATATATTAATAATTATAATAAATAATTATGTATAAATATAAATAATTTGTCTTCACAGGAATGTTCTACCGGGCAAAGTCTTGTTAGAGTGCAAACTTTTTTAAACATACCTAATATTTTTTGACATGACATGACATTTGGCGAAGATGGCGGCCATTTCAGTCCCGCGACACTGCATACATAATTAAATAACTCAGAATCATGAACGTACTTTGTACCAATCAACACAGCAAAAAAAAATTATAAGCATAAAACCACATATTATATAATAGTTACTACGTAAATAATACTTTCCGTTGTTAGGTTGGCTACACAGTGCTTACATAATTCGAGTATCCACAATATAGGGAAGTGCCTCTTATAACGTAGTAGAGTGATTCAGTACCCTGTTGGCCATATGGCGGCAATTAATGTTAATAATCGCAAATAATACTTTTTTATATTCATTTTGGAATACAACTAGTCCGTGTTATAAAAGTATTTGGAATTATTGTAATAAAATAGACAATTAATTATCGCGTGTCAGATGCTTTTATTGCACAGGGCCATTTTGGACATTGTCCTATGAGACCTTGATGACATCATTATTACTAGTGAATATTTTCACTTTAGCGCGGCATTTAAAGTCAATTTTTTTAGGGTTCCGAACCCAAAGGCTACCAAATGAACACTTTCTGAGACTTTGTTGTCTGTTCGTCCGTCCGTCCGTCCGTCCGTCCGTGTGTCTATATGTGCGCACTTTACAGATCTGTATCTTCTTAACCGTTATAGATACACACTTGAAATTTTCAAAAAGTATATATCCGTCAGTGTATAACGGCCCAGACACGAAATTTAATAGATGCATGTAATTTCATTAAAACTTTTTTTGCACTAAAAAGGGTAAAATAAGTTATTTTTCAAAAAAAATAAAACCGACTTTATAACCACAAAAAGGCACTCAAAGCGAAAAATAATTTACTTAAAATTATTATAAGCGTTACCCACGTCTCTATTTGAAGTCGGTGCCAGCCAAGTCTATTGGATATTAGATAGATGCTATGTATGTAGTAGTAGTAAGTAGGTACATGTAGGTTAGTAAGTAGGTAGATACATGTACTCGTAGGTATTATCTATCTACTACCTATTATACTTGGCTGGCACCGACTTCAAATAGAGACGTGGGTAACGCTTATAATAATTTTAAGTAAATTATTTTTCGCTTTGAGTGCCTTTTTGTGGTTATGAAGTCGGTTTTATTTTTTTTGAAAAATAACTTATTAGGGTTCCAAACCCAAAGGGTACCAACGGAACCCTATTACTGAGACTCCACTCTCCGTCTGTCTGTCTGTCTGTCTGTCCGTCTGTCACCAGGCTGTATCTCACGAACCGTGATAGTTACGACGGTTGAAATTTTCACAGATGATGTATTTCTGTTGCCGCTATAACAACAAATACTAAGAACAGAACAAAGTTAAAAATTAAAGAAAAGTTTAAAAAAAGTTTTTTACGATAGCGCCGCGCCATTTAGATGATCATTAAAGATGGCGCTATTGTCTTTACCTTAATCTGAATCTCGGAAGCGGCTCCAACGATTAAATAAATTTTGGTATACAGGGGATTTCGGGGGCAATAAATCGATCTAGCTAGGAGTCATTTTCAGAAAATGTTGTTTTATTCGTGTTTTCAATAATCAACTTTATTGATAATCAACTTAAAATATTACTCTTCCCGTATTATTATAGTTTTATTTATATCTTTTAAGCTAGCGTTTTGACTACTATCTCACCTGTTGGTAAGTGATGATGCGGTCGAAGATGGTAAGCGCGCTAGACCTAGAATGGGAATGATGGCTTCACAGTGACACAATTCTAGGTATACGTAAACGATGTCACTGGTATCAGCAAGTATCATATAAGCTAGCGTTAGACTACTATCTTACTTGTTGGTAAGTGAAGATGCGGTTAAGAATGGTAGCATACTAGGTCTCGAATAGGAACTGGATTTCAGGTATTAAAATAATGAAACTAGCTACAAACCAAAGTCTTTGTGTTAAATGATTATGCGGTCTAAGGTACAATCGTGCTTGTCTGGAAATGAGAGACGTCAGTGGGACGAGGTGAAGGACAATTGACTTTAGTCCAATCCACATAGTGCAACTAACCCAACATCTCTTCTAATCTGGCTGACATCAAACATCATGCCGGAACTTGGCGAACCGATTGGTCACATGTCTCTGTTTAGCCCGTAGTCGCCTGTCAATGGTCACGCATTTAGCACTACCCAGGGATAACATATAGAATGAAAATCTAAGCCTACAGACACAGAGAGTAACAATGACCCTACCACGTTGGCTCGACCGATTTAAATTGTAAAACCTTTTTTGGTTTCGTTCGGCTCAACCCAGGCGTGGTATAAATAATTAAGACAGTTTAAAAACTAAAACAAACGACTTCCACGCCGTGCGAGTCAGTTTCAGTAGCAAGTTTGAAACATTTATTATCATATCTCTGGAGATACTTATGAGATCTCGATTAAATTTCAATGGGACCTACCACATTGGAAATAGGGTTCATTTCCAAGGTGGTAGGTCCCATTTAACCTATAACAAAAAAATCTAAATATCAGTTCACAATTGGCGAATTAAAGAATTGGATATTATTTGGGTGTAAAGTTCTCTTCAAGACAAATCAATCGAGCACAAACTCGGTAGAGTTACGTGGATTTATCACAGAGATGCCGTGGCCACCTTCCAGCTTCATCATCAGATCCTAGGTATGATCTAGGTGAAAAGTTCTCTTAAAGACGAATCAATCGAGCCCAAACTCGGTAGGGTTATGTTGATATATCACAGAGATGCCGTCGCCACCTTCCAGCTTCATCATCAGACCCTGGATATCATCTAGGTGAAAATTTTTCTTCAAGACAAATCACTCCAGCCCAAACTCGGTGGGCTTATGTTGTTTTATCACAGAGATGCCGTGGCCACCTTCCGTCTTCATCATCAGACCAGCTACATGGTACTATATCATTGTATTGTCACCAAAGATACATAAGTACACCAAATTTGAGTCCAATCGGTCATCGGGAAGTGGGTCTAATTTAGCTTCCAAGATTCCACCCGAACATACATAGTGACATACATACATACATACATACATTGCAAGTTCAATAAAAGCTTGTAAAAAGAAAATCAGGATAAACGGTAAACCCAATGCCAAAAAATAAAAAATCGAAATTTGTACAATAAGAACTGTCGTTGGTGATCCAAATTTCACCGAGTCACCTAGCGTTAGGTAAATTAAATGTATAAGTCAGCAAGATTTCAATATAAATATTTTAATGAAGTATATTTCAATTAAATATTTTCTTTATCTTTCAAACTTCAGTGTGACAATGTAATTTGTAATGTTTTTACAAAATTTTATACATTGTGTAGATATATTACTAAAACATATAAGTGACAACGTATTTCCAAATAAGCATATAAAATTTTGTAAACACATACATTGTCACGAGGTAAGTAATGCGTAAGCATACGAGTATAATGTTCATGTTATAAATGCTAATTAGTAAGCTATATATTTAGGTTCTGTGTACGTTTTAAGCTATTATATCTAAAATGACAACTCTATTTTAGAACCAACAAGGTTCATATTACTGTAACCTAGAAAACAAGACGTCATGAATATTTTCGTATGTCAAAGTCTGAAAAAATTGAATACATAGAGAGTTCTCTATGATTGAATACAATATCCAAACATATCAATCTGAAAATGCTTACACATTTTTTTAAACGTGTTTAACAATCTGAAACCATTTTTTTTGTTAAAAATCTATCACGAGATTTAGTTTATTTATTTGCACCTTTGATTATATTTGCACTGAACAAAAACTGTAACGATTTTTGACAAACAGATTGATTTTTAACATTTGATTTTTTACTTATAGGCTAGCGTTTGTCCACTATCTCGCCTGATGGTAAGTGATGATGTGGTTGAAGATGGTGAACACGCTAGGTCTAGAATATTCTGACCCTCAAGAGCTGTGTGCTGCCGGAACACCGTAAGGTTTTGGTAGGTGGTAAGCATCGACGTCCTAACCTTAATAGTCGATGGTGGTAACCTACTTTTTGGTAGCAAGTCTGGCGGAACATCGATATAATATGCTCCTACCATCTGTGCACGAACACCCGTGCGAGCCCTTAAATTCCGAACAGACATATACCCGGTAAAGTAGAATAGGACATAATACTTCTTAACACGGGCAAAGCCGCGCAGCGCAGTTAATGCATGCATAAGAAAACCACTTAGTATTTTATGTTTTTTTAACCTACTTCAAAAAAGGGAGGAGGTTTCTCAATTTGACCGTATATTTTTTAACAGACTTCAAAAAAAGGAGGAGATATCTCAATTCCACCGTATCTTTTTAACAGACTTTTTTTTCTTTATGTTTGTTCGCGGATAACTTCGTCGTTTATGAACCGATTATGATTATTATTTTTTTGTCAAAAAGGAGATATCCCAAGTGTGGTACCATGATAATTTTATCGAGGTCTGATAAGTATCTCCAGAGATATGGAGATAAACACCTCAAAATTGGTACTGAAAATGAATAGCGCGGCATTGAAGTCGGTTCTTTTTTAGTTTTTAAACGACCTTATATATTATTAACCGACTTCACAAAAAAGGAGGAGGTTCTCAATTCGTCTGTATGTTTTTTTTTTTTTTTTTTTTTGTGTGTATGTTACGCGATTTCTCCATCAATTGTGAACGGATTCAAATGATTCTTTTTTTAATTGGTAGGATACGTTTCCGAGGTGGTCCCATTTTAATTTTATCGAGATCTGATTAGTATCACCAGAGATATGGAGATAAATACCCCAAACATAGGAGATTGTACTAGTTTTAGTAGAAGAGTCCCAAGAAGATTATACACAATGGAGGTTGCTATTGCATATAAGATATTCTTACGGTAACTGTGAGCGAGATAGAAATAAAGGTGGGGAAATTTTTTTTGTAATATCTTATAGGCAAGCGTTTGACCACTATCTCACCTGTTGCTAAGTGATGATGCGGTCGAAGATAGAGAAGTGGACTAGAATGGGAACTGGCTCTCAAGGATAGCTGCCGGAACACATTAGATGTTTGGCGACAGATTTTCTGACTTGAGGGTGGTAGCTGGCCAGGCGGACACTAGATATGTTCTACCACCATGCGGGGGCTATTGGTTTCTTAACGATGTTTTCCTTCACCGGAGGGCCACTGTGAGAAGCGCACATATATTTTTCGATAGAAAAATTCATTGGTGCACGGCGGTTTGAACTCGGTACCACGGCATCAAAGCCGACTGTTCTCCCAATTACGCCACCGGGCCCTCAATAAATAATTATATATTAATAATTATAATAAATAATTATGTATAAATATAAATAATTTGTCTTCACAGGAATGTTCTACCGGGCAAAGTCTTGTTAGAGTGCAAACTTTTTTAAACATACCTAATATTTTTTGACATGACATGACATTTGGCGAAGATGGCGGCCATTTCAGTCCCGCGACACTGCATACATAATTAAATAACTCAGAATTATGAACGTACTTTGTACCAATCAACACAGCAAAAAAAAATTATAAGCATAAAACCACATATTATATAATAGTTACTACGTAAATAATACTTTCCGTTGTTAGGTTGGCTACACAGTGCTTACATAATTCGGGTATCCACAATATAGGGAAGTGCCTCTTATAACGTAGTAGAGTGATTCAGTACCCTGTTGGCCATATGGCGGCAATTAATGTTAATAATCGCAAATAATACTTTTTTATATTCATTTTGGAATACAACTAGTCCGTGTTATAAAAGTATTTGGAATTATTGTAATAAAATAGAAAATTAATTATCGTGTGTCAGATGCTTTTATTGCACAGGGCCATTTTGGACATTGTCCTATGAGACCTTGATGACATCATTATTACTAGTGAATATTTTCACTTTAGCGCGGCATTTAAAGTCAATTTTTTTAGGGTTCCGAACCCAAAGGCTACCAAATGAACACTTTCTGAGACTTTGTTGTCTGTTCGTCCGTCCGTCCGTCCGTCCGTCCGTGTGTCTATATGTGCGCACTTTACAGATCTGTATCTTCTTAACCGTTATAGGTACACACTTGAAATTTTCAAAAAGTATATATCCGTCAGTGTATAACGGCCCAGACACGAAATTTAATAGATGCATGTCATTTCATTAAAACTTTTTTTGCACTAAAAAGGGTAAAATAAGTTATTTTTCAAAAAAAATAAAACCGACTTCATAACCACAAAAAGGCACTCAAAAGCGAAAAATAATTTACTTAAAATTATTATAAGCGTTACCCACGTCTCTATTTGAAGTCGGTGCCAGCCAAGTCTATTGGATATTAGATAGATGCTATGTATGTAGTAGTAGTAAGTAGGTACATGTAGGTTAGTAAGTAGGTAGATACATGTACTCGTAGGTATTATCTATCTACTACCTATTAGACTTGGCTGGCACCGACTTCAAATAGAGACGGGGGTAACGCTTATAATAATTTTAAGTAAATTATTTTTCGCTTTTGAGTGCCTTTTTGTGTTTATGAAGTCGGTTTTATTTTTTTTGAAAAATAACTTATTTGTTTGCCGTTAAGTGAAAGTTGTCCATGTTGATAAGTAGTAAGTAGGTATAAGATGCTTGTATACATATACCTACTACATCGATGACGAAACCTTTAAGAAAAAGCAGATAACCTTCAAACGACAGCTTATAATATTTTCTTGAACAGTAAAATACAGACGATAAAATTAAATACTAGCAGCCCGCCCCGGCTTCGCACGGGTGGAACATTTATGCATACAAAATTTGCATCAGTTTGTTGCATCGAATATAAAATATTAACATATTTAACAATCATCGTCATATTTCAACCTATTTACACAAAAACCTTAACGAATTATGCACCTAAACCTACCTCATAAACACTCTGGCTATTGGTGAAAACCGCATGATAATCCGTTCAGTTCAGCTATTGAGATTATTGCGAACAGACAGACAGAGGCAGTGATGGCCTTTGTTTTATAATACTTACGTAGTGATATTGGACGGCCCTTTGGCGTAAAGGATTCTGATTCTGACCCGACGGTCGTTGGTTCTAATCCTAGCTATATACCTACCAATGAAAGTTTTATGTGCATTCATGAATCATGGGTTTTCGTACTGAGGTAGTGGGATCATTAAATCTACCAAAACTGGCCAAGTGCAAGTCGGACTCGCACTCGGTTTTATAACTTTAATTTTTCGCCACCAAAAAATTAACTTTGTGTTTCATAGTTTGTTTTAAGTTATTATTGAGATCTACAGAATATATTTTTTCTAGATTTTTCACTCCGTTACTTTAAAAGTTAGAGAGGGGGGGGGGGGGAGCACACAAATGTGACCTACGGACGGACAGACAGACATTATTATTATTATTATTATAGCCTTATTTATTCCTTAATAAAACTTTACAATTCATTTAAATATAAACATTAAATTCTTATATGAATTAAATTGATATAAATTTCACTTTTTTTTTTCTTCTTTTCATGCATAATATTGTCATTTAATTAATTATTTTTTTAAAGAGAATTATATGTATGTATATATAATTGCTAGAACAATTTAGCAGTGCATTTCTTCTTCTCTTTTTATTTTTTCATTTTATTGTATTTCTTTCTTTTCTTTTCTTTTCATATTAAGGACCTCTCTATCGAGTAAAGGCCTCCTCCATTTTTTCTTCACGTTTTGTTATTTTTGGCTTTTTCATGAATCATACATAATTAATCCAAATTAATAAGTAGATTCGTAACATAATATATGGTCATCGTCTTCTATCTATGCTATACATCCTATGCATATGATCTCGGCCAGCCCAATGATATCGTGTTTGTGATTCTTTAATTTGAGCTCTTGAGCTTACGTGCGATAGTAGTGATCGAGAATTGTATTTAAAAATATATATTGAACGTGACGTGAAGTGAAGTGTACGTGAAGTGGAGGGTGGTGGTCTGTGACATAACACAGACAGATAACGGACAGACAGACATAACGAATCTATAATGATTCCGTTTTTTGCCATTCGGCTACGGAACCCTAAAAAGTAGCTTACCACCAAGATGAACATCTGCCGCTGTAACCTTACGGCGTTCCCCGACACAAAAAGTAGGGGTATTATACGTTTAACGTGTGTATCTGTCTGTCTGTCTGTAGCATCTTAGCACCCAACTCGACGAATCGATTTTGATTTTATTATTGATAGTTTTTTTTGTTTGATAGATTAGTCTTTTGTTTGATGTCTTTATCGAGAGTGTTCTTAGCTTTGATTCATGAAAATTAGTTTAATCGTTATAAAACTATGAGCTTTTTACCCGACTGTGCGACGCAAAGGAGAGGTAATGTTTATCAGTCTATATATGTATGTATGTATGTATGTTTCTTCCTTTGTGGCACACTAGAGACCAAACGCGTGGGCCGATTTCGATAATTGACACGTCAATAGATTCGCCATGCTAGCGCGAGTGTCAACGAAAACATAAAAAATTGAAAAATTCAAAATGGCGGATTTCAGACGCCAAAATTTGGGGTTCAAAAAAATTTTTTTTTTCAAAACCTATCGAGTGGGGTATCGAATTAAAGGTCTTAAAATGGAGATTCAAAATATATTTTTAACAAATAATTTATGATCGTACAAATCGAAAAAAAACTATTTTACATGCCACGTTAGTCACTTTCAGTAACAAGTTTGCGGTGCTTATCTCTGAAGTTACTTATCAGATCTCAATAAAATTACAATGAGACCAAATGAAAATCATTTTAACTCAAAGAAAAAAAAAATTTTCCTAATCGGTTAAGAATTGATGGAGTTCTGAGGTAACAAACAACCTCTTCCTTTTGGTATAGTCGTTTAATAGTACAACTGTAAAGTAAGTAAGCAATACCCTATCTATTTCACGCATTTCGGTTTTTTGTTCTTTTTTCCATTAAGTTCACGCATTTTTGCGAAAGGTCAAGCCTATGTAGCATTGAGCCGGGTTAGATCTTTAGATGGACTAGTAATAAGTAGTTTAGATCCCCGGAAACTACTCAATAATCCACATGACATCAACTCTCTAAATGAAATGAGAAGATTACGGAATTTGCCGTCCTTTACTTAACTAAAAAGTGTAAAATAAAACATTAAATTAAAAAATCAAAAAACCCCACTGCGCAAAAAGTGAAGTGTTAAAAAACGAAATGAAAAGAAAAAAACAAGTAAGTCTAGTAGTTTAGACTTCTGTTTAGGGATATCAAAAAACTATACCATTTAAATTCTTTCTCGGTCGATACACTCATAAAATAAATTATACATTGTTATATGGAATATAGAGACTTTAACAGTCGGGACACATTAATCCCCATTCGTTAAGCCATTAATGTGTCCCGACTGTTAAAGTCTCTACATTCCATATAACAAAGTATAATTTATTTTATGAGTGTATCGACCGAGAAAGAATTTAATGGTATAGTTTTTTGATATCCCTAAACAGAAGTCTAAACTACTAGACTTACTTGTTTCTTTCTTTTCAGTTCGTTTTTTAACACTTCACTTTTTGCGCAGTCGGGTTTTTTGATTTTTTAATTTAATGTTTTATTTTTAGTTAATTGCGCTATGAAATCAACTTTCATAGGTCTGATCAATACGAAAATCTTCTTCTTCAACGATATTGTAAGAACATGGAAGCATTGACCTGATGCTGGGACATCTCCTGGACTCTACAGAATACTCAAATCCTCACCAACTTACAGCTCAGCTAGGCTATTCTGTAAGCTATCTCGACCGCGGATTCCGCTGTTCCGCTGTAGCCTAGCAGATTTTAGAATGTCGTGTTTAGAGTCATTGGAATGCTTTTAATAAAAAGATTATACATAGATCAGTCGGGGTGGTTTTAAATATTATATTACTAGCAGCCCGCCCCGGCTTCGCACGGGTAGAACATGCCTACAAAATTTGCATCAGTTTGTTGCATCAAATATAAAATAATTAACATATTTAACAATCATCGTCATATGTCAACCAATTTACATAAAAACCTTAACGAATTCGTTAAGGTTTTATGTAAATTGGTTGACATATGACGATGATTGTTAAATATGTTAATTATTTTATATTTGATGCAACAAACTGATGCAAATTTTGTTGCATAATTATGCACCTAAACCTTCCTCATTAACACTCTGGCTATTGGTGAAAACCGCATGATAATCCGTTCAGTAGCTATTGAGATTATTGCGAACAGACAGACAGACAGACGCAGTGATGGACTTTATTTTATAATACTTACGTAGTGATATTGGACGGTCCTTTGGCGTAAAGGATAGTTACCCTGATTCTGACCCGACGGTCGTTGGTTCTAATCCTAGCTATATACCTACCAATGAAAGTTTTATGTGCATTCATGAATCATGGGTTTTCGTACAGAGGTAGTGGGATCATTGAATCAAAATCAATCAAATCATGGGATCAAAGAAGGGGTATTATACGTTTAACGTGTGTATCTGTGTACGTCTGTAGCATCTTAGCACCCAACCGGATGAACCGATTTTGATTTTATTATTGATATTTTTTTTGTTTGATAGATGTCTTTATCGAGAGTGTTCTTAGCTTTGATTCATGAAAATTCGTTCAATCGTTATAAAACTATGAGCTTTTTTCTAGTTAATTGCGCTATGAAATCAACTTTCATAGGTCTGTTCAATTCGAAAATCTTCTTCTTCAACGATATTGTAAGAACATGGAAGCATTGACCTGATGCTGGGACATCTCCTGTACTCTACAGAATACTCAAATCCACACCAACTTACAGCTCAGATTTTAAAACGAGTCATTGGAATGCTTTTATTGAAAAGATTATACATAGATCAGTCGGGGTGGTTTAAAATATTATATTATTATATATATATATATATATAAATGAATATTATTTTATACAATAGATCATATTATTATACTATATTGACTTCAAATTGATTGTGGTCGGTGGGGATCTACAGCATAGCTAAGCTTATAATAATATTTTCGTAGTAACTATGACCTAATCTGTGGTTTCACTGCAGATATTTTATTAATTTTGCGATGCGTGTATGTGAAATCCGTGATATCTTCTAGTTTTCATTTGAATTATATACTGTAAAGGACAATTTAAATCTATAATATGTGGCCAAGCTAATTAACGTAATTATTTGGATAAGGATTAATACTATATACTTGAAAATAGCCCTGGAAGTTATGTAATATTTTTAACAACAAATTAAAGATTAATATGGTTACTGGACTTTTTTGTAGGTCTTATTAAGTTCTACAACTCTTCCGTAGAAAATATTCTTCCATCTATTTTCAATTGAGCAGCGTTCTGTTATAACCCTCGTTTGTAAGCTAAAACGCTAAATAATGCCGAAAAGTGCCTTTCTGCACTTTCCGGTCTTAATACAATTCAAGTGATGCACATTAGAGTCAGTCATCAAGGAACCGGCTAACAAGCCACATCTTTCCATTTCTTATTTTCTATTTCATTAATTAAGTTCTACGATATTCTACGTTATTTTATATTACATAGAAATAAAAGGGGGTTTCCCCGAATTTTCCTTTTTTAAAAAGTGTTTTTCATATATCCGTATAATAAATGGTGGCAGCGGTGGGATCAAAAGATCCTCGGAAAACGCATCCGAAAATCAGGAAAAGTGTAAAAGTGAAGTAAAATTACAAAACCAGTGTCAAAAATCAAAAGTGAATCTAAAAAGTGCTCCAACGAAAGACTGCGCGATGTATATCGCTCATATTCTCGTCGCCGCCTACGCACTGTGAGTTACTCTACTAAGACATTGTTTCGTAGTCAAAACAAACTGCTTATCTGCTATCGACTTATATTACCATTAACACGTTCACTGCCGAACGGATTTTGAGTGAACAATTGTTTTATATTGTGTGAACAATTTTCACATACTGTGTGAACATTTTCCAACGCTGTGTTATTTCTATGACTATATGATGAACTATGGCCAGCAGCAATCTTAAATTAAATATTCCTGCTCAAAGTGACATTAAAAGTGACGATAAACAAGTGGCACCATCGCCGAAACTTACCCCATCTAACAAGAGTACTCCTAATTTCATCGAGATGGATCTCAACGTTTTGTTTAAATTTATAAATCCTTACGACGGCAGCCGAGAAACTCTGAACTCTTTTATAGTGAACTGTGATAATGTTTATGAACTCGCCACTGATCCACAGAAGCCTATTTTATTTAAGTATATACTTAGCCAACTAAGAGGTAAAGCGGAAGTTGCTTGCTCAATTAAAGAGTTTACTAAGTGGGAACAACTAAAAGATTTCCTTAAGACACAATTCTGTGAGAGGAAGCATTACTCTCACTTGCTTACTGAGTTACAAGAGAGCAAGCAAGGCCCGCAAGAGAGTGTTAGCCAATTCGCTCTCAAAACTGAGACGTGCCTATCTCAGCTACTGACTGAGATTTCCTTATCATCGCATAAGACGAAAGAACTCCCAGGCCGCACGGCGGCCATGGAGGATCTTGCCCTTCATCATTTTACTATTGGGCTCCTCCCACGCATTTCTTCGATGATGAGATGTAGGTCGCCCAAAAACCTAAATGAAGCCATTAATTTAGCTATTTCCGAAGAGCGTATCCAACAGACAACGTATAAGAGAAATAATAATCAAGTCGAAAATAAAAATTTCAAACCTAACAGGTCAACCTTTACCCAAAATCGCAACCCTCAAATTCAAGGGCAAGGCCGTAATCAAAACCAAAATCAAAATTCAAATAATGATCCTATTATTTGTCGATACTGCAAATTCCCCGGGCACTCGATTGAAAATTGCCGAAAACGGGAATATAATAATAACAATCGTGCTCGCAATTTTGACAAACCTTCCACGTCTGGCTATAAGCCTCAACAACGCGTTCATTACGTCGAGAACCCTGAAAATGACAACGATTCTAATCCTTGCGATGACGAAGACACAAAAAACGAATAAGTGGCTCGTATCGGTGTCATACGGGACATCACATATCAATTAAACAAGGCACCAACAACTTACCTACAAAATCCACTGTATCCCAAAATGTCGCTACAACAAAAAATAAACAACTTACCAAATCCACTGCATCTACTATATCCACTGCACTTGAAAGAATAATAAAAAATCCTAAATCTGTACAAAACACTGTATCAAAAATAAATATAATAACAAAAAATAAAGAAACTCCTACCAAAGCCAAAGTAAATGTTACATTCCCTATTTCCGCTGACTCTGCTAAATCCGAACCTACAAATAAAAACTTATCGACAAAATTAAAAACATTACCTACCAAACCCGATGTAAATACTATATCTACTATAACAGCTGAACCCATTCAATCCAACTCTCAATCAATCAAAAAGGCGTGCCCCGAACTCCAACAAAATAAGGACGTTTTCGAAATAAATACAGACCTCAAGGTACTACTTCCGCATGTTTTAATTGATTCTCCAATCTCAGAATTCCCACTGTCTCTCTTAATAGACTCAGGGTCATCCATTAGCCTAATAAAATCATCATGCATACAAATCTTCCCCAAAATCACTAAAGAACAAATAAATTTAAAGGGCATTGACCCCGATAAAAATGTAACGAAAACCATTGGACATTTTCCATTAAAATTACAACTCACTGACTCGTCCCGAAAATAAATTACACACAAATTTCATATCGTCAACAAAATTCACTTACCATATTATGGAATTATTGGAACAGACATGCTTAACTCTTTCGGTTGTAGCATAGACTACACGAAAAATGTACTCCAAATCAACGGGTCACAACTACCAATTCAACTGTGTGAACCAACCTACTCTATCCCAGCAAGATCTGAAATGGTCATTGAATGCTCCGTCTCTAACCCTGAAATTAAAGAAGGACTCGTACTAGATCAAACTCAATTAGAAGACATCCTCATTGCTAATTGCTTAGTAAAAATTAAAGATAACAACAGAATAAATATAACAGTTGTTAATACATCAACATTAACGAAAACCATCAATTCTAATCTAAATATAACTCTGTCCCCAGTCGAAACCTTCCAAACTACAATTTCTGATGACGAACTTAAAGAACAACCTATTAACACAATCTCAACTCAAAACGCTACTAAACGCACCCAAGATGTTATAAACCTACTCAGAACATCACACCTAAACTCTGAAGAAGCTTCACGCCTATACGATATCTGTTCCGACTTTTCAGATATATTCCACCTACCCAACGAACCACTTACATCTACCAACGCGTTAAAACATGAAATAAAAACCACATCTAATGAACTAATACACGTAAAATCATATAGATTCCCAGAATGTCATAAAACCGAAGTGGAAAATCAAGTAAACAAAATGTTGGACAATGACATCATACAACCTTCTATGTCCCCATCGTCAGCTCCCATTTGGGTTGTCCCAAAGAAGCTCGATGCTTCCAGACAGCGCAAATGGCGAGTTGTGATCGATTACCGAAGACTCAATTATATCACTATCGGTGACTCCTACCCTATCCCAAACATCAACGAAATTCTTGACCAACTCGGCAAATCAAAATATTTTACAACATTAGATTTAGCTTCCGGCTTTCATCAGATTTGTATGTCACCGCAAGATGCAGCCAAAACCGCTTTCAGTGTACCACAAGGACACTTTGAATTCAAACGCATGCCCTTTGGGCTTAAAAATGCACCTTCTACCTTTCAGCGACTCATGAACTCTGTACTCTCCGGTTTACAAGGCACACGATGCTTCGTATATCTTGACGATATAGTGATTTACTCCTACGATCTCGACTCGCATATCAAAAACCTAGAATCCATATTCAAACGTCTAAGAGAATTTAACCTAAAACTTCAGCCAGATAAGTGCGAATTTCTCCGCAAAGAAGTCTCTTATCTCGGCCATCTCATAACTGACGAAGGCGTCAAGCCCGACCCAGCGAAAATATCCGCTGTCTCAGAATTTCCTATCCCAAAATCCGCGAAAGATGTAAAATCATTTCTAGGCCTTATGTCCTACTATCGTAAGTTCATACCCGACTTCTCGAAAACTGCGAAACCTTTAACTAGCCTTTTAAAAAAGGATTGCCCTTTTTCCTGGCAGAACGAGCACCAACTCTCATTCGAAACGCTAAAAACTCGCCTAATCTCTCCACCGCTCCTCATATACCCAGATTTTACCAAACCTTTCATTCTCACATGTGATGCATCCAACTACGCAATCAGTGCAATACTATCTCAAGGTGATATTGGCAAAGAAAGACCTATTTCTTATGCATCGCGAACTTTGAACAAAAACGAAATAAATTACAACGTCACTGAAAAAGAATTACTAGCAATAATATTTGGCTGTAAAAACTTCAGACCGTATCTATATGGCCAAAAATTCCAAATAATCACCGATCATAACCCGTTACGATGGCTTTTCAAACACAAAGACCCATCTAGCAAATTACAAAGATGGAGACTGAAACTCGAAGAATATGACTATGAAATAGTTTATAGAAAAGGAAAACTGAATTCTGCAGCAGACGCTCTATCCAGATACCCGACTGACTGTTCAAATGTATTGAATATAAACTCAGAATCTACCGTTTTACCAATATCTAATGACCCAAGTGAAAATCAAGAAAATCCTACTACATCCATCGACATGCCTTCACAGGGATCTTACCCTAATCCATTAAATACTGAACTCCCATCTGACCCTTTCAACCCTGACGATTATAACTTACCATCTCTGGATCCTCTCCAAGATATTGACTTCCTCCCAAACTCACCATTCAATCCTGAAAATGAAGAAATCGTTATTCCAGAACCTATAGCTAAAACAAATAATACACACTTACCAGAAACTGCGACCGACGACTCACTGCGTAATTCACCTGAAAATAACAATGTACCAGAAAACTTATCTCTCGATTCCTCACGTCCCGACATCCAGGAAACCTGCTACTCTGACTTTCTTAAAGCAATGTCTAATAAAAATTATACTCATAATACAAAAATTCACGAATATACCAATCCATTACTGTCGTCAGATTGCAAAATCATTGTTGTACCAACTTCAATAGATCTTGACGAATCGATTCCTTACATAGAAGAAATTATTTCTAATCACGGTGATATAGCCGATCTCATTGACGAAGAAAGAACATTATATTCATTCTTGGGCATTAAAACCCAAAACAAATCGTACTATCTCCTTTTTACAAAAGTACATCATTTCGACAATATCGAATATCCTGCATTATTTGACTCAATTAAATCTCTACGAAACAAACTACTTCAAAACTGCAACGAAAAACCAAATGAAATTGCTATTTCTGATTTTAACGACCCTTTTGTTAAACCTTCATTCACAAAAATCTATAATATTCTTGCTTATCTGTTTCATAATACTGGTATCACTGTCAATATCTACAGGAACTCAATGATCTTTCCAGTCCCGAGCGAAATTTCCAAAATTCTCAAAGAAAACCATGATATACCCATAGCAGGCCATGTGGGCTCATCTCGCATGTATAACCGCATAAAAGAAAGGTATCATTGGAAGAAAATGAGGTCAGACATCGAAAATTACGTTAAGAAATGTCCTCAATGTCAAGTAAACAAAGCTCTCCGTCAAGTCAATCGTACTCCGATGCAAATAACATCTACTTCAACCGCCCCCTTTGAAAGAGTCAGTATGGACATCGTGGGTCCACTTCCTGAAGCCGGCCAAATCAATCTGAGATATATACTTACCATGCAAGACGACCTAACGAAATTCTCCCTAGCCTACCCAATAACAAATGTCACAGCTGAAGAATGCTGTGAATGTCTTATCCACTTCGTGTCTCTTTTCGGAATCCCAAAAATGATATTAACAGACCAAGGTACCAATTTTACCGCGGACTTATTCAAAAAAACGTGCGAATTTCTGAAAATAAAACAGCTCTGGTCCTCACCTTACCATCCTCAAACACAAGGCGCACTAGAAAGAAGCCACTCAACCCTGAAAGAATATCTCAAATCCTATGTCAATAATAACCAAACCGACTGGCATAAATACGTCTACACCGCCATATTAGCATACAATACCAACGTCCATACAACTACCAAATTCACACCATACGAACTCGTGTTTGGTCACAAACCGTTTCTGCCTGACTCAATTTATAAACTTAATCCTACAAATACCTACCATGAATACCTAAAAATGTTATGTCACCGACTCAAATTATCCCGCGACAAAGCTCTAGAAAACATTGCTACATCAAAAGAAAAATCAAAAACGTACTACGATAAAAGATCACGCCCAATTACTTATAAAGTAGGCGACATGGTGTACCTCAAAAATCATGTAAGGTTACGTAAAGCGCTCTCGCCGCTTTGGAAAGGACCATACAAAGAAGTGAAAATACACGGTAATCACACTTTGTCCCTCCTTATCAATCGCCGTCATGTGACTCATCACTATGATGAGGTGAAATTAGCAGATATAGAAAACCGCTAAGTCTTAAAATCTAGTTAAGGTTTTATTACTAAAAAAAAAATGACTAGATATAAGTTTATTAGTAATTAAGTATAATAAGTTCGGTTTAGTAAATTGTACTTTATATATTTTTACAGTCTGGCAGTGCTAAGCTTAGATGTCTCTCGCACCCAAGTCACCAGCACCATAGAACAAATAACGAAAAGCCCTGGTATCTATTTCAACCCATCTGGTTCCATAAAAATCATCAGTGACTACCTACACGTGTTAATACCTGTGGAAATACAATACCTAAAACCACACATGGATAACATAAAGGATGTACTGCATTCCGCACGATACCTATGCGCGAAAAGCGATGCAATAGACGACTTAGAATGCCAAAACTCTTTCTTACCACTCATCGCAATGTATGACGACATTGCAAGAGATTATTATTCCATCTCTCACCTTGTACCTAATAAATCTAAAAGATCTGCGTGGATCTCCGGTATCGGCACAATTTTCAAACAAATATTTGGCACAATGGACGAAGATGACGCAATAAAGTATGACAACGCCATCCAAACATTAAAAGACACAAATAGGAAAACATTAGAATTAGTATCGGAAAATATACTATTAACAAAATCAGCTATTTTAAAAATAAATGAATCGCTCATCGAAATCAAAAAAAACGAAAAAATGTTAAATATTATGCTGGATACCCTATCTGTACAGGTTAACAATTTAACAACAGTCACAAATGCGTTGTTGTTTAAATCAGTATTACATGACATGTTCAGTGCGCTTCAATCGAGTATGTTAAGCTTATCTTATAAGTTAGAGGATATTGTAAACTCAGTACTGTTATCAAAAAATAATATATTGCATCCATCTGTTGTAACACCTAAAGATTTATACTATGATTTGGTAAATAATGTCAAGCACTTGCCCAAATACTCGGAACTTCCATTAGCATTAGATCTAGATAATATGAATGTATTTCTAAGCATATCTGAAGTTATAACCTATGTTATTGATAATATACTTGTGTTTAGTCTTAAGATACCTTTAGTGTTCTTAAATAAGTACAGCCTGTATAAGAACATACCTATTCCCGTGCCGCACAATGTAACTACCTCTAAGTCATATGCTTTAATCATACCTACAACCCGATACGTGGCCCTAAGCCAAGATAAAACAAAATATGTAACTCTAGACGATCTCTCTCATTGTAAAATAGTAAACAGTGAACTTTATTTATGTGATAACTTAAATGAATTTAATGTACAAGATTATCCTATTTGTGAAACAGAAATTTTAACTAGGATTGTAAAATCACTGCCGAAACAATGTAATACAGACTTTTTGTATGGACACACTAATATTTGGCAAATATTAGGGAACAATAGATGGATATTTACTCATTCTGAACCTACAAAATTGAGTGTCGAATGCAACAGCGATGTCAATGAATATAATATTATAGGGACAGGTGTCCTAACTCTAAGCCCGAATTGTACCGCATTTTGTAAAAATGTAAAATTAGTAAGTAAGAGACAACCTATGTATAAACTTAATCACCTCAATACCGATTTAAATTTAATAAAGGATACTTGTTGTGATATGTCAAAATTTAAAAAACTCAATTACACCGAATCAATTAGCAGACTACCAAATCTAGACATTAATGGCTTAAACTAAATGTACACTAAAACAGATGAAATGCTGCAAAATATAATTGACCTACAATCCAAAAACGAATCTATTCCAAAACTTACATCTCACTCTATAACCACATACGTGTTTGTTGTTTTATTTGTTATTTTTATAATCTATTTCTTTTGTAATAAGAAATGTGTGGCTTTTTATCACAAGTTCCGGCCCAATACAGTAACCCATGAATTAGAAATGCAAAACGTAAACGACGCCGAAATACAGCCGCGAATTAGAATTAACTAAAACTTCGCTTAAAGCGTAAGTTTTCTCTTAAAGAGGGGGTTGTTATAACCCTCGTTTGTAAGCTAAAACGCTAAATAATGCCGAAAAGTGCCTTTCTGCACTTTCCGGTCTTAATACAATTCAAGTGATGCACATTAGAGTCAGTCATCAAGGAACCGGCTAACAAGCCACATCTTTCCATTTCTTATTTTCTATTTCATTAATTAAGTTCTACGATATTCTACGTTATTTTATATTACATAGAAATAAAAGGGGGTTTCCCCGAATTTTCCTTTTTTAAAAAGTGTTTTTCATATATCCGTATAATAGTTCGTAAGAAACGTGTTTTTTCGACCGTTTTTTAGTCGACTTAGGTTGCAAATTAGGTCTCCACGAATGTACCTTTGATTTAAACGGGATAATATAAAGCCTATTTTCATTCCGAAAGTCCATTCTGTTAACATCCGGTAATAATAGAGTTTAATCTTCGAATAGCACTTTATTACATTTAGAGATTTTCTAAAATCAAGAAATTAATTATGATGAATAACAACACAAGCAATGGCTATATATAATATCTACAAAAATAATACGAAAACAAAATAATGAACGATAGTGGCGCCAGAGTGCCGGCCGGCAGCCATGACAGATATCGAGAAAGGACAGGAGAAAGTGTGCACGAGAAAAAAAGTAAAAACAAAAGGAATAAGGATTTACGCAGTGGATTGGAAATTAAAGGACACGTACATACACGTGTCACGACGAGAGGTAAGAGACAACAGTCAGAAGTGGCAAAAGTACCTGAAAACGCCGATATCTAAGGTATGTGTTCTTTTCCATTAAAATTTACAACTGAGTAATTTGAAATTTAACGAGAATCTACTTGAAAATCACTGCATCGCTAAGATTACGTATACGACATACTTATTCCATAATTATGTCATTATAAAATAAATGTTTACGTTGTAATTACGTATAAATATCGATAGTACCTACAGTGAAGTGTTCAGCCTAGGACTTAGCAAGCAGTGGATTGATTGTGTGTGACCATAGTATTCATGAACTCGTCCCCTCACGACCTACCTACACGTTAACTTATTGCTTTGAACAAATTTTCTAGTAGAAGTAGCAAGTTTGTAACCTACTATGTTATTAAGTCTACATATATTATCTAAGACCTAACTACCTAGTACTTACTTAAGTGCCTGGATGTAGACAAAGATAATAGTTTAATTGTATTTATGCTATATGCTACCCACCGAAGCATTCATTGGAATTGCCAAAGTTGTATTCATGATTTAGAAAGGGTTAGGGTTCCTAGTTGGGTAAGTAGGTACCTACTAGAATATACAGAGGTACCTACCTGGCTTTGAGGTTGAGGTGATGGTGATAAGATGAGACCACAATCAAATGGTGTGCTTGCAAACAGCTATACAACCTTTGTGACTTTTTATTACTGCGGTAGAGTGACTTGTGAGTGAATACAATATGGTAATCTGTACCCCTAGAGCAATTCTGTGGACATTGAGATTTAATTATTATGTGGCCTGTCTAGACAGGTATGATAGTAGTGACTTATATATGAAGTATGTATTTATTAATTTTAATTTCAATTCAAATTAATAAATATACCTAACTACAGCATCATACATTTCAAGAATGGTAATTCAATTACCTATTTACATAGTACTTATAGAATTCTACAGCTAAAGTGACTACCTACTTGTGGAGTAAATTATATAACAAAGTGAAATGACATAATTGGGGATCTTACTTAATATTTTAATACCATAAATACCTTATACGAGAAGTAATTATACATAATAACTATAAGAACCTACTGCATATTATTTTGTTGTATTGTAGGTACTTACTATGAAACTAATGGTGTTCCTATGCATATCATACAATATCAATTAATGATGTACTCGGGGGGTTGTGAATTACCAAATTTGTTGATGTTGCAATTGACGTTGACGCTCTTAAAGTATGGGTTCATATTCATGCATAAGAGATAATAGGTATGTTTTACATGTGTGTTATTATAATATATACCTATATTATATAAAGGTCAAATCAGAATTAATAGGCATTACTATAGGTATTACTATAGGTCTCACTCGATGACTTGCCACTATATAATATTTTACAAATGTTAAGTATATGTCCAGCTGGGGACAGAGATGGTGGTGATGATGATGAAGTATATGTTGTCATAACCAATTATTTTAATTATTGAATTAAATAGAGTGAGTCCATATAAAAATGCTATGTATGTTTTCAATTCAATTCAATTCAATTCATTTATTTACTTCATGTGGGTACACTGTACACTTATGAACGTCAGTCTTTTTCATTACACATTTTCACAGTATTTGTACAGGGTGTTATTTTATGTGATATTTTACTTACTAATGTTTTGTTTTTCCTTTTCCCCACACCCTATCTGTCCTTCTCAAATAATAATGATATGTGTTTTACAATAATTACATTTTATGAAAATAATAATAGGATTTCTCAAAACTTTCGGTTCGAAATGAGTGATACAAGCCGAGGCCACACGCCTCCAGTCCATTCCAAAAAGGATCATCAATCTGAACCTTATTTAGGAAAATATGACCTGAGCACTAGTTCGTCTAGGTCTTCCATTGAAAATAATAAAAGACATAATAAAAGCAAGAAACACAGATACTATTCTCATAAGTCTCATAAGAAAAGTGTATCAAAAAGACAACTGAAATCAAGTAAACATCTCCGGGATAAGAAGAGAACAAGACACCGCAAACGATATACTAGCACAACATCAGACTCAAGTTCATCAAGTTCAGGAAATAAAATTCATTCAAGATCAAAGAAATATCGAATGAATACAGACCCGTTATCTGATAAAAAAAAGATAATTCTGAAGATTTTCTTAACAAGTTTCTCGGTATATTGGGTGATCGTTGTATCACTAATTCATTCTCAGGGGCACAGAATGTTATCCCTTTATTTGATCCAAATTCTAAACTCCAGTCAGCAACCAATTGGTTAAATAAAGTAAACGAAACAGCATCCATTTACAATTGGCAGGAAAAGCAGATCATATATCACGCTCTCCCAAAGCTTTCAGGCCTGGCAAAGAAATGGTACGATGGTCTGAAATCAGTAGATTTAACGTGGAACGAATGGCAAATTCGAATATTAGAGACATTTCCGGATAATCAAAACTATGGTGACAAGTTATCAGAAATGCTAGAACGTAGAAGTAGACGAGGGGAGACTTTGGAAGAATATTACTATGAGAAGATTAGTTTGATAAATGCATGCGGCATTGAAGGAAAAAATGCTGTTGATTGTATTATTCATGGAATCTACGACAACAATATAAGACTCAATGCCCAGGGGTCGAACTTTAAAGAACCAATTACATTGCTTAACTTTTTAAGGAGCGTGTCGAACAGAAACAATGATTCAAACAGAAGAATGCAGCCCAATAATAAATCCCGTTTATCAACAGAATTTACAAATAAACAACCGAATAAGGAAAATAAACCATATGAACGTAGATGTTTCAACTGTCAGGACGTGGGTCATGTAGCTTTATTCTGCCCAAAACCAATAAAGAAATGCTCTATATGTGGAAGAGTTGGACATACCCAAGAAGAACATCCTATCTCAACAAAAAAACCATACCAAATGGCAAACAGACCTGATAATAGCAATACTCGAATACCAGCAACAACACAGAAGATTTTAAAGATTTCGGAATCAGACAAGGATGTGCATGACAAATATATTAAAGATGTTAAGGTTAATGAAACTGCTCACTCTGCATATATTGATTTCGGCAGTGAATGTTCTGTCATCAAAAAGAGTGTTGCCAAACAGATAGGCCTTGAAATAATAACTGACGACCTCCCAGTGCTGAAAGGTTTTGGATCTACTAATACTACTCTGCCTATTGGAAGTTGCGAAGCAAACATTACAGTAGATGGCGTATCTGCAGATATCAAGCTGTATGTAGTTAGCGACGAGATACTAAAAACAGATTTGCTTGTAGGCCAAACATTGACAGAATTACCTGCTGTGAGAGTATATAAAACTGATACAGATTTGTATATGTACACAAACGAGACATCGCTAGATAAAGTTGAACTTTTTATGAAAACCGACACAAAAATTTTGGATGCTCAAACTGTATCAGTTTATACAAAGAACATGTGTAACGGGGAAATATATGTGCCGGGTTGTATATGTATGAAAGAAAATGTCGAATATATAATTTTGCAAGGGGTTTACCCAATCAAAGAAGGATCCGGACAGTTGATGATTGTTAACGTATCAGGAAATAACATAGAAATTAAGAAAGACAAACTTATAACTCGGGCTCTTGCGTTGCCGGATATAAGTAATTTCAAGCCAAAACCGATAGAGACGAAGATAATTCAAAAAGTAATTGTGAGCGAGAACTTAGCTGAAGTTGATGAAAAAGGTACTGACATTACTATAGGAATGCTCAATGTTGGAGAAGACTTAGAAGAAGCTGATAAAACTAAATTAATCAATTTGTTAAACAAATATAGAGACTGCTTTGCACTGTCTCCACAAGAACTGGGTATTACCAATGTTTCGGAAATGCACATAAAATTGAGCGATGATACCCCTATATCGTATAAGCCTTATCGACTGCCGTTTACTGAACGAAGGATAGTGCAGAACATGATAGAAGACTTATTAAAAAACGACGTAATTAAAGAATCACAGTCTGAGTACGCAAGCCCAATAGTATTAGTTAAAAAGAAAAATAACGAATACCGCCTATGCGTTGACTACAGAGCGCTGAATAAAAAGACTGTAAAGGATAAATATCCAATGCCAGTCATTGACGATCAACTTGATAGATTACACGGAAATAAATACTTCTGCAGCCTTGACCTGGCGTCAGGGTACCATCAAATTCCAGTTGCAGAAGAGTCACAACATCTGACAGCATTTATTACACCGGACGGGCACTACGAATACACAAGAATGCCATTCGGATTAGTTAATGCCCCAGCAGTATTTCAACAAATGATAAATAAAGCCCTTGGTCCAAAGAGATTTGAGTTGGCTATTCCTTACTTAGATGATATCTTGACAGCCGCTCCCACAGTTGCTGAGTCGTTAACAAAACTAGAATCTCTCCTTATTCTGCTGCGCGAAGCTAATTTGACTTTGAACATAAACAAATGCCATTTCTTACAACCATCTATTGAATACCTGGGATATGAAATCAGTAGAGATGGTCTTAGACCCGGAACTAACAAGACCGAAGCAGTAGCAGATTTTCCGACTCCTACCAACGTGCATCAAGTTCGCCAGTTTGTGGGACTTGCAAGCTTTTTTCGAAGATTCGTATGCGGCTTTGCTGGCATTGCGAGACCTCTCACAGTACTCACAAAAAATGATGTGCCCTGGACATGGGGCCTTGAACAGAAAAAAGCGTTCGCAGAAATAAAGTCGCGTCTTACATCCCGACCTGTATTAGGCTTATATAACCCAGATCATATAACAGAGGTACACTGTGATGCTAGCAAACATGGAATGGGGGGCATCTTACTTCAAAAGCCAGATAACAAGTCTCCGTTGAGATCAATTGCATATTATAGTCGTCAAACTACAAAAGAAGAAGAATTTTGGCATTCCTATGAACTTGAAACCATGGCAGTCGTAGCCAGTTTAAAAAAATTTCGCATCTATTTAATAGGCTTACATTTCAAAGTATTGACGGATTGCAATGCGTTAAGAGCGACTTTAAATAAACGAGACTTAATACCGAGAATTGCCAGATGGTGGCTACAACTGCAAGAGTATGATTTCGACGTAGAATATCGTCCAGGACAGGCAATGAAACACGCGGATGCTTTAAGTCGAAACCCATTACCATCTGAGAACTCAAACGAGATGGAGATTATGAATATTAGAACTGAAGACTGGCTACATACAGTACAGATGACTGACCCCAAATTAAAACATGTTAAAGATATTCTGAATACTAAAGAAGCTGACATAAAGGATATCACCAATAATTACTTGCTCAAAGAGGATAAAATTTATCGACGCGTGGGCAAAAACTTAAGGTGGGTGGTACCTAGTGGAGCCAAATGGCGAATCTGTCAAATAGGTCACGACGAATCGGGGCACTTCGGATTTGATAAAACGTACGAGAAAATATCTAAGGAATACTGGTTTCCGAAAATGAAACGATTCATTAAGAAGTATGTAGCGTCATGTATGAATTGCGCCTACAATAAAAAACCAGCTGGAAAAGAAACCGGATATCTACATCCGATTCCAAAACCTGACGTTATATTTTACACAATGCATTTGGATCACTTGGGGCCATTTGTCAAAAGTAAGAGAGGAAACATGTATATTCTCGGTGTAATTGACAGTTTTAGTAAATTTATATTTATCAAGGGTGTACGGGATACTAAGTCAAAGACGACCATTAGGGCTCTTGAAGACATATTTTCAACAGTCGGATATCCAAAGATTATTATATCTGATCAAGGAACAAGTTTTACATCAGCTGAGTTTAAAACTTATGTAAAGTCAATAGGCACTAAACACGTCCTCAATGCGGTAGCGACACCACGCGCCAATGGACAGATAGAACGGTATAATCGAACAATCTTAGCTTCGCTCGCTGCGATGAATCATAATCTAAATGAGACTGATTGGGACCTAAATCTATCGAAACTACAATGGAGCTTAAACAACACCAAGAATAGGAGTATATGTAAAGCCCCGGCAGAAGTTGTTTTTGGCCAAAGATCCACTAATCAAATTGAAGAGTTATCAATTTCTGATAATATCCAAGAAAATCCGGAGAATACTGAAAATAACAGGAATAATATCCGCAAAGAAGTTCAAGAAACAATAGCGAAGCAACAGAAGATTATGAAAGATCGTTTTGACAAAAACAGAGCGCCGACAAAGTTTTTCAAAGAAGGAGATTTGGTTATGATTCCAAACCTACACCAAGAAAAAGGAAAAAGCAATAAGCTAACACCCAAATTTAGAGGTCCGTACAAAATCACAGCAGTACTAAATCATGACAGATACGAAGTCTCTAGTATTGAAGGACATGCAACACGTAAATATAAAAATATCTTTCCAGCCGATCATTTAAAACCATGGATTACATTTCACTCGTCTCCAACCGAAAGTGAGACCGAAATCTGTTCATCCGATGAAAAAGAAAATTAGACTCAGCTAACTATTGAATGATATATAATTACAAATGATATAAATAATTGATGATTATATGCGATGATTATAACAATATACTGGGTTTAAAATGAAAATGTTAACGTAAACCTTCCTTAATATCTATGTATTGTACCTTATTTACCCTATTATAATATAGTATATCCTTTTCCTAACCCTTTACCAAATCTACAATCCAACCTACAGCAGAGAAAAGATGAAACTTACGTCAATGAGACCGAAGCTCAGAGAGCATGCGGTGACGTCTGTATCTAACTTAGAGATGAAAAGAAAGATGGAACTTACGTCAATGAGACCGAAGCTCAGAGAGCATGCGGTGACGTTTGTATCTAACTTAGAGATGAAAAGAAAGATGGAACTTACGTCAATGAGACCGAAGCTCAGAGAGCATGCGGTGACGTCTGTATTTAACTTAGAGATGAAAAGAAAGATGGAACTTACGTCAATGAGACCGAAGCTCAGAGAGCATGCGGTGACGTCTGTATCTAACTTAGAGATGAAAAGAAAGATGGAACTTACGTCAATGAGACCGAAGCTCAGAGAGCATGCGGTGACGTTTGTATCTAACTTAGAGATGAAAAGAAAGATGGAACTTACGTCAATGAGACCGAAGCTCAGAGAGCATGCGGTGACGTCTGTATCCAACCTAGAGATGAAAAGAAAGATGGAATTTACGTCAATGAGACCGAAGCTCAGAGAGCATGCGGTGACGCCTGTATCTAACGTAATGATAAACAAAATGAAACAAAGAAAAAGAAAGCACAGTGCTATCCTGTACGATTTTATTTGGAAAAGTAATGAGGTGATATGATGAAGAACACAAAATTGAATGCTATGTGAGGAATATGAAAATTACTTTAAAGAAACGGATGAGACATCCACTGAACTAAGATGGCCGAAAGTAGGAATGTGGACATTCCTGGAAACAGGACGGCCGACTGTTAACATCCGGTAATAATAGAGTTTAATCTTCGAATAGCACTTTATTACATTTAGAGATTTTCTAAAATCAAGAAATTAATTATGATGAATAACAACACAAGCAATGGCTATATATAATATCTACAAAAATAATACGAAAACAAAATAATGAACGATAGTGGCGCCAGAGTGCCGGCCGGCAGCCATGACAGATATCGAGAAAGGACAGGAGAAAGTGTGCACGAGAAAAAAAGTAAAAACAAAAGGAATAAGGATTTACGCAGTGGATTGGAAATTAAAGGACACGTACATACACGTGTCACGACGAGAGGTAAGAGACAACAATTCTATATATTGTATAATTTTATATTTTATTTGTATAATTGTATTGTATAATGTTAGGTATACCTACTATAGCTATCTACTTGGGGACCTACAAAAAATGTTTACCGTAATAGCCAAACAGTTTTAATGTTAGGTAACAGTTTTTTTACATTTTGCCAGAAACATTTAAAGTCTAGTGTAGGTCGTGAGGTCTTAGGTTACTACCTACCTACCTATTATTATATATAGAAGAAAATTATTCTCATTTACCATCGAGGTACATGTAAAATCGATGTCATTTACTCTTCGTAGGTACGCGAACGCGATACATATATACCTACCTACCTACCTACGCCATTAAAAAGCCACTTGTGTTATGTCGTTCCGAACGAAAACCGATATTGTCCTATAATAAATATACACGGATACGCGTGCGAGTGAAACAGTAGCGAAAGTTTTTGCAAACTAAAATCTTCTAAATTACATCTATTATATTAAGGCCCCTATACATTGGGACAACGCGTTTGTGTTTGCGATGTGTATCTGGGCCCCAAGACAAAATCCAATTTCCTGTTTCCATTCACGCTAACGCATGTTCAAATGTATGGAATGACATATATGTTTCCGCAACAAAGATGTCATACCCATACATTTTGAACTTGCGTTACCGTGAATGGAAACAGGAAATTGGATTTTGTCTAGGGGCCCTTTCACACATTTTACATTTGCCCAACGCGTGAGCGCTGTTTGCGGAGCGCACCAAGATCCTTGTGCACAAAAAACCGACACAATGTGGTTTGCCGGCCACCGGTCGCAACCAACGTTCCGCAAAATAGCCCTCTACACATAGGTCCAATGCATTGGCCCAAAGCGTTGGCGCAATGTGTACAGGGGCCTGTACCCCAGTATATATTAGTACTCTATGCCTGTACCGTTCGTTACGTAGGTGCATACTACCACAAAATTCAAATTGATTCGACAAAAATACAAAGATAAAGTACCTACCTATAGGTAGGTAGGTAGATAGATACAACAAGAACAACTTACTTACCTCTTTTTATCCTTAGGGAATCTATAAAATCTCCTATCCTTGTCACGTCTACTTGCGAAACAGCCGTAAACAGCACAAGAATACCCCATTGTCAACTGTAAAATACAACTGTCGCTATGCGTCGTTCTCGTGTGGCCGTGTGGCGCGTCCCGTGCGTGCGGTGCGTGCTCCAAGTCAGCTGTCAGCTCCTCGAGAGCTCAAAATGCTCAAATCAAAAAGAGAATGAACAAATTCTCAAATATTCTCAATATCTGTCGGCGACCGGCGTCACAGATTACTATATGTGTCAGGCGTGGTGCAGGTGAGGTAAGGAAGCCCCGATTGGTGGGGGACACAGCTACTTGCTGTGTCCATTCAACATTCAATATAACCTACCCTACCTTACGTTGGTGTGTAAGTAAGGTTCTGAAAGAGGGCGCTATAATCAAACTTCAAAACTCGATAACCTTACCTAATTCAACCATGAAATAAACTAAACGTAGTATACATAACCATATTCAAAGACATTTTCAATAGTACTTCCATGGTAGAAATATTTATATTATGTTTTGTGGTAGTTTATAAATGTCATGGCGGATGAGGTAGGATTACCAAGTTAATCATCAATAATGGCGCCCTCTTTTAGATTTCTCAATAAATACAATTAATTTAGCTTTTCAGTTTGTTGCATAAATCATTTGCGAATTAGTATTACATTTTTCTCATAAATAACGACAGAGTGCGCTACAGAAAATGAGGTTTTGATGATCGGGTGTAAATTAATAAAATCAACCGTAATAAAATTTGATAATTTATTTGCGAAGGAAAATGTCAATTAAGTATATTTTTTATGAGTATTGACTTTCAGAATGTAGCGAGACTGCAAACGTTCTTGAGTTTAGTTAGTTAGTAGTTTTACTTATAATCTAATCACAGCACATTATAACATTTACACTAGGTCTAGGTTGAAATTTTAGAATCTCCTGTTATATTGAGCTTGAAAACCATAGTCTGATCTTCCGTGACCAAGGAAAGGTTGGCTGTAGAAACCACCAGCAGAAATGTCAGTGTTTTTGTTAGGATGCCACAGTCCTTCACCAGTAGCTTTGAACTGAAAAAGTAAACAATATATTTATAAATAATAAAAGTCGTTCTAAATTAAATTAATTGTAATACCCAGTGGCGTTATAACAATTTTACTAATATATTATTGTAAAGTTTGTTTTAGCGCCATCTATGGCAATTTTGACAAAGTATTAACAAAAAGAGTAAAGAACAAGTTTTCGTTGAAATGGTACGGTAATATAGTTTTACTATTATTAATTAGATGGCGCTGATAGATAATATTTTTAAATGTTAGTAGTCTGAAAAACAAAAGTAATGAGTTTTGGCGGGAACGTGAAATAGTGCTCTCATTGTACTTTTCCAGTGGACCGTATATATTACTTTACTCTATGCAGTGGAATTATATCGTGAATAAATGCGAGTGTAACGAAACATCCCAACGTTGAATAACATGCTATTTGCGTTCTCATCAAAATTTCACTGAAAATCTTCAGTAAAGTCCACATCTTTACTGAGGGTTTGACTTGAACTAGACCGAGACTTACTCTGGAATGTTACTTTGACTCAATGACTTGAATTTCCAAAAACTTGAACAATTCTAATACTTGACACTGGCTTAATACACTAATTGTCTGGAGCTATAAAGAAACTAAAAAATACATAATGTAGTTTGCAGTTGCGCCGTACTCTTTGAGTTGGCTTTGCCTTAAAGAATAAGCGCTGATATAATATCACATGTATTTATTATGTGATAGAAAATTATTATATGTGATAGATATTCATTCTTACCGCAGTATGTCCGCCGATAGGCTTGCTCAGATCAATAGCTGCCTTAGCGTTCTGGTCCGCCCAGTTTAGGCCACCTCCAAACTTAGTGCTGTCACCATAAGGTCCGAGAACTCTGGATCCGTATGCCGAAGCATCCAGCTTTCCACGTTTGTCGTTGAAGATCTCATGGTTGTAGCCACCTTTACCCTAGTTAAGAAAACCAGTACAAATTATAATATGTACTTTACAACTAAAACCTTTTCGGATTCGTAAGCTTCATTTTTTATTTTGAAAAATCCGTAAGCTATTTTCTTGCGGAAACGTTTCCAATTAGAATCAATGATTTTTTCGAATAGAAATATCCAAAGTAACCGATCGGAGCATTGTGAATTGCAAAGATCCAAGTCGAAATAAAGGCAGTTTCCGAATCCGAATTTGCTTTCCAATGAGTGAGAATAACCCTGCTGGAGTTATCACCAGTTATACTTGCATTTTTGAATACCTAATGATTATCTACTTCGAGAGCTATAAACTATCATACAGAGTTATAAACTATCTGTGAATAAAATTTCATCCAAATCCGTACAACCGTTTCTGCGTGATTTAATAACAAACGTACAAACATGCAAACTTTTACATCCTACGTGGGAATACATTGTCACCTCGAATAGGTAAAAAGTAGCTCATCCTTTTGAAACATTAGTCAATAGTTACTTACAAAGAGTCCACTATCATCTTGACCCAAGGTGCCGAAGATCTTCCCCTTGTCTCCAACCTGCTTGTCCCAGGAAATATCTCGTGGATGTCTGCCCATCTTCTTCAAGTGGCGGTATTGTGGGTGCCTGAAATTGCAGCAAAAATACCATAATAATATAATGCTTACTTACTTGTCTTTTTACAATGTTATAAGTTGTGTACTGTAAACTTCTAATTTAAGTTGAAGTGTTCTACCGCTGTGCAAAGCAAGAGCTTTGCCCAGCGGTAGAACATTTACTTCCAATTTTTTTTACCACGTGATAGTTCAAGCCAATTTCCTTCGATGGTGTCGAGGTCGTCCTTGGAAGTCCTCTTCGCCTACATCGAAGATTAAATATATTATTACGAACCTAAGGCCCAGTTTAACCAGTTCCTAATAAACTTGCAGATAGTTATCTAGCAGATGATACCATATAAATGCTGTCAAAAATCTGTCAGTTAAGTTCCCAGTGGGGATATCAGGAACCAATGAAACTAGCTCTTAATGCGTCCTTCTGTAGGGCAAATATCTCTATCCCTTTCCTTCACGTCTCACGAAGGCAAACTAATCGTAACACAGACTACTAAGGAGATACATAGTCCGTAATCGTAAGCCAATAGATCGTTCCGCCAACTCCGTCGAAGTCTGCCTCCTCAGTTAATAGATCTCTTCTATTCATATGATGATGGTATGATGGTAGTCAAATTCTAGAAATAACTAGACTTACTGTTTAATAAACTCTGCTCGTTTCGGAGATATGGAGACATGTGCGTACGCGCACGCTGCCAACGCAATCAGGCACAGGAAGAATTTCATTGTGGTCTGAAAAGTACAATTTTATAAATTAAATACATTATATAGGTAGTCCACATTATGTTTTAAATGTTGTTGCCGGCTTTTTTTGTGACTGTGGCACGTGTTTGTGTACCATACTTAGATTCATAATAAGGAAGCCAGAATTCTGGCAATTCATAGTTTTACGTCTGAAGCAGACATCATCGCCTATCATCAGGCTACCCTCTTACGTACATCTTCTAATAAAAAGTTTATTAAAAGAAATTAATAAAATAAAATAAATAAATTGCTTACAATATTGAAATTCACGACACCCGTCAACTCTGAAGCACAGTTGAATTCTGGCTACCTCAAGCCTGGAAGCCTATTTATATCGAAGTCCTGATAAAGAAGGCATAGAATAAATAGCAGTATGTTCTGCTCGGCCTGAGGTAAAATCCCCTTGCCTGGTTTTGGGATATAATATTATTTCAGATAGCGACCACAGAATATTTAGTAGTATATTCTGGTAGTGTGATTCATAGTTTCTTAGCGTCGCGTGTGAATTTGTTTAGGTGTATTATTGACATAGTTCAATTTATTATTTTATATTAGAGACATTCTTGGTTGAATCCTTTGAGCTATGTCGATAACTTTGGTGCTCTGACGGATGACTTTATTACGTATCCTTCTGTGAGCTTCCTTCTCGAAACTGTTTCTACCCAATTGCAAGATTTGCCCAAGGTAGACGTATTCGTGAACAACTTCGAGGGGAACTCTGTTTAGGGCAATCGGTTTCGGTATAACATGTTCGTAGAAATAGAAGGACAACAAGGACCAAAAGAAAATTTAATTGATTTAGTTCATAAGTTTTTTATTTTTGGTTCGACGACTAAAGTTACAGGACCAATGTTGTAGAGAATTTGATTTGCAACAAATGCTGCTTTAAAATTTTTCTATAAAAGATAAACCGTAAAAAGTAAAAACCATTTGCACCACTTTTTCCAAGATGGCGGCCGTCATCAACAAGGGACAAAGGTTGCGACCCCACAAACTTGGAATTTAACCTTACACTAATCCCCCTTGGACATCTTAACAATAAAATTGCTTCCTCTGACAAATGTATGCTTAGGCTTTAAAATTAAACATTTCAATGGACTAATTGAATTCTGACATAATGTCTATGAAGCTGTGAAACTCAATCTCGAGGAATCTTAGAACGAATAAGGAAAACGGCTGATAATCAGTAAAAACTAACTGTAGTTAAAATATGTAGTTTGAACTGATAGTGAAAGAAAAATGAATTCATCTTATAGTGACGTCACGTAGCGAGGTAAAGTACCATATGATTATGTGGTAGGGGATATACCGAAGTTTTGTTTACATGCAGATAAGTCCAGGTTACGACCCATAACAATAATTAAAATATGCACATATGACTTATCTTTGAAGCAGTTGATTCTAGTAAAGAAAACATAATGTATAGTAGGTATGGCTTTTGGGGAAGAATCATTAAAATATGATTTAAAATCCTGCACACATTTAAAAAATATTTTCCTCAATTAGAATCTTCTAATCTTCAAACTGATAAACGTATTTTTTTGAAACAAAGTGAAGACAACTTTCGATTACTTAAGTCACTTAAATAAACTGGCCAAGTCGAGTATGACTCGGCCACCGAGGCTTCCGTACCAACTTCTCGGAGATGATTAAAGGACAAACTTAACTTTGCAGTTCGATCCATATAAAATGTATTGCACCAACTACAAATAATAAGTTTGTAATTGTAAACTTACCTTATTTTGTTATTAAACTACATATTTACCGTTTTCAGATTTAGAAGTGCTTCAAGAACTTGCTTCTTGCCAAATTTCATGATTCTAGGCCAACGGGAAGTAGGTAGGTACCCAAACCAAAACCTATAGGGTACTTCCGGTTGACCTAGAATTGTCAATTTTGGTTACAAGCAAGATCTTACTGCACAAGTAAAGGGAAATTTCTGAAAAATAAAAAAAGTTGAAAATTATACGTCTAACGTAAATAGTTCTGTATTTTGTTTTTCATTGAAGTAAGAAAGAGATGACAAGAGTTTTAGAGGTTTTTGATTTACATAGTTTAAATAAGAATAGATACGATTTTGGTATTTACAAGTTTTCGTGAAAATTTAAATTTGGCCATATCTTTTTATCGTGTAGCACCTTGATTTTTATACACCTAATAGGGACTATAGTCCATCTATACTCACCAAGTACAGCTAATACTGCAAGTTTACGTGCACAGACTGACTTGGTTAGGCAGGAAGTAGTGTCATCGTTACAGTGCACTGGTGCCTCCGAGGTGGACTCAGGCAGTCCTTTACAACTGCCGGAGCCTGCTAGAGAGACCATTGTGTTCAGCGATGAAATGGGAGTAGGTATGGGTAGCTTATTAGACAATAGATTGAACCAAAATGTTTATAACAATTGCTGCCCTAATTTATCAATTACAGATTTATGTAAAAAAATATGCAGCTTTCAGTATCACAAAAATTGTACTATTGTATTGCAGCTAGGTAATAGCACAAACGTTAAAAAAGCTGATATTAATATTCTAATTAAACTTTTGTCAGACATTGCCAGCAGAGGCATTAGTAAAATAATAGTTTGTTCATTCCCGTATCTTAAAACAAGTAGTTGCTCTTATAATGAGCATGCTCATAAATTGAACTTGGCACTGTACAATTTGACGTGTCGCTTCAGCGACTTTTTGTATTTTGAAACCAACAAATTTATTAGTAAAGTAATATTGACAAAGGATACTTTGTATCTCAATAAGACTAATAAGTCGACCATTGCTAAGTTATTAGCATACAATATTTATGACCCTGTTTTACATATTGTAACAGATCACAAAGACGAGCCCCAACGTAGTGGTGTTACTATGCAGGGTAATTGTAGCGTAGTAGACTTAGTTAGTTTAAACTAATGTCTAAGACAATGGGGAGGCCTGACTCAATCAACATTTTTCATCAGAATATACAAGGTCTCTCCAGCAAAGCCTTAGAGTTAGAATTATTTCTCAATTATTATAAAGTTGACATAATGTGTATTACTGAACACTGGTTTGTGAAAGGTACTTTGTTACCAATATTAAAAAATTATACAATTGCCAGCACATTCATTAGACAAAAGGCAATTCGTGGTGGCTCACTAATATATGTAACTGAAAATTGTAACTTTAAAGAGCGTAAAGACATAGTAGCTTTGTCTGTGGAACGATGTGTTGAATTATCTTGTATAGAGCTGGGGCAACATATAGTCATCGGGACAACATATAGTATACAGACCTCCATCGGCTGATTATAAAATGTTTGAAACAATTATGGAAGAAGTAATGAGCAAAGTCTTCAACACCTCTAAATCTTTAATAGTTTGTGGCGATTTCAATGTTAATTTGATTTAGCAGTCTCCGCTCAGCGACAAATTAAAAAAATTATTTCTAAGCTTCAATCTGAAGCATCTTTTTAATCAGCCAACAAGAATCACTAGCTCGTCAGCTACCTGCTTGGACAATGTGTTCTGCAACTGTGAACCCGAAAAAATTGCAAGTTTTGATAAACTTGGCTCGGACCATCTGGGACAAAGTGTCACTTTTTCATGTAAATTATCCATCAAAGGCCAAGAACATTTTTACAGGCCCATTACCACCAAACGGGTTGAACAGTTTGTGGATATCATTGACAAGCAATTAATAAACCTAAGATTTTCTGAGGATCCTGATGACCTATGCAGTGCTTTATTTCAAATGTTAGATGCAGAGTTCAATGATATTTTTAAAATTAAAATGGTTAGAAAGGGTGCGAAGGTTCGTTTCGATGACTGGGCAACTCGCTGGTATTTATAAAAGTAGAAACAATTTGTATAACTTGTACTCACAAAAAACCATTAATTTACATAATACTAAATTCATAAATCACTTAAAATTGTATTCAAAAACTTTTAAAGTTGTTTGTCAGACAGCAAAATCACTGCATCTAAGTAGAAAAATTAAGCATGCCGATGACAAAATAAAATCAACATGGAAAGTCATTAATACAGAAACTGGAAAAATTAAGCAGAGGGACGGTAAAATTATGTTAAAAGTTAATAATAAATTAATCATAGATAATAATGATGTCGCTAACACATTTGTTGAGTACTTCTCACAAGTACCTATTATTACTACTCAGCCTTTAAACTCTTCCCCTAAGGATGCTTTTGTTTTACTATCAAAGTGTGTGAATGTATGTGACTCTATGTTTGAGTTCAGACACATAACTTCAATATCAATTATCAAAACTTTTAAAATGCTCAATCAAAAGAAAACCGAGGATCTGTGGGGTATGTCAACCAAAGTACTTAGTTATATTATTAATGCAATTAGCCCTCACTTAGCGTTTATTTTTAACAGATGCGTCGATGAAGGTGTCTTTCCTGATGTAATGAAAAAAAGTAAATTAATTCCCCTATACAAATCAGTGAACAAAAATGACCCTTCAAACTATAGACCAATCTCTATATTACCGGCGCTCAGTAAAGTTTTTGAAAAAGTTATATTAGACCAGCTTTTGGCACATTTTAATATTAATCATCTTTTAAATCACAAACAATATGGTTTCACTAAGGGGCGTTCTACTACTGATGCTGGAGTAGATCTTCTTAAACATATATTTGATGCCTGGGAGAAAGCACAAGATGCTATTGGCGTTTTCTGTGACTTATCTAAAGCGTTTGATTGCGTCTGTCACAAAACGCTAATTTGCAAATTAAAACACTACGGCGTTAACGGAAAAGCACTTGATCTGGTCTCATCCTACCTCAGTAATAGAATACAGATGGTTGAGGTCAATGGCGTCAGGTCATCTGGATCCCTCATAAAAATGGGAGTTCCGCAGGGATCGATCTTAGGACCATTTTTATTTCTAGTTTATATTAATGACTTGCCGTCTTTCGTGCAAAACTTATGTGACATTGTTTTGTTCGCGGATGATACATCCTTAATATTCAAAATAGATAGGATTGCGCCTGGATTTGACGATGTTAACAAATCAATCGCACAGGTTTTGAATTGGTTTACAACCAATAACTTATTACTGAACGCCAAAAAAACTAAATGTATTAAATTCTCGCTGCCAAATGTAAGAAAGGGTGTCATTAATAGCAGGATATTAATAAACGATGTACCGATAGAATTTGTTGAATCCGCTACATTCTTGGGCATCACCCTGGATTCAAAACTACAATGGGGTTCTCAAATATCGGCTCTGGCAGGTAGATTGAGCTCCGCTGCATACGCAGTACGTAAAATCAGAAACTTGACTGACGAATCCACTGCTAGATTGGTTTACTTTAGCTACTTCCATAGTATAATGTCCTATGGCATTTTATTGTGGGGGAAAGCCGCCGAAATCCAATCTATATTTGTTTTACAAAAAAGAGCTATTCGATCTATATATACCATGAAGTCGCGAGACTCACTTCGTGAAAAATTTAAGGAGATTAAAATTCTCACAGTGGCATGTCAATATATATATGAAAATATTATGTATGTACGCAAAAATTTGAATGAGTATGATAAGAGGTCCGATGTACATAATTTCAATACAAGACACAAAAATAGATTAATTCTACCTCAATTCAGGTTGTGGAAAGTTAGTGGTTCTTTTCTGGGGAACTGTATACGATTTTATAATAAACTTCCTAAAGATATTGATCAACTGTCTATAAGCAGATTTAAAACCTTTGTAAAATCCAATTTAATGAAGAAATCGTACTATACAATAAATGACTATATGAATGACAAAAATGCTTGGCCTGAACGCCCCAAGCTCCAAGATATAATATAAATTGTATGATAATAGAATTACTTATTGTACATTAAACATTTACTTAATATGAATTTCAAAAAAATGAATTAAAATAAGTGACAAGCCCCATAGAGTTTCTTGGTGTTTCTTCTCTGATGGGAGTACTTCCGAAACACCAGTAGATTCAACAGTCAATCAGTTTTCATCTTTTGTTTGCAGATCTAGGGTTGCCTGTTACGACGGTATTATGCGGCTGATAGTCGGACAATCAGTTCCATTCGGAACATGATTTGTACTGCAATTAGTCTGCGTTTTATTTATCTATTATGTTTCATTATTTCACAATTTTTTGGATAAAAATTGTCTGAAGTACTGAAACATGCACTGGGTTGCGGGTGCACGTAATGGTACGGTTGGCAACCCTACATTAATAAGGGGAATTAAACATGTGTTTTAAGTGTGACGTTCGACGTCTAGATGAAAGCTGAATGGCTCAATACCTTTGTTTTTTTTTTTGTAAATTCAAAGCGTTATGTTTCTGTTATATCTATATTTTTTGTTGAATATGATCTATTTAATGTTATTTGACGTGTGTAAGTGCTAATTTTTAATTTGCCCATATACTGAATAAATGCTTTGACTTTGACTTTGACTTTACTAATATTATAAAGAGAGAACATTTGTATTTTTGTATTTTTGTGTTTGTAATGATTTGGCTCAAAAACTACTGAATCGATTTGAAAAATTCTTTCACTAATACATAGAATGGACTTTCGGAATGAAAATAGGCTATATATTATCCTGTTTTAATCAAAGGTACATTCGTGGAGACCTAATTTGCAACCTAAGTCGGCAAAAAAACGGTCGAAAAAACACGTTTCTTACGAACGCTGCTTAATTGAAAATAGATAGAAGAATATTTTTTATGCAAGAGTTGTACAACTTACTAAGACCTACAAAAAAGTCCGCGACAGCATATGTCTATCTCTTAAGGTTGACTCACAGTAACCATTTTTATCTTAAAATTTTTGTTAAAAAATATTACATAACTTCCAAGGCTATTTTCAAGTATATAGTATTAATCCTTATCCAAGTAATTACGTTATTTAGCTTGGCCATATATTATAGATTAAAATTGTCGTTTACAGTACATAATTCAAATGAAAACTCTAGAAGATATCACGAATTTCACAAACACGCATCGCAAAATTAATAAAATATTTGCAGTGAAACCACAGATTAGGTCGTAGTTACTTGGAAGTTTAGCTATGCTGTAGATCCCCACCGATCACAATCAATATGAAGTCAATATAGTATAATAATATGATCTATTGTATAAAATAATATTCATCTATATATATAATAATATAATATTTGAAACCACCCCGACTGATCTATGTATAATCTTTTCATTAAAAGCATTCCAATGACTCTAAACACGACATTTAAAATCTGAGCTGTAAGTTGGTGAGGATTTGAGTATTCTGTAGAGTCCAGGAGATGTCCCAGCATCAGGTCAATGCTTCCATGTTCTTACAATATCGTTGAAGAAGAAGATTTTCGAATTGATCAGACCTATGAAAGTTCATTTCATAGCGCAATTAAATAGAAAAAAGCTCATAGTTTTATAACGATTGAACGAATTTTCATGAATCAAAGCTAAGAAAGCTTTCGATGAAGACATCTATCAAACAAAAAAAAACGATCAATAATAAAAACAAAATCGGTTCATCCGGTTAGGTGATAAGATGCTACAGACAGACACACAGATACACACGTTAAACGTATTTTACCCCTACATTTTGCGTCGGGGAACGCCGTAAGGTTACGGCGGCAGATGTTCTCCTTGGTGGTAAGCTTTTTGGTAGATTTAATGATCCCACTACCACTGTACGAAAACTCATGATTCATGAATGCACATAAAACTTTCATTGGTAGGTATATAGCTATGATTAGAACCAACGACCGTCGGGTCAGAATCAGGGTAACTATCCTTTACGCCAAAGGGCCGTCCAATATCACTACGTAAGTATTATAAAACAAAGTTCATCACTGCGTCTGTCTGTCTGTTCGCAATAATCTCAATAGCTACTGAACGGATTATCATGCGGTTTTCACCAATAGCCAGAGTGTTTATGAGGAATGTTTAGGTGCATAATTCGTTAAGGTTTTATGTAAATTGGATGATATATGACGAAGATTGTTAAATATGTTCATATTTTATATTCGATGCAACAAACTGATGCAAATTTTGTAGGCATATATGTTCTACCCGTGCGAAGCCGGGGCGGGCTGCTAGTATTATATAAAAATCAGGGTCCTGCCAATATAAGGATATGGTAAAAATTTCAACTTCTTAGGTCAACCCGTTCGTGAGAAAATCGGTGGTGACACACGGACAGACAGACGGACAGACAGATAAAAGAATCATCTTATAAGGGTTACTTTTTTACCTTTTGAGGTGAAGAACCCTAAAAATAATTCATCGGGATAATTTGGGAGCTACGATTCCACAGACAGACAAACTCTTCACAGATACACAGATAGATAATTCAAACTTACAAAACCCCTCTTTTTATGTCGGAGATTAAACGCCTCATTATCATTACACTCAAATACAGTATCAATGGCACACCATCTAATCCAAAGATAATTAGAGGGCCACTGTACATTAGAACACATTATGTCTCGACATGTCGCTACACAGTATCTGGCAGTAAATTTGGGAGCTCGCCAAATGCAATGCTCATCCATTATGTTGACTCGGCACTGCACGGGAAGTGGTGCGGGTACATTGTTGTGTATTGGACGGTATTTAGATAGATAAGAAGAAACCCAATCGAAAGGTTCGTATAACTGAAACCATAGACCATCTCTTTTAATCTATGACTGCGACGGTAATTTGCAATTCGAAGCGAATTTGTGTTCTGTTATAAGTACTTATCAAAAATTATGAACGAAATTTTTTTGTGTGTTTTTTGTTGATGATTCATAACAATATAATCTTTGTGTCTTTTTTTTCATATACAAGTATTGTTGTATTTGGTACAGACACAACAAAAATACGTCATGTCCGCAATAAATACGCATGTCAAACATTAATTTTAAATTGATTCATATCAGCATAGTTTTATGCAGAGTTTTGGCGGAAACGTGAAAAAGTATGTGTGATCTCATTGTATTTTTTCCTAAAACTTGTATTCTTCCGCAAATTAATGTGTAATACATGTGGATTATTAACCATTAAGTGCCAGTGAATGTGTGCGAGTGTAGGGCAACAGCACAATGTTGAGAAACGTGCTATTTGCGTTCTCACCGAAATTACACTGAAAATCTTCAGTCAAGTCCACATCTTTACTGAGGGTATGACTAAACTAAATTTTGACTTGACCTGAAAGGTGACTTTGACCAAATTCGACTGTCCTGCCATTTGCTGTTTTTTTTAATATTTTTTATTCCATCAATCAGCTACAGTATTATTAATGAGATTAAATAAAATGTACAACGTTCAGCTAGGTAGGTACAAGTTGATCATTAGCAGCCGTGCCACAGAATAATGAATAGTACAAGCCGTGCTAGGTCGCACCTGTGGAGCCATTGCGGAGCTCTAGTCCCTAAAGCCCGGCTCCTTCATCAGGTCAGCTTGATGGTACCATATTATTGCATTGTCTTTGTCACCGAAGATACGCAAGTATACCAATTTTGAGTCCAATCGAATGTCAGGAAGTGGTTCTAATTTAGCTTCCAAGAATTGACCCACACAAACATACTAACATGCATGCATACATAAATACTAACACGGTAAGAATTTTACATGAGGCATTTTGTTCCTAGCAGTGTATTCGAGGCTTTAAGGCTAGGTCTCCCAGCCCCCAGTTAATAGTTCTAAAATCCTCTCGCAACTTCCAAAAAGTAACCCTATTAAGTAAAACAAGGTCGCAAAGAGCCTGTTTATATTATTTTTGTACAGAAAAAGAGTTCCCAATCACGTGTACGTTTAATTATTTAAATTCTTAATGAAAAACAAAAGTTGTTTGTAAGTGGGAGCCAGAGTGTGCTACGCGTGTTTAGTCTAAGTCTCTTAAAATATCTTATTTGTTTTCTCACAAGCATCAACTCGAGATTATATATATTTTTAAAGTTCCGTAGTGCTAAAAATAACAAGTTCAAGAACGAAGATGCATAATCTGAAATTATTTATTTTGGACTATGCTTAATCGTTCTTAATTGAACTTATTATTTTTCTTCAACGCGGGATAAGAGCAGACAAAATAGTTCACATTAAAGAACCAATAAGTTCGTCGTGTCCGTCTGTCCATCGAACTATCCACGTGCAAATGGATTTAAAAAGCCTTTTTTATGATATTAGGCAGTGGACATCCTGTCAAACCACCTGATGGTACGTGGTCATTACCGCCTATTGGCATCTGCAATGCCTGAGGTTTTGCCGGTGATATGCCAAATAAATAGCGTGGGTGATAGCACAGATCCCTGTGGAACACCGAAATTATTTGGCATGGTCTCTAACCAAGCGCCGTCGACGATGGCATTTATGCTGCGATCATGCAAAAAATCACCAATCCATATAGCCGCTCAGGAAGGCTGTAAGCAGGTAATTTTGCAAGAAGAAACATATGTTTGCATGGTAGTAGGACACTATCCAGTGTCCGCCTGGCCAGCTACCACCCTCAAGTTAGAAAATCTGTCGCCAAAACATCTAATGTGTTCCGGCAGCTATCCTTGAGAGCCAGTTCCCATTCTAGGCCTAGCGTGCATACCATCTTCGACCGCATCTTCACTTACCAACAGGTGAGATAGTGGTCAAACGCTAGCCTATTAGATATAATAAAAAATATATATACGAGAGCCGACCCAAGCTTTAGCGCTATCCAAGCTGACGGCAAAAGCTACACTTCTGCTCTCAGCTGTCTCTCTTTAGCAGTGAGAGATAAGCAACACGATTACCAGCTTATTGTTCATGCCAGAACTTCACCAGTATATAGTTCATGCCGGAACCCATATCGACAGTCTCTGATCACCCGGCGCTCTTACCTACTACAGTCTTCAATCAAAAACAGAGTTACTACAACACGAGGATTCCATGCCAAGACGTAGCGTAGGACGCCCTGTGACCAGGTCGAGCGACGACATTCGCAAAGCGGTGGGCAGTGACTGGAAAAGAAGAGCCGAAGATCAGGCTCAGTCATTGATATATATTAAAAGGGAGATAAGGAACCCCGCTCCTCAATGTGGACCGTATGAATTAGGTTCGCGAACCTAATTTCACCAAAGGCACAATCGAACCGGCGTTTGTGTAGCACGTAAAGAATTACATGTGCAATTATCGCAGATCCATTTAAATAATTAGCAACAATGCCTTCCTCTGTTCTTCATGCACATCAAGCTCGACATTAGAAATTCTTGTTTTCATGTAGTTGCTTCTAGTTCCATTATGTTTACGTGGCATAAGAGTGTGTATCGCATCTACCTTTTTATAGCTATGGGCTCAGTGGCGTGTCTTAGGAAAGGTATGTGTTTGCATCGGCTGATTATGATAATGATGATTACATGTCATCATTGCATTTATAAGTTCCCCGCACCGTGTCGTCTAATGTGAACAAACCTGCCAGTACATACTCAGTAAATACAGGCCTCCAGAGAGCGCTCTGTGATTGAAGCATGTAACATGTCCGGTTCGGGGTCCATTTCCCAAAATGCATGGATTTAGGTTACACTTCCCACTATTTGATTGGATGAGATTTGAATTTCAATTTGTTACTGACGTGGGGGTAGATATAACTTAAAAAACAACGGGTTGCACACCGGGAGTGCCGGCAGAAGTGAAAACTAGAACACGTCATTTTTGAATATTTTGGAATGACACCTCGCGCAAGCGCCCTGCGCAACTTGAACACGTCATTTTTGTATATTTTGGAATGACACCTTGCCACATAAAAGAGAATAGTCCTACGACCTCGCGCAAGCGCCCTGCGCTCCGTCTTACGAATTTTCGATCAGGACACGTGACCTGACGCGAGTTTAACATTTTTTACCCATCCCAAGAAAAGTGCACAACGCAGCTAATGATGTTTTCACTTCAAATATATGTATAAAGGTACCTCATAAATATTTTTCATCGAATCCATTAGTGGTGCTTAATGGTGCTTAACTAATAACCAGCATAACCTTACGGTGTTCCGGCAGCACACAGCCCTTGAGAGTCAGAGTATTCTAGGCCTAGAGTATTCACCAACTTCGATCACATCGTCGCTGACTACCAGGCGAGATAGTGGTCAAACGTTAGCCTATAAGATATAAAAAATGCGCTGGATAACTAACTTTACTCAAAGCTAACATACAATGCAATCTATACTAATATTATAAAAAGAGAACATTTGTATTTTTGTATGTTTGTAATGATTTGGCTCAAAAACTACTGGACCGATTTAAAAAATTCTTTCACTAATATATAGAATGGACTTTCGAAATGAAAATAGGCCATATATTATCCCGTTATTTTCAAGGCTATTTTCAAGTATATGGTATTAATCCTTATCCAAATAATCACGTTTATTAGTTTGACCACATATTATAGATTAAAATTGTCCTTTACAGTATATAATTCAAATGAAAACTCTAGAAGATATCACGGATTTCACATACACGCATCGCAAAATTGATAAAATATTTGCAGTGTAACCACAGATTAGGTCATAGGTACTTCGAAAATATGATTATAGGCTTAGCTATTCTGTAGATCCCCACCGATCACAATCAATTTGTGGTCAATATAGTATATTAATATGATCTATAGTATACAATAATATTGATCTATATATATAATAATATAATATTTTAAACCACCCCGACTGATCTATGTATAATCTTTTCATTAAAAGCATTCCAATATGACTCAAAACACGACATTTGAAATCTGAGCTGTAAGTTGGTGAAGATTTGAGTATTCTGTAGAGTCTAGGAGATGTCCCAGCATCAGGTCAATACTTCCATGTTCTTACAATATCGTTGAAGAAGAAGATTTTCTAATTGATCAGACCTATGAAAGTTGATTTCATAGCGCAAGTAACTACAAAACAGCTCATAGTTTTGTAACGATTGAACGAATTTTGATGAATCAAAGCTAAGAACACTTTTGAGGAAGACATCTAATCTATCAAACAAAAAAAAACTATCAATGATAAAATCAAAATCGATTCATCTGGTTGGGTGCTAAGATGCTACAGACAGACACACAGATTACACGTTAAACGTATAATACCCGTACTTTTTGCGTCGGGGAACGCCGTAAAGTTACGGCGGCAGATGTTCTCCTTGGTGGTAAGCTACTTTTTAGAGTTCCGTAGCCGAACGGCAAAAAACGGAACCCTTATAGATTCGTCATGTCTGTCTGTCTGTCTGTCCGTCCGTATGTCACAGCCATTTTATTCCGAAACTATAAAGACTACAGAATTGAAACTTGGAATTGGGGCATCCCATACATAGAACTGAAAAAAAAAATCTTCAAACCTATACATGTGTAGGTATATGTATATAGGTAGGTAGGTATCATTAAATGTATATACATGTATGTGGGGGTGTCTATGAATAGGTCTTTAAAAATGTCACTGAGGTTCCTAAATTTTTTTCTCAAAGTCAATCAATTAAAAGGTAGGCGCGTCTAAAGTAGAAAATGTTTAACTCCCCCCCTATAACTTTTAAAATAATTGAGTGAAAAATCTAGAAAAAATATATATTCTGGTATCTTAATAAAAACTTTCAACGAAAATTGGTTTGATCGAGATACAGTCAGCAGTTTTTGAGATATAGCGACCGCAAAGATAACTTTGTTTTTCATACAAACTCTATGAAAAACAAAGTAATTTTTTTGGTGGCGAAAAATTAAAGTTATAAAATACTCTACTGTTACGGAACCCTACGACTGCAAGTCCGACTTGCACTTGGCCAGTTTTGATAGATTTAATGATCCCACTACCTCTGTACGAAAATCCATAATTAATGAATGCATATAAAACTTTCATTGGTAGGTATATGTATAGCTAGGATTAGAACCAACAACCGTCGGGTAAGAATCAGGGCAACTATCCGTTACGCCAAAAGGGCCGTCCAATAAGTATACTACGTAAGTATTATAAAACAAAGTCCATCACTGCGTCTGTCTGTCTGTTTGCAATAATCTCAATAGCTACTGAACGGATTATCATGCGGTTTTCACCAATAGCCAGAGTGTTTATGAGGAAGGTTTAGGTGCATAATTCGTTAAGGTTTTGTGTGAATTGGTTGAAATATGACGATGATTGTTAATATATTCGTTGCAACAAACTAATGAAATTGTTGTAGGCATATGTGTTCTACCCGTGCGAAGCCGGGGCGGGCTGCTAGTGATTTATAAGATCGTTTAAAAAAGAACTGAATTCAAATGCCGCTCTATTAAATTTCAGTACCAAGTTATAGGTTTTTAACTCCATATCTCTTAGAGATACTTATTAGACCTGGATGAAATTACCATGGTACCACTCTTGAGATATCTCCTTTCCAACAAAAAAATAATAATCAAAATCGGTTCATAAACGACGCCGTTATCCGCGAACAAACACAAAAAATAAATGTATATACGGTCGAATTGAGAAACCTCCTCATTTTTTTGAAGTGGGTTAATAAAAGCAACAATCAGACGAATTGAGAATTTCCTAAAAGTCTGTCTAAAATTAGTAATATCTATGGCACACACAACAGATAATACAAACAAAATATGCTCTAAAATGTACACATCATAACGGTTTCCAAATTAATTCGTGATTTCTGATTTGACCTATAAATAGATAGTTCGATGACGCGTCTCTATCTATCTATACTAATATTATAATAAGTTATTTTTCAAAAAAAATAAAACCGACTTCATAATTACAAACAGGCACTCAAAAGCGAAAAATAATTTACTTAAAATTATTATAAGCGCTACCCACTTATCTATTTGAAGTCGGTGCCAGCCAAGTCTAATAGGTAGTAGATAGATAATACCTACATGTATCTACCTACTTACTAACCTACATGTACCTACTTACTACTACTACATACATAGTATCTATCTACTATCCAATAGACTTGGCTGGCACCGACTTCAAATAGATAAGTGGGTAGCGCTTATAATAATTTTAAGTAAATTATTTTTCGCTTTTGAGTGCCTGTTTGTAATTATGAAGTCGGTTTTATTTTTTTTGAAAAATAACTTATTTTACCCTTTTTAGTGCATGACAAGTTTTAATTAAATTACATGCATCTATTACATTTGGTGTCTGGGCCGTTATACTCTGACGGATATATACTTTTTGAAAATTTCAAGTATGTACCTATAACGGTTAAGAAGATACAGATCTGTAAAGTGCGCACATATGTATAGACACACGGACGGACGGACGGACGGACGGACGAACGGACAACAAAGTCTCAGAAAGTGTTCATTTGGTACCCTTTGGCTTCGGAACCCTAAAAAAATTGACTTTAAATGCCTTGCTAAAGTAATAATATTCACTAGTAATAATTATGTCATCAAGGTATCAAAGGACAATGTCCAAAATGGCCCTGTGCAATTAAAGCATCTGACACACACGATAATTGATTGTCTATTTTATTACAATAATTCCAAATACTTTTATAACACGGACTAGTTGTATTCCAAAATGAATATAAAAAAGTATTATTTGCGATTATTAACATTACTTGCCGCCATATGGCCAACAGAGTACTGAATCACTGTACTACATTATAAGAGGCACTTCCCTATATTGTTGAAACCCGAATTATGAAAGCACTGTGTAGCCAACCTAACAACGGAAAGTATTATTTACGTAGTAACTATTATATAATCTGTGGTATTATGCTTATAATTTTTTTTTGCAGTGTTGGTTGGTACAAAGTACGTTCATAATTCTGAGTTATTTAATAATCTATGCAGTGTCGCGGGACTGAAATGGCCGCCATCTTCGGCAAACGTCATGTCATGTCAAAAAATCTTAGGTATGTTTAAAAAAGTTTGCACCCTAACAAGACTTTGCCCGGTAGAACATTCCTGTGAAGACAAATTATTTATATTTATATATAATTATTTATTATAATTATTAATATATAATTATTTATTGAGGGACCGGTGGCGTAATTGGGAGAACAGTCGGCTTTGATGCCGTGGTACCGAGTTCAAACCGCCGTGCACCAATGAATTTTTCGATCGAAAAATATATGTGCGCTTCTCACAGTTGCCCTCCGGTGAAGGTGAAAAACATCGTTAAGAAACCAACAACCCCCGCATGGTGGTAGGACATATCTAGTGTCCACCTGGCCAGCTACCACCCTCAAATTAGAAAGTCTGTCACCAAACATCTTATGTGTTCAGGCAGCTATCCTTGAGAGCCAGTTCCCATTCTAGTCCACTGCTCTATCTTCGACCGCATCATCACTTAGCAGCAGGTGAGATGGTGGTCAAACGCTAGCCTATAAGATATTAAAAAAAATATTTATTATCCCCACCTTTATTTCTATCTCGCTCACAGTTACCGTAAGAATATCTGTCAAAAACCAAAATCAACGAGAAGAAAGATGTAAAAACATTATTCAAGGTCATATTTTTTAGTCTTCAAAAGTATATCCAATAGCAACCTCCATTGTGTATAATCTTCTTGGCACTCTTCTACTAAAACCAGTACATTCTTCAATGTTTGAGGTATTTATCTACATATCTCTGGAGATGCTTATCAGATCTCGATAAAATTAAAATGGGACCACCTCGGAAACGTATCCTACCTATTAAAAAAAGAATCATTTGGATCCGTTCACTATTGACGGAGAAATCGCGTAACATACACACAAAAAAAAAAAACATACAGACGACTTGAGAACCTTCTCCTCCTTTTTTGTGAAGTCGGTTAAAAAGAGAACATTTGTATTTTTGTATTTTCGTATGTTTGTAATGATTTGGCTCAAAAACCACTGGACCGATTTAAAAAAATCTTTCACTAATATATAGAATGGATTTTCGAAATGAAAACAGGCTATATATTATCCCGTTTAAATCAAAGGTACATTCGTGGAGACCTAATTTGCAACCTAAGTCAGCAAAAAAACGGTCGAAAAAACACGTTTCTTACGAACGCTGCTTAATTGAAAATAGATAGAAGAATATTTTTTATGCAAGAGTTGTACAACTTAATAAGACCTATAAAAAAGTCCGCGACAGCATATGTCTATCTCTGAAGGTTGACTCACAGTAACCATTTTAATCTTAACATTTTTGTTAAAAAATATTACATAGCTTCCAAGGTTATTTTCAAGTATATAGTATTAATCCGTATCCAAATAATTACGTTAATTAGCTTGGCCACATATTATAGATTAAAATTGTCCTTTACAGTATATAATTCAAATGAAAACTCTAGAAGATATCACGAATTTCACATACACGCATCGCAAAATTAATAAAATATTTGCAGTAAAACCACAGATTAGGTCATAGTTACTACGAAAATAATATTATAAGCTTAGCTATGCTGTAGATCCCCACTAATCACAATCAATTTGAAGTCAATATAGTATAATAATTATGATCTATTGTATAAAATAATATTCATCTATATTTTTTTTTAATACGTTATAGGCTAGCGTTTGACCACTATCTCACCTGTTGGTAAGTGATGATGCGGTCGAAGATGGTAAGCACGCTAGGCCTAGAATGGGAACTGGCTCTCAAGGATAGCTGCCGGAACACATTAGATGCTTGGGGACAGATTTTCTAACTTGAGGGTGGTAGCTGGCCAGGCGGACACTAGATAGTGTCCTACCACCATGCGGGGGTTGTTGGTTTCTTAACGATGTTTTCCTTCACCAGAGGGCCACTGTGAGAAGCGCACATAAGTAGGTGGTTATTGGGTGTTCTACTCCAACCACATCTGTTGATTAAACGATATACCCAACTGCGTTCGCTCCGCTTGCTGCGCTCACTTGTTGCAGTTGGGTATATCGTTTAATCAACAGATGTGGCTGGAGTAGAACACCCAATAACTAAAAATTGATTATCTCTCGCCACTTGTGTTTTAGAACTCTCAAAGCTTCCGGTGTAATAATTTTGATCAACATGTTTTAGAACTCTCAAAGCCTCCGGTGAAAATTATAATGTTTATTAATGTGGTTACTAAACATTACTTATCATTCTGCGAAAAGCGCTCTTGCAATGAAGTTCGTTAAGCAGCCAATATCATTAAAATTCGAAAATATAAATATTAATTCTGAAAAACGCAGTTTTCGTCATGGAAAGCTTTTACCAAATACAATACGATGTATAATATGTGGCCCGTCGAACTGTGGAAAAACTAATTTGGCTATCGGACTCATCTTACATGAAAATGGTTTGCAATTTAAAAATGTTTATGTTTATTCAAAAACTCTTTATCAACCGAGATACATGTATTTGGAACAGGTATTACGAATGGTTCCTGGTGTTACTTTTTCTAAGTATCATGAAAATGAAGAAGTTCTTACTCCAGAGGCAGCAAAATGTAACTCAATAATTATATTCGATGACGTAGCGTGTGAGAATCAAAATAATATGCGCGACTATTTTGCAATGGGAAGACATAAATATATAGACTGTTTTTATCTAAATCAGACTTATAGCAAAATACCAAAACAGTTAGTGAGAGATAATGCAAATTTAATTGTTCTCTTTAAGCAAGATGATATAAATATGAGACATATTTATGATGAACACGTCAATACAGATATGACGTGGCAGGAATTTAGAGAAATGTGTGCAAATATATGGAAAGAACCCTACAGTTATGTAGTGATTAACAAGGATTGTGAAAAAAACAAAGGATGTTACCGAAAGAAATTCGATACGTTTGTTGTGTTTCATTAGTATGTATGTCGTAAATATGTCAATGCTTGTCGAGGTGTTGAAAAGTAAACAGCTAATAGCAGTAAACTTAATAATTAAATATAGAAATCATGTTTAATAATCCTGTGAACCGTATATACTCCACTGTATACAAACGTTTAAGAAGTTTCGATACCTGGCCTCGAGGATTAACACAAAAACCACAAGAAATGGCTGAAGCAGGATTTTTTTATGCAGGCTGTGACGATAGAGTTATTTGTTTTTACTGCGATGGAAGGCTTAAAGACTGGAACTCCGAAGATCAACCATGGGTAGAGCACGCGCGCTGGTTCCAGTCATGTCCGTATGTTTTAGTAATGAAAGGAAAAGACTACGTTAAGAGCATGAAAAATTATGTATACGAAGAAATTAAAAAAAATTGCCAACAGACTCCACTGGATGATCTACCTTTGATAGTAAATACATCATCTTCAATAATCTGTAAAATTTGTTTAGAAGAAGAGCTTAACACTTGTTTTTTACCTTGTGGTCATGCTGCGGCTTGTGCAAAGTGTGCTTTTTCCATTGGTAATAAGTGTCCAATTTGTAGGCGAGTATTCGCCAATATAACACGATTGTATTTCTGATTATACTCTATTGCTAGCCTACTATAAATAGCTGAAGTAAAAACATATGTTATCACTTTCGTGAGAACACTGACAATAGTTCAATCAATTGAAATTCAATTTAAAGATATGGAAAAAAATCTAAAGAGACAAATTGTAAAGGCTGCGGCAGCTGTTAAAAATAAGGTTAAAAAGATGCGAGATATTGAAATGGAAAACAATAGTATTTTGGAATCTGTTTTTAAACCAATTACAAGTCCTCTTAATGAAATGGTGGAAAAATCTAAAACGTGTTCCCAAACTAAAGGAGTACAATTTGAAACTTCAAGTCCATTAGACAAGGACAAAACTCTTAAGAGAGATTCTAACATCGAGTTCGACGTATTTAGTCCAAGAGACTCTAATGATTCAGATGAAAGCTATGAGAATTCAGAAAAATCTGATAATGAAGAAAATGAGGAATCATTTAAATCAGTGCAATCAGGTTCAAGTGATCAAGAAATTTCTTCGTGGTCCATGTCTTCCAAAACTTTACAAGATGTTCCGTTTGGCGTGAGAAATGAACGAGGTAAACACATGATGGGATCTTCGCGTGTAACTCTTTTTGATGATTATATTCAAGTTGGTGCAAACAAGTACAAATATACTCCTGGTATAAAGGAACTTCTGTTTAAAAAAGTACCTAATATATCTGCAATAACTGATGAAGATTTGAGACATTATAAAATAATGTTACTAGAAACAAATGTGCACCGAAGAGAATTCGATCCAAATAAACCAATCAGAAGTAACAGAGGTCAAAAATACTTGAATATAATAAAACCGCTATTTAAGTTGCGTAAAGTTTCAGCGAGCACTGACAGTAGTCAACCTGATTTACTTCATCAAGGAAAAGGACTACCTCTGTTGAAACAGTGGAAGAAAAATGTTGACTACGTTTACTGGGACAATCCTAATGAACTGGTTGAAAGATTAAAACTATTGATTGCTTCAAAAGATGCTGGTAACACTGGGTTAGATAATGAAATAATATCTATTATAGAAGAACTGCGCGAAAGCAACATTATACCTTAATAAATAGCATACATTTCTAAAAATAGTATCATTTGATCTTTGTCAACAACACCCATCAGTTCACAATAATGGATAAGTTTGGACATCATATTCATAAACGATTGCGTTTACCAGACTTTTTAGAAAATTTTGATAAAGTCTTGATGCGAACTGAAACCGGAGAGTTCGATTTACAAAATACAAGGTTGACTGGGATTACAATTCCATTGAAAAATACCGATGCTGTGAACAAGGAATACGTAGACAGCCAATCTCAATTGTTTGTAAAAAAACAAGAAGTCGATATAATATTCAACGATTTAAAAGCAGATGTTAAAAAAGGCATTGAGAATTTAAAAGCAGATTATTATACAAAGGCTGAATTAGACCAAATCATTAAATCAAAGAAATGAGTAAGCTACAAATAGTAAATGAAATTCATAAAACAGCTCGTAAAAACTTTGTTCGACGATCTGTAATATTAAGAGGAATTGATGATTTATGGCAAGCTGATCTTATGGATTTTCAAAATATAAAAAGTTGTAATAATGGATATAGGTATATTTTTGTTGTAATAGATTGTTTTTCTAAATTTTCCTGGGCTATCCCTGTTAAAACGAAGACTAAATCCGAAATAGCAAATGCATTTAGTTCGCTATTATTTAAAAATTATCGAAAGCCAGTTAACTTACAAACTGACATGGGCACAGAATTTTATAACGATGAATTTAAAAAAGTTATGCTAAAAAATAAAATTAATCATTACTCTACATATTCCATAAAAAAGGTTTCTATAGTAGAAAGACTAATCAAAACTCTCAAGAACAAGTTGTATAAAAATTTTAGTTTGAATGGTAGTTATAAATGGATTGGAAAGCTTTTAGAAAGTGTTATGGCAACATACAATAACACAATACATCGAACAATAAAATATAAACCAAACGATGTTAACCAATCAAACCAAAGTGAAGTATTGAGAAATATAATCAAATCACAGGAAATTAATTGTCTGTCAAAGACCAGAAAATTAGAAGTTGGTGACCATGTTCGTATAAGTAAATATAAAGGTAACTTTGAAAAAGGATACACCCCAAACTGGTCTACGGAATTGTTTTTGATTAAAAAAGTTCATGGTTCTAAACCTATCACTTATTCCATAGAAGATCTACACTATCAACCAATTTTAGGAAGTTTTTATGAACAAGAACTTCAAAAAACTAAGTGTCCTAATGTGTATCTAATTGAAAAGGTTATAAGAAAAAAAGGTAATAAATTATTCGTAAAGTGGTTAGGTCTACCTAGTACTGAAAACAGTTGGATTGAAAAACGAGCAATTGTATGATTATCTTTTCTATAGAGTTACATACCTAAGTATATAAAATTAAGTCTATTTAGATATTTTATCTCATTTATAACTCAGCTATGCATGGTGGTGGACTCGTTAACAGCATCATAAATAACTTACCATTTGAATTGCATTTACCTGGGTACAATTACTGTGGACCTGGTACCAGATTAAGAAAACGATTATTGAGAGGTGATCAAGGAGTTAATGAGCTTGATAATGCTTGCATGAGACACGATATAGCATACGATAATTCAAATAAATTGGAAGATCGACACAGAGCTGATTTAGAATTATTAAATATGGCAAAGCAACGGATGAAATCGAAAAATGCAGGAAGAGGAGAAAAACTGTCTTCGTGGCTTGTGAGCAAAGTGATGAAAACCAAAATGAAGCATGGTGCTGGCGTGAGAACATTTAATTCGATCGTCTCTACAATACATAAACGACTGAAAAAATTAAAACCAAAAAGCAATTCTAGAGCTATTAAAGCTGCATATTCAGCTGCGAAAAAACTGATAAAAAATAAAAAAGGAGTGTGTCTGCCTCGTGTAATACCGTTACCAAAAACAGGTGGTATTTTACCACTTATACCAATATTCGCAGGACTGTCTGCTCTAGGTGCATTGGTTGGAGGTGCAGCAGGTATTACTAAAGCTGTAAATGATCATAAAGCAGCTAAAAAGAATTTGGAAGAAGCCCAACGTCATAATAAAACGATGGAAAGTATCGCCTTAGGAAAAGGCTTATATATAAAACCATATAAAAAAGGCAATGGTCTTTTTGTAAATAGTTCAAAAAACTAATAGAAAGGTTACCCAAGCGTGCTCTCACTGATATAGACATATTAGAGTATGCTACTAAACACATACCTTACTTTAGAGGTGTTTTCATGAGAAATGAATTGCCGCCAAAGCCTAAGGACATTGAGTGTGCGATTGTTAATTTAGATAGCTCAGAGAATGAAGGAACCCATTGGGTAGCCTATGTAAAACATTTTAACTATTGTGAGTATTTTGATAGCTTTGGTGATTTAAAGCCACCAATTGAGTTAATAAGATATTTAAAATTTAATATAACATACAATTATTGTAGATATCAACGTTTTAATACATCTAATTGTGGTCATTTATGTTTAAAGTTCCTAAGTGAATTTTGGAAAAAATGTTATGCTAATACTATTTGTATAAAATGTTCTAATAAAGTATTGTGACTATATATTTATAAACGTGTTTTTATTACCATCATTTCTAAAATGTCTTTCACGCTGTCAATAACAGGCAACACCTCTATTTTATCCACTACCTATTATCCAGCTTTACAATTTGATGATGAATACGAGTGTGCTCTGTTATATTTCTCAACATTCAATTCAATACCTAACATTGATAACAGAAACAATAAATATTATTATGACAATAACGAAGTCGTAGACATACCAGAAGGCACTTACGAACTGCAAGATATTTCTGATTATCTAAAGTCAAACGTAAAAAAAGGAGTCGCTTTTAATTTATTTTGCAATAATAACACGTTGAAATCGTTTATCTTCTGCTCTAAAGATATCCATTTTGAAAAAGCTAATTCTCCAGGAACTTTACTAGGATTTGGTAATAAAACTCTTAAAGCCAATATAATACACGAGTCGCAACTCCCAGTTAACATTTTATCGACAACAGTGGTAAGAGTCGAATGTGATATAGTGAGCGGATCATATATTAATGGAAAACCAAGCCATATTCTTTATGAATTTGCTCCTAACGTGCCTCCAGGATACCGAATAATAGAAGTGCCAAAGAATATAATTTATTTTCCTGTCAATCAAATTGACGTCAGCACTATTAATATTAGATTATTAGATATTAATAATAATTTAATAAATCTACGCGGTGAAGAAGTTCAATTATATTTGCATATCAGGAAAAGATGATCGACTTCAATAAAAGTAGTAATTCAATAATGAAACACATCAGTACTCATCGAACAATCCAAAAAGGAACAACTAAGAAAAAAATTAAATTGACCAGGGAAAATAAAAAGTTCCTGAAATTAATTGGTCTATTAAAATGAACATTTTGGATATAACAAGTTCACCAGCATACGATAACACCATAGACGGTATCGAATATCATTCATATAAACCTTACGTAACAAGTTTTAACAGGAATGATGAAATCCGCATACCTATCAATCAGCAGGATTTATACATACTACCATCAGCAAGTACCCTTTATTTAGAAGGAACAGTAAACATCATAAAGAAGGATACAAAACTAAAAGTTACTGCTGTGGAATTCACAAACAATCCATTACTGTTTCTTTTTCAAGATATTCGTTATGAACTAAATGGAGTTGAAATAGATAGAATCAAAAATGCTGGAATGACTACAACAATGAAGAGTTTAGTATCATTTAATGAAAATGAAGCTAAGATAGCAAAAGCTTGGGGTTGGGATATAAATGGAACAAAAACAACCCATGGAAATAGTTTTTCTGCCTCAATACCTCTTAGTAATATTTTGGGCTTTGCTGAAGATTATAAGAAAATAATTATGAATTGTAAACATGAACTGATATTATTACGCAGTAATACAAATTTGAATTCTTTGAAAGTTCCATCTGGTGAGGTTCTTGAAGATATAATAATAAATAAGTTAGTTTGGCGCGTTCCACACGTCAAGGTATCAGATAAAGAAAAAGTTAATTTACTAAAGTTATTGGAAAAGGATCGTTCTCTATATTTGGCTTTTAGAAATTGGGATTTATATGAGTATCCCTTATTACCTAAAACAACTAAGCATACTTGGTCAATTAAAACGTCCTCACAGATTGAAAAGCCAAGATATGTAATCATAGGCTTACAAACAAATAGAAAAAATTTAGCTGATCGCGATATATCAAAATTCGACCCTTGTTATTTAAGAGATGTCAAAGTATATCTTAACTCTAACTATTTTCCATATGAAAACTTGAATATTAGTCTTGATGATCATAAATATTCATTATTGTATGAGCAATATGTCAGGTTTCAGACATCTTATTATGGACGCAGAAGTGAACCACTGCTAAGTACTTCTGAATTCAAAGAAAAAGCACCGCTGTTTGTAATCGATTGCTCTAGACAAAGCGAAAACCTTAAGTCAGGTCCTGTAGTTAGCGTACGTGTGGAACTTGAATGTCATTCAGAAATACCTGATCAGACAGCTGCATATTGTCTTATTTTAAACGATTCCATCATCGAGTACAGACCGTTGAGTAATATAGTAAAAAAAATATCTTAAAATATGAATCTTTACAGAATAAAATATATATTCGTGGATGTACAAGGATTCAAAGATACACAAAATAATTTTATTATAAAAGAATTGTCTATTTTAAACGAAGAAAATACCCAAACCTTTCTTGTCAAGCCCCCCTATCCATTTAAAAACTTATCGATCGAAGAAAAGAAACAAGTGCGGTGGATAGAAGCAAATCGAGGATATTTCTGGAGTGAAGGCCACATTGACTACAGGGAATTCAAAAGAATTATAATACCATATTTGAATAAGAAAAAAGTGTTAACAAAAGGAACTGAGAAAGTTATGTGGATCAAAGGCCTTTGTGAGAACTGTGAAATAATAGATGTGGGAGAAAAAGGATGTCCTAATTTTTTAAAATTATATCACGACTATGAAAAACCTAATATAAATTTAAATTGTGTACAACACACGAAAATGTGTGCATTAAAAAATGTATTGTGCTTAAAAAAGTGGTATGATAATAATAATATACATTTATTCAATGTAAGCTAAGAATTTAATTTAATGTTTTAAATAAAATAAAATAATTATTGCCTAAACTGGTTGTTGTTTTATTCTACCAAATTATATTTTAACGAATTAAAGTGGTGAGTATTTAAGAATTAAAATACAGCAGATATTTGAATAGGTTTTTAATATAATATCGAAAATTAAAACATATCTTAAATTTAATGAATTAAATAGTACAATGCATTCAGGGAGATACTACTTACTGATTTGATTAAACATCTTAAGAATCACTTCTAATTTAATTTAACTGATCTATTTAAAAATAATGTTATTCAATTATGCGTCTCATCAGTCAGAATCACTTATTATATTTTCAGATATATTTTTAATCACTCTTTCGGTTTGATCTAATATTCTGTCCGTAAAATCTTTTACTATATATTGAGCCGATATTACAACATCACTTTCAGTGTCACTGTTATCACCACTAATGTCTATTATTTTGATCTGAATCAAACGTCTCCCTTTGCATGCTTCACGGTTTAAAACAAATGATGATCGCCGCATACTATTGCGAAGATTCTTAGTTTCACCAGGTGTCTTCTTTGTTTTCCGTTTTGGACGTTTTGGAGACGATTTCTTCTGATTAGTGATTGGAAAAATTTCGTCAAAGCCTTCTAATGGATTCTGCGCACAGTGGAAAAGAAGGTCTTGGGTATTAATTCCAAAAAGTCCATCTTGAGTCTCACTGTTATTATTTATTACAATGTCTGTCATAATCTGAAACAAAATAGAAAACTATTAGGGTCATTTTTATGGATAATATCGAGTAAATAGAAATAAACGAATAAAAGTTCAAAACTTACGTCTTAAGTCGACTTGAAAGTATGTGAATATGTGTGTTAACTGCGACGCTCGAACAGGGTATAATGAGCAGGGCATGATGAATTTTATTCAATGTTTGTCGAATGTGCAAAATCATGTAGTGACATGTCAGTGCACCTGCGTCGGTGTTAAAAGTTTATGCTGCGTTAGTGAATTTGAAGTATCTACGTAGATTACAGGAATAGCTTACACAAAATTTTTCACAAACATTAAATTGATTTTGCATTATTAACTTAAGCTAGATGTTAAGGCTCGTAAAATAAAATAAAAACAACAAGTATTCTAAATGAAATTCGTTTATTCACTATATTCTTACTTAAGGTTCACTTTACATTATTATTATAACATTATTATTATTATTATTATATTACATATTTATTTCATCTTACAGATAATCTTAAGCTACTTACATTAGATTAGACCCCAAGAATTGAAATATGACCCCAAGCTCTGCTTGATTTTTTATCTTGCGAAATAAATCGTTTATCGTCGCTACTAGAAAGCGCAATTTTGTTTACAGAACGTGTAAATATTTCATGTTTTATACTTTTAAACAATATGTTTTTCTTGCGTAGTGTATTTGATGTAAGCAATGTGTTTGTATAATCTAAGATACTAAGATCTCGAACAACACATGATTTTACTCCCTTAGCCTTTTTAATTTCAGTGTCAGTATTTTTTATACAATATAATTTAGAGCGTAATCCTACATATTCAGTGATTATTTTTCCACCCATTTCATCTTTGAAAAGTCCTGGTACTTTTTTGTTAATTATTGGTAATTTGTGATAATTATCAACAGAAAAGTTACTGGTATCAAAATACTCCAAAAACGTATTTTTCACATCTTGATAAAAAATTTTGGTTTGGATGTGATAAATAAAGCTGTCTGTATCAGTATAACACATCGTCAAGCGGTCCCTGTAAAATGGTTTAAATATAGAATAGTGAAAATCATACATATGTGATTTTGATAATTCCAAAACTGTAAATCCGATATACAGTGGCTTATCCAATACTATACGATTAGGCTTTAATTGAATCGCAACCAAACTTTCCGTAAAAACTGAAGCACTGTGAAAGTTTGGACTCGCGATTAATTTTTCTGCGTTATTTCTTTTTTTAGTTCTATTGTTTTGATCATTCCATTGATTTATCAACTCAACATGGACCTTCTTGCGGTTGTTTTCTAACGTTTTACCAAAAACACTGTTATTGAGCAATTTGAAAAAGTCTTGCTCAAAAGTTGACGTTGCTTTTTGACGCAAATTTGTATTAAGATCGATGTATTGTTTTAAATATGCACTCTGTCGAAACGTTATAGCACGATGTACTTGTCTCAAGATCAAACCATGTCTTAAACAGGTTTTTAAATGTACATAATGTATAACATAATTAAATTTGTCATAAAGATTTGGAATTAACTTTTCATTTTTTCCACCCGGTGGAATATCTTTTTCGGGGCAAAACGGTAAATCATTATGTTCCCAATGTAATTTTTTTGGATAAATGAGATCGACTTCTAGAATGAAGCCGAACTCTGCATCATCAGATACATTATTCACATCCAGTTTATTAACTTCTGATTGATCAAGAAACCTAAAGTTTGACAAGGGCAATGTTTGACACATGCTGTATCCATAAAGATTATTGCAGTCTATATAGACTATGAATGATTCTGGCATCAACGGATCATGGTCGAAAATAAATTCGTTGTTTGCTTTGGCATGCCTATGTGCTGCCATTACCACACCTCCTCGTATGCCTGTCTGTAACATATCTACTATAGCAAAGTCATCTATTAGTTCTAACTCAATGCCTGTTTTATAAAGCATAGCATCGAATGATAAACTCGGTGCTGTAACATAGAATGCAGGGTCCAAGTTGTAGTAATGTTTGCAAGTTTTTCTAAAGTTTTCAAATATATCTGTTAACAACAACACATCACTTTTTAAATACAAATCGGTATATTCGCCTAGGTTCCGAATTTCAAATTGGGTCCAAACTGACTGTGCGTGCTCATAATCTTTATTTGATATGTGCTCATTGTTGAGAGAGCTATAAAAACTTTCTTTGCTTGGCAGAAATGGCTCGTTGTAACGTTCCCATGCGTTCATGTACTCGTAAGGGTAAACGCCTTTACGAGTTAGAAGGGAAAACTCATTTTCATTTGGGTAAATATTCCTTAAATGAGTAAACTCATGAGTTTTCATGGTTTTAACCAATTTTTCTAGACTGGTTCCTAAAAATTTGAACGAATCTACAAATCTTAACTGAACGAACTCGTCTCTTGATATTGGAATGAATTTTGTGAAAGAGATATAATTTTCTTTCGTTTTAGGAATTATTTTTATTGGTCCAGGCGCTTCACCAAGTGTTTTTATAAACAAGTGACAATCATACCCTGCTAAATTGTGGAAAAAAATTGGCACAAACTTTGGAACTTTGTACTGTAAATTACATAAGCTATGAGCTGCACCCCGATACTGTCCAGTAAGGTGACAATGGTCTCTGACCTTATCTCCGAATAGAAAACTCTCACAAATATGACATCGAACTGCATTCCTAAAATCAACTGCATCGTTTGCATTAAAAATTATGGGAACGTTTTGTGATAACACTGCATGGATATCCCGAACATCTTTGTAAAGAGAGCTAACAAATTTTTCTACACAATGAGGACCTCTAAAGATTACGAATTTATTGTAAGAAGGGTCAACAGAATTAATCACATTGTAAGCAAATGCGATAGGTGTATGCTTTTGTGTAGTGCGCGTATAAGAACTTTGAGGATCTGATTCACTTTTGCTTACATCTTCTAGCATAGTTTCAAAGTCAGCATAAATTACAAAAGGAATGTCTTGTTTGCGTTCGAAATTCTTGAATTTAATTACTGACCCCTTTTCCGGTAGGACAGTGACAATTCCGTTACAGGTATGACTTTCTACATCCTCAACCGTTTTAAAAAACAACAAACAAGTGTCACAAAAATAGATCTGTCCTTTATGCTTCGTTATTTGACTTCTCACCAGTCTCGATAAATTCTTTATGAGACAATAGTGAGATGTTGTGTTGTTTTCTATCCAAAGAAGGTGAATCGTTTTTTTATTTTCATGGCTTTCTGATTTATAAAGCGGGCCTACAACAGTCTTGTTATTTTTTAAGCCAAAAATGATAAAACTTAGGTTTGGATTGTTTTCTTCGAATATTTTAACATCAGATAATGTCATGGGAAACGAAATGTTTTCAGTGTTTAGGACATTGCGAAAATGTACATATGACGAAACCCTTTCAGGATGGTTTTTAGCTGGATAGAGGGCTGCAAGTACGCTCCACAGAAAACAGTGTTTATCGTTGTTTTGAATATTTAAACATGCTTTCTTTTTCTTGATGAATATTGGTAGTTCAATATACGTGGAGCCGCGAAGTGGTTGATATTTATTAACATTAACCTCAATATGCATACAATTAAGAAAAGTCCAACCCGAATCTTGCTCTTCGAATTGGTCAATTTTTGTGCGTATTGTATTGATTACATTTAAATATAAATGCTCAAAATTATAATTTCCATAAACAGGGATATTTTTTGTCATAAACGATTTAGTTTCTTGTTCATTATTTTTGAAAAGTAAAAACTTTGAGAATATTTCGAAGTTGACTTTGACACAAATATGTTTTTTTATGCATTCATCTAAAATGAGTTTGACTTTGTTTCGTATTGAATCTAAAAATACATCAATAGAATGTTCATTTGCGTATTGCGCAGCAATCCTGTAAGATATTATTCGGTTCTGAAATGCTGTCGCTACAATATCTACGCCTTCCACATCGATATGCGGTACAGTTAAAACGTTTTGTTTATGTGTATTACTTCGCAAATGACCTGTCCAGCGCCTACCGCTTATAGATGTGTTACAAACTGAACAGAATGGCATTGTAGAAGCTACTTGCTTGTTTACCTACTAGATATAATTATTAATTTAAGTACCTACCTACATAGAAAGTTACCTATTTTTTAAAGTCAGTATTATAATATTATACGCTTTTAATTTTCTTTTTTATTTCAAATTAATTAAAAAAATTACTTTGAGAGTTTAATATAGTCTACCTACACTACATATATCAAAACATACTATAATAATTCTATCTACCTTTATGAACCTAACTTAATTTAATAAAATAAAAACCATAATAAACCTATGCACACGTTTTGTTTATTTAAAATTAATCTTATCACTAAATGTTGATGGTTTAGAATCTTTAAATAATTTAAACACCGTAATGAGAAACTCTTGTAAAATTTCCCACTCCTTAGTTTGTTCGTTGAGACGCAGCTTTACACTCGTCAACGCTTTTTTATAGCGTTCTTGAGGAGGCGTATTTTGAACGTCGACGACGTTGTAAAGCTTCACCTCAACGTAAAAGTCGCCTTCGGAGACTGTTGCGGTGCGTCGGCTCTGCCCTCCGGAAACCCTCGTCGTGAAGGAAGAAGTCGATACGTTGCCTCCGGCGCTTTGTGATGCGTTAGATGCAGCAACGCTTTCTTCCCCTTTCAGAATCGAAAAGATGTCTGACTTGCGTTTTTTAGACCTGTAAAACAAAGAAAATAAAATATGATGAAATACTGTTATGATAATATTTAGGAACTTTTATCATCATAATTAGATTCAGAGTTAAATAATCATTTAACGTTGCTCACTCCATACAATATACATTATTGTTAAATAATTATTATCATCATCGGTACAGGGATCCCAACCTGAAGCGAGGAAAGTACCAGGGCCGTGAAATTATCGTATTTTGACGTTTTTGGAGCAAAATTATCGTACACTCAGTATAATGGCTTAAAATACATTAAAAAATCATATAAAACGATAATTTTTATTACACTTTGTTTGTGTATACAGAACAGAATCAATGTATATTTAACTCCATACAGGCAGACGGGCTGAGAAGACAGACCACAGTACACAGATTTTATAAGCGTACCAACGTTTTGAAATTAAGAAATAAGCTGGCGCTGTTACCAATAAACAATAGTATCTCAATTTTTTATTGAATATGAGCGTAATTCTCAAACTTTGTGGTGTATGGAATTTATCGTGTATTTGCGTACATAATACGGAGGCCTAAATTATCGTATATACGTTAATTATAGTAGTAGATAGGTTTAGAACCATGAACTTTTTTAATCAAAAACAATTCCGTAGACCAGTTTGGGGTGTATCCTTTTTCAAAGTTACCTTTATATTTACTTATACGAACATGGTCACCAACTTCTAATTTTCTGGTCTTTGACAGACAATTAATTTCCTGTGATTTGATTATATTTCTCAATACTTCACTTTGGTTTGATTGGTTAACATCGTTTGGTTTATATTTTATTGTTCGATGTATTGTGTTATTGTATGTTGCCATAACACTTTCTAAAAGCTTTCCAATCCATTTATAACTACCATTCAAACTAAAATTTTTATACAACTTGTTCTTGAGAGTTTTGATTAGTCTTTCTACTATAGAAGCCTTTTTTATGGAATATGTAGAGTAATGATTAATTTTATTTTTTAGCATAACTTTTTTAAATTCATCGTTATAAAATTCTGTGCCCATGTCAGTTTGTAAGTTAACTGGCTTTCGATAATTTTTAAATAATAGCGAACTAAATGCATTTGCTATTTCGGATTTAGTCTTCGTTTTAACAGGGATAGCCCAGGAAAATTTAGAAAAACAATCTATTACAACAAAAATATACCTATATCCATTATTACAACTTTTTATATTTTGAAAATCCATAAGATCAGCTTGCCATAAATCATCAATTCCTCTTAATATTACAGATCGTCGAACAAAGTTTTTACGAGCTGTTTTATGAATTTCATTTACTATTTGTAGCTTACTCATTTCTTTGATTTAATGATTTGGTCTAATTCAGCCTTTGTATAATAATCTGCTTTTAAATTCTCAATGCCTTTTTTAACATCTGCTTTTAAATCGTTGAATATTATATCGACTTCTTGTTTTTTTACAAACAATTGAGATTGGCTGTCTACGTATTCCTTGTTCACAGCATCGGTATTTTTCAATGGAATTGTAATCCCAGTCAACCTTGTATTTTGTAAATCGAACTCTCCGGTTTCAGTTCGCATCAAGACTTTATCAAAATTTTCTAAAAAGTCTGGTAAACGCAATCGTTTATGAATATGATGTCCAAACTTATCCATTATTGTGAACTGATGGGTGTTGTTGACAAAGATCAAATGATACTATTTTTAGAAATGTATGCTATTTATTAAGGTATAATGTTGCTTTCACGCAGTTCTTCTATAATAGATATTATTTCATTATCTAACCCAGTGTTACCAGCATCTTTTGAAGCAATCAATAGTTTTAATCTTTCAACCAGTTCATTAGGATTGTCCCAGTAAACGTAGTCAACATTTTTCTTCCACTGTTTCAACAGAGGTAGTCCTTTTCCTTGATGAAGTAAATCAGGTTGACTACTGTCAGTGCTCGCTGAAACTTTACGCAACTTAAATAGCGGTTTTATTATATTCAAGTATTTTCGACCTCTGTTACTTCTGATTGGTTTATTTGGATCGAATTCTCTTCGGTGCACATTTGTTTCTAGTAACATTATTTTATAATGTCTCAAATCTTCATCAGTTATTGCAGATATATTAGGTACTTTTTTAAACAGAAGTTCCTTTATACCAGGAGTATATTTGTACTTGTTTGCACCAACTTGAATATAATCATCAAAAAGAGTTACACGCGAAGATCCCATCATGTGTTTACCTCGTTCATTTCTCACGCCAAACGGAACATCTTGTAAAGTTTTGGAAGACATGGACCACGAAGAAATTTCTTGATCACTTGAACCTGATTGCACTGATTTAAATGATTCCTCATTTTCTTCATTATCAGATTTTTCTGAATTCTCATAGCTTTCATCTGAATCATTAGAGTCTCTTGGACTAAATACGTCGAACTCGATGTTAGAATCTCTCTTAAGAGTTTTGTCCTTGTCTAATGGACTTGAAGTTTCAAATTGTACTCCTTTAGTTTGGGAACACGTTTTAGATTTTTCCACCATTTCATTAAGAGGACTTGTAATTGGTTTAAAAACAGATTCCAAAATACTATTGTTTTCCATTTCAATATCTCGCATCTTTTTAACCTTATTTTTAACAGCTGCCGCAGCCTTTACAATTTGTCTCTTTAGATTTTTTTCCATATCTTTAAATTGAATTTCAATTGATTGAACTATTGTCAGTGTTCTCACGAAAGTGATAACATATGTTTTTACTTCAGCTATTTATAGTAGGCTAGCAATAGAGTATAATCAGAAATACAATCGTGTTATATTGGCGAATACTCGCCTACAAATTGGACACTTATTACCAATGGAAAAAGCACACTTTGCACAAGCCGCAGCATGACCACAAGGTAAAAAACAAGTGTTAAGCTCTTCTTCTGAACAAATTTTACAGATTATTGAAGATGATGTATTTACTATCAAAGGTAGATCATCCAGTGGAGTCTGTTGGCAATTTTTTTTAATTTCTTCGTATACATAATTTTTCATGCTCTTAACGTAGTCTTTTCCTTTCATTACTAAAACATACGGACATGACTGGAACCAGCGCGCGTGCTCTACCCATGGTTGATCTTCGGAGTTCCAGTCTTTAAGCCTTCCATCGCAGTAAAAACAAATAACTCTATCGTCACAGCCTGCATAAAAAAATCCTGCTTCAGCCATTTCTTGTGGTTTTTGTGTTAATCCTCGAGGCCAGGTATCGAAACTTCTTAAACGTTTGTATACAGTGGAGTATATACGGTTCACAGGATTATTAAACATGATTTCTATATTTAATTATTAAGTTTACTGCTATTAGCTGTTTACTTTTCAACACCTCGACAAGCATTGACATATTTACGACATACATACTAATGAAACACAACAAACGTATCGAATTTCTTTCGGTAACATCCTTTGTTTTTTTCACAATCCTTGTTAATCACTACATAACTGTAGGGTTCTTTCCATATATTTGCACACATTTCTCTAAATTCCTGCCACGTCATATCTGTATTGACGTGTTCATCATAAATATGTCTCATATTTATATCATCTTGCTTAAAGAGAACAATTAAATTTGCATTATCTCTCACTAACTGTTTTGGTATTTTGCTATAAGTCTGATTTAGATAAAAACAGTCTATATATTTATGTCTTCCCATTGCAAAATAGTCGCGCATATTATTTTGATTCTCACACGCTACGTCATCGAATATAATTATTGAGTTACATTTTGCTGCCTCTGGAGTAAGAACTTCTTCATTTTCATGATACTTAGAAAAAGTAACACCAGGAACCATTCGTAATACCTGTTCCAAATACATGTATCTCGGTTGATAAAGAGTTTTTGAATAAACATAAACATTTTTAAATTGCAAACCATTTTCATGTAAGATGAGTCCGATAGCCAAATTAGTTTTTCCACAGTTCGACGGGCCACATATTATACATCGTATTGTATTTGGTAAAAGCTTTCCATGACGAAAACTGCGTTTTTCAGAATTAATATTTATATTTTCGAATTTTAATGATATTGGCTGCTTAACGAACTTCATTGCAAGAGCGCTTTTCGCAGAATGATAAGTAATGTTTAGTAACCACATTAATAAACATTATAATTTTCACCGGAGGCTTTGAGAGTTCTAAAACATGTTGATCAAAATTATTACACCGGAAGCTTTGAGAGTTCTAAAACACAAGTGGCGAGAGATAATCAATTTTTAGTTATTGGGTGTTCTACTCCAGCCACATCTGTTGATTAAACGATATACCCAACTGCAACAAGTGAGCGCAGCAAGCGGAGCGAACGCAGTTGGGTATATCGTTTAATCAACAGATGTGGTTGGAGTAGAACACCCAATAACCACCTACTACATTTTTCGATAAAAAAATCCATTATATATATAATAATATAATATTTTAAACCACGGGGTGGTTGTGTTGTACTGATCTAAGTATAATATTTTCATTAAAAGCATTCCAATTACTCTAAACACGACATTTAAAATCTGAGCTGTAAGTTGGTGAGGATTTGAGTATTTTGTAGAGTCCAGGAGATGTCCCAGCATCAGGTCAATGCTTCCATGTTCTTACAATATCGTTGAAGAAGAAGATTTTCGAATTGATCAGACCTATGAAAGTTGATTTCATAGCGCAATTAACTAGAAAAAAGCTCATAGTTTTATAACGATTGAACGAATTTTCATGAATCAAAGCTAAGAAAACTCTCGATGAAGACATCTATGAAACATAAAAAAACTATCAATAATAAAAACAAAATCGGTTCTTCCGGTTAGGTGCTAAGATGCTACAGACAGACACACAGGTACAGACGTTAAACGTATATTACTCCTACATTTTGCGTCGGGGAACGCGTAAGGTTACGGCGGCAGATGTTCTCCTTGGTGGTAAGCTACTTTTTGGTAGATTTAATGATCCCACTACCACTGTACGAAAACTCATGAGTCATGAATGCACATAAAACTTTCATTGGTAGGTATATAGCTAGGATTAGAACCAACGACCGTCGGGTCAGAATCAGGGTAACTATCCTTTACGCCAAAGGGCCGTCCAATATCACTACGTAAGTATTATAAAACAAAGTCTATCACTGCGTCTGTCTGTTCGCAATAATCTCAATAGCTACTGAACGGATTATCATGCGGTTTTCACCAATAGCCAGAGTGTTTATGAGGAAGGTTTAGGTGCATAATTCGTTAAGGTTTTGTGTAAATTGGTTGAAATATGTCGATGATTGTTAAATATGTTAATATTTTATATTCGATGCAACAAACTGATGCAAATGTTGTAGGCATATATGTTCTACCCGTGCGAAGCCGGGGCGGGCTGCTAGTGTGATATGTTCTTACAACGCTTAGAGCAACGCTTACGTAGTAGCTATTACATAATCTGTGCTTAGGGCCAGTTTCACGGATTCCCGATAGCGCTCGTGCTAATATGAAAAAATCTGACAGATTTTTGACAGCTTTTATATGGCGACATATGTTAGATAACTATCTGACGCATTATCAGGAACCGGTGAAACGGGCCCTTAGGCTTATTTTGCCGGTTACTGATAAAGTTTCAGGTACGTACATAGTCCTACGGATGGTATGATTATATGATGATATGGTTTCACGTCATTTCCGTTCGTATCTTTGACAAGCGTTGTTAGTTATCGTGTAGGGGAGACTGGTCTAGAAGTTGAGATCGTGATTAGGAAAATGTAGACTAGGATAACCTGTGAAGAGTCCCAAAAAGCAGACCCAGCGCGATACTAATCCGCTATTGACATTGGCTTACAGTCTATGAATGAACGCTGTAAGGTCGGCGAGGGTTGCGAGTGGCTTGCTATATAGCGGTTCAATTGCTTATAGAATGTGTTCTTTTTTAGGGTTCCGTACCCGAAGGGTAAAACGGGACCCTATTACTAAGACTCCGCTGTCCGTCTGTCTGTCTGTCTGTCTGTCTGTCTGTCTGTCTGTCCGTCTGTCACCAGGCTGTATCTCATGAACCGTGATAGTTAGACAGTTGAAATTTTCATAGATGATGTGTTACTGTTAGCGCTATAACAACAAATACTAAAAACAGAATAAAGTTAAAAATAATAGAGGGTCCCCATACAAGTAACGTGTTTTTTTCGGTATTTCACGCCATCTATGAACGCTTAGTTAGGTAAACGTCCCATAGATGGCGTTATATTGAAACGTCGATCCCTAACACCTTTGTTAGACGTTAGATGGCGTTATAAGAAATAAAATGTTTACTAATTATTTTTTTTGCTGGCGAAAAATAATATTTATTAGGTATTTTTTGCTCGATCTTATAAAATACTGTAGTGTGGTACGGAACCCTACGAGTGCGAGTCCGACTTGCACTTGGCCAGTTTATTTATTCGGATTAAACGACATTCAACACCGAAAGCTTCATTAGGGTTCCGTAGTCCTGACAAGGAACCCTTATAGTTTCTACATGTCCGTCTGTCTGTCTGTCTGTCTGTCTGCCTGTCTGTCTGTCCGAGGTTTTGCTAAGAGACCGTTAATACTAGAAAACTGTAATTTTGTGGAGGTATGTATATATATTACGCCAACAAAGTGCTGAAATAAAATTGTAAAAAATATTTTTTTTTAGGGTAGCTCCCCTATATGAGATGTGGGGATGATTTTTTTTTCATCATCTACCCCATCGTGTGGGGTATCGTTGAATAGGTCTTTTAAAATGACTTCAGAGTTGCTAATATAATTTTTCGATAGAATGCTCTATTTACGAAATATTAAACTTTAAAGTGCAAATTTTTGTTCCAGTAGGGCGTCCCCCCCCCCCCCCCCCCTCTAAAAGCTAAACTGCTGGCTTGAAAAATCTGGTAAAATTCGTGATAATAGCGCATTTTATGAACTTTAAAGGAAGATTATAGCGGTTAAGATAACTTTATTAGTTTAGCAGTAATAGTCGTAGAACTTGGGCATTGAATAATTTTGTACCAAATACAAAATACTTAGAATAAATCCTTTAAAGTCACAAAGACGAAGTACCTAGTTGCTTGTTTATAACGGGCAAAGACTTGCATTGAATAACGGGCTACTATTTTTTTATGTCAAATGAATCTGTGATAGATCTACATACTTCTTAGTCTTAATCTTAGTTCTTCATCAGTTTCTTAATCAATTTTTTTTAATTTTATTTCTATCTTATTGGCTAACGTTTGACCACTATCTCATTTGTTGGTAAGTGATGATGCGGTCCAAGATGGTAAGCACGCTAGGCTGGAAGGCTGGGAACTGGCTCTCAAGGATAGCTGCCGGAACACATTAGATGTTTTGGCGACACATTTTCTAACTTGAGGGTGGTAGCTGGCCAGGCGGACACTAGATAGTGTCCTACCACCATGCGGGGGTTGTTGGGTTCGTAACGATGTTTTTCATCGGAGGGCCACTGTGAAAAGCGCACACAAATTTTTCGATAGAAAAATCCATTGGTGCACGGCGGATTGAACTCGGTACCTCTGGCATCAAAGCCGACCGTTCTCGCGGTTACGCCAGACCCTCAAAAACCTGACTAAACTATCGGGTGTTCGAAAGACTAGTCTACGCGAGGCATAGTTACCTACATACCTTGCTAATTCTATCTCAATACCAAACCTATCTGTTTCAATCGCCTAGGCCATCGCCTAGGATTAACATAAATCAAATAGAGCATCTATTTGTCCGCATACATTCAACTAATGGAGTATCCAGGCCATGAAGTTACTATTGTGCAATCTGTGACCACATGACACTATTCATTATTCTGTGGTAGTGAGTATGCTTTGTGGGTTATTTATTTACGTATTATGTGGTTATAAAGGTACGGCCACACCGCGGCGTCCTGCGATCTGCGGGCGCGATCTAAGTACTTTTCAATTGTTTTCTGATCGCGTTTGGTGTGAACCAGTCGGTACAAATACTACTGCGCTATCTGATCGCCGCCTAGATCGCGCACGCAGCACGCTGCGGTATGTCTGTACCTACTTGGTTTGTTTAATAACCCGCCCTGTGACCGACAGGATCGACTCGACCGGCCGAAAACGATATAGAATAAATGTAATTTTTTTTTACTATGTTACTACAATTAAATGATTGTAAGTTACTCTTATGGTAATCGAACTGGCTTAACTTTAGTATACCTACCATCGATTTAAGGGGGGAGAAGGGGTGAGGGTGGTGGGGGGTAAGGGTAAAAACCCTCTCCTTGAAGGAAAAGTTGCGGAGACCCCCCCTTCAAAAGTTATGAATATATTAATATATTAAAATTTGAGGTTAAGTATGAAAAATATTCCAACCCCTTGGATGTTATTTTCTTTACAACCCGGGAATCCTTCCTGGGTTGAGTCGACTTAAATAGGAGAGGTCTGCGTAGTGCACCGCTAGTTAGTGTTTGTCGTTCCAGAAATGGTATTTCGTGAAAATTTTGCAGTATTTTTATAGTTTATACTACAGAATTCGTAGATTTACGTAATTGTTGTCTACAACAATAGGTAGGACTTTAGTATACCTACCATCGATTTAAGGGGGGGAAGGGTGGGGGTGGTGGGGGGGAGGGGAAAAACCCTCCCCTTGAAGGAAAATTTGCGGAGCCCACCTTCAAAAGTTATGAAGATTTTAAAATTTTGAGGTTAAGTATGAAAAACTATCACTAATTAAAGGCTGGAGAGGATCAGTAGAGGGAGGGGGGAGGTTGAAGGAGGACCCCTCCCTTATGGGTGGAAAACCGCGACAACACAGATGTCGAAAATTTGGTATGGAAATAAATTGATTTTTACCTATAAATTAGATGGATACTTTACCGATAAATTAGACGTCATAGCATTAGATCTGGTGACGCGCGGCCGCTGCCTCCCCTCCTCGCTGCGCTCGTCGGCGCACGTCACGCGGTATTCACTGTTCCCTAGTGTATTGCCTTAGTGTTCGACTTTGAAATTATTAAGTACAACAGTGACAAGTATTACATTTTAATACTTGACACTGGCTAAATACACTAACCGTGTGAAGCCGTAATGAAACAAAGAAAAAACGTTCTACGAGTCTGTGACTGTGATAGTCAGTGTAGCCGATTCAGCTTTATTACAGCTAAATTTAGCTCTATTTTCAACTAATCAGCTCCAAAAACAATGTTAGCTCATTATAAAATGCTGCCAACATCTATGAAGTGCCAAAACAAGTCCAAAAAAAATTGGTACCATATGATGTCGAAAACTCAGGAGCAAGCATAAGTGGATTAGAATTAGTGATTTTGACACACAATTTCAATAGTTATGGCGACCAGTAATCGTATCTTTCGCTTATTTATCTAATACGATATAATACTATGTTACGTTTTTCTTTATAAATAATGAAACTTATATATATTAGCTAATTTTTTCCAAAAATTATGCTTTATTTTAGCTTAAATTTTTAAAGGTAGCGCCCTTAAAAAATTGAGTTGGCAACACTGGTGATAATGTTTTGTTCAAACTTAAAACTTCAAAAGAATATACATACTACGTGTTTTGTTTAGGAAATAAATCGCCAAAATTCAGTAATTTTAAAATTGTGTAGAATGGTGATTGATATATAGTGGAAATCAATACATATTATATTGTTGTAGACAACAATAACGTAAATCTACGAATTCTATAGTATAAACTATAAAAAAAGTTTTTCATACTTAACCTCAAAATTTTAAAATGTTCATAACTTTTGAAGGTGGGCTCCGCAAATTTTCCTTCAAGGGGAGGGTTTTTCCCCTCCCCCCACCACCCCCACGCCTTCCCCCCTTAAATCGATGGTAGGTATACTAAAGTCCTACCATCGAACTAGATACCTAATTACATTTGGTTTGAAATTATTTTTATGTGACCACATTAGTGGCCTATTTAGCATTGCCTAGGGATCACGTGTAGGGTAGATTAAGGTCTAAGCCTATGGACGCAGGAAGTGGGTGTCAATGACCCGCACAATTTAGATAGATAGATAGAATACGCTTTATTGCACTTAAATAACTAGAATTACGTACAATATAGAATTACGTACAATAATGATAACATTTACAGTACAATCGGCGGCCTTATCGCTAATTAGCGATCTCTTCCAGGCAACCGTGGGCTGATTTGAGACACGTTACGATTTAACACACATATGATATCACACACATATATAAGTTCATATAAAATGTTTAAATGTGCCTAATTACATAGTAGCACAGATTACTATATGGGTATTACGAGTATAGTTAATTATATTGTAATACGGGACTTATCACGCTAAAAACAAAAATGTATTTACCTCGACGTTTCGATCAAGTTGCATTGACCGTGGTCACGAGAAGACTGAAGTTGTGGGTGTCAGCATTGTTTTGATTGAGAGTAGTTTGAAACTACCCTCAGTATTACCCTTTAGGGTCGTGAAGTTCAATCCAGTGATTAGGTCCCGAATCTAGGAAATGCTCGGCGATGGCGGACTTATTGGGAAACTAATTGGGACTGGGAAAGCCTAGAATGTACAGCACAGATATGCTCTATAAAGATACACAAGTTTTAAGAGTTCGTCAACTATTCATCCTTAATGCAACACTTAAAGTGCACAAGCACAAACACGAAAGCATTAGGAAACGAAACAGATATTCTAAAATATCCCTGCCCAAAACTCGAACCGAATTTGCTCGGAAGTTGCCTAAGTACAAGGGCATTTACATATACAACCAAATCACAAACCACTGTAATATTATTCCACGTACATTAAAAGAAACCAAAATAGAAGTCACCAAATGGTTATTGTCATTAACATACGAACAGACTGAAAATATACTATAAAGTCGGATGTAAAAAAATACCACACGCACACACAAACACACACACACACACACGCACACGCGCACACACACACACACGCACACACGCACACACACACACACACACACACACGTACACGCAACTAGGCACTGAATGGGAATTATCTGAACAACAATACCTACAAAAATGTTCCAAATTCGTAATAGACACATCTAGGGTCACCAAGATACAGGCAAAGCCTAGTTTGGGACCCATTGGTCAAAACATAAAACAATCATTTTATACACACTACAAACACAAAGTCATAATAACTAGCTTCTTCTATGCATGTTATTTTTGTATACACATCATTTTGTAAATGAAGAGCTGTTTATTGATGATTTGTCTGTTTACTAAATAGTTATAATTCCAGCAGCCGTGAGGTTAAAAAAAATGTTTTATTTTATTTAAAAAGTAAATTATAATTCAATATAAAAATTACAAAATTAAATTAAATTAAAAGATGAATCTACTAGTCGAAGTATGACTAAAGAATGCGAAGCGTTTCCGTGGCCGGGCCGTCGGTAGAAACCATTGACGTCAATCGTGGTGCGTTTCGCTGACGGTGCGGCTCGTGGCGGCTGGTGCCGTGTGCAAGTAATTAGGTCGATGCAACTGCAGCGGTTTCTATAGGGGTGCCGTACATAACAAAATTGATTATCATATTGGTAATAAATAAATATTAAACTGGCGGTTTTTACAGCTGCAATATGTTCTTTGACTCTTTCTGCGATTGTGCGCATTGTTTGTCCAATATACGATTTTCCGCAGCTGCAATCAACTTTACATACACCAGAGGTGTCTGAAACGGTATCACATCTTTCGGTGAACGGACCTGCGCTGCTGCTTACCTTCGATAAAGGGGTGAACACTGTCCTAATAAAGTATTTTTGTAAAACAGCTCCGACTTTGTCCGTCACTCCCTTCACGTATGGCATGAATGCAGGCTGCCTTTCAACTTTGATGGTCCCTCTCTAAATCTGCGTCTTGGTTGGCCTCTTCTCCTTACCTTGTAGCCGTTTTTTACAAGTACCTCCTGAACATGAGCGATTTTTTCCTCCAGATATTAAGGGTCACAGAGATCATGAGCTCTGTCCATCAAAGACCTAGCTACAGATCCTAGGTGTCGGGGGTGATGGTGCGATGAGGAGTTTAGATATCTGTTTGTGTGCGTCGCTTTCCTAAAAACAGAGTGAGATAGCGAACCATCTGGTCTCACCATTACTTTTACATTCATGAAAGGTAGTGTCTTGTAGTATATATGTATATGGGTATTATAGTAGCAGCACAGGTAGCGGCGTTTTATGGGTGTTTGCGGACAGCCCGTATACCCTCTACAGATTCAAGGCGAGAAGTCACGACAAGAAAGTCTCACGAGACTTATCTCGCGGGAATCCCGTACTTTCCTCCCCACGACCTTTCTCACTAAAAGTACGACCACACCGCGGCGTCCTGCGTCCGCGTGCGCGTTCGCGATCTGATTTTCAATCGTTTTCATATCCCCGTAGATTGCGTTTGGTGTGAACCAGTCGGTACAAATACTACTGCGCTATCTGGATGCTGCTTAGATTGCGCACGCAGGACGCCGCGGTGTGTTCGTACCTTTACCTGTTCTGTGTTTTGCCCGAGAAATCCTTCGAAGCGGGATAAAATAAAATAAAAAAACATTTAATAAAAGTGGCAATAGCCCAATGGGTAAGGTGTCGGCCTGGCGATCGAGAGGTCGTGTCGTGAGTTCGCTCCCCACCCATTGTACTTATATTGACGTGGAGTGGACTGGAGTGGGTTCCAGACACAAGTAAATTTAGCTTAGTTGGAGGGGTTAGGCTGGCAGCATACGTACGGTTTCCTCATTAGGTTTCCTGATCCGTAATTCAGATTAGGTTTTCCGTGATCCAAGCGCAGACGTTAGGTTTTTTGTATTCGGAATACCAAGACAAGCATACCAAGATTGGTAATGTGCAACCCACATTGTTAGTAAACCGACACCGATCGGAGAACAGGCGAGCGCGAGAAAGAGACGCAGTCAGAGAAACCTCTAACATTCACGCTTCTCGGGTGTTCTCGGTTTTCTCGCCGTAAGTCCGTAGGAGGTTAGTATAAAACATCATCCAAAAACCACCTACTAATTATTAAATAAAATACTAAACGGTCATCAAAATTCAAATACCTTCAATTAGACCGGCTAAAGCCAGCTGGGTCCCGTAACCTAATTTGTTCCCTTTATTTATTTACGAGCTCATCAAAACGTTTCAAGTTATCGTGCAAACATAGATGTAACGGTGTACCTACGTACTGTACGTGTTTGCAGTGACAGAGCAAATAGCGACATACGGCGAGCGGGGATCGCTGGGACAGGAGCATACGGAAGTGTTTACAGGATATTATGTTTCTTTGAAGTGTTTCACACTTTATATTTTTGTAAATTGTTAAACACAATCCAAGCACCGGAACATGTTATTCCGGAGGTTGCGGGTTCAAGTCCCGTCGGTACGATGAAATTTTGGATTGTGTTTACAGGATATTGTATAATTTAAGTTTGGACTTATTTTTAAGACATTTGCACTAAATACACAGGCAAAATAACATTAACGGATAGCTTAATTCAAGACAATTTCAATGACGTAAGTTTCATATGTAAGTTTCATACAAAATTTAAGAGAAATCTTGGTTTTAGTACACAATTAGCACACGGCGATTTCGCGCAAAATAACGCATATAGCGCAAAACGCGGCAAAAACGGGAAACAACGCTCGCCAGCGATACGAGTAAAAGCCAACTTCAAATGCCGCGTCAGTCATATTCAGAAACAAATTTTAGGCGATTATCTCTGGATACCACCATATCACTGGATCGTATAAATTAAAAAATATAAACATCCGAATTGACAACCTCCTCCTGGAAGTCGGTTAAGAATTCCCGTGACATTTTTCGCCTCTGGAATCTGGGATAGGAGACGTAGTAACTATTATATAATCTGTGATAGGAGGCCTAGAAGATGGGCCTCGTTTAGAATTGTATATGTCGCTTCTTTGCTTCAATAACGTGACAAGTCCGAAAAAACACACATTTTATTTGATAATTTAAATCGCCGTGTTTTTGGTTTATTTTCGAAGTAGAACATTTTCGGACTTGTCACGTTATTGAAGCAAAGAAGCGATGTATTTGCTTGTCTTTTTATTTTTATTTTGGTTGTATTAGAAGCTTTCATTATTTATTTAACTTGCAGTTTGTCAATGATAACATGAAAATATGCAAAAATGGAAGGACTACGAACATTTTTAAACACCATCATGATAACGCCATGTAATTTATAATACAAATTAACCTCATCTCATCTCATCTTATTTATTTCTGAAAGAGCTTCATGCTATTAGGTTGTAGCTATGTCTTGATATTAAGGTTCTTTATGGTATAAAATAAAGAGTTTATTTATCTATCTATCTATCTACCAAAACATTTACCACTGACCCAAATAGAAAAGTACCAACATTTACTTACAAAAAAATGTGCACGAGTGTACCGAAACTGGGGCACCAGATCTGCATGTTTGTGCAAACACCGAGCTTCGCACCACACAATCTGGTAATGGAGCAAAAAAAATATCAAAATTCTCTCTGCAAATAAACTACCGAAATAAATATACTTAGTACAAATAGACTGTAGTTGAAAGGTCGGTGCGGTGCATTTTTAACACGCCTTTATTTAAATATCAGACAAATTTAAGTATACTTGAAGTAGAAAATTAATATCGTCTTATATTGTGACTCTAACTTAATAATAGTCTAACCTGAGCAATGTTTTATAAATACAATTCATGTACATCGCTGCAAGGAACTGAAAACATCTCGTTTTCGCCTACAACCTTGCAAAGATCATCGCTGCACCAAGTCTGAGGGCGTACTACTTGTAATACTGTGGTATGGCTACGCTTACCGACTCCTCTCAAAATATAGTTTTTAAATATAGTTTTTTTAAGGTTGTCTGGAAGAGATCACTCTTAGCGATAAGACCGCCCATTGTACATCTAATTTAAGTAATGCCAATTTTGTTTTTTATTTCTTGTTTATATCACAAAGAGTTTTTGTATTGTATTGTATTGTATAGTTTTACTCGACGTTTCTTCGGCTTATTTCGGCTGCAGAGCATAAGCCTCCTCCCCACACTTACGCCCATCATCTCTGTTCTGAGCTATTCTTGGCCATATTTTATCTGCGCACAAAATGTATAGGAAGCTAGTTTTATGATAAGTTCGAATTACAGCATAGTATAGTCACCAAGCGTTGTACGCCAGGCTCTAGATATCAGTGAAGTGCTTGTCTGCTTATTATAATAAAGGATTAAAAAGTAATCTATTTAAATGTATATCTGTGGTTGCCGCAGTATACCGAATATTGCCCAGTAATTAGCGAGAAACGCAACGCCAAATATGCATTTGAAATTCAAACGTATTCATAAATCAAGTACCTACCACTGTTTTGGTGCTTCGACTTAATGAGAACTGATATTGCGTTTGAATTCGATTATTTAATGAACGGTTTGGTTAGTTTTGTGACAGTGGGATATGTGCAGATATGTATAGTAAATTAAATTAATACGCGCTCAATTAAAATGTGGTTAATTTATTTTTTAATGTCTTACAGGCTCGCGTATGACCACTATCTCCTCTGGTGGTAAGCGATGATAGGCCTTGTACTATTCATTATTCTGTGGATAGGCTTAGGATACTCTGACTCTCAAGCTGTGTTCTGCCACTAGGGCTGTGTACTTGTACTATTATTTATTCTGTGGTGCTGCCGGAACAAAGGCGATTTTCTCCTTGATGGCAGTAAGATATTTTATGGTAGCAAGTCAGGCGAAACAACGATATAATATGTTTTTACCTACCTGTAGTGTACCTATAGACGAACACCCTTGCTAAGTTTGAACCGGCGATCTCTCGCTTCGAAATCAAGCCAAAATCCATCTATCCATTACGCCAACACGGGGCTCTGGTTTGGGCTATTAATGTTTAGAGTACTGACCTGGCATTGATTTCAATCAATCAAAATGCGGTATAATTAAGATAGTTGAAGAACTAAAACAACCAACGTTCATGCCCCGCGAGTCAATTTCAGTAGCAAGTTTGAGACGTTTATCGTCATATCTCTGGAGATACTAATCAGATCTCGATGAAATTACAATGGGACCACCTCAAAAATGTACCCTACCGATTAAAAAAAGAATCATTCGAATCGGTTCACAATTGACGGAGTAATCACGTAACATAAAAAAAAAACAAAAAAATTAAGATTTAAAAACTATAACAACCGAATTCCATGACCTCCTCCTTTCTTTTTGGAAGTCGGTTGTAAAAGAGCTATTTAATTGCAAGAAACAAGAAAATCCTTCAGCAAAGGTGCAGGCCATGCACTCATATCGCCGTCTCGTATCTCGTAGGTACCTACTTAAGATCAATAGGCGGTGGTAGCCATTTACCATCAAAAATAGAATAGAACATTTATCATTTATTCAGGCAATATCACTATAAACAATAACAGAACACATATAAAGTCACTACCTAATTAACTGACTAATAATGATTCTACTTATAAGTTATACTACATAATAATAAGATTGTTTAAAAAACGAAAAGAACCGACTTCAAATGCCGCGCTATTAATTTAGTTAGTACCTATTAATTTAGTCAGTGCCACGTTTGAGGTGTTTATGTCCATATCTCTGGAGGTACTTACCAGATCTCAATGAAATTATCTCCTTTATCTCCTTTCCATGAAAAAAAATAATCATCGAAATCGGTTCAAAATCGACGATGTTATCCGCGAACAACCAAAAAAAATATGTGTACATATATAAGGTCGAATTGAGAAACTTAGGTACTTTTTTTAAGTCGGTTAAAAAGTAGGTACAAATATTTATATAATGAACTGTATCTGTTGCTGTAGTGTACAGTACTGCCGGAATAGGTCTGAGCTCAGCTTAATGCTGCAGCCAGGACTACAGCGCTGATTTTCAGCACAGACCTCGGGTGACAAAACGGATAACATATTACTTAAAATGATAAAATAAATCTGTTATTTTAAAACCCATAAGAATAACAAATAAATATACTTATTGTTAAATACATCCCGTGGGCCGCTTGTTCGTTTGCTGATCTTTAATAACATAATACTCAAAATAAAAATTTAAAACCACCCCCGACTGATTTGTACATTTTTGTTCATTGAGACCATTCCAATGAGCCTAAACACGACATCTCAGACGAGGAGTTGAGAGTATTCTGCAGATTCAAGGAGATGTTTCAGCATTTGGTCGAGTTTACCATATTTTTGCTATATCTTTGAAGTAACAGGATACTGAATTTCAAATTAATACATTTGATTTGACTAATTTAAACTACGCTAAATAGACGACAGCAGTGTGACAGGTAAGTAGTCCGCAGAAGCGCCATTTTGATTTTTTGACGTCCGCGGTCAAAGGACTAGAAGTTTACGAAAGTAGCTATATACTTTTGCCACTGGCAGAAAAACGCCAAGCAGCGTTTAAAAGCCATAAGAAGAAGAAGAAGAAGAAAGTAGCTATCGTAGTCTTTTCAATTAAAACAGAGCTGATAATATTTAAAAGGCTGAACGGATTTTCGTGAAAAAAAACTAAGAACACTCTCGATGATCACCTATCAAACAAAAAAAACTAAATCAAAACCGGTTCCTCCGTTTGGGCGCTACGATGCCACAGACAGACACACAGATACACACGTCAAACTTATTTTAACACCCCTTCTTTTTGCGTCGGGGGTTAAAAATATACAATAGATGCCTGATGACAGTACTTCTCAGGGCTGTATACTCAAAGCAGTACTTTTAATCTGAACCTAAAAATACATTATTAATAGAGTACGTCTATTGTAACCGTTCACTGCAAAACGACACAAATCACAGACAATTCATTCCCAAAACTTTTCAAGACAATCGTTAAAAACCTGAGTATTTTAAAAAACAAACTAATGAAAGGTTTTATTATAAACGTTCGCCATTAGAGCTTATTTTGCTGGCAAAATATTAAAACTGAATAACTCTCATAAAGTAGACTTTGGTTAAGGCGTAGTCTCGCTACGACTACTTGTAATATTATCACAGAATACTTAATGGTACTTGGTATTATTTATTCTGTGCTACGGTGCCGTAGCGTTTAGGTTTTCAAACAACTTCCGAAAAGGAGGAGGTTTTCAATTCGTCTGTATGTTTTAAATTTTTTTTCGTATGTATGTTACACGATTATTATTAATTGTGAACCGGTTCGAATGATACTTTTTTAATTGGTAGGGTACATTTCCAAGGTGGTTAATTTCATCGAGATCTGATAAGTATCACTAGAGATAGGACGATAAACATCTCAAACTTGCTACTGAAACTGACTCGCGTGGCATGGGAGTCGGTTGTTTTAGTTTACTATCTAAAGTATCATAATTTTTATTTCAAATAGCAGATGCAAACCACTAATATTACAAACAAGTAAGTTTTGTTTAATACTTGCGACTAGGCAAAAACTGGCGAAGTACTGTTACCGTACGGTTATGGCAGCATTGGCAGCAGTTTTTCTCCTCGATGATGGTAAGCTACTTTTTGATAACAAGTCAGGTGGCACATCGATACATAATGCTCCTACTGCCTGTGTCTTATCAATAACATCCATACTTCTTTTATTTGGTAAATATTTAACTATCATACATTATGACATTATCGCTACAAGTAGCCCACATAAACTAGTTGTTTCGTCGCAAAGCGCAGCAATGTAACGCTGGCTTAAGCAATTTCAATTTCCAAGCTTCACGACTGCCTCTCCACGGATACATTAAGCACTTAACTATCACTGTCTGCTTGCTTTCTACTTGGCTCGTTTTATAATAAAATTCTAGTGAAAAATGTTCAAGCGCTTTTTTAGCTTCTATTTGAATTTGCCGACAGGAAGGTTTGAAATTATATGATTTTTTCTTCGTTAGTACATCTTATGGAGTTGTTAGCGCTGAATAGAGTTATTTTGTGATTGGTTTGTTTAGTTCTGTATTTGGCTTATTATATTTATTTTGTGAATTTTTCAAGTGTTACGGTTCAGCCCCCTGATTATCTAGAAATATCAAAAGTTGCGGATTAGAACATTGTAAAATGCAAAGATCTGAGTCGAAGGAGAGGCAGTTTCCGAATCCGAATTTGCTTTTGAATGATTGAGAATCAGGGTGCAGAAGGGGTCTGATGTGTAGTATTCGAATGCCGTCGTTGCGACGCACGCAGTTGCGAAAACATTTTCAAGTGGTACGCCCTTTCGAAAAGCTGTTGTACTGAAAGGCGCTGTAACGAAAAATTTTTGTAGGGTTCCATAGCCAAATGGCAAAAAACGGAAAGATTTGTCATGTCTGTCTGTCTATCCGTCGGTACGTCCGTATGTCACAGCTACATTACTCCGAAACTATTAAGACTACACAGTTGAAACTTGGTATGTAAGCGTATTCTGTGAACCGCTTTACGATTTTTATACATAAATAAAAAATAAAAGATTAATCCTCACACATAGACTGAAACTAAAAAAAAATATTTTTCCGTCGAACCTATACGTGCGTCTATAGATAATAGGTCTTTAAAATGATATTGAAGTTTCTAAACCCATTTTTTCTCAAAGTCAATCATTTGAAAGACAGACACTTCTAAAGTGGTAAATCATGTATCCCCCCCTCCCCGATAACTTTTAAAGTAAGGGAGTGAAAAATTTAAAAAAAAATATGCTGTAGATTTCAATAAATACTTTAAACGAACATTGGTTTGAACGAGGTATATTCAGCAGTTTTTGAGATATAGCAACCGCAAATATAACTTTGTTTTTCATACAAACACTATAAACAATATACCGTGACTCGGTGATCGATCTAGCGTACCACATATAAAAATTTTTTACGTAACATCGGCTTTCGGTACAAAGGCTTATCGAAAGGGCGTACTTACCACATACATTTTTTTCGCAACAGGGTTAGATACAGAAGATACAGATATATGAAACATACCCTATGACAGACGGGTGGGCGGACGGACGGACAGCGGAGTCTCAGTAACAGGGGTCCGTTGGCACCCTTTGTACGGTACCCTAAAAAGCAGACGCATTGAGATTTTCTTCTCCATTTTGAAGTCAGTTGAAATAAAATGTCACAATGTGGACAATATTTCCATAATATATTTATTATGCGTTCTTCCTTCATTGTATGCAAATTCGAATGAGTGCTAATGCAAAAACGGGCATAATCCAATTCCTTCCCGAGAGATGTGACGTTGTGACGTAATCACATTAAAAATTTCATAACATTATGAAAAGCTTAAATAAATGTGGGAATTTCGGGAAATTTCCACAAATTTCCAGGAATTTGGCAAATTATGGCGAATTATGTGATGCTAATTCGATAATAAGTTGAGACAGAGGGTAATTTTGAGTATTAACGCGTTTTGGTGTATTAAACTCTTATTTGTATTCAATTTTGGAAGTATGCACGATTTGACTACTTACTTCTAATATACGCGCCATTTTTAGGGTTCCGTAGCCGAATGGCAAATAACGGAACCCTTAAAGATTAGTCATGTCTGTCTGTCTGTCTGTCTGTCCGTCCGTATGTCACAGCCATTTTATTCCGAAACTGTTAGGACTACAGAATTGAAACTTGGTAGGTAGATGTATTCTGTGAACCGCTTTCCGATTTTTGTATTTTAGATTTTTATACAAAAATAAAAAATATAAAAGTTTAAGGAGGCATCCCATACATGGAACTGAAACGAAAAAAAATCTTCAAACCTATACGTGTGGGGTGGGGTGTCTTTGGATAGGTCTTTAAAAATGACATTGAGGTTCCAAAAATAAAAATATTTTTTTCTCAAAGTCAAACATTTGAAAGAAAAGCGCGTCTAAAGTGGTAAAATGAGTGCCCCCCCCCCCCTCCCCCGCTAACTTTTAAAGTATGGGAGTGAAAAATCTAAAAAAAATGCTGTCGATCTCAATAAAAACTAACAACGAAAATTGGTTTGAATGAGATACAGCCAGCAGTTTTTGAGTAATTGCGACCGCAAAGATAACTTTGTTTTACTTACACTATGAAAAACAAAGTTAATTTTTTAGTTGCGAAAAATCATAGTAATAGAATACTTTACTGTGTTACGGAACCCTACGACTGCGAGTCCGACTTGCACTTGGCCAGTTTATTAAGTGAGGTCACAGTGGTGTAAGTGGGAGAACGGTCGGCTTTGATGCCAGAGGAACCGAGTTCAATCCGCTGTGCACCAATGGATTTTTCTATCGAAAAATGTATGTGCGCTTTTCACAGTGGCCCTCCGGTACCTAAGGGTAAAACATCGTTAAGAAACCAACAACCCCTGCGTGGTGGTAGGACACTATCTAGTGACCACCTGGCCCGCTACCACCCTCAAGTTAGAAAATATGTCGCCAAACATCTAATGTGTTCCGGCAGCTATCCTTGAGAGCCAATTCCCATTCTAGGCCTAGCGTACTTACCATCTTCGATCGCTTCATCACTTACCAACAGGTTAGATAGTGGTCAAACACTATAAGACATTAAAAAAAAGTTTTTGTAGTTCATCTGTCTATCTGTCTTTCTCTCTTAATTCTTGAGTGCATAATCAGATAACAAATGGGCAAAGTGAACCGATATCCAAATTAAGTAATAGTGAACCTCCTTCTCATTCGAAGTCGGTTAAAATGGCTTGCCCTTATACTAGCTGGAAACGCCATTTGTCTCTAAAAATCCAAAGTAGTAAGTCACTAACGAGGGCAGAGATTAACCTCTCGACTCCGACAGGTCATCCATTACGGAGATTGACATCTTACTTAAACCGGCTTTTATTATAGTTAGAGCCGGTCCACACGGCGTCGTCGTACGCAAACATTTTGACGTATTGCCGGCTATACCGACGCTGCGTCATCGCAGCATTATGCGACGCAGCCGTAACGTTTCGTCAACGCAGCTGCGACGCAGTTGCTTCGACAGTTTGTTTTTTAGAATCACAGTTACTAAAAAATAATAAACCCGACTGCGGATGATACATATTCCTTAATACATTGTCCGTATTTTTTTTTTCTTTTCAAGTATGTTCACTATATTTTAAAGACAAAATAAATATATTTTAATAACCTTTTCAAGCCCTTTAATGTGATACCCCACTCGATGGGATTCAAAAATAATGTTTTTAACCGACTTCAAAAAAAGGAGGAGGTTTCTCAATTCGACCGTATATATTTTTTTTTTTTTTATATTTGTTCGCGGATAACTTCGTCGTTTATGAACCGATTTTGATTATTCTTTTTTTGTTCGAAAGGAGATATCCCCGGTGTGGTACCATGGTAATTTTATCGAGGTCTAATAAGTATCTCCAGAGATATTGAGATAAACATCTCAAAATTGGTACTGAAAATGAATAATAATAATATAGCGCGGCATTGAAGTCGGTTCTTTTTTAGTTTTTAAACGATATTATTAATCCCCACATTATGACGTACAAAATCCGCCATTTGAATTTTTCAAATGTTTGTTCTCGTTGACTGACACTCGCGCTGGCATGGCAAATCTAACGACGTGCTTTCAAACTTATCGACGGCTTATCAAAATCGGCCCACTCGTTTGTTCTCTAGTCTGCCCGTCTGTCCATCTGTCCGTATGTCCGTCCGTCAGGACGCTTTTTCTCAGGAACGCGTAGAGGGATGAAGTTGAAAAAATAAACTTGTAAGTCAATGCGATCAAAAGGTAATATTATCGTAATTTTAGATTATTTAAATTTCACAGGGGAATGAAAACCTATAGGATACTTCCCGTTGACCTAGAATAATTAAATTTGGCAATTAGGTATTGCAAATAAACTGGCCAAGTGCAAGTCGGACTCGCACTCGTAGGTTCCGTAACACCGTTAAGTATTCAATAACTATGATTTTTCGCAACTACAAAATTAACTTTGTTTTTCATAGTGTTTGTATGAAAAACAAAGTTATCTTTGCGGTCGCCATATCTCAAAAACTGCTGAATGTATCTCGTTCAAACCAATTTTCGTTGTTAGTTTTTATTGAGATCTACAGCATATATTTTTTTTAGATTTTTCACTACCATACTTTAAAAGTTAGAGGGGTGGGGGGGACACACATTTTACCACCTTAGACGCGCCTATCTTTCAAATGATTGACTTTGAGAAAAAATGACTTTAGAAACCTCAATGTCTATTTTAAAGACCTATCCATAGACACCCCACACGTATAGGTTTGAAGAAAAAATTTTTTTTTTGTTTCATATCCATGTATGCGATGCCCCCCCTTAAACTTTCATATTTTTTATTTTTGTATAAAAATCGGAAAGCGGTTTACAGAATACATCTACCTACCAAGTTTCAATTCTGTAGTCTTAACAGTTTCGGAATAAAATGGCAGTGACATATGGACGGACAGATAGACAGACAGACAGACAGACAGACAGACAGACAGACATGACGAATCTATAAGGGTTCCGTTTTTTGCCATTCGGCTACGGAACCCTAAAAACGAGACATATTGACAAATGAAACAAAATATACCTACCAATAAAATTTGTTTATTTATTAATGCAAGCCATATAGGTACAAGTTTTCGTCACAAAATTACCAAAGAATATTCGAGTACATCTACTAAAACAATCCAATATATATTTTAGTACAGCGAAATCCACTTGAAACCGCATTAAAAATTCATACCAAATGTACGGTTCATTTTTGATGTAATCATAGAGAAACAACGTAAGGTAGAGGGAGGCTTACGTAAACGAGAACAGTACCGAAACAAATGGTAGCCAGTCAGCGCCTAGTTCCGATAGTATTGATTGAGTCATGGTGAATCAACGGGCTTAAAGTGACATGCCCATAAAAATGGCATTCTATGGCCCAATGGCACCAGAAAGCCCAAGAACCTGTATTGGTAAAAAAAAATCTTGAATTATAATTAAAGATGGCAATATTCATTTATTATTAGAAATTTTCAGAGATTTCCTATTACTAAATAAACTGGCCAAGTGCCAGTCGGACTCGCACTCGTAAGGTTCCGTACCACACTACAGAATTTTATAAGATCGAGCAAAAAATACCACTATCATTTTTCGCCAGCAAAAAATAATAATTAATAAACATTTTATTTCTCATAACGCCATCTTACGTCTAACAAAGGTGTTAGGGATCGAAATTTTAATATAACGCCATCTATGGGACGTTTACCTAACTAAGCGTACATAGATGGCGTGAAATGCCGAAAAAAATACGTTTCTTGTATGGGGACCCACTATTATTTTTAACATTATTCTGTTTTTAGTATTTGTTGTTATAGCGGCAACAGAAATACATCATCTGTGAAAATTTCGACTGTCTCACTATCTCGGTTCATGAGATACAGCCTGGTGACAGACGGACAGACAGACAGACAGACAGACGGACAGCGGAGTCTTAGTAATAGGGTCCCGTTTTACCCTTTGGGTACGGAACCCTAAAAAAGCATTTAAAACGCTGCACTAACGCTTGTCCATATATTTAATTAAAATTAATTAAAATTTGAAATGTTAATTCTCAATGTATTTTTGGAGATAAGAGCGGGTATAATAATGATTCTAGCAAAACACATACAAGCTGCTTGGTCTCTATCTACTGATTCATATTGTTCTTGCTTTGGAACATTTAATTACAGTCACACAGTACAGTCAGTATCAAAAAAACACTACACAAGTTTTGTGTTGATACTTCTTTTTGTGCTTAATGCAAATGAGCTTTAATTGTTTGTGTTCGCGTTTGCATCGTATTTTTCACCGACTTAACAAAAAAGGAGGAGGTTCTCAATTCTTCTGTATGTTTTTTTTTTGTGTGTGTATTTTACGCGATTTCTCCGTGAATTGTGAACGGATTCAAATGATTCTTTTTTTAATAGGTAGGGTACGTTTCCGAGGTGGTCCCATTTTAATTTTATCGAGATCTGATTAGTATCTTCAGGGATATGGAGATAAATACCTCAAACATAGGAGAATGTACTGGTTTTAGAAGAAGAGTCTCAAGAAGATTATACACAATGGAGGTTGCTATTGCATATACTTTTGAAGACTAAAAAATATGACCTTGAATAATGTTTTTACATCTTTCTTCACGTTGATTTTAGTTTTTTTCCTCGACGCAAAACGAAGGAGTGTTATTAGTTTGACGTGTGTATCTGTGTAACTGTGTGTCTGTCATCGTGGCATCATAGCGCCCAAACGGATGAACCGATCATGCTTTAGTTTGTTTTGTTTGATAGATGTCTTTGTCGAGAGTGTTCTTAGCTTTATTTCATGAAAATCTGTTCAGCCGTTTAAATATAATCAGCTCTTTTTTGGTTAAAAAAACTACGATAGCAACTTTCGTAAGCTCGTAGTCCTTTGACTGCGGACGTCAAAAAATCAAAATGGTGCTGTCGCAGTGTCTTGTTACTTCAATGATATTGCAAAAATATGGTAAGCTTGATCTAATTCTCAGACATCTCCTTGGAATGGTCTCAATGTACAAAAAACCTACATGTATCTACCTACTTACTACTACTACATACATAGTATCTATCTACTATCCAATAGACTTGGCTGACACCGACTTCAAATAGATAAGTGAGTAGCGCTTATAATAATTATATTAAGTAATTTATTTTTCGCTTTTGAGTGCCTGTTTGTGGTAATGAAGTCGGTTTAATTTTTTTTTTAAAGAATTTATTCCTGTATTCCTGATTACTATGAAATGTTTTCAATACTTTGACCGTTGAAATGAATTCGGACTCGATATCTTCCGGAGTCGATTAAAAAATATCTGACGCTCAACGTAATTTTGGGTCGCAAGAATGTTGCAACTTGCAACCAACAAGCAACCCAAACAGTATACTATCGGTATTTAAATCGATAGTCTGTTATGTTTTATGAAATTTTTGCAATGGCTTCCTTATTCAATGAACGCGAGAAGCCCTCCAAACTTTGTATGCCTCTTTAAATTCAATAAAAGTCAGATGACTAGTATCGACTGCACAGAATATACGAGTAGCTCCATAGTATGCCTTACTAGCTAGAAATCTGCTAAACAAGCAATTTTCAGATTAAATTCTTCACAAACGGGAGGGTAGATATAAAAACTTGGGCGTCACACTGCCTTCACTGCTACCATTGTTTTCTGTTGAAACTTTGAAACTGCCACCGAAAATCTAGCTGAGTTTCTTGTTTTAACTGATTTTATATAAGTCTGTTTTCATTGCACAGTAATTACAGCATCTATTATCATCAGTCTATTACTTCCTGTAGTTCTGTCCATCTTTTTTGTTTGTTGGTTGTCTAGTAGAAATTGCTGTTAGCAATAAGACCTCCCAATGTAACCTAATAGATAATAATATTTTTCTTTATATGTTCCTTGTATTATTTTTGTTGGTATACAATAAAGACTTTTGGTATTGTATTGTACAGCACAGTTTACAAAATTTATATATATTTGCCAAAATTTGGTTGACGACATGTTGCTGTTTAATGTGTGGTTTAAGCTTTGGTTTAAACGTAACATAACAGGTTTAAAGCCACGGCCAAATGGCCAAAAAACACACACTAGAGAAGAGGATTGAGGGTTTTCTTACACGTAGTTGTTAGATAGTTGTAGTCGTCCATATCTCAGGGATCAAGTTCAGGAGAAAAGACTAATCTTTTATTAGTAGTAGTAGTGACAGAGGCGTGTGGGTGACTTTTATGCTGATTTGTTCAGCGGAAACCACTAACAAGAGAACCGATGTACCTTTGCCATATCACTGATGTTGGTTTTATCAGTCGGTCAGTACTGTATTAGGGTTTTGATCGACCCATTATATAATGCCGGATTCAGACCGGGCGAACGAGAGCGAACGAATGGCGAATGGAGGAAGACACATCCATACATGCATATAGCTCCATTTCCCTCTATAACGCTCGCTGTCGTTCCGTCGATGTCTACTACCCAGCATCAGATATTTGGTCTCCCGATGGTTTACAACTCGACATTCATTCTCTCAATCTCAGTGCCCGGGAATCTTGACGTTGGTATTTTAAAATAATACTATAATTATTACATTTTCTAATAATCCAAAATATCTTCACATGAGTAACTACAAGCACGATTTCATCTCATACGCCTTCTCACTAAGAGATTAGCGTTAATCCGTCCGGCTGAAATAAAAAAAAACGAACACGTTTTCACTAAACGAGCAAAGCGTTTTAGTTTCCAGCTTAGCCAAATGCTTTAGCACGAAAAATTATTCGAAAGCTAATTCCGATTCAGAAACTGCCTTTACTTCAACTCAGATCTTTGCAATTTACAATGCTCCGATCGGTTACTTTTGATATTTCAATTGAAAAATCAGTGATTCTAATTGCCAAGATTTCCGCGAAAAAATAGCTCACGGATTTATCAATATTTAAAATTTAAAATGGAGCTTTCGAATTCGAATGTATCCGATTACAATGAGAATCAGGGTCAGAACTAATATCTATTGACATCTTAAAATGCTTGTTCCTTGAAATAGCTAAATAGGCCAAATGTGTGAAGCCTTTTTGGTTGGGTGTAAAACAGAGGGGAAACCCATAGACGTAATAAAAAGGATGGTGCACTGCAGATGTTTGGACAAATTCAATTTAATCCGTATGCTTCAACAATAAGGTTCTAATTGCTTTGTAGAACAAAACGGACCAATTGAGAGACACCAGGGTGGGAGTGCGTCCTTGCCTAATAACCTGATAGTCCTATATATGTTCTATACTATATGTATGGTATATGCATGGTATATATATAAGTTGTCCATACAATAGAAAGGGACGAACTCCGTTCAAGGTCGTTCTCATGGGGGCCGGTGTACGCGATCGAGTTTAATATGTAGCAGGTCTGTGGGGAAACCACTAGTACTTTAAAAAGTCACTTGATTTTAGAACTGTATAGTTCTAAAACATGTGGTAAGGGTGTCCCGCATGTCAGTAACAAAATTGATGTCCTTTCCAATACTCGCAGACGGAATGAACCGATTCCTCGCTCACAATGTCGCAATGCCGATATGTTCAACATTATAGGTAAAATGTCTCGTGTCCTATTTAGAAAGCAGAGAAAATATAAATAATAGGGAATATGCATGTGTTATAAATTTACTTGGAATCATTTGTTTTCGAATCATTATTGTTCTGGTGTTGTATGTTCAACATTTTTTTTTAATAAAATAATTTTAAGTGTGTTAAAATATTATAAATAATTTAAAAAAAAACTGGCCAAGTGCAAGTCGGACTCGCACTCGTAGGGTTCCGTAACACAGTTAAGTATTCCATAACTATGATTTTTCACAACTACAAAATTAACTTTGTTTTTCATAGTGTTTGTATGAAAAACAAAGTTATCTTTGCGGTCGCCATATCTCAAAAACTGCTGGCTGTATCTCGCTCAAACCAATTTTTGTTGTTAGTTTTTATTGAGATCTACAGCATATATTTTTTTTAGATTTTTTACTCCCATACTTTAAAAGTTAGTGGGGGGGGGACACACATTTTACCACTTTAGACGCGCCTATCTTTCAAATGATTGACTTTGAGAAAAAATGATTTTAGGAACCTCAATGCCATTTTTGAAGACCTATCCATAAACACCACACATGTATAGGTTTGAAGAAAAATTTTTTTTTGTTTCAGTTCCATGTATTGAATGCCCCCCCTTAAACTTTTTTTTTTTTACTTTTGTATAAAAATCGGAAAGCGGTTCACAGAATACATCTACCAAGTTTCAATTCTGTAGTCCTAATAGTTTCGGAATAAAATAGCTGTGACATACGGACGGACAGACAGACAGACAGACAGACATGACGAATCTATAAGGGTTCCGTTTTTTGCCATTCGGCTAAGGAACCCTAAAAAAGCATGGGAAAGTTTAATTTGCAAAACAGACACCACTTGTCAATTAGAAAGTGACGTCACAGGGCGCCACACAGTCTCCGCAGATTAAATCTTCTTCATAATAAATAATAGTTTAAAAAACTAAAAAAATACGCTTTTATAGAAAATCCAACTAAAAAATAGAAAATAAATTTTAATAAATTTGAATTAAAAAAAATGTTTTTATTGTAAAAAAAAGCGTGGGGTGCATGGTATCAATAGTTCCAAATATTTTATGAACAGATATGACTAGAAGGGTTATTTTGATAATATCCTGAAAAGCACCCACGCTTTTTTTACAATAAAATCATATTTATTTTAATTTCAAATTTATTAAAATTTATTTTCTATTTTTTAGTTGGATTTTCTATAAAAGCGTATTTTTTTAGTTTTTTTTAAACTATTATTTATTTCTCATTTTTTAGTCGAATTTAAAAAAAAAACCTAGTAAGGATAACGGGTCAAAATGTTTAAAATATTGAATTGTCATCGGTCCTTAATAAGTATGCCAAATTTCGAGTTAATCCGACGTTTTGAAGGGGGTTAAAATCATGTTCAAAGATTCCGTTACATAGTAACATACAAACATACGAGTACATACGTCTGAAGCTAATAAAAGCGTATTAAAAATAGTATGCACTGTTGTACGAATACGTACTACTTCTATTAAAAAGATTTAATCTGTGGAGACCGTGTGGTGCGCTATGACGTCACAAAGGCGCGCGAAAATTTGGCGGCGTTTTAGATACCCCATATTTTTCAATGCTAAAACGATTTAATGTAGCAATGTAGGACACTTTCAGTATTATTTCATTTTTTACTGTGTTAAATACTCGTAGATGTAATCAATGAAATAAAAATATTTTAAAAAATCATGCATATTCCCTATTAAAGAAGGACTACGTTGAAAACGGAATGTTGCCAGTTTCGAGAGCCTCGTTGGCGAAGAGCTGATAGATGGCTTGACATCTAAGTGAGAGGGGGCCGGTTCAAATCCTAGCACGGGTGTTCGTCCACTAGTGGGTTATATCATGTTCTGCCTTACGTGCTACCACAAAGTATCTTACCACCATCAAGATACAAGATACAAGGTAATACACATAGAAATTTACATACATTCAAGATAACAAGTACACAAGGTATTAAATAAACTGGCCAAGTGCAAGTCGGACTCGCACTCGTAGGGTTCCGTACCACACTACAGTATTTTATAAAATCGAGCAATAAATACCACTATCATTTTTCGCCAGCAAAAAATAATAATTAATAAACATTTTGTTTCTTATAACGCCATCTATCGTCTAACAAAGGTGTTAGGGATCGACATTTTAATATAACGCCATCTATGGGACATTTACCTAACTAAGCGTTCATAGATGGCGTGAAATGCCGAAAAAAACACGTTTCTTGTATAGGGACCCTCTATTATGTTTAACTTTATTCTGTTTTTGAAATACATCATCTGTGAAAATTTCAACTGTCTAACTATCACGGTTCATGAGATACAGCCTGGTGACAGACGGACAGACAAACAGACAGACAGACGGACAGCGGAGTCTTAGTAATAGGGTCCCGTTTTACCCTTTGGGTACGGAACCCTAAAAAAGCGTGTTGCAATACAACATGTTGAACGAAACTACGTAGTATTATTATATGTTCTCTGACGAAACTCGAAACGACTCGAAATTGTGCAGGAATCTAGGATCAAAACATATTATCCTGAGACAATAATCACAATTGGGGTGCACAATTAAATAATAATGCCACAGAAAAAATAATAGTACAAGCCCTGCTATGATCGATCGTATGACGAAAAAACCCGACTTCACATGCCGCGATAGTGAAAATATCCGCTAGTCATAATAATTATCATGTAATTAAGGTATCAAATTTGTTTATATTTTTTATCTCCATATCTCCGAAGATTATAATCAGATCTCGATAAAATTTGAATCGGACCAAATGGGAGACATAATCTCTCAAACAATGTTTTTTTTTTCAAATCGGTTAAGATTTGTTGGAGATCTGAGGTAACAAATATAATTTTTTTTTAAATCAGTTGAATTGAGAACCTCCTTCTTTTTGTGAAGTCGGTTATAAACAAAATTCTTATTTTCCGCGCGAATTTATTTCGTTTTAGGCCCGCCACATACATAATTCCTGAATTCCGAATCGAAATATCGAATCGGGATTCCTTTACCGGCCAAATACATTCGGAATTCCGTTTAGAAGAGAAAACTTCAAACTGAAATCTACCGTATGTATTTATGTATTTATTTATGTGGTAGGCCCATAGATTTGGATGGATTTACTGCGTTTGAAATTCCGTAAGTATGTAACGGGCCTTAGGACGTCTAGGAGATTGAACTCGGTTCGGAGTTACTTTTAAATTGAATCCGTCTCAGCCAATCAATCAGAATCTTTATTCTGAGACATTTGCGAAGATGATTTTGTTTTGATTGGAGATAAACTTCTGCCTTTATTAGATTGTGTAGACGCGAGCCGACACGACGTTTTCGATTCTGTTGTTTAGGAACTGATAACACGTAGGACAACTATTTGTGTCAACCGGCTGTGATAGATGTAGGGTTAGTTTTTTATCAGCAATGTATTCTTTGAATACTTTAACCCTGTAAGGCCTTTGAGCATTCACCAATGCTTGAAGTGTAAGGCCATATACACGCAGACGGTCCAACTTATGCCTATCCACCCCCACTATTGGGTTTCGGTGGCTGTCATATTCTTGCAAATGGGTATTTCATAACTTTCATTAAATTTGGGGTGACAATGATGACTTTGATAACGTAATATTTATTACCATTTAAGAATAGTCTAGTTCTCATATAAGTGAAATGTATATTTCTTAATGAGAAATAAAGAATCTTTAACCACAATATACTTACGTTATCAAAGTCATCATGAGTACGTTCCATCCGATGAGTTCCATATGATAACGAGGTATTCATGAAGGTGAATTGGAAGACAACGTGGGATAGTTGCGCTAAATAGACTGGAATTAAGTCAGTTGCTCTGCGCCTCGTCTCATTGCCGCTACGGTAATGTTAATAAAATTACCGTAGCAGTAAAATCACTAACAAATTCTGCCACTAATTTCACATTGTAGCAAATACACAAAACAAATTGCACACTGTAGTAACAGCCATAAAAACGCCTGCACGTACAACCATAAAACAAAACACAAGCTAAAACGGGATTCCGCAATCCACACTTGCAGACTGCTTTGATACGGAACACTTCATTTAACAATCACGGCGCGAGACAAAAGACTGCTTAGTGTTTACACTTATCATCGGTGAGGGTGGGACTACACTGAGCCTTTGAGGATTTATAGCTAGGAGTGTATTTGTTGTGCAGTTTTGAGTGTGATACAGTAATTTACACTTATGGATTGTTTGACACTTAGATTACGCTATACGGCTCGATGTAGTAACTATACTGAGAGAATAATATATTAAATATACCATTTTCGCCAACAAGTTAATAAAATCACTTGAAGTCGAGCGTTTTTAGGGTTCCGTACCTCAAAAGGTAAAAAAAGGAACCCTTATAAGATCACTTTCTTGTCCGTCTGTATTTCTGTTTGTTCGTGTGTCACATAGAAATAGGAATAATAAGGTAGTTATTCCTATTTCTATGGTGTGTCACCACCGATTGTCTCAGAAACGGGTGGACCTAGCAAGTTGATATTGTGGCGGAGCCGCAGCTGTACCTGAAACATAAATAAAATAATAAATACATAGATACGGAATATATAAATACAAATAAGAATAATAAATAAATAAAGGAAATAACTTACATGTCAGCTGGCGCTGCGGCTATATGTAATCCAGTCCTGCATCGCTGAGAACAATAGGTCCGGCCGGCGCGCCGAGATAAGAAACCGCGCGGGCGCCGGCTTCATCGGAATGCACTCGCCGGAGCAGTCTGCAAAGCCTACCACGCGAAGCGCACGCCGCCCGTACTCTCGTTCCGATATTTTATAATCACGTTTTTTTTAACCATTTTGTCCAAATTTAATTGTCTATTCCGTGTTTCGTCCTTTCATTAGTAATCGTTGTAAATTCATTTTAAATAAACATTTTAACCAGTGGTGATAATTTCGTGTATTTTCCATTCATTCACCCAAGTCACCATTACATCTACAATATACTTATGATATGATATGCAATTTATACCAGATACTAAAGTCTATAGTCCCTATTAGTTGTATAAAAATCAAGGTCCTGAGTCAACACGATAGATAGATAGATAGATAACTCTTTATTGTACACCACAAATTACATGAAACTCTTAAATTATAATAGGCGCAATTTAAGTTGCTCAATAGGCGGTCTTATCGCTAGAAGAGCGATCTCTTCCAGACAACCTTTGGATAGAGAAGAAACAAATCACGGTAAATCGACGGCGCGGTGTAGTTAAAAAAATAATAAATAAAAAATAAAAAAATACATATAAGCAATTATCATTAAGATAAATATCAAAATAAAACAAATGTTTAATAGTAATAATGATTACACATTATAAAAATAAAAAAAGTTGAAAATTAAAGGGTGTCCATAATATCACTAATTAAGATAGGCCTCTGAGTTATATGAGCGCTCATACAATTTAGAGGTCTAGCTTAATTGGTAATAAGCAACGTTGGTACGGAAGCCTCGGTGGGCTAGTCCAACTCGACTTAGCCGGTTTTATTTTTTATATAGTAGAGGTCGAGGATGATAGCACGCTAGGAAGCCTAGAATGGAAATTGGCTCACAAAGACAGCTGACAGAACACACTAGATTATTTGGCGATAGACTTTCCAACTTGCTGGTGATAGCTGGCCAAGCGGACATTAAAGAGCGTTCTACCGCCATGCCAGAAGTTAAGGGTTTTCTTTTCCTTTTCTTTATATATTTTATTTCACCAGACGGCCACTGTGAAATGCGCATATCATTATTTTGATAGAAAAATCCATTGGTGCACGGCGAAGATTTGAACCCTCTACCTCTGGCGTCAAAGCCGACCATTCTCTCACTGCGCCACTGGGCCCTCACAAAGCGTAGTTCCACCGTATCAACGGTATGGTACCCGAGTCACAGATAAAATAACAGAAATTTAGTCTCGAGTGAGAAACAAAACTTTTTGAGGGACGCAATAGAACGTCTGATGCTCTGGATATCGTACCCGGGAGACTCGATTCTGTCTAGTTGTACATATTAACTGACAAGACAATAGTAGGAGGATGTAGACAGTCTTCTGGTTCGCTGGTATTGCATATTATAATTTTATTAAAATGTGCATGGTAGGTCACTATCTTACGTCTGCTTGGCCAGGTACCACCTGCCATACCTTGGAAAAGCATCCAACAATCTTATTCAACTTAAGGGTCTTCAAGTTGAGAATAAATAGGTATCTTTTGGGTGAGCGCGCTACATCATCGACCGCAATTTCACTTAACATCAGGTGAGATAATGGTCAAGCGCTACCCATTTTCGGATTTCAAAAAAATCATAAATTATCATTGTAATTCCATCATCCTAGTTGTAATCCGTGATTGTAATAATATCTCAACGTTTGCTACTGTCAAAACCGTAATGACGTTGACATAAAAATGAGTTCGTTTATTTTTTCTGCCCCTTGATAGTTGATTCTCAATCATTCGAAAACTTATTCGGATTCGGAAGCTTTATTTTTAATTTTAAATATTGATAAACCCGTGAGCTATTTTGTCGTGGAAACCTTTTCAATTAGAATCACCGGCTTTTTCGAATTGAAATATCAAAAGTTACTGATCGGCGCATTGTGAATTGCAAAGATCCAAGTTGAAGTAAAGGCAGTTTCCGAACCTGAATTTTCTTTCGAATGATTGAGAATAACCCTGATGAAAACGCCTCATTTCGTAAGCTAGCGAAGCCAACGCGATGATAATAGCTGTGATAATAGGCTGTTGTCATCTAATTTTTTTTGTCAATCGTCTTTAAAGGATGAGTTTCTCAATTTGTCTGTATGTTTTTTTCGTATGTATTTTACGCGATTACTCCGTTAATCGTGAACCGATTCGAATGATTCTTTTATTAATCAGTAGGGTACATTTTCGAGGTAGTCCCATTGTAATTTCATCGAGATCTGATAAGTATCACCAGAGATATGACGATAAACGTCTCAAACTTGCTACTGAAGTTGACTCGCGTTGTTACGTACGGGGTAGTATTAAAATGCCAATCCGATGAGATGAACGTTTATTTCCACTGATCACTAGGTTAGCACAATGTTCCACAGTAGTTGTCCAAATCGTCTTGCACAATTATCAAAAGTCCGTTAACACACACTGAGGTCGTTGGTAATCACAATCACTGATTTCACTGTTCACAGTTCACAACACTAGTTCACTGATAACACTTAACGATCACTTGGTCGCTATCCGCGCTTAGATAGTTACACTGTCGCTTCCAGAGAAAGACTCACTCAAGCCGCGGTTTCAACGTCTTATATAGGACGAGAATATTTCTACAGAACTTTCCAGTATTGACTCGAAACAATAGACAAAAGACGTTCAAAACAAAGCAATAACAATCACAAACAAAAGGGGCGGCTTTCCTTTGAGCATCTGATGTAAACAACTTTACCATACATGCTAATTTGATCTCTAACTACTTATGAATAAGGTTCAATCTTAACTACAAAACTAGGTACATTGACTAGGGTCTGAATTCCTGGAAGGTTACTTTTATGACGGTCGGGTCGGGTGTTTATAGCCCCTAATTAGTCTATTCTTTCCCACGGTATTTTTGTTCGAGAAGCTTGGCGAAACATCGCGACTCGACGACGCGATGTAACATTATCCCCTTCTTAGTTATGATCGTCCCGATCATCATTTGTTCCATGGTATCGTGTAAGTCGATCGATGTGTACTACCCTCGGCTTTCCTCTCTGGCCTCGTTTAATGCGGTAGGTAACGTCGTTTATCTTCGTGATATTCTGGTATGGTCCTTCCCAATGAGCCTGCAGCTTCGGATTTTTTCCTTTCCTTCGTAGTGGGTTGTGCAACCAGACGAGAGTTCCTTCTTCGAAACCCATCGTATTCGCTCTACAATCGTACCGGGTCTTCATTTTTTCACCAGTTTTCAAACTATTCTCTCGAAATATCCTGTGCACTTCGTCCAGCTGACTACGAAGATCACTGACATAGTCGGTTACAGGCTTCGGAGCATCTGGCGGGGAACCAGTGATGGCGTCGATAGGAAGTCTTAGTTCGTGTCCAAAATTCACATTTGCAGGAGTCATACCAGTGCTGTCATGGGTAGCGGAACGGTATGACAACAAGAACAGAGGTATGTACTGATCCCAGTCACGTTGATGTGCGTCCACGACTTTAGCCAGGTGATTCTCCAACGTCTGGTTAAACCTCTCAACCATTCCGTCTGACTGTGGATGAGCTGCCGTTGTCCGCGTCTTTTGGATCCCGAGGAGGGCGCACATTTCCTGAAATAGGGCAGACTCGAAGTTCCTTCCTTGATCGGAATGCAGTTCCATCGGTACACCAAATCGACAGATCACTTCTTGCACCAACTTCTTTGCAACTGTCTTTGCTTCCTGGTTTGGTGTCGCGAAAACTTCGGGCCATTTGCTGAAGTAATCTTGCACTACGATGATGTACTTGTTGCCTTCTTCAGTCTCGGGAAATGGCCCGGCAACATCCACGGCAATGCGCTCCCATGGTGCCCCAACATTGTACAATTTTAGTTGTCCTTTACTTCTTGTCTTCGGTCCTTTTACTGACGCGCAAGCGGTGCACTTCCTGCACCAATCTTCTACATCCTCGCGGCTGTGTACCCAGTAGAATCGTTGACGAACCTTCACAAGAGTTTTCTTGACTCCTAGATGTCCACCAGAAACTCCATCATGAATGTGTCGTAGTAGAGATGCCACTTTACTCCGGGGAACAACGACCTGCATCGTAGTTTCTTTTCCATTGCTGTTTTCCCATTTTCGGTACAAGATTCCTTGTTCCAGAGTCAGGCTGTCCCACTGAGCCCAGTAACTTTTTGTAATTGGGCTGCAAGCTGACACGTCGCTCCACTGGGGCTTATTTCCAGACTTTATCCAATCCAGTACAGGTCGTAAATCACTGTCCTCCGATTGTGCTTGTCTCATATTTTCGCCGTTCCATTCGTCATCTGTTCTGTCCATCCTGATGACTCTGACTTCTTCTTGAGACTCGTGCTTCTCGCAGTGTTTACAGTCATCTGCACAAGGTCTTCTTGACAGGGCATCGGCGTTGCTATGGCCCTTTCCACTGCGATGTTCTGTCACGAAGTTGAACTCTTGAAGTTGCTCGATCCATCGTGCCACTTGACCTTCCGGGCTCTTAAACTGAAGAAGCCATTTAAGAGCAGCGTGGTCAGTTCTGAGCGTAAACTCTCTTCCGATGAGGTACTTGTTGAAGTGCTGAAGAGTCTTCACCACAGCTAGCAACTCGCGGCGGGTGACACAGTAGTTTCGTTCTGGTTTGGATAATGATTTACTGAAGTTTGCTATGATCACTTCTTGGTCTCCTTGGATTTGCGAGAGAACTCCTCCGATTCCCGTGTTATTGGCATCAGTGTCCACGATAAATCTTCCATCTCTGGTAGGGTACCCCAAGATCGGCGTTTCACACAGTCGCTGCTTAAGATTGTTGAAGGCGGATTCACACTCTAAGTCCCATACAAATGTGCGCTTTTCTTCCGTCAGTCGATGTAAGGGTTTGGCAATTCCAGAAAAGTTCTTGACGAACCGCCGATAGTAAGCGAATAGTCCCAAAAACGACTTTACATCCGTTTTATTCTTCGGGGTAGGCCAAGTTTGAACAGCCTTGATTTTGTCAGGTTCAGTTTGTACCCCGTTCTCCGAAATGATGTGTCCAAGGTAGCTGACTTTGGATTTAAAGAAGTTACACTTTTTGGCACTTAGCTTCAGGTTTGCTTCACGTAGACGGCTCAAAACCTTCTCCAGATTCTGCAGATGTTCAGTAAAATCACGGCCCAAAATGATAACGTCATCCAGGTACACCAAGCATACGTCTCCGAGTAATCCAACCATTACTCTGTCCATGAGACGTTCGAACGTTGCTGGAGCATTACACAGTCCAAATGGCATGACGTTGAATTGCCAGAGTCCATTTCCAATGCCCGTACTGAATGCTGTCTTCTCTTTGTCTTCTGGACAGATTTCTACCTGCCAGTAGCCACTTTTCAGGTCAACCGTTGAAAACCACTTCATTCCACTGAGCATGTCTAGTGTATCGTCTATTCGAGGCAAGGGGTAGCTGTCCTTCTTTGTGACTTCATTAAGCATTCTGTAATCTACGCAGAATCTGGTGGAGCCATCTTTCTTTTTCACCAGAACCACTGGCGATGACCAAGGACTTGTAGATGGTTCGATGACTTTTTCTTTGGCCATGTCTCGTATCATGTCTGCAACTTCAGCTTCTTTCGCCCATGGAATCCTTCGTGGCCTCTGTCGTATAGGTTTTGCGTCGCCAGTGTCAATTTTGTGTTTAACAAGTCCGGTACGTCCACAGTTGTTTCCAGCGGCGAAAACGTCTTTAAACCGCATCAACAGACGTTTTGCTTGTGACAGCTGAGCGAATGTTAAGTTGTCTTTGGATGATTCCAGCAGCTGTGATATTTGATCTTCCGAGCTTGGTTCCGTAGAAGTAATATCCGTTCGTCGCAGGTACTTCACTTCTTGACATTTTCCAATTATGCTGTTTTTCTTCAGATGAACTTCTTCATTAGCAAGGTTAAGAATTCGCACACTGGCCGTTCTGTTTGTCATGAGCAATGTTCTTGCAGTAATCCAGGTCGGATGTGTGCCCTCATCTTTGGCAACTACACATAGTCCACTCTTGACTGTATTTGGAAATTTCACTCGAACGATATTTTGCGATTTTGGAGCCAACACGACGTCCTTGAGACAGTAAAGCTTACACGGTGCCGTTCCTTCGAAGAACACTTCTTGCTCAGGAAACCGGAGTACACCACGGGCCACATCCAATATCCAATGCTGCTTCTCCAAAAAGTCCAATCCCAGAATGCAATCATCAGTTATGTTGGCAATCAGTACAGGATGAATGTATGAGTGCTCACCGATGATTATCTCCACGTCGGTATCGCCAAGGACAGGAACTGACTGGCCGGTTGCTGTCCGTAGTGAGCATGCTGCAGATCGATGTTTCCGTGATATAAATCGTTGCAGGAATTCAGGCTTCACAATTGTGCGCGATACTCCTGTGTCCACTGTGAACTTGCAGGTCTTGTTGTTCAGGGTGCCCTCGACGATTAAGCTGTTCCCGTTGCACACTTGTGTCACAGTGATGGTGGGGGCTCTCTCTTGACCAGCCAGCGCCCGCCCCGCGGCCCTGGCGACGTTTAGTTTAACGCCTCCTCATCCACTTGGGTCTCGCAATTTCTTACCCGTTTCTTCGTTTTCGGGCAATCAATCCGAATATGCCCTTTTTCTCCACACCCGTAACATGTCGGTCCATAACGGGGCTTCCTGGTTTCAGTCACTAGCTCCCGAACTCTGTATGGTTTGGTGTCTCGTCGCACTGCTTCCACTTCCAAGGCATGAGCGAGGGCGTTCTTGAGTGTCTGATGATGCCCCAATCGTACCGCAGCGCGTACCTCCTCATCCCTGATTCCATCCACAAAGCTCAGCGTCCTTCTTCAGCGTCCTTTCCTCTTCAGGTATGCGTTCCAGGATAAGCTGAGCGTCTCCTTTCAGCGCTAATGTGAGCGCTGTATTTGCGTGCTCATCTGTCCAACCACAGCTTTTGGACAGCGTCGTAAACTGGAATTTGTAGGCTGCCCACGAAGATGTTCCGTCGAAGTGCGGCAAATCTAGCTTGAAGGGCGAGGTCATAGTGGGACCCTGGCAGCTATGTCCAATTCCTCGTAACTTCAGTTTCTGAAATTCGTTGGCCACGGTCTGCTCATGTATGTCAAGCCGCCCTTCTACTTCCTTGATACTGGTTTCCACCATTTTGATCTTCTCTCCCATGACGGCAAGCCCGCTCTGCAACTGACGTCCAATCCGTCCGACGTCCGTCTCTTCCAGTTTGCGGCTAGCTTCTTCCTGTTCCTTGCGTGCTTCTTGTTGGGCCATCTGTACAGCCTGTAGTGCAGCATGTTGTTCCTGGCGAGCCTCCTCCTGTTTGCGGCTAGCTTCCTCCTGTTTACGGCTAGCTTCTTGTAGTGCAGCCTGTGCAGCTTGTTGTCCTGCTAGGATAGCGGCTAGCATGGCCTCCAAGCCCCCATCCGTAGTTCGGCTCGCTGGCGCTGCTGCAGATGGCGCTGCCTTGGTGGGTGCCATTGGTGTTGCTGCTGGCTCTTCCAATGTGGATGTTCCTCCTCCCGAAGCTTCGAGCTCCTTCTGCCGGGTTGCATCCATCTCTGCCTGGCGCCTGGTGCGTGAAGTACGCGTATCTTCCCTCGGAGTGATTGGCATTCCGCTTCTGACACCAATTGTTACGTGCGGGGTAGTATTAAAATGCCAATCCGATGAGATGAACGTTTATTTCCACTGATCACTAGGTTAGCACAATGTTCCACAGTAGTTGTCCAAATCGTCTTGCACAATTATCAAAAGTCCGTTAACACACACTGAGGTCGTTGGTAATCACAATCACTGATTTCACTGTTCACAGTTCACAACACTAGTTCACTGATAACACTTAACGATCACTTGGTCGCTATCCGCGCTTAGATAGTTACACTGTCGCTTCCAGAGAAAGACTCACTCAAGCCGCGGTTTCAGTATTCAGTATTCAGTATTCAGTATTTTATTGCGTCTATAAAAGTATTTACAAGGTCTTAAATAAAATGTACAGTTCTTTATAGACCCTGGAAGGTTTCAACGTCTTATATAGGACGAGAATATTTCTACAGAACTTTCCAGTATTGACTCGAAACAATAGACAAAAGACGTTCAAAACAAAGCAATAACAATCACAAACAAAAGGGGCGGCTTTCCTTTGAGCATCTGATGTAAACAACATTACCATACATGCTAATTTGATCTCTAACTACTTATGAATAAGGTTCAATCTTAACTACAAAACTAGGTACATTGACTAGGGTCTGAATTCCTGGAAGGTTACTTTTATGACGGTCGGGTCGGGTGTTTATAGCCCCTAATTAGTCTATTCTTTCCCACGGTATTTTTGTTCGAGAAGCTTGGCGAAACATCGCGACTCGACGACGCGATGTAACAATATTGATAAACCCGTGAGCTATTTTGTCGCGGAAACCTTTTCAATTAGAATCACCGGCTTTTTCGAATTGAAATATCAAAAGTTACTGATCGGCGCATTGTGAATTGCAAAGATCCAAGTTGAAGTAAAGGCAGTTTCCGAACCTGAATTTTCTTTCGAATGATTGAGAATAACCCTGATGAAAACGCCTCATTTCGTAAGCTAGCGAAGCCAACGCGATGATAATAGCTGTGATAATAGGCTGTTGTCATCTAATTTTTTTTGTCAATCGTCTTTAAAGGATGAGTTTCTCAATTTGTCTGTATGTTTTTTTCGTATGTATTTTACGCGATTACTCCGTTAATCGTGAACCGATTCGAATGATTCTTTTATTAATCAGTAGGGTACATTTTCGAGGTAGTTCCATTGTAATTTCATCGAGATCTGATAAGTATCACCAGAGATATGATGATAAACGTCTCAAACTTGCTACTGAAGTTGACTCGCGGGGCATGGAAGTCGGTTGTTTTAGTTTTTTAACTATCTTAATTATTTAAAGACAACTTGTTCTGAAGCCCTCTGTCGCGGGCGTCCATGGTCGTGGGGAACTTTATAAACATACAAATCACGGACACAATTACACTGTACTCTAAACAATTTGTTTGTGAATCGAACAAAGAATTGTCCCGTGTGGGTATCGAACCGTCGACCTTTGCTTTCGTTGACAGGTTTATTAACCACTAGACCAACTGGCCAATCGTCTCGTCACTAGCTTGCAGACCATTCTAAGTCAGCGAGCGAAATGCAAGTAGGTTGCTATAAAGCGGTTGCACAGAATTAGCGGTTGGCTGAAGGTGAGCCAACGTGACTTAAGGTACGGACACAAGCAGCGTCCTGCATGCGCGATCTAGGCGGCGATCAGATAGCGCAGTAGTATTTGTACCGACTGGTTAACACCAAACGCGATCAGAAAACAATTGATTAGTACTGAGATTGCGCCCGCAGATCGCAGGACGCCGCGGCGTGGCTCTACCTTCACGGATTCGCATAACTTTACCTGTAATCAACGCAGTTCCAAAAATATCCCGCAAACGTTTCGAATAAACTTTTAACCGTTTAAACAGTACTAATGCCGTAGTTTTATGCCGAGGCGTCTGCCTGATGAATATTCAATGTGTGTCCGCTGAAAGATATTAATTATGCACGGTTTCGTCCTAAGATATTAAGGGGGAGTAAGCGGAAATGCTACTTGGATTAAGCGTTCTTTATTAGGTATATTACAACCGAATTTATGAAGATTTTGACGAAAGCATAGCGGTGTATATGTCTCAAGTAATGTCAATTATGTAGTGGTTTGAAATTAGACAATTGTGTTTGCGAGCACTGAGAGATAGTGCTCATAGTGAATAAGGGGGTGAGTAAGTATTTGATCAACAGCTGTTCCTTACTTTAAACATTCGCGATTTGAACACATATTTACAAATATTAAAATACGGGATTTATCGCGCTTAAAACATTAATTATTATTTAACTCGACGTTTCGATCGATTGATCGTGGTCACGAGACGACTGGTGACTTGTGACCATCATCAGTCGTCTCGTGACCACGATCAATGCAACTTGGTCGAAACGTCGACTTAAATAAAAATTAATGTTTTAAAAGCGATAAGTCCCGTATTTTAATATTTATAACTATAGCTGTTCCTTAATTAGCAAATATTGCTGTAGCAAATATTTTTACTGTGTTGGCCTAGTACATTAATGATAAACTATGACTGTGTGTACTTAAGACCACACCACAGAAGTGAAAACTTCATTAAGACAAGGTTAATAATACGAAATAGTTGTCTCAAGCCGTTTTTAGCCGCACGAGCATTACGGCTAAGTCTCATTCAAACCCACAAAATAAAATGCACAGCGTGCCTAAAGAAGTTTTCACTTCCAAAAACGATAAGTGCTTTAAAACACACGTTAGAAGTTAAAACTTTATGAAGGCGAGGTCAATAATACAAAATAGTTGACCCGAACCACAGAATAATGAATAGTACAACCCGAACCGACTTTACTCGAACTCGAGCCGACTTTACCCGAGCAGGCGTTAAATAACTGAACATGACGGCTCAGACTCATTAAATACCCACAAAATAAAGTACACAGAGCGCCTTATGACTAGAAGTATAAAAAAAATTGCTTGTTTTGTTCACGGCATAGAATAACTAAGCTTCGCCTTAACACTGAACATATACCCAGTTTAGAGCACACATTTTCAGCGTCGCTCCACAAATCTGCTGAGTGTACAAAAAACTTCCTGAAAAAAAGTACCATCCGCTGAAAATATGGCATTGCCGCTATACATTTCAGGAACATTTTGCTTAGTTCGGTATATGAGCCGTTACAGATATTTTGACGCTAGAGTGCGGACTTCCGGCCATAGGTATTTCCGGTGGAGAATAAGTTGTTGTGATGATAATATTTTTCTGTATAGCTGAACGGCGTATTAGGATGTCATAGATTCGTTTTTAGGGTTCCGTACCCAAAGGGTAAAACGGGACCTTATTAATAAGACTCCGCTGTCCATCTGTCTGTCTGTCTGTCTGTCCGTCTGTCACCAGGCTATAGCTCATTAACCGTGATAGTTAGACAGTTGAAATTTTCACAGATAATGTATTTCTGTTGCCGCTAGAACAACAAATACTAAAAATAAAATAAAGTTAAAAATGGGGGTGCCCATACAAAAAAACGTGTTTTTAAACGCCATCTATCTAATTAGTTTCGGCAAAATGACTAGATGGCGCTAGTAAACGAGCCCCTTCTTTCCAGATCGCGACCAAACCAAATATTCTTGGTAATATCAATTAATCAAATATAAGAGGTTGAAACTCTGTTATGTTTCGTATTGTACGGAACCCTCCTTAAGTGTGCGATAAGAGACACGATGCTGACTCGCACTTGGCCAGTTTTATTTGGAGTAGGCTGGTAATTGATTTCGTTCTGGAATTCTTTGTTTCGGACCGATTGTTGACATGCACAGAACAATTAATTTATTTGTTCGGATGTCATAGTACTACAATTATTCAGAGCCACGGTTGAAATCTAGAACAATACAATACAATAATTCTTTATTGACACCAATTTACAGAGGAAACGAAACACTACTTAATTTACTTAAGTTAACTACGTATGTTCGCGATAAACTCAGAAACTACTGAACGGATTTTCATGCAGTTTTCACCAATAATCAGAGTGAGTACCTAACGAGAGTAACGAACAAGGTTTAGGTAGGTCGATAAAGTTTTTGTGTAAATTAGTTGAAATATGACAATAATTGTTAAAGATGTTAATTCATACTCGACGCAACAAGCTGATACAAATATGTAGGCATATAATATGCTCTGTCCGTGCGAAGCCGGGGAAGGTCGCTAGTCTAACATAAGTTCATATAAACAAACAGTATCTACGGAAAGCACTGCGCTCGTCTCTCACGCTTCGTTGCATATGTTCCGTCGGAACGAGCTTTCAACGTGATGTAGCTACTTTGAGTGAAGGGCTTTAACTGAAAGGAAACTCTACCTTGAACCTTTTTTATCGATAAAGAAAAGGTATTTTCTTTATTTTGAGAATGTGTTGTAAACATCTTAAGCCCGGTTTACACTTTGCGAAGTGTGAAGTGATAAGTGTTAAGCGTTAACTTTTCGCGATAAGTCTCAAGTGTTAAGTAGCCTAACCATCTCCGTTTACATAGTGTTTAGGAAGAAGCTCAAAGTAGTGGTACTGTCCGTTGTGCATAGTGTCTCTGAAAATGGAAGATGAACAGCGCTTAATATTGAGACAAATAATTAAAGAGATTGTATCTGTTGTGGTATCTGATATAGAAAATGAACTCAATTTTAAAATCAATAGGCCTAAGAGATTATGGCAAAGATAAATATTGTTTTTAAATTCTGCGCACTTTACATTGTATATACATTCATACTTTATGTATTCTTGTACGAATTTTAAAGTATGTTGTTCCGTCCACTTCATTTTCGCTTTGAACTTGACACTGGGCACTTAACACACACGTGTTTACACACTGATTAGTACAGGCGAACTGCGAGAGAGGGGAGTGGAACAGTACATGGGGGGAGGTCACTTAACAGCAAAAATAGACCTTGATTCTATTCACTCGCACTAATCAATAAGCACTGATCGCACTTAACACTTAACACTAATCACTTCACGCTTCCGTTCACACCTTGATTACTAAACACCTGCACTAATCACCTGCAGTGTTAACTTAACAAAGTGTAAACCGGCCTTTATATTCAAATAAACAAAGCGTAGGACGCCCTCCAGATAGGTGGAGCGATGGTATACGCAAGCTGGTTGGCAGCGGTTGGAAACAAGGAGTTGAAGATTGAGCTCAGTGGCTTGCCATAGGAGAGCCCTATGTCCAGCAGTAGACGAATACTGGCTGTTAATAATATATTCAAATTCTAGCTGATACCCGTACTTTGTTCACGTACACTAAGTATTTTATCACTGTAAAGCTCTGTCAATTTACACTTCTGTGATCAGAGTTATTTAACTTATGTGTAAAAAACATGATTTTAATTTCACAAAAAGTAGCTTATGTTCATACTCATGCTAAAAAGTATCTATTCGTTAAATTTCAGTAAGATCGGATCTTCCGCCTAGGCGTAATTAGATAACAAACAGACAGAGTGACAGAGTTACAAACGTTGTTTGGATAAATAGAAATATTTTGCTAACTAATTGACCTACCTACTTCAAAAGATGGTACATAATCAACTCGTCAATCATACGACGATAACTATCAAGTAAGATACCTGCATATCCCATTACTATCAATCAATACATATTAAAAAACAAAGTCCCCTGCCGCGTCTGTCTGTCTGTCTGTTCGCGATACTTAGCCTCAAAAACTACTGAACGGCTTTTCAAAAGATTTTCACCAATAGCCCGAGTGAGTAATTGTGGGTTTAGTCATAAATGTATGAAGTTGATGTTCTTCTCCCCGTGAGTAGTATTGTTCTGTAGTCTTCCGCGTGTGGCGTCCATGCTCAAGTAAGCTCCTCGACAGCTCAGAATCGGTGGCGAGGTGAGGAAGCCTCGAATGGTGGGGGGACAGAGTGTACGTTCTATACATACATAGTATTTTTATCTATTCTGGGGCCTTATTCAGTATGACCATTTTAAAGTCTTACCGTGCCGTGTTACGTTATCTCCGCGTTATGGTATTCTCTATGCCAAATAAAAACGCGGTAGGGTAAGGTTATGAGCGCGTTTTGAGCTGTCAAAATATCGTGACATATGAGGACGTGTAACGCGCGTGTTTTGTATAATTTACCTATCGTGTGGCATTCAGAATACAATTTTTCAATAACGTAACGTGGCGCGTTAAGGAACGCGTTATCATTTTGTGTGTGTGGTTGAAATATGACGATGATTGATAGTAGGTAATCGACGCAATAAGCTGATGCAAATTATGTAGGCTCTTAAAATGTATGATCGTATAAAACGAAAACTCTTAACCAAAAAAGTATTTGTTTAAAATCGGTTAAGATTTGACGGAGTTCTGAGGTAACAAACATTAAAAAAGAGTCGAATTGAGAACCAACACCTTTTTTGTAAAGTCGGTCAACAAATATAAAAATATACTATCTAGTATCCAGTGTCCAGTGCAATAATGCCAGCAAGTCGTAACCCGGTCTCGAGGGTGACAAAGGGAAAATTTATGTGTATTAGTTGCGAGCTCATTTTTATGGACCCCGTGCTAGTTTGTTAGGTCCCGTGGGAAAGTTACTGTTTCGCGCGTTATAGGATATCTGATGTGAAATTAGATAAAGATTTTATATAGATATAACTATTTATTTGCACACCAAAAGAACAGAAGCAATTTAGCAGTATTCATTATAATGCAATCTAATAATAATAATGGTAATTAATTAAGTCTAATAATGGTGGGTTCAAAACTGCAATGTCTAGCTCATCGGCGTGAAGTTGCGAGCCTGTCTATAATTTACAGATTACACTTTGGCGAATGTGCCCAAGAACTGCACGATCTGATTCCGCCGTCCCCATTCTTTAACCGTACAACCAGACGTACTGCAGGTCGACATCCATTTATGGTGAACATTCCACCTATAAGAACTAAGCGTTTCGGCGCCTCTTTTATTGTAATAAGAACTGCTAAGAAATGGAATGACTTACCGGCGTCAGTTTTTCCACTTAAATACAACCTCGGAGCGTTCAAGTCTAGCTTAAATAGGTTTTTACTGAGCAAGCGTGCTCCATCCTCGACCGCATCGTCACTTACCATCAGGTGAGATAGCGGCCAAACGCTTGCACAGTTCGCAATAAAAAAAAAATCTTAACTTAAATTATCTTAAATAATGCAAAGGCCTATTGTGGACATAGGACTATAGGAGGCAGTGGACGGAAATTGGCTGATAATCATTAATGATGATGATGTATGCAAAGGGCGCTATTATCCCTTAATTTATTTTTTTATTTATTTATTTATTGGCACACAAAACAGAATTCCCTTAAAACTAAACAAATATAAACATTGTAACAATTTATGAGCTGAAAAGAATTCCTTGTGTTCCATGTGTACACAGCATGATAAAATTAACAAGCAGTTACATTAATATTTTAATATGAATATTAATATTTTCATTTTATTTATTTTAATATTTGATTAACCTTGACATGAAATTTGAATTTGACATTTTACCTTGACTTGTTTCCTATTTTTGTTTATTTTATACTGATGTAATTTGATTTCAAATTGAAGTTCCGTATGATATTTAAATTTAATTCGAACTCATAATTTATTGTATTTAATTTAATTTTAATTTGTTGATTGTGTGTATGTATATGAGTCTAAGTAACTTGAAATAAACTTATTTTATTTATTTATTTATTTATTACCTAGATATAATATATTGATGAAATTAGGATTCACCAGAGAGGATACCAAATCAGATTGGTTGATTTGGCATCCCCTCTGACGAGAGGATGTATAATATATCTTTCTTGAATTTATAAAAGTTTCGGTCAAAAATATCAATTTGATTATTATGTGTTCTTAGAAGATCATTATATTGGCGACACATCCGAACGATTGGGTTGTAGAATGATGTGTTATTCGTACAAGTTTCTAATATAAATATTTTCAAATGAGGATGACGTAATCTAGGTTTGATATTAAAGTTTAAAAGAAAAAGAAGAGCTGGTGAATCTATGTATGCATGTATAATTTTAAAGATATTTGTAAAGTCAGAATATGTTCTCTTTCTTTTCTTTCTCGTTCTTAAAGCGTTTTCTTACAGACAACCGAACAAAAAAGAAAATTACGAGACTATGTAGGACGGTTGGAGAGTGTGATTTTTCCTAAGATATTTAGTTTTATAACAGACGGACAGCTCTTGATCACTATATCACCTGATGATAAGTGAAGATGTTGTTTAAATATAATCGTGCTTGACTGGAATTGGAAGACGGCAGTGCGTAGAGGGATAAAACTATAGAGATTTGGGTAGCGCGGCCACATGAGATAGAAGATTTGTAACATAACCATATATGTATTTAGAACCCAGTGACACATAGCAATAAAGGTCAAAGTTCTTTAAGCTAAAAACGGCTAACTACGTTACTGTCCCTGTAAAAACCGGTACGCACTGAGAGAGGGAAATATTATAGCTTTGTCCTTTTCCGTTACATGGAATAACTGCATAGTAAATCCTATTTCATGTGGGAAAGAGACGCAGCTACCCGCAGTCTATTCTTTTCTCTGTCTACGCGGCAGTGAGACGAGGCGCTGTACTACTGGCTTAACTCCAATCCATAGGGCTGAAGTACCCTAACCCTGGCTCTGCTGCTTCATTGCCACTAGTAAGTACCATTATGCTAGCACCGAACATCATGCCGGAATTTGGGTAATCGACTGGTGATGGTGACATGCACAGAAATATAAATAACTACTTTATTATTCATATTTCTGTGGTGACATGAATGGGGAATATGCATGTTTTTTTTTTAATATTTTTATTTCACTCATTACATCCATATAACATGATAAAAAAATAAAATACTGCTGGAATAAGTCTAATTATTTTTTAAATAAACATTTAAATATACAAATAAATTTGAGCAGTTTAAACGCCATCATTTCCCGGGCTCTTTGGTAATGCATTGTGACGTCACGCACTTACGTCAGACACACGCCGCTTGAAGCAAACTAGCTTTTTTTTCTTTAACTAAGACTCCGCGCGATTATTGTATTTAGCCAATGGCACGTTTTTATTAAATTATACAGTTTCTCTAATCTCGTACTCATTTTTATCTTTATTAAATGGTTAGTAATATACATTTTAGCACAATAATACGCGGCAAACACAATATTTGGAAATAAATACAATAAGACCACACCATACATTTATTTTTATGTTCCCGCGCTCAATGTTTCTATCACGTGGAGTCGTGCATAATGACGTCAACTTTCGATTCGACCAATGGTGATCTGTTTTACAAAGTTAAATTTCCCTCGCTTAAATTGCATTTTTAATTTATTATTTTAAGCAAATAAAATGGAATTAAATAAAAAAAAGGTTTCACATATAACTCTAGGACAACGAAAAATCGAAAAAAAAATATTTCCAATAAATCTGAGCTTCATGCATATTCCCTATTTGTCAGGTGGATTGTTTGAGCCACTAAACGAAGGTCTCAGCCTGCTGACGCAGAAAGGCAATTATAATCCATTTGTTGATGAAAATGATGTTGAGTTTATCAACCTACTCCAAAAAAGGAGGAGGTTCTCAATTCTTTACAATAAGAAAACATACTTTGCGTTTGGTCCCATTGTAATTTCATCGAGTTCTGATGAGTATCTCCAGAGATATGGAGATAAACACCTCAATCTTGCTACTGAAATTACTAGCGCGGCATTTGAAGTCGGTTCCTTCCTTTTTTGACTTTTGGCGGCAGATTTTCACATTGATGGTGGTAAGTTAAGCTACATTTTGATAGCCAACCGCATCGTCACTTACCTACAAGAGAGATAGTGGTCAATCGCTAGTTTATACATATACTTAAATAGTCTACACCATGTAGGTACATGTCGCAGGCAAATAGCTTAGTAAGCCGTTCAATCAACAGCCTAGACTTTTTACTAAACAGCGCCGTTCAACTAGATTCTTGAATGATATCCAGCCATAGCGTTAGTTACAACATTTAATAAACTAGCTGGCTAATGCTTAGGCCATTCATACTAATGTCTTAGTCTGATACATACATATATTTCTGGTAACGCTCGGCCGCTACCGCGGCTCCCCTCCTCGCTGCGCTCGTCGGCGCACGTCACCCGGTGGTCACTGTTTCTAGTGTGTTGCCTTAGTTTCAGACTAATGAACAGGCTAGGCAAGTAATGAAATGTTATTGATCCAAGTCATTTACCTAGCTGTTTGATCAAATGGCTGGATATCATTCAGGAATCTAGTTGAACAGTTGAACGGTGCTGTTTAGTAAAAAGGCAAGGCTGTTGCTTGAACGGCTTATTAAGCTATCTGCCTGCGTCATATGTACATACTACTAAAAGTAACTGGCCATGAAGAAACTAGTGTTCAAATTAACTAAGTACCTACCTACTTCATTACAACACTACTACATCCTCTCTTAAGCGTAACTATCCATAACCGACTAACTAAACTTTCAAAGGAAGTACTTAAGGATATTCCTTTAGCAATTATCTGACAACTCGACGGAGTTCCTGATCGAATGCCTTCACTCACAGCACCCGATCGTTCCAACAGTTACGATCACAGTTTTACAAAGTGTAAAACGGTGGTTACGATCGTGGAATCGGATCGCAAGGCAAGGCTTTTTGCACTGGCTCCGATCTGTAGGGCTATTCTGTAAACTAGTTTACGCATCTCGCAAGCGCAATCCGCGGTGAGGTTTCGTGCTACGAAATTCAAATCGTAATGCGATTGTTATATAGTTGAATTTAATTTTTTTTTCTTTTAAAGTTTTTAAAATTTAAGTAAAGTAGCTTACAGAATAGCCCTACTGTTCCGCTATACCTAGTACTATTATTTATTCTATGGCGATACATTAAACCATCCATTCTACCTCAGAATTATAATGAGTACAAGCACAGATATACAATTAAGGATTGTAAAACTGTGTGTGTACAAATATTCTTCTTCAAGATTGCGTTAAGACGGTAGCGTAGAAAAATACACAACGCACAAAAAGGCAAACAGGGTGTTAGAATAATTAAGATAGTTTAAAAACTAAAGCAACCGACTTCCATGCCCCGCGAGTCAATTTCAGTAGCAAGTTTGAGACGTTTATCGTCATATCTCTGGTATTATTAGATCTCGATGAAATTACAATGAGACCACCTCAGAAACGTACTCTACCGATTAAAAAAAGAATCATTCGAATCGTTTCACAATTAACGGAGTAATCGCATATCATACAAAAAAACACATACAGACGAATTGAGAACCTCCTTCTTTTTGGAAGTCGGTTGAAAAGAAGCAAACATGAGGACTGATGAGCAAAGTGTTGCTGATGAACAAGTTCAGACGAAGAAAAGAAGAAGTAGATACTCAGAGTGGTCGCCTCCCGTCACCCGTGTATGTATGAACGCATCCGTTCAGATCCACTTTCAGATTGCATCGTCAGTCAGATCGGATCGGGCGCTGTGAATAAAGTCTGTGATGCCCAATAGAAGCTAGAACCAAATTTGCAAGGAACCATAGATAAGTAGGTATATCTGTTTCTATAGCAATTTGGTAAATGTGTAACCAAAGGGATTTGACTAAGTTCATGTGTCGATATTTTTAACCGAGTTTACAAAAAAGGAGGAGGTTCTCAAGTCGTCGGAATCTTTTTTAGGGTTCCGTACCCAAAGGGTAAAACGGGACCCTATTACTAAGACTCCGCTGTCCGTCCGTCTGTCTGTCTGTCTGTCTGTCTGTCTGTCCGTCTGTCACCAGGCTATAGCTCATTAACCGTGATAGTTAGACAGTTGAAATTTTCACAGATGGTGTGTTTCTGTTGCCGCTAGAACAACAAATACTAAAAACAAAATAAAGTTAAAAATTAAAGGGGGTCCCCATACAAAAAACATGTTTTTAAACGCCATCTATCTAATTTGTTTCGGCAAAATGACATAGATGGCGCTAGTAAACGAGCCCCGTCTTTCTAGATCGCGGCCAAAACCAAATATTCTTGGTAATATTAATTAATCAAATATATGAGGTTGAAACTCTGTTATGTTTCGTATTGTACGGAACCCTCCCTAAGTGTGCGATAAGAGACGCGATGCTGACTCACACTTGGCCAGTTTTATTTTACAAGCTTTTATTTAACTTGAAATGTATGTATGTATGTATGTCACTATGTATGTTCGGGTGGAATCTTGGAAGCTAAATTAGACCCATTCCCGATGTCCGATTGGACTCAAATTTGGTGTACTTATGTATCTTCGGTGACAATACAATGATATGGTACCATGGATGGAGTTGGTCTGATGATGGAGACGGAAGGTGGCCACGGCATCTCTGTGATATAACAACATAACCCCACCAAGTTTGGGCTCGATTGATTTGTCTTGAAGAGAACTTATCGCCTAAATGCTATCCAGGGTCTGATGATGAAGCTGGAAGGTGGCCACGGCATCTCTGTGATTAGTCAACATAACCCTACCGAGTTTGGGCTCGGTTGATTCGTCTTGAAGATAAATTTTCACCTAGATGATATCCAGGGTCTGATGATGAAGCTGGAGGTGGCCACGGCATCTCTGTTATAAATCTACATAAACCTACCGAGTTTGGGCTCGATTGATTCGTCTTGAAGACAAGTTTTCACCTAGATGATATCCAGGGTCTGATGATGAAGCTGGAAGGTGGCCACGGCATCTCTGTGTTAAATCAACGTAACTCTACCGAGTTTGGGCTCGATTGATTCGTCTTGAGGAGCACTAAACACTTAAATGATAGCCAGGATCTGATGATGAAGCTGTAAGGTGGCCATGGCATTTCTGTTTTAAAGCAACATCATCACAAGCCCCACCGAGTCGATTGATTTTCCTTGAAGAGCACTTTACCCATAATCACATCAAATATCCGTGGAATATTTTAAAACATCATGCCTTCTCTTAAATACTTAGGTAGTAGGTAGGTAGTCGGTATTTATACCTACCTACTAAAAAGTTGAAAATAAATTAAGTATAAGTAAAAAATATTTTTAAAAACAAGCTTTTATCTGGGACAATGAACTAAAATGTTAAAAATAAATTCTAGTAAGTATTTGGCGTGTAGACCTATCTTTAAAAGTTTGAGGCACTGAAGTATAGTAATTACCTAGCCTGAAAAATGGGTAGTGCTTCAAGCTTTTAAGAATATAGGTAAGTACCTACACGCCAAATACTTATTTTACTTAACGCCAGTACTTTACAAATACATATTATATTTAGAGTGAAGCTAGTCAATTTGCGATAGTGTTATATAATGCTTAAATACCATATTTTTAATATTTGCAGAGTTCGGGCTTCTCTGATGTTGACAAGTAGTTCATTCCATAGATTAATAGCTTTTATGGTAAATGATTTGTAGTAGTGTTGCGACGTGTGTGGGTGTTCTGGTATCTTCAATTTGAGGTTATATTGAGAACGCAGAGGACGAGGATTAGACGATTGTGAAAATATAAAGCGTTCCTTCAAATAAGAGGGAGTAGCTGGAAGGAAAAGAATATTATAAAGCTGGGAAAGAATATGTGCGTTTCGACAAAAACGGATTTTGAGCAAAGAAGAATCAATCAAAGAATCAAAGCATTTATTCAGTATGTAGGCAGTATAAATATACGCACATATACACGTCAAAATCATAAATCATAAAATAAATCATAACCAATTATCAAGTAAACATAGCAAAAGCAGAATTTAACGCTTTGAATTAGAAAAAAAAAGTAATGAACCATTCAGCTGTCATCCAATCGTTTACGTCAGAATATTAAAAAAAAAATTAAAGTAGGTTAAAACCAACCATACATCTAACTGTGTGTTTCAGTACTTCAGACAATGTTTATATAAAAAAAATAAAAAAGTGAAATAGTGAAACACAACATAGAGAAACGCATACCGATCACAGTACATATCACGATCCAAATGTAACTGATAGTCCGTCTGTCAGCTGCATAATATTGTTTAAATAAAAATAAAAATGGCAAGCCTAGAAAGAAAATCTGCGGACAAAAGGGGAAAACTGAATGGCTGTTGAATCTACCGGTGTTTCGGAAATACTCCCATCAGAGAAGAAACACCAAGAAACTCTATGGGGCTTGTCTTGTCATTTTATCTTTTTTTTTTAAATTAATTGTACATGTCAGCTTTAAAATTTTAACAATATATTAATAATTATAATACAATTTATATTTGTTCTTGGAACTTGGGGCATTCAGGCCATGCATTTTTTTCATCCATATAGTCACCTATTGTATAGTATGATTTTTTCATCAAATTGGATTTTACATAGATTTTAAATTTGCTCATAGGCAATTGATCAATATCTTTAGGTAGCTTATTGTAAAAGCGTACACAGTTCCCCATGAATGAACCACTAACTTTCTGCAGTCTGAAATTAGGTATAATTAATCTATTTTTATGTCTTGTATTAAAATTATGTACATCAGACCTTTTCTTATAATCATTTATATTCTTGCGTATGAACAAAATATTTTCATAAATGTATTGACATGCCACTGTTAGAATTTTAATTTCCTTAAAATTTTCACGAAGTGAATCTCGCGACCTCATACTATATATAGAGCGAATAGCTCGTTTCTGCAAAACAAATATTGATTGGATTTCAGCGGCTTTCCCCCACAATAAAATGCCATAAGACATTATACTGTGGAAGTAGCTGAAATAGACCAATCTTGCAGTGGCTTCGTCCGTTAAAAATCTAATTTTACGTACTGCGTATGCAGCGGAGCTTAACCTACCTGCTATAACCGATATTTGAGAACCCCATTGAAGCTTTGAATCCAGGGTGATGCCCAAGAATGTTGTGGATTCAACAAGTTCTAATGGTTCATCATTTATTAATATACTTCTATTTAGGATACCCTTTTTTACATTTGGTAGAGAGAAATTAATACATTTAGTTTTTTTTGCGTTTAACAATAAGTTATTGGTTGTAAACCAATTCAGAACCTGTGTTATTGATTTGTTTACATCGTCAAAGTTAGGTGTAGTCCTATCTATTTTGAATATCAAGGAAGTATCATCTGCGAACAAAACAATATCACATAGGTTCTGTACGAATGACGGTAAATCATTGATATAAACTAGAAATAAAAAAGGTCCTAGGATCGATCCCTGCGGGACTCCCATTTTTATGAGGGATCCAGATGACCTGACGCCATTGACTTCAACCATCTGTGTTCTATTACAGAGGTATGATGATACCAGATCAAGTGCCTTACCTTCAACACCGTAGTATTTTAATTTGTAAATTAGTGTTTCACGACAGACACAATCAAATGCTTTTGATAGGTCACAGAACACGCCAATAGCATCTTGTGCTTTCTCCCATGCATCAAATATATGTTTAAGAAGACCTATTCCTGCATCAGTAGTAGAACGCCCTTTAGTAAATCCAAATTGTTTGCTATTTAAAAGATCATTCATGTTAAAATGTGTTAAAAGCTGGTGTAATATTACTTTTTCAAAAATTTTACTCAATGCCGGTAGTATAGAGATTGGTCTATAGTTAGATGGATCATTTTTGTTTACTGATTTGAATAAAGGAATCAATTTACTTTTTTTCATTAAATCCGGGAAGACACGTTGATCAACGCATCTGTTGAAAATAAAAGCTAAGTATGGGCTAATAACAGTAATAATGTAACTGAGAACTGTGGTTGACATTCCCCACAGGTCCTCGGTTTTCTTTTGTTTGAGCATTTTAAATGTATTCACAATTGAGTCTGCAGTTACGTGTTTGAACTGGAACAAGGTATCACATTTATTTACACACTTTGATAATATAGAATAAGCATCAGCGGGACTAGAATTTATGGACTGAGTGGTAGTAATGGGTACTTGAGAGAAGAACTCATCAAATGTATTGGCAACCTCATTACTATCCATGATCACCGCAAACTATCAAAGATTTCGGGGTGTTGAAGACTTTCATCATGACTTCTTCCATAATTGTCTCAAACATTTTATAATCAGCCGATGGAGGTCTGTATACACAGATGACTATATGTTGCCCCAGCTCTATACAAGATAATTCAATACATCGTTCAACAGACAAAGCTACAATGTCTTTACGCTCCTTAAAATTACAATTTTCAGATACATATATAAGTGAGCCACCGCGAATTGCCTTCTGTCTAATAAATGTGCTTGCAATTTTATAATTTCTGATTATTGGTAACAAAGTACCTTTCACCAACCAGTGTTCAGTAATACACATTATATAAACTTTATAAAAGTCGAGAAATAATTCTAATTCTAAGGCTTTGCTGGAGAGGCCTTGTATATTTTGATGGAAAATGTTGATTAAGTCTGGCCTCCCCATTGTCCTAAGCGTTAGTTTAAACTAACTTTGTCAACTACACTACAATTACCCCGCATAGTAACACCACTACATTGGAGCTTGTCTGTGTGATCCGCTACAACATGTAAAACTGGATCATATATAGAGCTTTCCTCGAAATTCTGACACGTGGTCAAACTTTCGCAGACCATAGATAAAGCTTATATATAATAGCTATTATACTATATTATACTATAATAGTTATTATATAGCCATAGATAATTTTAGTTCATTGTCCCAGATAAAAGCTTGTTTTCTTAAAATATTTTTTACTTATAATTTATTTGTTTTAAAGGGTACCTCTCCCCGGTGGTCCCATTTAAATTTTAACGTAATCAGTATTCCACATCCCCTCCCCCGGGAGGGGACTCCCCCACCACTCCCCCTTCCACCCCCACAACTCCCCCTCCCCTCCCCAACCACTCCCCTTCCACCCCCACAACTCCCCCTCCCCTCTCCTAAACTCGACCCTACCCTCCCCTCCACTCCCCTACCTTCCCCCTCACACACTTTGAATGTCATATTCATTTAGATTGTGTCCTTTCCTTCAGGCTCTAGACTATCTGTGTACCCAATTTCATTTAAATCCGTTGAGTAGAAGATTCCCATAAACCCTTCATATTTCCATATAAACTTTCATCCCCTATTCCCTATTGTTATTTTACACCCTTGAGGGTAAAACTTTTACAAACTTTGAATGTCATATGTATTTATATCTAATCAACAGCACAGAATAATGAATGGTACAAGTATCAACAGCTTCTAGCTTTAAAAAGATGACGATACTTCCATACAACTTTTTATCCTCCCTTCCACCCCCTTACAACCCTCTTTTTGCATTAAAAAGTAGCCTATGTCCTTTCTCAGGCTCTAGACTATCTGTGTACCAAATTTCATTTAAATCGGTTGTGTGGTTTTGGCGTGAAAGTGACACAGACAGACAGACAGACAGAGTTACTTTCGCATTTATAATATAAAATATAATATTACATATTATAATATAGTAAATAGTAATATAGTAAATAGTAAGGATTATTATAACATGTACATTATATTAGGCACGTCGTTTACATAATTATTAACAATTTTTTATTGTAACTTATTATGTAAAAGATAACAAAATAAATAACATAATATACCAATATTAGTCATTTCTGCAGGCAAGTTTCATGTCTGATGTTGAAGGAATTTTCATTCAGCTTCATTGTCATAAATTAATTAATACTATAAAGGCAATGTTTTTTTTAATTTCGATTTTGAAGTCTTCTTTGACAGATGAACGACAGAGAAGATCTTTTTTGACAAGTCAAAAATCAAAACAAGATACTAGCTACTGCTTCGAGCATTTACCAATGGAGATGTTAACGTTGTAATCCGCAAACATATTTTTCTGCCTATACTTACGGGGGACGTGGTTTAGAATGGGCACTCTCAAGAGCTATGTGCAGAACACCGAAGGTTAATGGTGGCAGGCGTTTTCCTTGATGATAGTAAGCTTCTTTTTGGTAGCAAGCCAGGCGGAGCATCAATAGAATGCTCCTACTGACATTAAATTATTATAACTTATATGTTTTAACTTTTAGTGATCGAATCATCGGATCCAATTATAAATATATAATTTAAGATCGTTTAAAAAAACTAAAAGAACAGACTTTAAAGTCCGCGCCAGTCAAAGTAGCGAGCAGACGCAGTAACTATTACATAATCTTTGCCAGTAATTAGTAGTACGAGTAAGTCGTCAAGATAAGTAAATGCGTCGTAATACAAATGTTGTTATATTAAAAATGGCTCGGCCGATTTCGTTAAAATTTAAATGGGACAACCTGGGAAGGGTACCCTTTGAAACAAAAAAGAATTTTCCTAATCGGTTCAGGCATCTTCGAGTAATCGGTAAACATAAATAAAATTTTAAAAAAATATTTAAAAAAACCGACGAGTTGAGAACCTCCTCCTTTTTTGTGAAGTCGGTTAAAAACGAGTATGGACAACGGTCTTTACTCTTACAAAATCACTAAAAATATCACCTTACCATCCCTATTGGACAGTCGGGTAAAAATTTATGTTTTCTTCGTTGCAGTCTACCCACGCACTAGACTAAAATCTCCACACTTACTCTATGAAGTGAAGGTCAAGCTGAGTACACACTGGTTATAAAATATTGTTATTATAGTTTCGAGACTCCGAGTTGCAATAGACTTTCATGCTGTTTAGGGTTCCGTATCCAAAAGGCACCAACGCAACCCCCTTTATTTATGATACTTGAACGAGGTTACGTCGAATCGCAAACTCCACTAAGCCACGGAGAAAGTAAATAAGTCTACAGACGAAAGTTTTCAATCAGTGCTCCACTCCCGCACAGAAAGTTTTCAATCAGTGCTCCACTCCCGCACAGAAAGTTTTCAATCAGTGCTCCACTCCCGCACAGAAAGTTTTCAATCAGTGCTCCACTCCCGCACAGAAGAAAAATTTGCATCACTTTGGTCACAGAATAAATAATAGTTGGCATCGTTTCTCCGTTTACTACGCATCTCCCGTAATCGTGTAAAATTACCGAGTAACGATTTTTTTTCGTATATTTTTTTAGGAATCTTTTTCTTATTTTTTCCCAAACTGGTATGTCATGGCCTCTCGCCCGGTACCAGATTAGCGTTGGGTTTTGGGACACCTGTATATATTCAGTCTATACAATACCTAATTATTTCAGTTTTTCAGTAACATACAATTCAGTATATACATAATTTAATTTAAATTGTAGTAAAACAACATTTTTATTATAATTTAATTTGATATAGTTAATTTAATTCTGTGTTAGTGCGTAATTGTGACATTTTTATAATTTTATGATTTTATTTTGATACCTAATTAATATACTGTGGTGTTGTGTAATTAATCTATATAATATCGGCATGAGCCTGAAATAAATATATTTAACGTTTTTTTTAATTTTTAATAGTTTATTTTTTAGTTTAAGTATGTATCAGTGTATCCTCAACTTTAGTTACACTAAGCTTACATACAGGGTGGTGGGTTTACTTTTACGAGCGCATGTTTTACAAGCACCCTTTGTAAGTAAGTGTCCGGAATACCGGGATATAAGTAATGTTAGGCTTTGTGGAACGTGGCGTCTCAAGAGATACGTCGTGTATTTTAGGGTTAGATAAAGTCGAGCACAGATAACTGAATAAGTACATTAGGGAATTATGATTATGTATTAATTAAATGAATGAATGAATAAATGATGAATGTTTTTTTTAAACTGAAAACTTCTTTAGCGTTGTGTAGTGTTGTGTTGGACTGGGTAAAAAATGTTAAACTCGCGTCAGGACCTCGCGTCAAAACACGTGACATGATCAAAAATTCGAAAGAAGGAGAAGAGTGGAAACTTTTTTGAGATTGGTAAAAATGTTTTACTCACGTCAGGACACCTGACACCTGATCGAAAATTCGTAAGACGGAGAGTAGACCAAATGCACAACGTTAATGTTCAATTTTTCACTTCTGCCGGCACTCCCGGAGTGCTACCCGTTGTTTTTTAGGGTTCCGAACCCAAAGGGTACCAACGGAACCCTATTGTTCAGGGTTCCGAACCCAAAGGGTACCAACGGAAGCCTATTACTGAGACTCCGCTGTCCGTCTGTCTGTCTGTCTGTCTGTCTGTCTGTCTGTCTGTCCGTCTGTCACCAGGCTGTATCTCATGAACCGTGATAGATAGACGATTGAAATTTTCACAGATGATGTATTTCTGTTGCCGCTATAACAACAAATACTAAAAACAGATCAAAGTTAAGAATTAAAGGGGGTCCCCATACAAAAAACGTGATTTTACTATAGCGCCATCTATGTACGATTGTTTACCAGTCTTTCTCAACCTTTTTCATGACGCGACGCGACCCCCTTAGTATAAAAAAAAATCGACCTACTTGCACTGTTTATAATTTGTATTTTGTTATATTTCTAGCTTCTACCCGCGGTTTCGTTCGTGTGGCCTACAGGAAACAAATTACATATTTTCTTGTAAACCAAAAATTATAAGAACTCTCAGTCAAAACTCCTACTTTACTCACTCTTTAATTAATATTTTCTTTAAAAGTATGTTTTCAAACTTTGTTTTTTTCTTTTACATAGGCTTCGCGACTCCCTTATAGAGGCTTTGCGACCCCCCAGGGATTTGCGAGTGGCGCGACCCACACGTTGAAAAACACTGGTTTTTTGTGTTAACTAGAGATGCGCTGAATATTCGTTTGGTATTCGGTATTCAGCGTATTCGGCATCTTTTCCATTATTTGTATTCTGCCAAATTATTCGATTTTGTTACCAAATATATTCGGTTCAAGCATTTCTATTTTCTTGGCTCATGTAGCCAAGGTGTAGAACTAAAAGACAAAACTTCTTATATAAGACTTATGTTATATTATAAGTCAAAGAAAACATATTTACTTCTTAACCTATAGTTAGTAGGTATAGTTATTTTAAGCCTTAAATCAACATTTAGTTTAAATCTTGCAACAATATTTATTTTTAAACTTAAAATCAACATTTTTTTAAACCTCAATTAAATCCATCCAAGTTCCTAATCTAACCAGCAGCGGCACGTAGCGCACATGCTAGAACTTGTTTACGCAGCAAAACAATGTAATGGTAAACCGAATAATTCAGCCGAATATCTATTTCGGTAAAGGTTAAACCGAATAATATTCGGTATTCGGTAATTCGGTGAAACCACTATACGGCGCATCTCTAGTGTTAACGTTCACTTAGTTGGCGTTAGAAGTTCGTTAGATATTCGTTAGATGGCGTTGTAGTAAATAAGCATGTTTAGTATTGACACGGTATTTATATTATCGATGTACTTTGTACTTTATTTTTCCGGCAAATTTTGTTTAATCGGAACCCTACTTGTGCGGGTCCGACTCGCACTTGGCCAGTTTATTTTTAATATCTTTTAGGCTAGCGGTTGACCACTATCTCGCCTGGTGGTAAGCGATGATGTGAACGAAGACGGTAAACACGCTAGGCCTAGAATACTCTCTGATAGACTAATCACTGATTTATTTTTCGAAAATTAAAAGTAGGTTGTTACAGTTATACCTACTTATCCTACTAACTAGCGGCCCGTCCCGGATATTTAACAAAAGTTTAACAAAACAATGACTTATACCATATATACATACCTATATATTGTCGGCAGTTTATATCTATGGCGGCAACCGCTCCCCCTTGCCCCCGCGTGAATGATAACCGTTCGACAAAATGTACTCGGGATAGCAACTCTATTGGTTTAACTCTATGTTAATAAACTGGCCAAGTGCAAGTCGGACTCGCACTAGTAGGGTTCCGTACCACACTACAGTATTTTATAAGATCGAGCAAAATATACCACTATCATTTTTCGCCAGCAAAGAATAATAATTAATAAACATTTTATTTCTTATAACGCCATCTAACGTCTAACAAAAGAGTTAGGGATCGACATATCAATATAACGCCATCTATGGGACGTTTACCTAACTAAGCGTTCATAGATAGCGTGAAATGCCGAAGAAAACACGTTTCTTGTATGGGGACCCTTTATTATTTTTAACTTTATTCTGTTTTTAGTATTTGTTGTTATAGCGGCAACAGAAAAACATCATCTGTGAAAATTTCAACCGTCTAACTATCACGGTTCATGAGATACAGCCTGGTGACAGACGGACAGACAGACAGACAGACAAGCAGACAGACGGACAGCGGAGTCTTAGTAATAGGGTCCCGCTTTACCCTTTGGGCACGGAACCCTAAAAAATTGTAAATTTTAACCCATACACGTACACTCACATGCAGCCGTCTTTTTGCTTTGGGTTACTAAATAAAACTGGCCAAGTGCGAGTCAGCATCGCGTCTCTTATCGCACACTTAAGGCGGGTTCCGTACAATACGAAACATAACAGAGTTTCAACCATATATTTGATTAATTGATATTACCAAGAATATTTGGTTTGGTCGCGATCTAGAAAGACGGGGCTCGTTTACTAGCGCCATCTATGTCATTTTGCCGAAACTAATTAGATAGATGGCGTTTAGAAACACGTTTTTTGTATGGGGACCCCCTTTAATTTTTAACTTTATTTTGTTTTTAGTATTTGTTGTTCTAGCGGCAACAGAAATACACCATCTGTGAAAATTTCAACTGTCTAACTATCACGGTTAATGAGCTATAGCCTGGTGACAGACGGACAGACAGACAGATAGACAGACAGACAGACAGACAGACAGACAGACAGACAGACAGACGGACAGCGGAGTCTTAGTAATAGGGTCCCGTTTTACCCTTTGGGTACGGAACCCTAAAAAGGGTAGGTAGGTACAGGTAGGTAGGTATGAAGAAAGTTTGGATATATAACCCCGTACTTCTACTATTCATTATTCTGTGCCCCAGTGAGCGGCGACTACGCAATTTCATATGATGACAAAGCAAGTGCATAGTTATATGGTTTTAAATACGCTGAAAATATCGTATGCTGAAAATGTGGAGACTCGCCACGAGATGGCGCTAGTGTCATTGTAGAATTGAGTAAAATGGCGCCATTTCTGTTGCTACTACGTCAGGATGGCCAGTTGCGCGGGGCACTCCGTTAATATTTAGAGCCACAATGCCGTAATTTTTCTCCAAAAATAGTAGGTACGTAAAATACATAGTAAAATATAAATAAATTAAAATTTAAAATTAAAATTCTGAAGCATGACGTATTTACAGGTACCTTCTTTTGTTTAAGTCTATAATATAGGTACAACGTACGGAGTAGATTGGGACTTTATTAGAAACTACAAATAGTTATTGTACTTACATATAAACACAGAGTACCGAATCACTCTACAACGTTATAAGAGTTGGCACTTCCCTACATTGTTGATACCCGAATTATGAAAACACTGTAGCCAACCTAACAACGGAAAGTATTATTTACGTAGTAACTATTATATATATATACACTCACATTCTTACTTTTCTGTACAATGTTCTTTTCAAACCTTCTACTCCTGTTTACTTGAAGGAACGTTTTCTCCCTCTATATTGCTCTGATAATCACTATTTAAGATCTTCTGAAAACCTACTACTAAGTTTTCCTCAACACAAAACCAGCTTTTATGATAAGTCATTATCCGTAGAAGCTGTGCGTCTGTGGAATAGTCTCCCAGCTAATATTAGGCAGGCACAGTCTATCACTTCATTCAAGACAATGGTCAAACACTTTTATCTGACTGACTCTGCCAACTGCTGAATGTAAGTCTAATATCATATTTATTGGTTATATATTGTATTTATCTATATATGTAGGTATTTACATGTATTTATTTATATATAATACATATGTATGTATATAGATGTATTTATGTGTGTAAACATGTGTAGATATGTAAGCCTTATTATTAGGTGTATGTATATTTTCATGTATTATTGTTTTATTAGTAAAGTTTGTAGTTTATGTTATGGTTCTTATTTTGATTAATAATAATAATTGTTTTTGTCTCACTTATAATCACACCACCGACCTTGCTCAGCACGCATCTCCCTTTCTCCATCCAAAGGTTGACTGGAAGAATTCGCTTTTAGCGATAAGTCCGCCCATTGTACTGTAGTTTTAAGTGTTTACTGTTTCTTATGTTAGTTTTAATTGGTGTACAATAAAGAATTTTGTATTGTATTGTATTGTATTATATGATCTGTGGTGTTATGCTTATAAATAGTTTTTTTGCAGTGTTGGTTGGTACAAAGTACGTTCATAATTTAATTATGTATGCAGTGTCGCGGGACTGCATATAAAATCATAGCGATTGTAATAAGCCCCATAATAATGTCATACCTTAAATAGAAATCTTTGATTGGCTTTCCTGTAAAATTCCTAAAAGTGTAATGACGTCATTGTTGCACCAAATGAGCGATATATATATATGTTTCTTACTCTTTCACGCAAAAACGACTGAACAAATTTAGATGAAATTTGGCATACAGATAACAGCTGGAGAGACGGACAGACGGACATGAAAGTGATCCTTAGAAAGTGTTCCTTTTTTACCTTATGAGGTACGGAATCCTAAAAATCGGCCTGAGTGTGACTTGAGCTCGCGCACCGAGGGTTCTGTACAAACGTGTACCTACCTAACCTACTATTACTTCCCTAGACAGGGTTATCGGTTATTGCACTTACCGGAAATAATTAGTTTGCTAAAGCACAGTTTTACAATAATATTAACGATATTCAGATTATTTCCTTTAAGTATATGTGCTGTAAGACATTGCTTCTTGTCAAATTTAATTATTCTAGGTCAGGATTTTCTTCTTCTAGCAATAAATCTTATATTCTAGGTCAACGGGAAGTATTACATCAGAGTAAGTATTATTAGGTACTTTTAACTCTGAGATAGGGTCATTTTAAAACTATAACATTGCATATGATGTCTATGCATGAAAATTAAAGTACAATTAGACGTAAATTTGTGTTATATATATATATATATATTTTTTTAATAGTAGGTATAATAATAGGTTACCTACCTTTACAAATGTTAATTATTTTTATAGGTAAGTACGTAAGAATCTAGCTACATTATTTTAAAAATTACGCGCCGAACAGGGTCATCGAGTTACGCATCCATCTCACACACACTCAAGCATAGAATATAGTTTCATCCCTTTTGTACGCGACGTTGCCAAACCTCACAAGGGGCGGCCCACGGTCGGTTCGAGTGAATGAAAACGAACGCGCAAACTCGCTCGCTCGCTCGCACACTTTTGTTTTGTTTAGTTCCGGCGTCGTTGTCGCGCGATATACACGGCACGGTCACGCAAAATGGCGTCCAAAACAGAGGAAGAAGAATATTACAAAAGATTGAGTGCTGCCGTGCAAAATCTACCTGTTAATCATATTAAGAAAGCTCAGTGGGTTAACATGATTATACGGAGGATTGAAGACGCGAAGGATATATTGGTGAGTGAAGGCGCCGAAAAATTACAAGAATTACATGCTAAAGTAAAAGAAACGTTACAAACCTATGATGTTGTTACCGAGAACAATAAGAAACGTTTAATTCTGAAGAGAAATGGCAGTGAACCTTGTAAATATATCATTCCATTGGAGGAAACCTATCCTGTCGTTATGAAGGCTCACTACGCAACGCAACACGGAGGAAAGCTTGAAATATCGGAACAGCTTTTAAAATCCAATGAGATCGTCGTCGACACATGTATATCGATAGCTATCAAGGTATGCAATTTCTGCCAATTTAGAGCCAAACCGGGGAAGTCAAAAAAGATAGGCGGCTTAGTGAACTTTATTAATATGCGCCAGGAATCACCAGACACTACGCTTGATTACTTGATGATATATCAGCACGAAAGTTCATTGTTCATGCACTTACGTCCAATTAATTCTTCTGAAATAACCGAGTGTGTAGCGTACGAACTCTCTCATATCTTCACAGACACTGGCCCGCCGGATTACATCGTGGTGAAAGCAGGTTTCAGCAATATTCTCGATAGCGTTTTAAACGATCGTCTCGCGTTATTGTTCAATAAACAGATCGATTTGAAAATTGACAACAATCAACATATAGAAGAAATTGTCAAAAACAAGTTGACTCAATGGTTGAAAAGAGAAATTAATGGTAAATGGTGTTTGGGATGCTATATCGTCCAATGGGAACTTAACAATACTATCAGTGCTGATGGGTACACCCCATTTCAAAAATTTATGGGATCTAAGACGCATGAGAATATTAATAATATTTTGCATGAAGAAATAATGCTGGACACCGTCAATATCGAAGATTTGAAGATTGAAACTGAATTGTTTTAGATTTTCGTTGAAATACCAACTGATTTATGTAAAAAGCTAAATTTAAGATACCTACATTTGTGATTTTCTATTCCTAAACAGAAGTAGTAACTATTATATAATATGTGGCAAAAGCACGATTCATGTATAAAATGACATATTTAGAAATATACTAATTGTAGTTATTATCTTCATTTTCATTTTACTCTAATTACCTACCTATAATGCATGCGATTTTACGCCACGTAGCCATAACTATTATATAATCTGTGACACAGCTACGTCACAGATTATAATATAATAGTTACTGCGTAAACGTAACGTGCTATTCTCACATGCGACGAACACGCCTTGTTTAAGATTTAAATTAGAGCATACAATACAATACAATACAAATACTCTTTATTGACACCAATTTAGAAAATACATACTGAATAGGATTTAACTAACTAATACTAGGTACAATGGGCGGTCTTATCGCTAAAAGCGATTTCTTCCAGACAACCTTTAGCATATATTTACCTAGGTACATCATACATTCATACTGTGTACTGTACTGTTACTTATATACTTAGACTGATAAGGTACATGTTGCAGTACCTATTTATCTCAATAATTCACAGCAGTTGTCGGTGAAACCTTACAATATTTTTTACATTAATATACAAGATATTACAGTTCTTTTTGATATTAAAATTATGACAAAAATTCTATCCTTTTGTTTTTAATAATTCTCTTGTTGGAGTGTAATTTAGTTTAGTAGCGTCTGCAAGCATCCGCGCCGCCCGTGTATAGCCAGCTTTAAATACTGGTCATTCATTATAGTTCGCGCCGATAAGGCGGCGCCGTAATCGCAAAACATATTCAACTTTCTACTACCTTATCATTGCTATGACGTCGATGTTCTACCTAGTCCTTTTTAACCGACATCAAAAAAAGGAGGAGGTTTCTCAATTCGACGGTATATATATATATACATATCGTTTTGTTCGCGGATAACTTCGTCGTTTATGAACCGATTTTGATTATTCTTTTTTGTTAAAAGGAGATATCCCAAGTATGGTACCATGGTAATTTTATCGAGGTCTGATAAGTATCTCCAGAGATATTAAGATAAACACCTCAAAATTGGTACTGAAAATGAATAGCGTGGCATTGAAGTCGGTTCTTTTTTATTTCGTTTTTTAAAAGTTATTATTTCCTGACAAGGAACCCTTATAGTTTCGTCATGTCCGTCTGTCAGTCTGTCTGTCTGTCTGTCTATCTGTCCGAGGTTTTGCTAAGATACCGTTAATACTCGAAAGCTGTAATTTTGTAGGGGTATGTATATAAATTACGCCGACAAAGTGGTGAAATAAAATTTTGAAAAATATTTTTTTTTGAGTAGCTCCCCTACATGAGAAGTGGGGATGGATTTTTTGATGATTCGATGAAGATGGGGTATCGTTGAATAGGTCTTTTAAAATGACTTAAGGGTTGCTAATACCATTTTCGATTGAATGCTTTTTTTTAAGAAATATTAAACTTTAAAGAGCATATTTTTGTTCTAGTAGGGCGTCCCCCCCACCCCCTCTAAAAGCTAAACTGCTAGCTTGAAAAATCTGGAAAAATTCGTGATAATAGTGCATATCATGAACATTAAAGGAAAACTATAGCGGTTAAGATAACTTTATTAGTTTAGCAGTAATAGTCGTTAAACTTGGGTGTTGGATTATTTTGTACCAAATACAAAATCATTAGAATAAATCCTTTAAAGTGATAAATACGAAGTAGGTATCTACCTAGTTGCTTGTTTATAACGGGTAAAGACTTGCATTGAATAACGGGCTACTACGGAACCCTACACTACGCCTGGCCCGACACGCACTTGGCCGGTTATTTATAGGATCTGTGTTTCTAGTTTACCTTATATCACAGTTTTACAATATACCTATTTTATATCGGCCCATTATGTCATTAATTTGACGTTTAAAAGTAGCTAGGGTCAGTTCGCTAGTTGGCGGCCTTTTAGTGGAGTTCCCTACTTCGTCATAGGTTTTCATATAGATATAAAACTCTCAGCGCTCTGCATTTTTGCTTGGTTGTAGTATACATAATCTAGTTTGAATTATATATAAAATAATCATGATTTTATATTATCATGCAGAAATAATTTATAATTAATTAAACATTGAAAATGGGCAAAACTTCAGTTTGCGGCCACTTTTTTCAGTATACGACCATCAATATGCTAGATCGCGGCCGTAGATAACTTAATCACTATTTCAAGAAAATAAATGAAAATGCACTAGTTTTCATTACAATCAGCTATAATATAACTAAAGGAAAATAATTTCATTATAATGAGGTAATCTTATATTTTTAAAACAATCAGTAACATCATTTTCAGTTATTATCTACGTTTGGCCTGCATGAGCTAGGCAGCTAGGCTAGGGGTATGCAGGACCTTGATAGTGAAGCGCTGGTGGAGGCTTAAATTGTCTAGGCGTGGTCTAACCCTCCCCACGGTCCCGTGGAGGTCGAGGAGGAGGTGGAGTGGTGGGACGCTGGCAAATCCCAGGCCAAGGCACGTCCTCCTAAGCAGGTCTACTGGTGGACCAGGTGATCGCTGACTTTCGCATTAGTTCCGCCTATGCCGGTACTCCAGGCACCGGAAACTTAGACGCCGGGACGAAGAGGTAGAGAGTGAGCTGTACGAGTCCAATAAGGGGTACGTAAAGGACCTACAGCTGGCGATCTCCTACGTCAAAACCCAAGCGAGGGAAGAGCAGCTGGAGACTCTCAGCCACGACTCGTGGGTATGACCCCGCAAAGTCGTCATGGGGAAGTTGCGCCCATGGACGATCCCCCCTCCCCTTACAGAGAGTTCTCTTCCTCAGCTTGTGGAGGACGTTGTGTCCATTCGGTTTCCAAACAGGGTGGAATATACGCTTAAATGTTAACCGCACGAGTGGTGGGGCAGAGTGAAACGAGCGAGGACGTGCCGGAGGTGTCGGTGAGCGAGTTGGGCGCTGCCATCTTAAAGCTCTGGGCCAAAAATCGTGCTCCGGGTCTGATGGCATTTTTAACCGTCTGGGTTTGCTTTAGGCGCTGGGTGAACGTTTCCGCAGGCTTCTAAGTGCCTGTTTGGAGGCGTTCCCAACAATTTGCAAAACGGGCAGTCCTTCTGAGGAAGGATGGTCGCCCCGCAGAATCTTCTTCCGCCCTATAGTGATGCTTGATGAGGCCGACAAGGTCAAGGAACTCCGAGATGTGGTTCCCTACCTGTCGGATGACCAGAACGGTTTTCATTTTGGCAGGTCGTGTATTGACGTGATTAAACGCGTCAAGGCCAGCTCGGACGAGGCCGTAGCGGGGGCTGGAGTGCTGTTGGCGGTGTCCTTAGACATCGCTAATGCATTCAATTCCCGTGATCGTGCATGGGGGAGGCCCTGAAGTTTAATGACGTGCCTCCCTACTTGAATTTTACTAACCTAATATTATACTATTTTACTAACCTAACCTAACCTAACCCAAATTGCGAGTAATCTTTATTATTTAAAAAAAAAACATTATGCTTCTACCACCTGCGGACGAGCACCAATGTGCAGCGGTGACCTCTCGCTCAAAATTCAAGCCATCTATCCTTTACTTACGTCAACGGCTCGATATTTAACCTTCGTTGGAAGACAAAATGGAATAAACAGTTATTTTGTCCACGATTTTTATTTCTACAGTTGAAAACAGCGCCATCTGTTCTTTTAGCACTGAACTATTTTGATTTTGTAGATACAATTCGATTACCACACGACGCGAGTCGTAGTACAATTAAGTATTCTGTGCTAATGACTCGTCACGTGACGTCGATGTTGACGAGTCATATGACGTCGATGTTCGCCACAGAATACCTGCTTAATGTCATTAGATTAGAATAGGTACCTCTGCTAATATCATACCACAGTAGGTACAATCATAACACAGTACATTATAAATAGGAATAGTTACTTTATTGTTTGATTACTGATTTATAATTATACTTACAGTATTTCGTAGGTACTTTAATATAATAATTTATAAGTGTGAGCTTTGTCGTCTCACTTCCATAAATATTATACATATTCATTTATATCGGTTAACAATTGGCAGATAAATTGAGAAGAAAACAAACACAAAAAAACCAGCGACAAGCTTGCTAGCTTGCTAAAAAAAATCGAACAGACAAACTGATAACTTTCATGATTTTTGCAGGAAAATAGGAATCGCCAACGATGTCGCGGGTAAGCTAGTAAAATAATGAATCTACTTGATTAAAGATCTTAAGCACACAGCTGCATTTATAAAATAATAAATATTACTCATTCTGCAGAATAATCCATTAGAAACCAATAAAATTTCAATACCGTACCATACCTCAAAATATGAATCCCAAGCAATTTCGTTTCGTTTCGTTGCTATTTGAATTCCATTAGGCGCATTCCAGCTATCTTTTTGTATAGTCTCCTTATCCAAGCGAATTTTATACACGCTCGAGATTTTATCCCATTGAGAATAGTGTGGATATGATGAATTCAATATTCCTTCTCTATTTTATCTTTATTATTTCCTCTTCTTCCTATGTTTATATATATACTAGAAGTGCCCCGCGGCTTCACCCGCGTTAAAAACTTATTTTATTTACTTACAACTTTCTTTTGTAAAAACGATTCTAGCATTAAATACATAAAATAAGAATTAGCCAAATCGGTTCACCCGTTTTCATGTTATCGCGTGACTAAGGCAATTCGGGATTCATATTTATAAAAACCGAATAACCCAATTTTTCAGACTTTGTTACCTACCCCATTTCAAAAACTCCTACAACACGTACTTTATCTCATCTTATTTCGCCATACAAATTTTGAATCCCCGTTCAGTATCCGGGAGGAATTTTAGAAAATCCCATCTGAGCTGATACCTACGTCATAATAACTATCTGCATTCTAAATTTCAGCGCAATCCGAAACAATATTGATTTTTGGACTTTGTTACCCCAGTTTATCCTCTTAGGGTGGCATTTTGAAAAATTCTGAAACTCGTATTTACATATTTATTTACTTAGAAGTACTTGTGTGAAATATCGAATAAAATGACTATCCAAACTTTGTACCCCCGCTTCATCCCCATGAAGAAGGAAATTTGAAAAATTCTTTCTTAGCGGAGTCCTAAGTCAAAATAACTATCTGCATGCCAAATTTCAGCGCAATCCGAAACAATATTGATTTCAGACTTTACCCTTTTAGGGGTGGAATTTCGAAAGAACCTGAATCACGTATTTTCTTACGTAAGTACTTGTGTTAAGTTTCGAATATAAAAGACTATCTTATCTTGTTTCTCCATACAAACTTTGAACCCCCGTTTCATCTCCTTCAGGGGTGAATTTCGGAAAATCCTTTCTCAGAGGGAACTAACGTCGTAATAACTATCTGCATGCCAAATTTTAGCGCAATCTTACCCCATATAATACAATAATTGTTACCCCATTTCACCCTCCTAAATTAAAAAAAAAACTGAACCACGTATTTACTTATTTTTGTACTGAAGCACTTGTGTGAAGTTTCGGATAGAAAAGACTATCTAATCTTGTTTCTCCATACAAACATGAACCCCTATTTCATCCCCTTAAGGGGTGAATTTTGAAATATCCTTTCTTAGTACACCCCTACGTACTAAGACAAATATACCATCCAAATTTCAAGTCTCTACGACCAGCGGTGTAGGCTGTGCGTTGTCTGTCAGTGAGGCAGTCAGTCAGTCAGTATGTTAGGACAAAGATTCTTATAGTATTAGATATTGTTTCTTTTTTCTCTTGCGTCCCGAAATATTTAGGACCAGCATTAGGAATTCTAATTGAAATCGGATACTTTCTAATTTGACATTCTTCGTTTGTACTATTAATGAATTCGTGAGGTATTTGGTCGCAAAAACCAAATGTCTATGTCAACATGTTGTTTTTTATGGTATAAGGTAACCGGACAAGCACAACTTACCTAATGGTAAGCGATAACATCTACCTATTATAGATACAACGGCATGCAAATTCGGGACTACCAGAATTTTACTGCGCCTGTTACCTTGAGAGTTGAGACATAAAGATGTTGAATCTCACATGCCCTGTAATTTCACTGGACACTTTGCCATTTCAACCAAAAAACATTCCTATTTCACGGCTGAAAATTAATTGGCAAAGTGGTGGTACCACCCCAAGCGGACTAGCAGAAATCCTACCACTACAAAACAGATATACATGTTTAGATCGTTATCACACTAGTCGATCGACCTTCGATCGCCGCCATTTATCGATAGTCACATAAGATCAGTCGAAGTCGATTGATAGTTCGGGCATTCTACATCGAGAGTATAACGAGCATAGATCGACGATCAATTGATTGATGTGGCAGCATCCTAATGTTGAGCTTGAGATTTTTTTATGGAGTAAGTAAATGGACCATGCACGTCTTCGTCTTCAGTAGCAGGCCGGCAGTCGTTATGGCAGTGAAATTAATGTAAAATCGCATTAGTTGCCAATGGCCATGGCCAATTTTACATTAATTTCATCAGCATGCGAATTCGTGAGTCTTAGCATGCTAATTGCTATTGCTAAGCTATTTGCTGATATATATCGATCATTGATAAAAATAAATACTTGTGTGTTTTGCTAATATGCGAATAAAGAGCGCGTTACACTATGCAGCACGTGCTACACGAATATTATTTAACAATAATACGCATTCGTTCATTATACGACCCTAAATAAGAGTAAATCAAAGATAATAACGAAATCATTGCTGAACTTCATTATTCGCACCACCCTGCTAATAATTTAAACATTAATTAGTTTATAATTATTAGATAATTTAACCTAATCAATTCCTCCAACTAGATGGAGCGATGATTTACGCAAGCTGGCTGGCAGCGGTTGGAAACGAATAGCTGAAGATCGAGCTCAGTGGCATGCCATGGGAGAGGCCTATGTCCAGCAGTGGACGGAAATTGGCTGATAATGATGATGATGAGATAATTCAATCAATATTCGACCTTAAGATAATAACGGCTTAACCTCATTTTTCGCATCGCGTGCTAACCTGCTAATCACGTGAAATGAATTATGAAAGACATAGGTAGATTAGATTTAGTATTCCCGTGGTTGTGAAGGAGAGCGCACGCTACCGATAAATTCGCTTCGCACTTCACAGAATTTCGCAACTACATTTAATTTGCTAACTGCTAATTAAGCATTAGCATGCTAACACTCCTAAAACTCCTAAAATCTCTACTCAAATATAATATTGACCGAGTCTTATCCTCACTTCGGTCTCCTTATTTCTACACTTGTTTCGCCACTCCGAGGAGACAGTTTGAAATTGAAAAAGAAAACTCAGTGCAACTCAAGTGTATGTTCAGCTATATCCACACTATTGTGTATAATGTATGTTATGCAGAAATGTTTTTATAAGAGTAAGAATAAGTAAGTTTTAGTTTGGTTGAAATTTAGAATCGTTTGGCACGAAAAAGGGGGAATGGAGGGGTGGAAGGGGTAGGTGAGGGTCCCCCTTTCACTACCCCACCACTCTCATTACAAGGTAATGCATAGTTTTTGAGTTATGATTTTTTTTGAAAAATCATAACCTCACTTGGTAAACATTTTGAATCGTTTGGCACGAAAAAGGGAGGGTGAGGTGATGGGGGGGTAAGGGAGGGTCCCCCTTTCCTTTTCCCACCCCTTTTATTACAAGGTAATGCATAGTTTTAGAGTTATGCGTAGTTTTGTAAAATCATAACCTCACTTTTTTGTAACACTTTGCTGATCAATATCACTGTTTTGTTGGATGTTTAACAGACTTTTTGTGTTGTGTTGTCGCAGTTTCAACCTAACCTAACCTAGTTTTTTTTCTAGTGGGGTGTTCTTATTAATTTAGTAGTGGTAAATAATATTACTAAAATTTTTACTAAGTTATCTAGCCCTTGTAATTATTATTTGCGCTTTGTTTTTATGGTTTAGTATATTTTTAGGTTAGATTTTGTTTATATCGTTTTATTGGAAACTGTGCATTACCTTGTTATAAGAATGGTATTGTTACAATCAGGGACCTAACCTCTACCCATCCCTATAACATTTTATATGAAATTCATGCCAAACGATCCTAAATTCAACCAAAAATCCAAAATCAAACCCAACAAAAATAGGCATAACTCAAAAACTATGCATTACCTTGTAATGGGAGTGGTAGGGTAGTGAAGGGGGGACCCTCCCCTTCCCATTCCACCCCTCTACCCCCCCTTTTTCGTGCCAAACGATTCTAAATCCAACCCTTTAGTTTTATAATGGTACTTTTCATTACTTGAATAAATATATGAGTAACGTCACAGATTATGAGTAAAGTAAAAGTTTTTAACTTTAGCTACCTACTAACACGTTTCAAGGGGTCCCCAATCTCAGTCAATAGGGGTACGGTAGTGCCCCTGCCAAGACGAGCAAAAAAGAAGGCGGAACACTACCTTACCCACCTTATTACATGTCATAACATTGAAGACCTGGTACTTGTACTATATTTATTCTGTGACCTGGTGACATAATTTTCTACTGGTTTCCTACTGTAATCGGACCGTGTGGTCAATATGGTAAGAAATTAAGTTTATGCTTACCATCTTCGACCGCATCATCACTTACCAACAGGTGAGATAGTGGTCAAACCCTAGCCTATAAGATATTAAAATAAACTGGCCAAGTGCAAGTCGGACTCGCACTCGTAGGGTTCCGTAACACAGTTAAGTATTCCATAACTATGATTTTTCGCAACTACAAAATTAACTTTGTTTTTCATAGTGTTTGTATGAAAAACAAAGTTATCTTTGCGGTCACCATATCTCTAAAACTGCTGACTGTATCTCTTTCAAACCAATTTTCGTTGTTAGTTTTCATTGAGATCTACAGCATATATTTTTTTTAGATTTTTCGCTTACATACAAATGCTTAAAAGTTAGAGGGGGGGGGGGGGGGACACACACACACACATTTTACCACTTTAGACGCGCTTTTTTTATCTTTCAAATGGATGACTTTGAGAAAAAATGATTTTAGGAACCTCAATGTCATTTTTAAAGACCTATCCATAGACACCCCACACGTATAGGTTTACAGAAAAAAATATTTTTTTTGTTTCAGTTCAATGTATGGGATGCCCCCCTTAAACTTTTATATTTTTTATTTATGTATAAAAATCGGAAAGCGGTTTACAGAATACTTCTACCTACCAAGTTTCAATTCTGTAGTCCTAACAGTTTCGGAATAAAATGGCTGTGACATACGGTCGGACAGACAGACAGACAGACATGACGAATCTATAAGGGTTCCGTTTTTTGCCATTCGGCTACGGAACCCTAAAAAGGTATTTTATATTGTGGTATGGTAATGAATTAATGCAATCCATACTAATATTATAATAAACTGGCCAAGTGCAAGTCGGACTCGCACTCGTAGGGTTCCGTTACACAGTAGAGTATTCTATAACTATGATTTTTCGCAACTACAAAATTAACTTAGTTTTTCATAGTGTTTATATGAAAAAAAGTTATCTTTGCGGTCGCCATATCTCTAAAACAGCTGACTGTTTCTCGTTCAAACCAATTTTCGTTGTTAGTTTTTATTAAGATCTACAGCATATATATTTTTTAGATTTTTCACTCCCATACTTTAAAAGTTAGAGGAGGGGGGACACACACATTTTACCACTTTAGACGCCTAAAAATCGGAAAGCGGTTTACAGAATACATCTACCTACCAAGTTTCAATTCTGTAGTCCTAAAAGTTTCTGAATTAAATATGGCTGTGACATACGGACGGACAGACAGACAGACATGACGAATCTATAAGGGTTCCATTTTTTGCCATTCGGCTACGGAACCCTAAAAACGTTTGTAACTCTGTCTGTTGTTACCTAATCACGCCTGACGATCCGATCCGATCTTACTGTTAACTAGGAGATATTTTATAGCATGAGGATGAACATAGGCTACTAAATTCTTGGTGCTCGTGATCGAAGTCGCGGGTAATAAAACCGCCAAGTCATACTTTTAAACCAAGGTGTACGGTTAGTAAAGTCAGGGCCTAGGGCATCGAGGTACATGTAAACCAGAGGCGCTCATCATATACTGACTTAAGTGCCGAGCGGCAAATTTTATTCTATTTATTTTATTTCAAATTTTATGTCGCGGTGCGGCAGTCGTGATGTCGCGTTACCTACTCTCCGTCTCTATAAAACTATAGGATGAGGACAGAGAGGGAGCTAGACACGGCTACAAATAACAATAATACGTCATTCTACAATTAATATTACATGACCACCATGTGAGTGTAGTTGTACTGCAATAACATCAAATGTCATATTTGAACTCCAAATGTATCGCCGAGCTTCAGTACCTAAGTCGGACGCCTCGCTTCATTTGAAGTGGGACATTGTACTGGTTCAGTGCAAAAAAGAGGCTACTCTTACAAACTCTTTTTCATGTCGTGTCCAACCCAACACTAAAACTAACAATATGTAGATTCAGCACTGCTTTTATTTGAACGTAGAGCTAGTTTGCGACACGTCATCTCGTACGTAGTACATACATATTCATCGATGGCCTTGGGGCTTGGCATCGAATTATTACCTAGGTAATAATTCGATGGGGCTTGGCTTTTTCTGGGATTTGGTAACCTTTTTCAACGAAAGCGTTAAGTGCTGTGAATCGCCATTTTTATTAAATGAAATGGTGTGATATATTTCTTCTGATGGGAAGCTCAACAGTGGATCTTCGCGTTAGTCCGACGGTTCTGTATTTTTACGGTATTCCGTGTTGAAAAATGCGATACATTCGAGATATCGCAAACTGTCTCTATTTTAGAACGGTCTTTGTAGTCCGCTGGCCAGTGTTTGATCGTTTCTATTTCACGTTCTTTGTTAGTGATCGGTCGACGGGAAGCTTCAGAGTAAATTCTAGATATTTTTGAAGTCCTGTATTTAGCAGTTTTGTCACGTAGGGATTGGAAGCTTTGCTCGTATATTTTTAGTGTTACATATTTTTGAGGTATTGGACGATATGAGGAAATTGGTTAAATTACATTTTTGTACACAACACTTGTGGTAAAAACACTTTTTTTTAGGTTAAGGGAAACAAAGCGTCTGCTCTACGAATTAGTTTATTTGTAGCATCGGATGTAAATGGGGTCGCTCAGGTGCATTTTGAGCCTGACTCTAGGGTCTAGCGAGGCCCCCTTTGCGCAAAATTTATTTACGGCACCAAATTAGAGTTGGATATCACATAATACACAGTTTCTATCTATAGGTTCTAATCTTCAGACACAAGTATCTAGTACTAAAATCGTGGTAAATATTGTTTGCTTAAGTCGGTTGTTTTCGTTTTTAAACGATCTTAAATTGTTCATTGAATAATACATCGACGTCATAACAATTGCTATGACGTCGTTGGAATAATACGATACGACCACACCGCGGCGTCCTGCGTGCGCGATCTAGGCGGCGATCAGATAACGCAGTAGTATTTGTACTAACTGGATCACACCAAACGCGATCTACAGCGCGGCGATCAGAAAACGATTGAAAATCAGATTGCAAACGCGCACGCGTACGCAGGACGCCGCGGTGTGGCCGTACCTTTACTTCCTACAACAAACAACAAAGCCAATAATAACATCGGCCTTCTCTTATCTTCTCGTCTAAACCTCATCCAGTTATTGCAAAATTCTACAAACTCTAAACTACACTTTAAGTAGAAACATTTCGCGAAGTTTAAAACAAGCTGCAAACTTAAGTATCATGCGATCGCAATAAAAGCGTACTGTAGTGTTAGTTTGGGAGCTAATGCTAGTACTTTTCACGGGAACCTATAACTTTGGAGGTAAGTAGCTTCTACTTGACCACTGTTGGTCATAGACCTCTTTATATATCTCGTTACTCGTTATATTTCATCGGGACCGTTTAACTCAGTGGCGGCACATAGTGAGCGAAATTATCATAGCTCCCATTACATGTATATCATATCTATATTTACCTTCAAAAGTAAGATTCACATAACCACACTATTTCCTAAACTTTGAGAAACCTTGAAAATTGTTACCAAACTAGGGTTACAACACTGACTTTTAGTTTACTGAGCTGTACTGAGTAAGGTTATGTTCTGTTATTTACTAAATGGAAGTAAAATAGGGCCTGGTGACAATGATTTAAGTGATTTAGGCAACAGCCTTGATGACCTCGATTTTGTTGTAGAAACAAATTTTGTTCTAGAAGCATTTTCCAGGGAGGAAACGAGGAAATACATTTTTATGGAAAAGTGCACCCCGCGAATCTTCTTATGAATCCTTGAAACAATTTTTAATTTTTTAATTGTAGTAAAACCACCCCCTATCTCCTAGACTAGGACAGACGCCATGTAACATGTAGGTAGAGTCAGGTCACGGGCAATTAAAGTTCAAAACGACGAGTTCTCGTTCAAGTGGTGACTCCTAACTATGGTGGAGCTTCGAATCTTGCGAATATGGTATTTGGATAGGTAGGTACTTACTTTTTAACCACCGACACAATAAGAAGCGTAATAAGTTTGACGTATGTATATGTGATGTGTGTGTCTGTCTGTCTGTGGCATCGTAGCGCCCAAACGGATAAACCGATTTTAACTTAGTTTATTTTATTTGACCTATCAAAAAAGTGACAATCCTGAGTAGAGCTTTGATTCATGAAAATCTGTTCAGGCGTTTTAAGACATATTGAAATAGTGGTCAAACGCTTACGTATCTAGTACATATAGCAAGAAAAGCTAAAAAGAAAATAAAGCTTAAAGAATAGAATAATAGAGCTTATACTAATATAATCTATAGGTATATAAGCTTATTGCCTTGTATGAGCTTTTTTCTAGTTGATGACGCTTTGAGAGCAACTTTCATAGCTCTGATCAATTCTTAATTAAGTATCCTCTTATTACAATGATGTTGTTAGAACATGGTAGCTTAGACTTGATGCTGGGACCTGGAATCTGCAGAATACTCCTCTCCTTACCAAGTTACAGCTAAGATGTCGTGATTGGGCTCATTGGAATGGTCTTAATAAACAGATTATACTACACATTGAATAATCCAGGGTGGTATTGAGTATTATACCTTATCCACAAAGCATCGAAGCTCGGCACGATTCCCTGTAATTTAAGCACTGGATCCAAACTCACATGCGTATTTACAGTACTGGATGCAAGCTCGCTACAAATTACCTCAATTTCAGCCTACTGTTTGTTTGTACTGTGCAATTACATGGACAGCCTACCTACAAAGTATGTAGTATATTTTACTTATGTAAGGTTCATTGTAAAATACATAGTAATGCGTTACTAGTGATTTAATGAAATACAAATATTGATAGGTGTTCGCCGAATAACAGTCAATACCTGATAGCAGATCGAGTGACACTTTGGTAGGTATACTTCTCCTGAAATGTTGCCATCAGCAGACCCATTATAGATTTAATATTTTCATATTTCTTCAAAAAATGCCCTGAAATTATTTCAATAACCTATTACACCATAGCCTCAGAACACGGACGTACCACCCAGTGGACACCTATTGTTGTATCACCCCCGCGCGAAACACATAGGCGCAGTGGGGTATTTATAATATCATCCTTGAGCGGCTATTTCAGTTCGGACCAAATACCAGACACGCACTATTTTAATTGTTCAAAAAACGAAAAAGCCGTTAAATATGCCGAATTACACTATAAAGTGGTGTAGGAAATCCAGTAAATCATTAAATTTTACAAAGGACAACGTTTCTTTTCACCGATTAGTAAAATTCAATTCATTATTAACAATTTGTAAATAAAATTCATAGTTCAACATATACTGGTCACAGATGCCCTGTGTATCAGTCTATCCCTTTCCTACAACGGCATCTTTATATCTTTTGTACTCGCTCTGCCCTTGTACGCAGCGGTACTTGTGCGCTTTTAGTAATGTTTTTCTGTCGTTTTGTGAAAGTTATCGGCAATGATTACTGATAGATAATGAAAATGCTCAATTCAACTATGTTATATGTATATATATGTTGTTAATCCAAATTATCCTACTGATGTACTTAAACTTAATAAACGCGAAAGCTGGAATGTTTGTTTGTTTTGCTTGAATAGCAAATCACGCCAGATAAGTACATAAATAAAGGTCAAGTAGATAAATACATTTTAAGTTACTTGATACGTGATACTGATGCGTGTGAATAACCAATTTAGTGGTAAGAAACAAGTTAGAATTTAGTGTGTAAGCAAGCAAACGAACATTTTTAGAGTTCTGTACCTCAAAAGGAAAAAAGGAACCCTTATAAGATCACTTTGTTGTCTGTCTGTCTATCTGTCCTTCCGTCTCTATCATTATACCTTTACACTTCTACACACTTCTCACACACGCTATATTTCATATGACTGATGAAATTATCGACAATGACGAGGTAGTGTCACGTTGTCCCAGCACTAAGCATGATTTATTGCTATGAGTCAAATTGAAGTTGTCCAATCACAGTGCTGTATTACCTATAACCCCCCCGCAAAATATTTCGCTCGCGAATTAGTTCATAGTTTTTCTCATGCGGAGTCCACTGGGTGGTACGTCCGTGCCTCAGAAAGACTAGGTACTTATTTCAAAAGCTGAAAAATACTTACTTACAAACAAAAAATATTTTTAACAATGTTTGCTGGTCCTGTTTCCACATATCTATATACATAAAAGAAAATCGTGTTAGTTACTACACTTATAACTCAAGAACGGCTGGACCAATTTTTATGATTTTTGTATTTTTGGAATTTTCTTTGTCAGGAATAGGATAATAAGTATTAAAAACAATGAATAATTGACCTGAAAAAAATTATATAAGACAAATTATTTTGCCAAAAAGTTCCTGGGTTAAAAAACTGCCAATCATTTGATGTTCAATTGTTTATCCCGTCGATACGGTAAACCGCATTATCGCATATTTTTTTCTGTATAATTATGGCTCCACACGATTAGTGTACTTAGCCAGTGTCAGGTATAAAAATACTTCAAGTTTTTGTGAACTCAAGTCATGTAGATTTTAAAAATGTCAAATACAGTAATAACAATTGTTTGACATATTTATTGATTGTCAAATATGCGTGCCAAATATATGTATATAATTTATCCATAACAAAAATTACATAAATACCTAATCGTCTTACTGACACGGGATTGAAGTACTTGATTATTGTATTTTAATTCTATATCTGTATTGCCATAATACATTATAAAACTTAATATCTCTTTTGTATTCATTTATTACGTCCATAAAAGCCTAAATTAAGTTCATCTAAAAGGTAACACGACATTCATTGTCTGTTAGGTGGTACGAAGTTCGCCGGGCCAGCTAGTAATTATTACAAACAAGTAACAAAATTAAAAGTATGAATAAAGTCCCACGATAATGTCCTTTAGAAAATTAACGTCATAAAATCTATCTAAGAACCACCACTGATTAATTTCGAACCGTTTAAAGACAAAATCGAACTAGATTTGGGGAAAAATGGCAACATGGATTTGCACAAACAAATGTTTACTGCGGCGCCCCCTGGTGAGTTGACACAGTAAAACCTATTTAAGAACATGCACCAATCAAACAACTGACCAATCGATCCCGTAACTGAAAACTGCATCAAAATCGGACTAGCCGTTTTGAAGAAAAATAGCAACATCGATTCGCACCAACAAATGATTACTGCAGCGCCCCCTGGTGAGTTGTCACCGTAACATCTATGTAAAAATATGCACCAATATGCATGACGACAGTATAAAAAAATCGAAGATTAAATGATTTTTGTGGAAAATACATATTAAAATAATTTAAAACCCTAGTTTAGTTTTATATAAAATAAATTATAAGTAAAAAATATTTTTAAAAACAAGCTTTTATCTGGGACAGTGAACTAAAATGTTAAAAAAAAATTCTAGTAAATATTTGGCGTCTGGATACTTACCTATATTCTTAAAAGCTTGAAGCACTACCCGTTTTTCAGGCTAGGTAATTACTATACTTCAGTGCCAGTACTATAGTTCATTGTCCCAGATAAAAGCTTATTTTTAAAAATATTTTTTACTTATAATTTATTTTAACTTTTTAGTAGGTAGGTATAGATACCGACTACCTACCTACTACCTAAGTATTTAAGAGAAAGCATTATGTATTAAAATATTCCACATATTTGATGTGATTATAGGTAAAGTGTTCTTCAAGGAAAATCAATCGACTCGGTGGGGCTATGTTGCTTTATAATAGAAATGCCATGGCTACCTTACAGCTTCATCATCAGATCCTGGCTATCATTTAAGTGTAAAGTGCTCCTCAATACAATTCATTTGAGCCCAAGTTTACTGAGGTTACGTTATTTTATCACAGAGATGCCGTGGTCACCTTCCAGCTTCATCACCAGTCGGTAAATATCATCTAGGTGTAAAGTTCTGTTCAAGACGAATCAATCGAGCCCAAACTCGGTTGTGTTTTATTTCTTTATCACAGATATTCCGTGGCTGCCTTCCAGCTTCATCATCAGTCCCTGGATATTATCTAGGTGTAAAGTTCTCTTTAAGACGAATCAATCGAGCCCAAACTCGGTAGAGTTACGTTGATTTATCACAGAGATGCCGTGGCCACCTTCCAGCTTCATCATCAGACCCTGGATATCATCTAGGTGAAAAGTTCTCTTCAAGACGAATCAATAGAGCCCAAACTCGGTAGGGTTATGTTGATTTATCACAGAGATGCCGTGGCCACCTTCCAGCTTCATCATCAGACCCTGGATATCATCTAGGCGTAAAGTTATCTTCAAGACAAATCAATCGTGCCCAAACTCGGTGGGGTTATGTTGTTTTATCACAGAGATGCTGTGGCCACCTTCCGTCTCCATCATCAGACCAGCTCCATGGTACCATATCATTGTATTGTCACCGAAGATACACAAGTACACCAAATTTGAGTCCAATCGGACATCGGGAAGTGGGTCTAATTTAGCTTCCAAGATTCCACCCGAACATACATAGTGACATACATACATACATACATACATACATTGCAAGTTAAATAAAAGCTTGTAAAATTGACATTATTAAGATTTTCAATAAAATAAAACATTAAAATACTGCAATCGGCCATTTTGATTGAAACACCAATCACAGCGCATGCAGTCACGCTTAGGTCCTCCTTATGAGGTTTTCTTGAAAATGTTATTAAATTTTGGAAAACCCATGTGTATCCATTGTCACAGATTATATAATAGCTACTACGATAAGTACGTCATTAACCTAAGCGTGACGTCACAGCCATGACACATGTGAGGTTTTTTCGCCCACTATTGAAAAAATATTAGAAAAATGGCTTTAAAGTTCGTTAAACTTACTAAGTGTATTACCAAAATAAAGGTTTTTTCGTGAATAGTAAATGTGTTCCCACATTACGGAAGAGGATTTCAAAATATTTCGTCACGCCTATTACACCCAAACCCATAACTGTAAACTGCATCAAAATCCGACATGGATTTTGCACACACAAACAAACAAACATCCTCTCACCCTAAACGCATATACAGTCTCCGTTCCGTCGTGGGTAAAAATACCACCTCTTCACCTGTCAGTATGCATTTAGATTAATTTACGCTTAACATTTCAGTCACTAGGTATTTATATAAGACTAGCTGTTACCCGCGGCTTCGCCCGCGTCATTAAAGTCTTTATGACCTTTGAGGTCAAGATCTATGATCTCTTTGGCCAAGTCACCATAGATGACCCTAAAGTCGAACTCAATATCCTCTATTGTTAAAGTCATTAATCATTTTGGTTAGGTATACGAAGTTGTGCTGCTTAAATGTTTGACTCAACACAAAAGTTCCTGAAACATTTCTTGCAAAGCAAATAAGGTGAATAGCTGCGCAAGCGCAGCGAGTGCAATCATTGCGCAAGCGAACATTTTTTATGACATTTTATGACCCTGACAGTTTTACGACCTAATAATCAACTCACTGTAGATGACTCTTAGGTAGAACTCGATATATGTATTTGTTGTACATATAAAGTATGTATTATATATAATTTAAAATAATAATATATTGTATGCATTTATTGAAATACATATGGTGATATATATTTATGTATATATTTACATGTATGTTTATTTATATACCTATATAGGTAGGTATAGTGTAAGTAATGTATAAGTATGTGTCTGTATAATATAATATATATTTTACTATGGTATTTGTATGTATGAACCTGCATATATTATGTGTATAGTAAGTATTATACTTATATTAATAAGTAATATGTTTATTGCAGTTTCCTGTATCATGTAATCGCCATCGCGAAACTCCCTTTGTTTTTGTTACTACTCCACACTTGGTTGTCTGGAAGAGATCACTTTATGCGATAAGACCGCCGATTGTATCACCGATTAAATAAATGTTAATATGTCTAGACTTAAGTTTCTTTCTTGGTATACAATAAAGAGTTTATCTATCGTCTATTGTTAAAGTCATTAATAATTACTTTTTACAATAAAAAAAATTTACGACTTTTTGTGACCCTGACAGTTTTTATGACCTACTAAGTCAACACCGATGACACTCAGGTTAAACTTGATATCCACTAATCTTAAGGTTAATAATGATTATGATTACTGAAGGTTGTACTGTTTTAATTTATGACTCGTTTTGATGCATGTGGCTATTTATATACAAAAGTTGCTGAAATATTACCTACAAAGAAGATAAAACAAATGCTTGCTCGAGCGTAGCGAGCACTATTACCACGCGAGCGTAGCGAGCGCTATCACTGCGCGATCGAAGCGAGCGCGAATTTTTTTACGACTTTTTATGACCCTGACAGTTTTTATGATCTACTAAGTCAACACCGATGACACTCAGGTTAAATTTGATATCTACTAATGTTAAGGTTAACAATAATTATGATTACTGAAGGTTGTACTGTTTTAATTTATGATTCGTTTTGATGCATGTGGCTATTAATATACAAAAGTTGCTGAAATATTACCCACAAAGTAGATAAAACAAATGTTTGCGCGAGCACAGCAAGCGCTATCAATGCGCGAGCGTAGCGAGCGCGAAAATTTTTTACGACTTTTTATGACCCTGACAATTTTTATGACCTACTAAGTCAACATCGATAACACTCAGGTTTAATTTGATATCCACTAATCTTAAGGTTAATAATGATTATGATTACTGAAGGTTGTACTGTTTTAATTTATGACTCGTTTTGATGCATGTGGCTATTTATATACAAAAGTTGCTGAAATATTACCTACAAAGAAGATAAAACAAATGCTTGCTCGAGCGTAGCGAGCACTATTACCACGCGAGCGTAGCGAGCGCAAATTTTTTTTACGACTTTTTATGACCCTGACAGTTTTTATGATCTACTAAGTCAACACCGATGACACTCAGGTTAAACTTGATATCTACTAATCTTAAGGTTAATAATGATTATGATTACTGAAGGTTGTACTGTTTTAATTTATGACTCATTTGATGCATGTGGCTATTTATATACAAAAGTTGCTGAAATATTACCTACAAAGAAGATAAAACAAATGCTTGCTTGAGCGTAGCGAGCACTATTACCACGCGAGCGTAGCGAGCGCTATCACTGCGCGAGCGAAGCGAGCGCGAATTTTTTTTACGACTTTTTATGACCCTGACAGTTTTTATGATCTACTAAGTCAACACCGATGACACTCAGGTTAAACTTGATATCTACTAATGTTAAGGTTAACAATAATTATGATTATTGAAGGTTGTACTGTTTTAATTTATGATTCGTTTTGATGCATGTGGTTATTGATAGACAAAAGTTGCTGAAGTATTACCCACAAAGTAGACAAAACAAATGCTTGCGCGAGCGTAGCGAGCATTATCACCGGGCGAGCGTAGCGAGCGCTATCACTGCGCGAGCGTACCGAGCGCGAAATTTTATTACGACTTTTTATGACCCTGACAATTTTTATGACCTACTAAGTCAACATCGATAACACTCAGGTTTAATTTGATATCCACTAATCTTAAGGTTAATAATGATTATGATTACTGAAGGTTATACTGTTTTAATTTATGACTCGTTTTGATGCATATGTGGCTATTAATATACAAAAGTTGCTGAAATATTGCCTACAAAGTAGATAAAACAAATGTTTGTGCGAGCGCAGCGAGCGCTATCAATGCGCGAGCGAAGCGAGCGCTTAAGGTTAACAATAATTATGATTATTGAAGGTTGTACTGTTTTAATTTATGATTCGTTTTGATGCATGTGGCTATTAATATACAAAAGTTGCTGAAACATTACCCACAAAGTAGACAAAACAAATGCTTGCGCGAGCGTAGCGAGCACTATCACCGGGCGAGCGTAGCGAGCGCGAAAAATTTTTAACGACTTTTTATGACCTACTAAGTGAACACCGATAACACTCAGGTGAAATTTGATATCCACTAATCTTAAGGTTAATAATGATTATGATTACTGAAGGTTGTACTGTTTTAATTTATGACTCGTTTTGATGCATGTGGCTATTAATATACAAAAATTGCTGAAATATTACTCACAAAGTAGATAAAACAAATGCTTGCGCGAGCGCAGCGAGCGCGAAATTTTTTTATGACTTTTTATGACCCTGACAGTTTTTATGACCTACTAAGTCAACACCGATGATACTCAGGTTAAACTTGATATTCACTTATCTTAAGGATAATAGTCATTACGATTATTGAAGATTGTACTGTTTTAATTTATGACTCGTTTTGATGCATGTGGCTATTAATATACAAAAGTTGCTGAAATATTACCCACAAAGTAGATCAAAAAAATGCTTGCGCGAGCGTAGCGAGCGCTATCACTGCGCGAGCGAAGCGAGCGCCAGAAATTTTGACGACTTTTTATGACCTACTAAATCAACACCGATGACACTAAAGTTAAACTTGATAACTAAAATTAAAGTTAATAATCATGATGAATATTGAAAGTTGTACTGTTTTCATATAAAATTTCAGCCGTATCGGTTAAGCCGTTTAGCTGATAAGAAGTCACACATTCACAAAATTCAATAAAAAAAACCTGGACACCCAGACTCGTTAGCCAAAAAAAAAGTATCCTATATCCTACTCTGTCCTATGAACTGTCTTTATACAACGTTTCAGGCAAATTGGTCAAGCAGTTTATTCGAGAAGAGGTCTTATATTGACAAAATTCAATAAAAAATATCTGGACCCCCTGACTCGATAGCCAAAAAAAAAGTATCCTATATCCTATTCTGCCCTATGTACTATCTTTGTACAAAATTTCAGCCAAATCGGTCAAGCCGTTTGACCGTGAAGAGGTCCTATATTTACAATATTCAATTTAAAATATCTGGACCCCCTGACTCGACAGCCAGAAAATAAGTATCCTTTATCCTATTCTGCCCTATGACATGTATTCATACAAAATTTCAGGCAAATCGGTCAAGCCGTTTATTCGAGAAGCAGTCTTATATTTACAAAATTCAATAAAAAATATCTGGACCCCCTGACTCGATATCCAAAAAAAAAGTATCCTATATCCTATTCTGCCCTATGTACTATCTTTGTACAAAATTTCAGCCAAATCGGTCAAGCCGTTTGACCGTGAAGAAGTCCCAAACAAACAAACAAACAAACAAACAAACAAATAAACAAACTGACTTTCGCATTTATAATATTGGTGTTGAGGTGTTGATTATTTTTTATATTTATTATTTATATTTATAGGTATATATGTAAGTGATTAGTGTTTAGAGTTGTTAGATATTAGTCATTAGTCACATGTTCTATCCTCTCCATCCTAAGGTTGTCTGGAAGAGATCGCTATTAGCGATAAGACCGCCCATTGTAACACATTATTCTTAAATTTACTATGTTAGTTAGTAGAAAGTTTCTTCTAGCTTTCTAGCTTTTCTGCAAGAAACAGAACCACCGGAATCGGTGGCGGTGGCAAACGATCGCCGGTACATCATTTTCAAACCGGCCCGAAAAAATCTCGGTGCCGGTGACGTCCCGGTGCCGTTGCTGTGGACAAATGCTCTTACGCTCCCTTTTCAAAAATTCCCTACTTCTCAAAAACACAATTATACTAAAGAACCTAAAACAAAACCACAGAAGTCTTAATAATAAGGTAGGCTTCTGTGAACAAAACACAAAGTATTCGACACCTAAGCAGCACTAATTAGAATCCAAAACAGTTCTACTCAAATGTTATTTTTACCACAGAAGCCTACGCAATACACTGATAAAGGACCTATTCTCTGCAAAACAAAAGCCCAAGTCTGCCCAACCATATTTCAAAGTTACAGCTATTTATACCTCTCTTATCATCCAATATTGTTCGCGAAGGATATTTAGCATTTGCAAGAGAAATTCGTTTTGTTTCTTGTCGGAATTTAATTTAGGCCTGACTAGCGCGCCCTCTGTCGACGCCTGATTTTATTAAGAGTTTGTTGTTTGAAGGCTCAAGGATTGGCTGATTTTCGTTATTTATGTCGTCTTTATTTAGGCGTATAGAACTTGGGCAGTTTGACTGCTTTTGAGGCAATGGTTCAAAATTTAATTTGCGTCCATATTTTTATTCTTATGGATAGAGCTATGAATAATTTCCAACAAACTATCATAGGTGGTAATACTTAAAATTCTACATGTGATCCATAGGTGGTGCTAAGCCACTAGAAGTAGAAAGCTTTGGTCGACTCTTTTTTTAACGTTTGACCACTATCTCGCCTAGTTATAAGAGATGGTCGAAAATGGTGAACACTCTAGGCCTACAATACTCTGATTCTCTAAGGATGTGTGATTGTGCAGCAGATTTTGTCCTTGATGTAGCAAGTTAGGCGGAAAATCCAAGGGCGTCGCCAGCTTATGACTAAGGGGGGGGGGGGGCAATGGGGCAATATTATAGAGGAAAATAAATATGAACGCATGTACATTAAACCTTCTGAATTTATTTACGTTTTGTCATGTGATGTGGAATTTATTAATAGGTTAGGAAGTCAATTGCTCGCACTTTGGTTGCTTTGGGGCTAGCTAAATTTGATCTCTAGACTCAGTCTAGAGGGGGGGGGGGCAACTGCCCCCCCTGCCCCCTCTTGGCGACGCCTTTGGGAACATCGATATAATGGGGGAACATGGGAACATCAATTAAGATAATATAAGCCAAGCGCTTGTCTTTCCATAAAAAAGAAAAACTTTAAATTGTACAAACAGTCAGGCTACCCCTTCCTAAATGTAAGTAGGCTCATTAATCTAGAACCCTCGTTTGTTTAGAGTCGGATCACGTTTCCTGTGATTGGGTAAGAGCACCAGTGAAATGTTGGGTATAAACGATGCCCAGCTTTAAGAATTTAGGTTAAATTATATGTAGGTATCAACACAGTACATCATATACTTTTATCTACACCCATATCGTTAAGTTATGATTATTATTAATTAAAAAATAGTAGCATCATGAACGATAGACTTTTTGCATTTAGGTACCACCATATTCATTATTCTGTGGTACCACCGAAATGTAATATGAAAAATATTATTATACAGATTTTTCATCAAAATAATGCTAATTTATAAATAAATAAATATTATTTTCAAATTAATTTAACGCCCGTATATAGAAGCGGTTTGGTGGTGCCTTTAGACGTCTACCTATAAAAAACCGTTTCACGCAAAACTATCATAATACATTAGAATAAACATAATTAAGACAGTTTGATAATTAAAACAACCGACTCCCACGCCGTGCGACTCAGTTTTTAGTAGCAAGTTTGACTGAAACTGACTCGCGGGGCATGGAAGTTCTTAAGGAAGAAATCTTAGTTATTAAAAGTCAGTTGATGTGAGAACACCAATGCTAATCGCCAGTAGCTAATCTGTATCGATGTAAGTATTTAAACGTATTTACATAAGCGAGACCTTCCCTCCATGTTTAAAATACAACGGCTCCGTAAAAGCTACGTCTTTCAATCACGGGAAACGTGCCGAGGATATAAACGAGCCACTTTGGAGCCCATTAATGAGCTGATGCCCTGTTTGTATTTTGCAATTTTATATTTAGGTAAGTGAGTTCTTTCAAACCGAATGGAAAATTTAGTATGATTGGGTAAGAATGATTTTGATGAAAATTGGCACACTTTGGCTGGCTGTTGAGGGCCCGGTGGCGTAATCAGGAGAACGGTTGGCTTTGATGCCAGAGGTACCGAGTTCAAACCGCTGTGCACTAATGGATTTTTCTATCTAAAAATGTCTGTGCGCTTTTCACGGTGGCCCTCCGGTGAAGTAAAAACATCGTTAAGAAATCAACAACCCCCGCATGGTGGTAGGACACTATCTAATGTCCGCCTGGCCAGCTACCACCATCAAGTTAGAAAATCTGTCGCCAAACATCTAATGTGTTCCGGCAGCTATCCGTGAGAGCCAGTTACCATTCTAGGCCTAGCGTGCTTACCATCTTCAACCGCATCATCACTTACCAACAGGTGAGATAGTGGCACACCCCGGACACTCGCTAATTCTCCATACAAACTAGCGTTTTAACGACAGACACTGTGACACCGACACAGACACTACACACGGGTCGTTTTTCTATACGTGCATTTGTGTGCGTGATGTCTAAGGTTGTCGCCCGTAATCACCATATCACAGATTATATAATAGTTACTTCGTACATACGTACTACGTACTGACCGTATAAATATTTTTTGTAAACTTACCCAAAAAGCTTTTAACACTAAACATATTAGTCGCTATTTCGTAAACCATCATCTCCAGGTCCAGTCGACTTGCATAGAACAAACTGCACCACAGTAACTATTTTTTATTCTGTGTTGGGCGGCCAGCCAGAGCTGTACGAAACAATGTCGTGTGTCTTGCTCGCACGTTAGAGCGACATCAAGTAAAGAGAATATAAATACTACGTACCTACATCAAGTTCTCAATTGCTGTGTTATAAAAATATTTAAACGTGAAAGTTTTTTTAAATATTTTACAAATTAAGCGTTATTTACGCACGAGTATATATATATATATATATATATATATATATATATCGTTGTTTCATATATGAAAATGAATTCTAAAATACGAATATGTAGGTAGGTATACTAATTTAATTCAGTGTTTATTATACACCTACGTAATAAGAACCTACGTAAATTTGAACCTCCAGTGTCTACTGGTCCCAACATAAATGTATGAAGTTGATGTTCTTCTCTCCGTGAGTAGTAATTGTTCTATAGTCGTACGCGTGTGGCATCCTTGCTCAGCGCAGCTCCTCACACAAAAAAACACAAGTTCCTTGATTTATTTAAGAATATCAAAAAATTCTAATAAAAGCATGGGCGGTAACAATAGTATTATAAATTTCATCATCACCAATTAGAGATCCTTGTTTTATAGAATTAATAGATATCAAAAATTAATGTGCATATTAAATTGTAGCAGTCGTGGTCTCGGAGACCAGAAAGCGGCAACGGGTTTAATGATAGGCACGAGTTTTGGTTACCATAATTGGTCTGTCAAGCCCTGCATAACATTAGACCAAACTATGTACTTACTCAGTAGTACAGCTAGTGTAACACTTAAGTAAAATATTTTCATATAAAGATTTTTTTCGATTGGAGGGGAAAATAGGGGGTGAAAGGGGAGAAGTCTGCTGGAGCGTTATTTATCAACGGATTTTAGACACGAAAGACTTCATTCTACACAATATGTTGCGAAAAATACTTCAATAAGAGGGAGTGGAGGGGGGGTGGGAGGTGAAAGTTTGCTGTAGCGACATTTTTCGACGGTTTCAATCAAATTTGGATTTCATTCTCCATAAGATAGGGTGAAATAAATTCCAAGAAGGGGCAGAGGAGAGGAGAAAGGGGGTAAAGTTTGCTACATCTTCGGCTACATCGTCACTTACCATCAGGTGAGATTGTAGCCAAACGTCGGCTTAGTCGTAAATTTTAAAAAAAGTGTTATGTTTGGGCGGCTTTCAATTTAAATAAGGGCACGCGAGGTCTACTGTCCCCACAGAACACGGACGTACCACCCAGTGGACACCTATTGTTGTATCACCCCCGCGCGAAACACATAGGCGCAATGGGGTATTTATAATATCATCCTTGAGCGGCTACTTCACTTTGGACCAAATGCTAGAACCGTACACACGCACTATTTTAATTGTTCAAAAAAACGAAAAAGCCGTTAAATATACCGAATTACGCTATAAAGTGGTGTAGGAAATCCAGTAAATAATTAAATTTTACAAAGGACAACGTTTCTTTTCACCGATTAGTAAAATTCAATTCATTATTAACAATTTGTAAATAAAATTCATAGTTCAACATATACTGGTCACAGATGCCCTGTGTCTATAGTCTAGTCTATCCCTTTCCTACAACGGCATCTTTATATCTTTTGTACTCGCTCCGCCCTTGTACGCAGCGGTACTTGTTCACTTTTAGTGATGTTTTTCTGTTGTTTTGTGAAAGTTATCGACAATGATTACTGATAGATAATGAAAATGCTCAATTCAACTATGTTATATGTATATATATGTTGTTAATCCAAATTATCCTACTGATGTACTTAATAAACGCGAAAGCTGGAATGTTTGTTTGTTTTGCTATTCAATCACGCCAGATAAGTACATAAATAAAGGTCAAGTAGATAAATACATTTTAAGTTACTTGATACCTGATACTGATGTGAATAACCAATTTAGTGGTAAGAAACAAGTTAGAATTTAGTGTGAAAGCAAGCAAACGAATATTTTTAGAGTTCCGTACTTCAAAAGAAAAAAAGGAACCTTTATAAGATCACTTTGTTGTCCGTCTGTCTGTCTACCTGTCCCTCCGTCTGTCCGTCTCTATCATTATACCTTTACACTTCTACACACTTCTCACACACGCTATATTTCATATGGCTGATGAAATTATCGATAATGACGAGGTAGTGTCACGTTGTCCCTGCACTAAGCATGATTTATTGCTATGAGTCAAATTGAAGTTGTCCAATCACAGTGCTGTATTACCTATAACCCCCCCGCAAAATATTTCGCTCGCGAATTAGTTCATAGTTTTACTCATGCGGAGTCCACTGGGTGGTACGTCCGTGCCACAGAACTACTAGTTTTATTTCACAACTCGACTTCAAACGTGCCGACTACGTGCTATAACAAAAAATACTAAAAGCAGAACAAAGTTAAAAATAATAGAGGGTTCCCATACAAGAAACGTGTTTTTTTCGGCATTTCACGCCATCTATGAACGCTTAGTTAGGTAAACGTCCCATAAATGGCGTTATATTGAAATGTCGATCCCTAACACCTTTGTTAGAAGTTACATGGCGTTATAAGAAATAAAATGTTTATTAATTATTATTTTTTGCTGGCGAAAAATGATAGTGGTATTTTTGCTCGATCTCATAAAATACTGTAGTGTGGTACGGAACCCTACTAGTGCGAGTCCAACTTGGACTTGGCCAGTTTATTATTTTAATATTTTTTTTAGTTTCATTATAGCTCCACATTATTAGTTTATTTAGCCAGTGTCGACTGAACATTTTCAAGTTAGTAGATTCAAGTCGAAATCATAGCTTCTAATATAATATATCTTTATATCTTCAAACCGTATTAACATACGGTATTAGTAGACACTTGAATTTTTTGTATAAAGTTTTTCACAGAATACTATGATCTTTTTAACAACAAATAATAAAATAAAACAAATTAACTTGTCACCAAAAATGCATTGCATTGACAACAGTGCTGCCATTACTAGTACCTACCACAGATTATAGAATAGTTATTAGTAACTAGTATGACTAAAATGTTTAATACTTGGTAGGTACCTACTCTTATCGATATCGTGTGCTACTAGGTAGGTATGTACCTTCCTTCCTCACCTCTAATTGTTAGTTCATCGTAACGCCACGATGGTTATCTTTTTGCACAGAAACTAATACACAGAGAATGTACCATAGAATACACGATGTAAAATACGCCTGAATTGAACGAGATAAAGCATATATAAACGAGAATAAAACAAAATCTGAAGCAAGCGGAACACTGGTCCTGACATCTATTGTACATTACACTGCCTTGACAGAAAAGGGCACACTATAAAAAATAAAATTGTGTATGATTTTGGGGTTATTCTTACCCAAAGGAGGGCCTTAGAAATGTCATGAACACTTTGTACCATCACCTGTCTGTTGGCTATTTAACCCCCTTCAATAAAATCAAACCATATGTACGAGTTCACTACTTTCTCAAAATCTACTGATCCAATTGGATATTGAAAAAATCTATTCCAATTTGAATAGATTTTTTTCCGTGATAGAGTATAATCCCGGGACCGTGATTCTTTTATAAAATTTATTGAGATCTGATGAGTATCTCCAGAGAAATGGTGAAAGATCTCAAACTTGACACTGAAAATAACTCGCGTAGACATGAGACTTCTCTTTAAACTTTTTTAAACGATACGAATAATTTTATAGTATAGAGCGGCGAAAAAACTGGTGGCTCTGATGGTAAGTACTCTAAAGCAACTGTCTACATTTGCAATACTTTAGGTGATGCAGAGAGTGCGTCGTCTACTCTTATTAGAAATAACTCATCGTGTTGCATCCGCCATGCTCAGGATAACGACCATAAACATTACAACAACAAAATGTACATTTGTGCACACAATATTAAGAAAATAACCATTTTATTGTTTACAACCATTTTATTTAATCAATGTGGACCTTCTGAATTAGCATAAAAATCATATGAAGTAGGTTCTTTTTACAAGCTTTTATTTAATTTCACTCGTCCGTAATCAAATCTCGTTGTTAAATTTGACCAATTTCCCGATGTTTGATTGAGCTGAAATTTGCAATGCATATGTAAATTGGATGACGATATAATGTTATTGTACCATTGAGGGCCCGGTGGCGTAATCGGGAGGTGGTGCCGAGTTCAAACGCCGTGCACCAATGAATTTATCTATGGAAAAAAAAATTGTGCGTTTCTCACAGTGGCCCTCCGGTGAAGGAAAACATCGTTAAGAAACCAACAATCCCCACATGGTGGTAGGACACTATCTAGTGTCTGCCTGGCCAGCTACCACCCTCAAGTTAGAAAATCTGTCGCCAAACATAAATACAAACGCTAATGTGTTCCGGCAGCTATCCTTGAGAGCCAGTTCCCATTCTAGACCTAGCGTACTTACCATCTTCGACCGCATCATCACTTACCAACAGGTGAGATAGTGGTCAAAACGCTAGCCTATAAGATATATAAAAAAAACCATCGAGCTCGTCTGATGATGGAGCCGGAAGGTGGCCATACGAACTTCTTCACTACACATGATAAGACCGTCGCGGCGTCGTGTTTGCGCTCGTTGGGTTTGTCTTGACTAATGTTACGAGCCCAAACACGACTTACACTGGTCCTAGATTATGTGAAAGCTAGATTTTAAAAAGATCGTTTAAAAAACTAAAAGAACCGACTTCAAACGCCACGCCATTATTTGTCAATACAAAGCTTGAGGTGTTTATCTTCATACCTCTGGAGATACTTATCAGATCTCGATAAAATAACAATGATACCACCCTTGGGACATATAACATATTGTTACATCGCGTCGTCGAGTCGCGATGTTTCGCCAAGCTTCTCGAACAAAAATAGCGTGGGAAAGAATAGACTAATTAGGGGCTATAAACACCCGACCCGACCGTCATAAAAGTAACCTTTCTGGAATACCGACCCTAGTCAATGTACCTAGTTTTGTAGTTAAGATTGAACCTTATTCATAAGTAGTTAGAGATCAAATTAGCATGTATGGTAAAGTTGTTTACATCAGATGTTCAAAGGAAAGCCGCCCCTTTTGTTTTTGATTTATTGCTTGTTTGTCTGTTATTTTTATTCTTTACTGATCGAGGATTTTCTAGAATAATTATTGTGTCCTATATAAAGCGTCGCACCGCGGCGTTGAGTCAGTAATTTCTTTGGAAGCGACAGTGTAACTGTCTAAGCGCGGATAGCGACCAAGTGATCGTTAAGTGTTATCAGTGAACTCGTGTTGTGAACTGTGAACAGTGAAATCAGTGATTGTGAACTAACGACCTCAGTGTGTGTTAACGGACTTTTGATAATTGTGCAAGACGATTTGGACAACTACTGTGGAACATTGTGCTAACCTAGTGATCAGTGGAAATAAACGTTCATCTCATCGGATTGGCATTTTAATACCACCCCGCACGTAACAATATATAACCATGATACCTCCTTGCCAACAAAAATTATCATCAAAATCGGTTCATAAACGTCGAAGTAATCCGTGAACACACATAAAAATAATTATACGGCCGAAATGAGAAACGTCCTCTTTTTTTAAAGTTGATTCAAAAGGTTTTTAATAGTACTTGTTTAAAGTATACGGAATTAGTATTATATTTTACAATTATGAAATGTGTACTGAAAATTGCATCGAAATGTACGATTGTGTTGCTCGTAGCCAATAAATATCAATAAAAAGTGTATGAGACACCCATTGTTTTACAAGGAAGAAATAACATAAGTTTTTGTAGAATATTGGATATTATTATGAGTAAATCAAATTCTTCTTACCGTATAGAATCGCTACGTAGGAATGCCTATATAACTACATAGTAATTATGTGACAAGAAATTTGTATATTTTTAACCGACTTCACAAAAAAGAAGGAGGCTATCATTTTGCCTGACTTTTTTTTGGCACAAACCTAGTGAAGATAGTAATTGTATTAGGTTTCGAAATAATAGAAGTGTCGCCAACTGGATATAGGTATGATTTTTGATGCCTGTATATCATTAGGAGACGGTGGTGTTAAAAGGAATAGAGATTCCATATTACACCATTGAAATGAAATGAAATATTTATTCACCATAAATAGAGTACAATTTAGATGGTATAACAAGAGTTATAAGATCCTTCTATTCAGCTCTTGGGTGAGCATGTAAATTAGCGGTACAATTTCGATAGTGCACTGTCGAAGGAATGGTATTATGGGTCCTATTCACCACAGTTAGCAGCTGTCCTTGAAAGTTAGTTCCCATTCTAGGCGTAGCGTGCTACCATCTTTGACCACACCGTTGCTTACTTACAGGTAAAATAGTGATCAAACGCTATAGGACAAAAAAGGATAACTAGTGCCTCAATAACGAAGACACACTATCCATAGGTGGCAGGGGCATATTATGTCGATATTCCGCCTGACTTGCTACCAAAAAGTACCTTACCACCATCAAGGAGAAAATCTGCCGCCATCACCTCATGGTGTTCTAGCAGCACAGCCCTTGAGAGTCAGAGTATTCTAGGCCTAGCGTGTTCACCAATTTCGACCACATCATCGCTTACCTCCAGGCGAGATAGTAGTCAAACGCTAGCCTGTAAGATATAAATAAAGAAACATTGTCCGAAGGTAGGTGTGTACTTATTAAATGCTACATAACCACATTTTACAAGTCCTACATAACAGCTAGGTAATAAATGAGTTGATAACGTGTCCGCTTCGCAGATAATCTGCTTTCAATGAAGAGGATGGGACTGAAGGGGAAGGTAAGGTGGTTATACGTTGGGAGGGGTAGCGAGGATGCGACTCTTATAAAAATATTGAGTTTCTGACAAGAATGTATAAGTGACATTCTAAAAGTATATCTCCATATATATAAAATTTTTATGTCACATTTTTAGTGTTTATACTCCTCCGAAAGGCTTAACCGATTTTGATGAAATTTTATATGTATATCAGTAGGTATGTGAATAGGTTTATAACAAATTTGTATACCCCTAAATGATAAGGGTGGTCCAAACCGAAGCCGCGGGGCGTAGTATATATAAATAAGTCGTCGTATTATACAAATAAGTAAAACGTGTGTATCCGGAATCCAGAAGAAGAAACAGATACAGCTGATCTGCAGATCCATGTTTCTGTGTCTGTCAAATCGCAGGTCCCAAACAGATTTTTTATACTATACTTGCTGCGCCCCGTGGCTTTGCCTGGGTTTAATCCTGGTTATTAAACCTTCTTATGTATGTATTGTACAATGTTTTTTTATATCATATAGGCTAATGTTTTATCACTATCTCAAAACTACAAAAAAAACAACGGGTTGCATTCCAGGAGTGCCGGCAGAAGTTAAAACTTGAACATTAACGTTGTGCTTTTGGTCTACTTCCCTCCGTCTTACGAATTTTCGATCAGGTCATGTGTCCTGACGTGAGTTTAAATTTTATTTATTGATCCCAAAAAAGTTTCTACTCTCCCTACCTCTTACGAATTTTCGATCAGGTCACGTGTCCTGACGCGAGTTTAACATTTTTTACACATTCAAAAAAAGTTCACAACGCTGTTAAAAAAGTTTTCACTTAAAAAAAAATACAAAATATCTTTATTGACATAATTTCACCTGTTGGTAAGTGATGATGCGGTCGATGATGGCAGCCCGCAGCACGCTAGGCCTAGAATGGGAACTGGCTCTCAAGAATAGCTGCCGGAACTCATTAGACGTTTGTTTTTTTAACCAACCAATTGCAAAAAGAAATATATAAGCATTTAATATTCTCTTTAATATTATTGAAGGATTATTGTAGCTAAGGCAGACTTGATTTTTTGTAGAAACAATTTTTTCTCTAGAAGCATTTTCCAGGGAGAAAGCCAAAGGGAATACATTCAAAGAATCAAAGCATTTATTCAGTATGTAGGCAGTATTAATATACGCACATATACACGTCAAAATCATAAGTAATAAAATAAATCATAACCAATTATCAAGTAAACATAGCAAAAGCAGAATTTTAACGCTTTGAATTAGAAAAAAAAACATAAGTAATGAACCATTCAGCTGTCATCCAATCGTTTACGTCAGAATATTAAAAAAAATATATTAAAGTAGGTTAAAACCAACCATACATGTAACTGTGTGTTTCAATACTTCAGACAATTTTTATATAAAAAAATAAAAAAAGTGAAATAGTGAAACACAACTTAAAATAACCGGCCAAGTGCGTGTCGGGCCACGCGCAGTGTAGGGTTCCGTAGTAGCCTGTTATTCAATGCAAGTCTTTACCCGTTATAAACAAGCAACTAGGTACTCCGCCTTTGTCACTTTAAAGAATTTATTCTAAGGATTTTGTATTTGGTACAAAATTATCCAACACCCAAGTTCAACGACTATTACTGCTAAACTAATAAAGTTATCTTAACCGCTATAATTTTCCTATAAAGTTCATGAAATGCGCTATTATCACGAATTTCTCCAGATTTTTCAAGCCAGCAGTTTAGCTTTTAGAGGGGGGGGGGGGGGGGGGAGGACGCCCTACTGGAACAAAAATGTGCACCTTAAAGTTATATATTTTTCAAAATTTTATTTCAGCACTTTGTCGGCGTCATTTATTTACATACCTCCACAAAATTACAGCTTTCTAGTATAAACGGTCTCTTAGCAAAACCTCGGACAGACAGACAGACAGACAGACAGACAGACGGACATGACGAAACTATAAGGGTTCCTTGTCAGGACTACGGAACCCTAAAAACGCATACCCATCACAGTACATATCATGATCCGAATGGAACTGATAGTCCGTCTGTCAGCTGCATAATATTGTTTAAATAAATAAAAAAAAAAAAAAAAAAAAATATGGAAAAGTGCACCCCGCGTTCCCTCTTCATAGATTAATTTGTAAAAAAAGAGTATGTTCGTATTTACTGAGTGGTTTAGCTAGTAGCCTCGTTGTCTGAGTTTGTTTTCCACCTGTTTTTGCAATCTTTTTTCACAATATGTAAATCGCTCGACGCTCTCCTAAGCACTATATCGTTCCCCAATCCGTTCACCGACCGGTAAAACAGAAGGCCCATTGTCGTGTCTCCTATCTAGAGATACGGGAAAAACAACATTAACTGACTTACCGTAAGCATTCTACTATGACCCCTAAAGCTAAGCCTATAAGCATCTTTCCATCTGCACGTAAACTTTTGCTTCCATCATCACGTCAACACACTAAAGAATGTTAGAATTCAAGCGATTTTCAACTTTATGTCAATGACTTAGATAGTTGGTTGGATGCATAATATTTATGTAGATTCTGAGAGACGTTAAGCACTCAATGTACCCTTTATCTTAGATTAAAAATAGGGGATGGGGGTTCCAGTCGATAGATACTGCGATGAAAGGTGCTGGTAAGTTTATTGCACCCTCTACCCTAAGATACAGGTGTTCTGAGAGGCACAAAGGACTGCGGCGAGCCAAAGTATACTATCGCTCGGTATGTGAATTGTATTGATCTACTCTAAATTATAGAGCTTTGAGAGTGAGTCCTTTGTTTTTCGTTTCAATGTTGAAACCGTCGAAACAAAAGACTCGTAGTCTGAATTCTTACGAAGCACTATTTGGTGCCTCAAAGTTAAAATATGACGTATTTGTTTTATCGTAGGTGTTTGATTTTTAACCCCCGACGCAAAAAGAAGGAGTGTTATAAGTTTGACATGTGTATCTATATATCTGTGTATGTGTCTGTCTGTGGCATCGTAGCGCCTAAACGGATGAATCGATTTTGATTTAGCTTTATTTGTTTGATAGACGTCTTCATCGAGAGTGTTCTCTGCTTTGTTTCATAAAAATCCGTTAAGCCGTTTAAATGTCATTTTTGGTTGATGAGACTACGATAGCAACTTTCGTAGGCCTTTGACTGCGGAAGTCACAAAAATAAAAATGTTCTGCGCACTACTTACCCATCATTCTGCTGCCGTCTGTTAAGCGTAGTTTACAGTAGTCATGTAGGCGACGATTGTACTATATACAAATCAGTTAGTATTCACGTATTAAGGTACGGCCTCACCGTGGCGTCCTGCGATCTGCGGGCGCGATATCAGTACTTTTCAATTGTTTTCCGATCGCGTTTGGTGTGAATCAGTTGGTACAAATAGGTACAAACACTTATGCGCTATCTGATCGCCACCTAGATAGCGCACGCAGGTCGCTGCGGTGTTTCCGTACCTTTATTCATTTCAATGTTGAAAGCGTCGAAACAAAAAACTCGTGGTCTGAATTCTTAAGAACTATTTGTTGCCTCAAAATTAAAATATGAAAAAAAGAAAGAAGAAAGAAAGAAAATACATTTATTCAACACTACGAAAAACAGAAATATATATTATAGAGACAAGTAAAGAAAAAAGGTTCACATAATTATGACGTTTTTGTTTTATCATCGGTGCTTGATTTTAATAGGATTTTCATTAGATATAGAACAAAAAGTGATAGAGCGCTGGTGATTGGATATGTTTGTATTTTGTACTGAAGTTCATTTAATGTAAAGTTATTTATTCTGCCTTTAACAGAAATTGTGACAGGTACTACGTACAACTCCAGTTTACCAAAGTTTTGCGTGTCGTGATGTGTTGAGTCTTATAAGGCGTGGACACTTTTGCCCTCAAACAAAAAAAAACTATGTTATAGTTGTTAAATAACATAGTTGTACAACACCAGGAAAACTAGCTGAAGCTCTACCAATAGAAAGGTAGTTGACAGTGTGGTGGTGTGCTATGTCATACTACATACTACAGCCTCATACGTAAGTTCAAACATAAGGCCTTGAGGGCCCAGTGGTGTACTGAGAGAATGGTCAGCTTTGACGCCAGAGGTACCAAGTTCAATCTTCGCCGTGCACCAATGGATTTTTCTATCGAAAAATATATGTGCGCTTTTCACAGTGGTGAATGGAAAAACATCGTTAAAAACCCTCAACCCCCGCAGGGTGGTAGGACACTGTCTTGTGTCCACCTGGCCAGCTACCACCCTCAAGTAAGAAAATCTGTCGCCAAACATCTAATGTGTTCTAGTAACTATCCATGAGAGTCAGCTCCCATTCTAGGTCTAGCGTGCTACCATCCTCGACCGCATCATCGCTTACCAACAGTGAGATAGTAGTCATACGCTTGCTTAATTATGGACCATAAAAAAATAGGATACTAAGAATTTTATTTCGAACATAAAATATACAGACACAGAGTATACGTAAAAATAAAAGAAGAGGTCCCAAATAAGGGGTTGTTTGTTACTTATGGCTAGTTTATATAAAATCTTTAGAACTAAGTTAACAAAGATCTTTAGACACAAAACAAAGGCCTAAGGCTGTAATTAAGCAGAACTCTCGTTAAATAGATGTGTTCACGATAATTTATTAACGCTATTCCTTTAATGTGAACCCGGCTTAAGAATTAGGGTCTGCTGTCCTCTGAGAGAAGTAATATTAAAACTGCTGTTGCAACACTTGTGGCAGATAATTTTAACCGACTATCGAAAAATGTATGTGCGCTTTTCATAGTGGCCCTCCGTTGAAGGAAAACATCGTTAAGAAACCAACAACCCACGCATGGTGGTAGGATACTACTACGCGGACGCAGGATGCCGTGGTGTGTTCGTACCATAATCCTGGGCTCAAGCACCTCGAAATAACAAAGAACCAATACCTCAACATCAACACCAACATTATAAATGAGAAAGTCAGTTTGTAATGTACATTTGCTTGTTTGAGACTTCTTCACGGTCAAATGGCTGGACCGATTAAGCTGAAATGTTGCACAGGGATAGCCAGTATTATAGGTTAGACCATAGGATACTTTTTAACGCGGGCAAAGCCGCGGGTTCACAGCTAGCATTTCATTAGTAGGTAGCTACATAATCTGAAGATTTACTAATAAATGTACTGCATTTAGATAAAATAGCAATGTTCTGAGTAATTACTATGCTAAATCAAAGCTAATATTCTATCTAATCTCGATTTAATTAACTTATGCTAGCCTGGAAACCTGGCTTGCCAAGCCCTAGCCTTCAAACTCTTGAGCGATTGACTTAGTAGATGGAGTTTTGGCGGAAACGTGAATAAGTGCGTGCGCTCTCATTGTATTTGTTCCTAAAACTGGTGTTCTTCCGTGAGTTAATGTGTAATTTTAGCGAGAGTAAGGTAACAGCATAATAGGTATATGCAATTTTGCGTTCACACCAAAATTCCACTGATAACCGTCACTTAAGTCCACATTTTTACTGAGGGTATGACTTCAATGTGACTTTAACTCGACTTCGCGACTTGAATCTACTTAAAATTAACTATTATAATATGTACATTGACTAATATTATGTTTCTTTGAAGTGTTTCACACTTTATACTTTTGTAAATTGTTAAACACAATTCAAAATTTCATCGTACCGACGGGACTTGAACCCGCTACCTCCGGAATAACATGTTCCGGTGCTTTGCCAATTAAGCCACGGTGCGAAGCATCGTTACGACGAAATTAATGGATTGCATTTGTTAACCCAATTATGCATTGGTGGCGCCATCTATGACTAATTATTACGTTAGCTAATCATTCGGAAGAATATATTACAGTTTTCAAATCCGACGAGAGATGTTGCACTGCGTAAATCAAATATTATGTTTCTTTGAAGTGTTTCACACTTGCAATCCATTAATTTCGTCGTAACGATACTTCGCACCGTGGCTTAATTGGCAAAGCACCGGAACATGTACATTGACACTATTAAAGTTCATTCATCAATCTTATAGAGCCATAGAAAAAAAAATCTTAGTAGACTTATGTTGGTTGTGCGCCTGATTTGACTAGGAATAAGTAATTTTGCACTTATTAATACCGGTGCTAGCCAATCAGCATAAGTCATTTGACAGCATTTGAGCTTCGATTAAGAATCTATTGAGGTATGTTCTTTCTAACCGACTTCTTAATTAGGGTCGTAGTTCGTCGGTATATTTTTCACGTGTTATTTAATTTTCCGGCAATTATGAACCGATTTTATGTAGATCTGATTAGTATCCTCAGAACTTCTTCAGAACTATCATCAGAGATACGGAGAACTCGCACGCCGTGTAAAGTTGTTTCTTTAATTTTTGAAACGGTATTCGTTTTATAATCTTTATCTCTTAAGGAGATCGCGGGGTGCACTTTTCTATACAAATATATTACCCGTTTCCTCCTAGGAAAATGCTTCTTGAGAAAAAATTGTATCTACAAAAAATTAAGGTGTGCTGTAGCTACTCCCCTATCCTATCCTCTATCCCTATCCCCTTTTATTGACCAACCAATTGCAAATAAAAATATGACCCTTCAAAATTCTTAAAGATAATTAAAAAAAAACAAATAAAAGGGGCGTAGCTACAGCACACCTTGATTTTTTGTAGAAATAAATTTTGCTCTAGAAGCATTTTCCAGGAAGGAACGGGGAACACACTTGTATGGAAAAGTGCACCCCAAGCTACCTATTAACCATATCAATAAAGAAACGGTGTACTACAGTTAGTAGCTGTAGACAATAGGTAGGTGGATACATGCCTAATATAATAAACAATGTCGTAGCTTCTCATTGGTTAACAGGCCCACTGTAAATAAACCCAAGTAAGAGGCTTTCGGGGTCCAAACAATACAGACTGTAACAAGAACAATAAATTTAGACCCACTTTGGGCATTGTTCTACGAAATTATGTTATCAGTACGTTCAATATGCTCGTTTCAGATAATGTATGAGTTTCAAGGGAGGAGAAGTATGTGATAATATAGTTGTTAGTGGTTGGTATTTTAGTCAGCAGCTTGTAGAACTCAGAATTCTATTTTTCTACTTCTATCTACTCTTGGTACTGGGATGTAAAAGAGCACAAATACCACCTCAGGGCTCCCAGCCAACCTCACCTGCTTGTGGTGCATCCTGCAGACCAACTAACGAGGCGACCGACAAATGGTGGTATAAACATTTTAAATCACGACGTAGCAAAAACAGGCCGGTGACGGGCAGCAGCGTCACCGGTGCGAGGAGCTACGTCCTGCGATCGCCAACCAGCCTGCCCAGCGCGCGTGGCGATTAGGGCATACCCCTCCCAATGAGTCGAAGATCGGGCTCAGTAGCGTATCTTAGGAGAGGCCTTCGTCCAGCAGTAGACTAACACAGGCTGATTATGTACTACTTCTTTCTTTTGATATTATAAATCTGAAAATTCACTTCAAGAGTTCAAATTTTAAAATGTTTGATAACGAAGCAATTGCATGTCGTTCTAACATCGAGGTAAATTTATCGTTTGCGCGATGCAGGATCTCATACATTTAGACAATATTTATGAGGAGAACGATGCAACCTACTGCAGCGCCATCTGAATTCTTTTATATTAAGTTAAGTTGGTTAGGGTAGATGATATGGTATGGATGTTTGTTATTCTTTCACAAAAAAACGGCTGAACGGATTTAGATGACATTTAGCATACAGATATTATTTAACCTAAATTAACACATGGACATGTCACGAGAAGTGGTCATGGCCACGTGACTAGAAAAGCCATGGATATAAAAGTGGATTTGTCAACACTTATATTTTAAAAGCGAACGTCAGTTTGCATATTTGTTTGTTTGGGATTTCTGCACGGCCAAACGGATTGACCGATTTAACTGCAATTTTGCGTAGTGATAGCAGTATAGTTATTGAGTAGGCTATAAGATACTTTTTAATGCGAGCGAAGCCGCGGGGAACAGCTAGTATAACCACAGAATTCATAATAATACAAGTATCGCTTGTACTATTCATTATTCTGTGGTATAGCTCAGCTGTACAGGATATAATACTTTTGATTATCTGACAGTAGATAAGTAGTTTTTTTTCATGGTACAACAAGTAGAAAAACAAAAGAGTCTCTACAAACGGGTAGTACGGGCAATAAAATCCGCGGGTGCAAAGCAAAAGTTTGCTCCTTGAACAGCTCTGTGGTTTCTAAAGATATATTTTAGTCTTTTCTTTGAAAGTCCCAGGATATGTTCTGAAGTTGTGTTGTTCTAAGCACTGCTAAGTACAATTATAGAAACTGCGTCGCGGAATTAATTCTTTAAAGTTTGTTGGTAAAGAGTTTGCGTACAGACCATGCGCTAATAGATGGAGCTGAAATTTGTTTTATTATTATTATAGCATGTACAAGCGTTTGATCTCACCTTTAAGAGATGTGTGCTATTGTTGTGGCTATGGAGACTACAGGTTGTAGCCATCCCATCCACACCTATGAATCGGCCAGATAAATCATAAGCAATGTAAACGATGACAGTCACCTAAATGTCACCTACTGGCTACTACACGTCACGGTGAGCGGACCGTTACTTTTTACCCGCCGATTTGCTACTATACTAACCAAATTCAAAGTAAAAAAATTCAAACTCATTCTCTGTAATAGGTAGACGTAATTCCTTAGCATCAGCCGAGCTTTGTGCTTGTACTGTTTACCTTATTCCGTAAAAAAAGATACAACGACATATAAAACTATTTTATTATAAAAACATACTTACCAACGTCTAGCTGCCAATTTACAACATTAAAGAAAGTCGAAGTATTCAAATTATTCATAGGTACTATTCTAAAAAGGCTTTACGTAATACGCCAGCCAGACAGGCAAAAAATCGGAGGCCCAATCAGCAAAAACAATCCGCTGCTATGAGTTTATTCGATTCATAGTTCATACATATTTCACCTGTAGGCTGATCGAGGTAAGGACTTTGCATTCAACCCAAATTTTAAATTTCAATACAAATGTATTGAAAATTAAAATGAATGATTTAAACAGAAATATTCACTAAATTGTTACACACAATCCAAAATTTCATAGTACCACCGGGACTCGAATCAACACCACCCGGATAACATGTCCAGGTGCTCTGCCAATTAAGCCACGGTCCGATACTATCGATACGACGAAATTAGTGGATTGCATTTTTAACCCAATTATGCATTGGTGGCGCCATCTATTATAACTTATTTCGAATGTTAAAAAACATTAAAGTGTGTAACACTTTAAGAAACATAATATAAGAAATATTCACTGGTCATAGTCGTCTTAGGAATTAGTCTGGATTCGAATTTCATAGCGTAAGCTAGGTTTCAAAATTCGTTGTATATTTTTAAAATAATGTCTGTCAAAAGTTTAAATCTTTCTATCATGGTCACTCATTATTATGAGCTCAGGAGCAGAACAACTTGTACCGCAGAATATTGTACTTGAAAGTCTCTAACAGTTTTCATTGAAAATCGAGTGTATCAAATACACGCACAGTACCCCGAAAATATTATAATACGGGTAAAAGGGAGAAATAACAAAAAAAGTGGAAAATAAAAAGAAAACAAGGTAAACACCGATTCGTATTTTATATCGGATTTATTGGACCACCGGGCCTTTGCACTTGTATTACTTCGGTGTTGTCAGCTATTAAATTTCACCACCTTGTTCTGTGTAAAGTGGTCAACCTTTTTTTTTTTAATTTCAAGGATTCCAACTCGGGAATCATTGTCAACCACCGCTGGGTTATTAAAACCTGCCTGCTTTACCGTAGGCTTAAACTTTAATTAAATTGGGAATGAGAAAATTGGTGTCCACTGGTTGGCTTTGGCTACGGCTTAAACCTCGCCAAATATCTTTGTGTTCCAGCAGCTATCCTTGAGTACCAGTTACCATTCTAGACTTAGCGTGCTACCATTCTCGACTGCATCATCACTCACCAACAGGTGAGATGATATATTAGATAGTGGTCAAATGCGTAAGCATTATTTATATTACTATCTTCAATAAGAAATAAAAAATCACCCACCTAGAAAAAATGTCACCAACTCATCTGTTAATTGCCGACAGTAGGTTCTAAGCCAGCTAATTTCATTAATTAAATTTCATAATTCACTATTTCGTATTAGACCGCATCATCACTTAACATCAGGTAAAACAGCGGTCACCATTAATAGCCAATATCCGTCTACAGCTGGACATAGGTATCTCCAATGGCACGCCGTCGAACTCGATAGTGATCAAAAGCTTGTCTTTCCAGCATAGGAAAAAAATATTAACAAAAATCGAGTGCTTCGTTGTGTTGCGAAATCATTCAAAAATACAGTCAGTTTTCTTTTTAATTTTATTAAAACTGGCAACACCGTTCCACCTGCAACATCTCCCAAAATAGTAACAATTCACTACCACCCAAAGTGGAAACAATCCTATATGGCAACCCCAAGCTCAGGGTATCAGTATGAATAAAAGATGAGGGCCCCAGCCGATATCGTTACACAGATTCAGGTATTTGATATTGTGAAGTTGTTATCATTTTTCGACTGTATTTGCTCCAAGAATAATAGGGTTGTCAAAAATGAGGTAGTTATACGTTTTATTTGCGACTGTGAATCATGTGAATACATTCCTGCAAGGAAATCATATTCGCGTTCTTCCAATTTAATATTTATTTTGTTCTCTTGTGACGTCTTCGCAAATACAAGAGCACAAAAAGGAGGTATAAAAGTAGGAGCAATCAATGTTCCGCCTGACTTGACACCAAAAACTAGCTTACCAACGTCAAGGAGAAAATCTGTCACCATAACCTTTACTGTGTTTCTTGCTGGTAGATATTTGTGTTTCCCAATATGTACAAAAAATCAATCAAATTCTAGACAAATGTACTACTTCGCAGATCGCATCGTCATTTATCATCAGGCGAGATCTGTTTATCTGTTGGTTATTAAAAATTAAGTTGCTGATTTCAAGTAAACTCTAACTCCTCATGAAGTAAAGCCAACCTGCCGACAAAACAATTGTCGGCAATGTTGGCGAGTCAGCCAATAGCTCGGCGAAGTTATCATATATTTAGGGGAAACAGTAGAGATACAATAATACAATAATAAAACACTGAGGGTGGTGAAGTTGGAGTCGCACCACAATGTAAACTTCAATTCATTTGTGGTGCCGGTTCCGTCTAAGTCACTTGGAACATATATGGCGGAGGTATTCTGGCCGAGGGGTGTCAAGTTTCGACGCTTTCGAGGTCGGATACCGGACACCATGAATGAACGTCGCACGTCGTCGTAAAATTAACGTGTCTTGTGTTTCTTAAGTTTAGTAAATAGTTATATTATATATATGCTAGTCTGTAAGGTATTTATGAATAATATGGGTCTTAGTATAACATTTCATTTTTACATAACTTACCTGAAATAAAGATTTATTTATTTATTTATATTAATACAACGAGTAAGCGATACGACTGACTTTATTCAAGTTCCCTACAGGTGAATAGATTGCATTAAGATTATGTGAAGTAAGTAGAATGTGGCGTTCATAAAACATTTTAGTTGACATTATACTCATCGTACCTATGAGTACCATCGAGTACATTAGTACATTATTCACATGCCAAGATATGCTGAACCCATACAATTATGAACATAGTTTTATTGTAACCGTATCTGACGTACTTAAATAGATGATTTTTGAATTAAGTTACATTCAAAAATTGTTGATCCGTGAAATCTTCTTATAAAACTGAAATTGAAAAGATGAAAAGTTCCGTCTTCTTTAGAAAGGATTATCTGAGATCAGAATTGACTAAGTTTGCTTCAAACTTCTAAAACATTATCCTTAACCCTAAAACCGCCTTTCATTCTATTATCCCATTAATATCAAAAAGATACTCAAAGACATCGTATGGAATTTAAAATTAAGTTTCTCCATTGTGCTATCGTTCGTGCCGGACGCACAACGCAGAGTTTTTAAGCACTCCTCCAGTAATGATATAAATTAATAGTATCCTACTATCCTATTAATATTATGAAACCAAGGTTATCTCCATATCTCTGGAGATGCTCATTTGAAGGGTTATTCTCAATCAATCGAAAGCAAATTTGAATTCGGAAACTGCCTGTACTCGACTTAGATCTTTGAAATTCTCAATGCACCGATCGTTACTTTTCAACCGACTGCCAAAAAAGGAGGTTCTCGATTCGTCTGTACGTTTTCATTTTTTTTTGTGTGTATGTTACGCGATTACTCCGTCAATTGTGAACCGAGTTGAATGATTTTTGTAAACGTTTCCGAGGTGGTCGCATTGTAATTTCATCGAGATCTGATTAGTGTCTCTAGAGATATGACAATAAACGTCTCAAACTTGCTACTGAAATTGACTCGCGGGGCATCGAGGCCTTGAAGTCGGTTGTTTTAGTTTTTAAACTATCTTAATTATGATATTTCAATTCGAAAGAATCAGTGATTCAAATTTAAAATACACAAATGAAGCTTCCGAATAAAAATAGGTTTTTGAATATTTGAGAATTAGGGGATAGATCTTGATGAAATTGTGAATGGGACTAAACGGGAAGTATACTCTCTCAAACAAAATGAGAAACTTCCAAATTGGTTAATAAATTACGGAGTTCTGAGAAAACCACAAAAAAAACAGTCGAATTGAAAACCTCCTTCTTTTTGAAGGCTTTGAAAAATGCAACGTAAATACATATTTTGATGCAAAGGACGACAACAACGGAAATGACGTAATTGAATAATCGCGGGCGCAAACGTCGGCTGAATGCCGGATGTCTTGGATTATGGTGCAAACATTTTTAAATTATTGGTTGTTCCGACAAATATTGCAAGCTATTACAATAATTTGTAAGATGATTATTGGCGTCAACAGAATAGAGGTACGGATAGATAGGTGAACTTACACGTGTACAGCTTCCGTCGAACGTAATGGATCACACCATCGTTCACAAAGTCCATCCAGTGGTTTATACGCAAGATGATTCACTTCACTGGCACTGCTGTCTACTAAGGGTACGTACATACGAGAAATTTAGATTATTTTAATTGTTTTTATGTATTTGCGCGTGCGACCTTCCGGGTTCGCATTTGACATTACACTCAATATGTCTTCCTTCCCATTTCACTTGAGGGCTTTTCAAGCCGCCGGACGTGCGAAAGGGATGCAGAGAGGTGAAAAGTGGGGAGGAGAAAGGGATGGGAATATGTTGCTATGCCAATTACATAATATGTGCGAATAGAAAAAACGTTTTGATTATTAACAATTAATAGCTTTTACACTACTTCTTATCTTACAGAGAAGAAATTTGCAAGTTAATCAAGTTTCGGTGACATTTGCATTTTTGTAGTAAGAATAATATAATTTTCATCCAGGGATAGCTCAAGACGAAGAAACTCCTCAACGGTCGCACAGACACGACATTTTGTATAGATTCACGCATTCAATTATAATTATAGTTGCCAATTTTAAGGTCTACCTTGACACAAAAAGGTTTTTCTTATTAATTTAATAATTGTTTGTCACTTTTTATTTCAAGAAACTTCAACACTTACGGTAACTTTACGTTAAGGCCTAATTCCGCTTTATAAAGTAGCTGAGATGGCTTGGTTAGTTTGCTGTTAGGAGGAATTTCACAATACACCCCAAGCTGGACGTCAGTGCAAGACGTATCGCCCCCACCTCCAATTAGAATTAGACACGTAATAAAAAAAAAAAAAACAAATCAGTTTATTCGCACACACGTAAAACTTATAACTTTCCCTTATTTATGCGTCGAAGTTAAAGAGAAATCCGATCCATCAATAATGAAATCAATTTCTTAATATTGCAGTTAAAAATCCTATAACTTACACCACGCTAACTTTAGTTAAAAACAATCTACCACGAGAGTTGACTGAGCAGATTTATTCCTATTTTAAAGTGGGTTCTCAAACTTTTGAACTTAAAGTCGTTGCGGTTTCTCGCACTCAAGCTGAAAATGATTTAGTATAAGGACAGTTTAATTATCTCGATCTATAGGTATATTTTAAACGAAGTTTTCATTTACATTTGATAGACTAGCGTCTGATCAGCCGAGTAGGCGAAATATTCACCAAACGCGTAAGCGATAATGTAGTGGAAGATGGTGATGAAAGTGGAAGGTGGTGGAAGAGACGCCTATAGGCCTAGAATGGTCCGACTTTCATCAAGAACTGTGTTGCCGGAACACCGTAAGGTTTAGGCGCCATCTAATTTCGTAATAGGTAACATTGTAATTTCCATGCAAATCTGCGTTTCTTTACCGTGATCGAGTAAGTAAATAAATCTAAAAAAAAAAACTCGCACTAGGCACTCAGGTAAAAAAAAACAAAAGATAGGCGATATTCGCGCTAAGTGAAATTCCTCTCTTTTGAATTCGTATAAATAAAAGTTCAACAAAGTTCTCCACGCGATATCAATGGCTATGAATATGCACACACATGCTATATTGACACGAATGGAAGACTTCCATGTTTGAAATCGGGAAAACAAATGAAGTACGTATAGCAGAGTAGCTCTGCTCATTAATGACTTTGAGTCCCTAAAATGCGGTGACTTTCAGTTTAAGAACTTTTGCTATAATTTTAGCGCATTGTTTGTAGCCTATAGAGCCTTTTTGTTTTCTGGCTGGAAGCTTTTTGTTTTTGTTGATTAATGCTTGTTTTAGTTGGTATCAAGTACTGCCTAATAAGTTCCTTGGAGAGATTAATAAAGTCTCTCTTTTGCTATATCTGCTCTAGTTGTTGATAAATTGCCTTTTTTATATCTTATAAGCTAGCGTTTGATCATTATCTCGTCTGGTGGTAAGCGATTATGTGGTCCAAGTTGGTGAACACGCTAAACGTAGAATACTCTGACTCTCAAGGTCAGTGTGCTGCCCGAAAACCGTAAGGTTATGGCGAAAAATTTTTTCCTTGATGGTGGGAAGCTACTTTTTTGGTAGGTAGGAGTGTTCAGACGGAACATCGATATAATATGCTCCTATCAACTATGGTCTTCTTTAAAAAAATATATATAACAGATTTTGGATGTATTTTTCTTATATTATATTTTGATCTTCTTCGCTCCTTGTACCTATGTATCTACACAGTGAAACAAATAACTATTCTATTTTATTCCTTGCAATTTCATAATGTTAGGTCAACAGATAGGAATTAGGTATGTATATGTTTGAGAGGCAAATACAGAAGAAAGCGTCAAAAGATCTTATAAAAGTGTATTTTTTCCTGAATAGTACTAAAGAAGAACAAAATAGTACTGCAACTATTTAAACCTGATGAAATAACGAACACTTCGAAGATGTGATAAAGATTTAATGATAGTTTAAATAATATTTTACAGAGACGTTTGTGTGACTTAGAGCGCTGACAATTCAAGAGAGCGGAACAGATCATATTATATAGAAGCAATATTTATGTTATGAATTGCTATAATAAATTGGGCAGGTGTTTGCGTTCAATATTGCAACAAAACCCATTCGCCTCATCCGAAATCTTAATACCTGTACCTTTTAGTGGCGTAAGCATGTGTGCTCAGTTCTTTCCCATCCCGATTTTATGAACCGTGTAATTGTATAGACAGGCTGAGTTAATGCCTTGTACGTAATCTCCGGGAAATGACAGTAGCAGGTGCGCTCCGTCGCGAACTGCTAATAGCTTTTAGACAGCAGCCAGTGGGTAGGGATGGGGTGCGCTCTCGGACGTTTTTCGACTCGATATTTTTAGTCATTTTTTTACGATTGAAAGATATTCTTTGATAGTGTATTTAATAGATTTCAAGTAGCTATCTATTATGGTTCATAAGTTCAAGCAAAATACGCCGAAAAAACGCGTTTATTGTATGGGTTACCTTTAATATTTTATTTTATTTTGTGTTAAGCATTTTTTGTGTGAATCCTCCATAGTAGTATTTCGTGGACATTTTAGGTATACGGTTACGGTTAAGCTAGTTAGGTAGCTATTACGGTTAAGGATATACAGCCCTGTGAAAGGCGGACAGACGGACGCACGGACGGACAGTGAAATGTAATAGTAATAGGGTTCCTTTGGTACCCGTTTGGTTTGGAACCCTACAAAAAAGAAAGTAAGAATATGCAATTTTTTAGAAATCAAAATAAATCTGGGAGAATTCATTCATAGGAGTCCAATAAATGCGCAATGATGTCTTCTACCGCTCTGATTCGTTTGATCCTTCGGTGATGAATCGCCTTGCATAATATAGCAGTTCAATTAAAAAGTGAAAGACAAAGTGAAACACGCCATGAAATAATAAAATAATCTAATCTACCTTTCTAAAACGATAAAACTATATAGCCCTGTTTACAGAATCGTAAAAAGAGACGAGAGCTTATCCAAGTCAGTGAAACATTAAAGAAGAAAGTTCACCGACATAAACGTCACCGGGCGTTCACATACTGTAGGTGAACTGCACACTAAGGTAAGCTAATCTAATACTATAAGAATCTTTGTCCTGACATACTAACTGACTGACTGACTGATTGACTGACTGACTCACTGACAGACAACGCACAGCCTAAACCGCTGGTCGTAGAGATTTGAAATTTGGAGGGTATATTTGTCTTAGTACGTAGGGGTGTACTAAGAAAGGATTTTTCAAAATTCACCCCTTAAGGGGATAAAATGGGGGTTCAAAGTTTGTATGGAGAAACAAGATTAGATAGTCTTTTCTATCCGAAACTTCACACAAGTGCTTCAGTACAAAAATAAGTAAATACGTGTTTCAGGTTTTTTTGAAATTCCACCCCTAAGAGGGTGAAATGGGGTAACAAAGTGTGAAAATCAATATTTTTTCCGATTGCGCTAAAACTTAGCTTGCAGATAATTATTACAACGTTAGTTATCTTTGAAATAGAATATTTCAAATTTCACCCCTGAAGGGGATGAAACGGGGGTTCAAAGTTTCTATGGAGAAACATTATTAGATAGTCTTTTCTATTCGAAACTTCACACAAGTGCTTCAGGACATAAATATGTAAATACGTGTTTGAGGTTTTTTCGAAATTCAACCCCTAAAAGGGTGAATAGGGTAACGAAGTCTGAAAATCAATATTTTTTTGGATTGCGCTGAAATTTGGCATACAGGTGGTTATTATGACGTTAGTATCAGCTAAGAAAGGATTTTCTAAAATTCACCCCTTAAAGGGATGAAAGGGGGTTCAAAGTTTCTATGGAGAAACAACATTAGATAGTCTTTTCTATTCGAAACTTCACACAAGTGCTTCAAGACATAAATAAGTAAACACGTATTTAAGGTTTTTTCGAAATTCCTCCCCTAAGAGGGTGAAATGGGGTAACAAAGTGTGAATATCAATATTGTTACGGATTGCGCTGAAATTTGGCATGCAGATAGTTATTACGACGTTAGCTACCTCTGAGAAAGGATTTTCCAAAATTCACCCCTGAAGAGGATGAAACGGGGGTTCAAAGTTTGTATGGAAAAACAAGATTAGATAGTCTTTTCTATCTGAAACTTCACATAAGTGCTTCAGTAAAAAAATAAGTAAATTCGTGTTTCAGGTTTTTTTGAAATTCCCGCCCTAAGAGGGTGCAATGAGGTAACAAAGTGTGAAAATCAATATTGTTTCTGATTGCGCTGAAATTTGGCATGCAGATAGTTATTACAACGTTAGTTACCTCTGAGAAAAGATTTTCCAAAATTCATCCTTGAAGGGATGAAACGGGGGTTCAAAGTTTTTATGGAAAAATAAGATTAGATAGTCTTTTCTATCCGAAACTTCACATAAGTGCTTCAGTAAAAAAATAAGTAAATACGTGTTTCAGGTTTTTTTGATATTCTCTCCCTTAAGAGGGTGCAATGGGGTAACAAAGTGTGAAAATCAACATTGTTTCGGATTGCGCTGATATTTGGTATGCAGATAGTTATTACGACGTTAGTTCCCTCTGACAAAGGATTTTCAGAAATTCACCCCTGATGGGGATGAAACGGGGGTTTAAAGTTTGTATGGAAAAACAAGATTAGATAGTATTTTCTATTGGAAACTTCAAACAAGTGCTTCAGTAAAAAATAAGTAAATACCTGTTTCATGTTTTTTTGAAATTCCACCCCTAAGAGGGTAAAATGGGGTAAAAAAGTGTGAAAATCAATATTGTTTTGGATTCCGCTGAAATTTGGCATCCAGATAGTTATTACGACGTTAGTTTCCTCTGAGAAACGATTTTCCAAAATTCACCCCTGAAGGGGATGAAACGGCGGTTCAAAGTTTGTATGGAAAAACAATATTAGATAGTCTTTTATATTTGAAATTTAACACAAGTACTTAAATAAGTAAATACGTGTTTCAGGCTCTTTCGAAATTCCACCCCTAAAAGGGTGAAGTGGGGTAACAAAGTCTGAAATCAATATTGTTTCGGATTGCGCTGAAATTTGGCATGCAGATAGTTATTTTGACTTAGGTATCCGCTAAGAAAGAATTTTTCATATTACACTCTTTAAGGAGATGAAGCGGGGGTTCAATCTTTGGATAGTCGTTTTATTCGACATTTCACACAAGTACTTCTGTAAACAAATAAGTAAATACGAGTTTCAGACTTTTTCAAAATGCCACCCTGAGAGGATAAACTGTGGTAACAAAGTCTAAAAATCAATATTGTTTCTGATTGCGCTGAAATTCAGAATTCAGATAGTTATTATGACGTAGGTATCCGCTCAGTAATGATTTTCTGAAAATTCCTCCCGGATACGGAACGGGGATTCAAAGTTTGTATGGCGAAACAAGATGGGATAAAGTACGTGCTGTAGTATTTTTCGAAATAGGGTAGGTAGCAAAGTCTGTAAATTTAGGTTTTAAGGGTTTTATAAATATGAATCCTGATTTGCCTTAGTCACGCGATAACATGAAAACGGGTGAACCGATTTGGCTAATTCTTATTTGATGTGTTTAATGATAGAATCGTTTTTACAAAAGAAAAGTTTTAAGTATATAAAAAAGGTTTTAACGCGGGCGAAGCCGCGGGACACTTCTAGTAAATAATAAATTAAAACTATTTTTTTTATTTTCTCTCACATATCGATATTCTAACTTCAGATTTAATTAAAAAATAACATGTATCGATACACTTACCATCCCCATCTCTACGTAGTTACGAGATGACATACAGTAATGGCCGCCAGCGTCGCCATCTGCCGCCAACGTAGAGAATTAGCTCACACGCGGTTGTCTTCGAAATTGGTACATATTGTCGAGTACCTAAGTAATTAAATAATAGGGTAGTTTCGAAAACGTTTTCGCTAAAGAACTCGCTTCTGCTAAAGTTTACGGACTTGACGGCAGACTTTGTTAGTTATTTATTACTTAAAATGAGCAATTAAAGAGGTACGGACAGTGAATTCAAGTGTGTATTTTTGTAAGGTTCCACTGTTCTTGTTGAGATGAGTTTTTAGGGTTTACGGAACCCTTATAGATTCGTCGTTTCTGCCTGTCTGTCTGTTCATCCGTATACCACAGCCACTTTATTCCGAAACTCTTAGGACAACACAGTTGAAACTTGGTAGGTAGATGTATTCTGTGAACTGCTTTACTACTTTTATACAAAAATAAAAAAAGATTAAGGGGGTTTCCTTATATATGAAACTGAAACTAAAAAACCTTTTTTTCACCAAACCTATACGTGGGGTGTCTATAGATAGGTCTTTAAATATAACCTTGAAGTTTTAAAAACTATTTTTCTCAAAGTCAATTGTTTGAAAGATAGATATAAAATAAGGGAGTAAAAAATCTAAAAATAATATTTGCTGTAGATCTTTAATAAACACTTGTAATGAAAATTGGTTTGAACGAGATATAGCAAGCAGTTTTTTGAGAAATAGCACATTTTCAAAACCGCAAATATAACTTTATTTTTCATACAAACACTATGAAAAACAAAGTAATTTGTTGCTGCCGAAAAATCATAGTTATAAAATACTCTACTGTAACCTGTATTGTAACCTGTACTGTAACCTGTGTAACGGAAAGACCCCTACTAGTGCGAGTCGGACTAGCAATTGGCCAGTTTATTTAAGGTGAAACTTTTATAACATTGCCTCAAATTTTTTCGTCCATCTATCGTATGTTGCATTACAGCTGGTGCTTTAGTTTGATTTGTAGATATGATGTTATGACATTTAGGTCTAGCAGTAATTGGCGGACGCTTTCGTAGACATATTTGTATATATACCATGTGTCATGTCAACTGCTGTCATAATAGCAGGCTACAATAGCTACACATCAACAAAAAGCTTCACTTTCAACGTGGTTTTATAAAACCACACCACACTATTTTTATATTTGATAGGCTAGCGTTTTTCCACTATCTTGTCTGGTGGTAAGCGATGATGCGGTCGAAGATGGTGAACACGCTAAGCCTAGAATACTCTAACTCTCAAGGGATGTGTGTTGCCAGAACACTGTAAGGTTATGGCGACAGATTTTCTCCTTGATGGTTATAAGCTTCTTTTTGGTAGCAAGTCAAACCGGACATCAATATACTATGCTCTTATCTTTTGTGGATATAAATGAGGTTCTTATAAACGAAACTTCACTTGGGACTTAATGAACATGATGAAAACTTCATGAGACCTATCAATAAGGTTCCCAACAATATGTAACGTGCTTGTATAACGCGTCTGCAACAGCCGTTCTCAATTATTATAATTTCAGGCGAATGTGTGCGAATGTATGAAACTTTGTTTTCTTAATGTTTTGTTGATATATTTAAATAACCAGCCAAGTGCGTGTCGGGCCACGCGCAGTGTAGGGTTCCATAGTAGCCCGTTATTCAATGCAAGTCTTTACCCGTTATGAACAAGCAACTAGGTACTTCGACTTTGTCACTTTAAAGGATTTATTCTAAGATTTCGTATTTGGTACAAAATTATCCAACAGCCAAGTAGGTAGACGACGAAAAAAAATTCATCCCCACTTCTCATGTAGGGGAGCTACCCTAAAAAAATATATTTTTCAAAATTTTATTTCACCACTTTGTCGGCGTAATTTATATACATACTCCTACAAAATTACAGCTTTCTAGTATTAACGGTCTCTCAGCAAAACCTCGGAGAGACAGACAGACAGACAGACATGACGAAACTATAAGGGTTCGTTGTCAGGACTACGGAATCCTAAACACGACTGCATTTGTAGGTGCTTTTCAACCGACTTCAAAAATAAGAGGAGGTTCTCAATTCATCAAAAAAGACGCCTAGACCGATTTGAAAAAATATTTATTAGTTCAAAAGTATACTTTTCAGGTGGTCCCATTTAAATTTCTTCAAGATATGTTTAGTACCTCCAGAGATATGGAAATGAACACCTTGACATTTTGAAAATGGCCGATGTGTCGCCTGCATAACTGACATCTATCCGCAATTAAACATTACCTACTAATTCGAAGCATCTGCTAGCCATTACATACCTCACATACCTTTCTATACATATTCAGTTTGTATGTATGTATGTCGGTCATGTATCTTTGGGACGCAGGTGCTGCAAAATACCGGGCTTGGCCATTATGTGTGTAGGTAGTTTATTGAGACCCAGTGTTAAGAGCTTTAGTTAATGAACTATAGGAGTACCTATATCTTGCTAATGTATAACCATAGCGGTTTTTTTATATGTTATAGGCTAGCTTTTGTCCACTATCTCTTTTGGTGGTAAGCGATGATATTTATGATGATGATGAATACTCTGACTCTCAAGGGCTTTGTGCTGCCGGAACACCGTAAGGTTATGGTGACAGATTTTCTTCTAGATGGTGTTAAGCTACTTTTTGGTAAGAAGTCAGACGAAACATCGATATAATATACTACTACCAACAGTGGATATGTATCTGGAAATAAATAGAGGCTGGAAAACTTTAGTCCAATGTAAACATCTGCTACCATAACCTTACAGTGTTCTAGCAGCACACAGCCCTCGAGAGTCACACCATTCTAGAACAAGCGTGTTCAACATCATTGACCACATCATTACTTACTAGGTAAGATAGCGGTCAAACGATATTATATCTTATGTATATAAACATGTCCAGGAACGGATTAAAATTATTAATCGGCAAAATAAAATTTTATGATCGTTTACAAAACGGAAATAACGACTTCAAATGCCGTGCTAGTCATTTTCAGTATCTAGTTCGAGTTAGTTGAGGTTGTTTATTTCCATATATCTGCAGATATTCATCACATGTCAATGTAATTACTATGAGACCATACAGAAAGTTTACTCTCCCAAAACAAATAAAAAATAAATGACGGAGTTCTAAGATAACAAACATAAAATAACAGGTGAATTTCGAAAATCCTCTGAATTCGGTTGAACGCACAGCACACACGCACAGACAGTACAAAGCTACTTCCTACTAATATTATAAACGCGAAAGTTTGTAAGAATGTATGGATGTATGTTTTTAAGAATGTATGGATGTATGTTTTTTGCTCTTTGACTTAAAAACTTCTAAGCCGATTGAGCTAAAATTTGGTAAGTAGATAGCCTAGACCCTGGAATAACACACAGGATACTTTTTATCCTGATATTCTTACGGGCGCGATATCTATGCGGGTACAACCGCGAAGCACAGCCAGTACATTCATATATCTAGGCATAGTCAACTCACGCTCGGACTAAAAGTAAAATACAAATTGGCCACACCCCAGTTTTCTGAGTAGGAGTTTAAAACGTTAGTTTTATCGCATCAAGCAAGTTTGCTCTAGCATACTTAGTTCGCTAGATAACAAGCAAACATCTAGTCCCATCTGTTTCATGCATCCTTTAAGTATTCTGTCTCTGTATACGTACATAAGCTTAATATTAAAGTTTGTAGAGCAGTTCCTTAAGTACTCTTTATAATCTGGGATAAGCCAGTTTTTTTTTATGATATAAGGTAACAGGACAAACTCTACGCTCGCCTGATGTAAGCGATGACATCTACCTAATAGCAGCATGCAAAATTCTGAATAGCCAAAATGTTACATGTCACATGTCATGCACTGCGCCTGTTACGTAAAAAAAACGATGTTTAGGCTCACATGCGCTGTAATTTCACTGGACACATTGCCATTCAAACTGAAAAACATTCCTATTTCACGGCTCAAATCATTGGCAAAGTGGAGACCGTACTGCTCCCAGGCGGAATAACAGAAGTAACTGCAGCTAAGTTAAGACTTCTACTGAAGTGATACGTATGTTAAACGATAAGGATAGATAACGTTTTGGGCGGGTAAGTGGAACGTCCATAATAAAGCTATGGCGCACATCGGTACGTCTGGTTGTCCTGTGAGTGAGATGAGAAGAATCAAGTGAGCGAATGGGTATCTATTGAGCAAACATGCTACATCTTTGGCTGCATCTTCACTTACCATCAGGTGAGATTGCAGCCAAACGATTGTTCAGTCAGTAATTTAAAAAATGAGATAGTAGACAAACGCTTGTTTGTAGGGAAAAAAAATCGAACGTCTTGTATGTTCTATTTCTTTCTTCATATACAAAAAAAAATATCAGCTATAACAAGCCCACTTCTGGACTTTTATGACATGATTATAACGTTGACTATCGTGGCATGTGAAGTCGGTTTTTTCGTTTAGTACGAGCATAAATTCTACACTGACTTCCAAAAAGAAGGAGGTTCTCAATTCGTCTGTATGTTTTTTTTTGTGTGTATATTACGCGATTACTCCGTCAATTGTGAACCGATTTGAACGATTATTTTTTTAATCGATACGTTTTCGAGGTGGTCCCATTGTAATTTCATCGAGATTTGATAAGTATCTTCAGAGATATGACGATAAACGTCTCAAACTTGCGACTGAAACTGACTCGTGCGGCATGGAAGTCGGTTGTTTTAGTTTTTAAACTATCTTAATTATCGTTTTGTACGATCATACATCATATTTTATAAATAGACACATTTTGTTACATACAACTATTTATAATATCCGTCCACGGTTTCAGAATTTCAGTTACACACCGTCAAAGGCTAATTAGTTTTAAATATTCAGTAACGTTTTGGTTCCCTTTTACGGATCCCTTGTATAATTTTCAATTTTTAAGTGGTTGGGTAAATGTTCAAATAGGCTTTTTAAATCTATTATACGATTACTTTGATGAATTATACAACAAATTTAATCTTTTAATAGGATGCAGCCCCAGTGAATTTCATTATTATTTTGACGTTGTTTCTAATATCTATAAAAAAAAATAGCCAAGCTAATGGCTATTTTTTTAGATGTGTTAAGATATGGCCACACCGCGGCGTCCTGCGATCCGCGACCGCGATCTCAGTACTTTTCAATTGTTTTCTAATCGCGTTGGGTGTAACCAGTCGGTACAAATACTACTGCGCTATCTGATCGCCACCTAGATCGCGAACGCAGGACGCTGCGGTGTGTCCGTAACATTAATGGAGGTTATGTTCGGGTGGATCTTTGTTTGTTTTTCCATTTTGAACCGACTTGACATTTTGTTTGTTAGTTTTTCACGCTCTAAAAGCAAACCGATTTTTATGAAATTTGGACAGGGACAGCCAATATCATAACATAATACTATTTTTACCCGACTGCGCCAGAAGGAGGGCTATGTTTTTCGAGTGTATAATTTATGTATATCTACTTCTTTAACATGGTCTGTAACCTAAAAGTTTTGATGTATTTATTCATTAGATTTGTCTCAATTGTGAGTGACACTGGTTGTATTAATGGTTGTTTTAAGGTATACAAATTTAAATGGTAATTTTTGGCGTTGGATGTTTTCAATTTTTTTTCTTCTTCTAAACCTATCGAGTGGGTTTCGAAACAAAAGGGATTTACAAATTCCTTGTACTTGTACTGTTATTTGGAATGAGAAATGTTGAAAACACAACAAAATATTAATTTTTCACGCAGTCAGGTTTTTGTTTTTTTTTTCAATGAGTCTTATCTAATTTATGTTTCCATAATTGACCCAAAGCCATGAAACTTTGTATCTCGTAGCAAACCGTATCGTTCGTAGCTTGATTGGGGTTATTGTAGCAGTCTACGATAAGCGGCGTAGCATAGACGGATTCTGTTTATCTATCCGGTTTTCAGAGAGACAGATTTTCACTCTTTTATCATTAACTCGTTTTTGATATTACGAGTTGCGAACAATACTAAAATATCACGTTTAAAAAAAACCTACCAAGCATTATTTTGATAAGAAATACTAAATAGGCGTTCTAAATTGTTTATGGTTATTACCTCAGAACTCCGTAATTTAATAACCGATCTAGAAGATTCTTTTTTGTTTTAAAAGGCTATGCTAGTTTTGTCCCATTGCAATTTGTTCAGAATAAAATATCCAGAGATATGGAGATAATCACCTCTAACTTGGTAGGTACCTACTAAAAGTGACTACACCAGAATTTAAAGTTGTTTTTTTTTGTTGTTTTGTAAACGAACTTAAATTGCCTAATCGCAGAGCAGCTATTGCCGTTTATCTTCTCAACTATAGTACTAGTTTCTATCGTATAGTATTAGTATAGTAAATGTCAGCAATTCATTGGCAATTTTAATTTAGCTTAATTTACGCCTATTTGGGGCGCAGATAAATCAATTTTACCAAAACTGTCACGTTTATATCTTTACATAGTATAAAACAAACCAGCTTCCCGCGTCTGTACGCTCAAATCTTTTAAACTACGCAAAGGATTTAAATGCAGTTGTTATGAATAGATAGAGTGAGTAAAGAAAAATGTTTATAACTCGGATTAAACGCGGGCATAGCCGCAGAGCTCAGCTAGTATTAAATATAACAAAATAATGTACTAACTAAGGCTGCAATAGCCCAATGGATAAGGTGTCGGACTGGCGATCGAGAGGTCGTGAGTTCGATCCCTACCCCACCCATTGCACTATTGACGTGAACCCACTCCAGACACAAGCTTAGTTAGAGGGGTTAACAAGAATACTAGTAATGTGCAGCCCACATTGCGAGTAAGCTTTTTTTTAAAAAAAGATGTATGATGGAATTGTAACTCCACACTAAGACCACATTAGTAATATTATATAATTATAATGCACCCCTACAAAGCTGGGGCAGGTCGCCGTCAAAGAATAAGACATGAGAATAAAGCGAACTAAACAAACAAACAATAAAAAAGCCAGAAGCAGAGTTTAATACATCAAGCTAACCTTTATGAGATCCCCAAACCCTTACAGTAAGTAACACTTTTTCCCTCGCCCATCTATATGCAACTTTTATCACTTCTCACATAATTTTCTCCTGGGTATAGATGAGTACAGAAGTTATAATACTTTCACCTTCTTTTAGCTCTGTTTAAACTACTTCCAAAAAGGAGGTTTTGAATTTGTCTGTTTTTTTTTTGTATGTATATTACGCGATTACTCTGTCAATTTTGAAGAGATTCAAATGATTATTTTTAAAATTGGTAGGGTTAATTTTCTAGGTTTATTGTAATTATCCATTGTAATTTCATTGAGATCAGATAAGTATCTCCGAGGTATAGAGATAAACACCTCAAACTTAGTACTGAAACTGACTCGAGTGGGGTGGAAGTCAGTTGCTTTAGTTTTTAAACTATCTTGATTATTATATTTTATCAGTACCTAAGTCTTTGTTCAGTAGTGATACAATTACTATGCCAACACGCGATTTAGGTGTAGATTTAGTGTGTAATGTGAATTGGATTAAAGTCATCTCTAAAGACCAAAGTTAGGTTGGAATTAGACAGAGAGCCTCCCATTATATTATACAGGCTTGACTCCACTTTAAACCACGACAAAGACGGGCTGACGCCGGTTTGACTTAACAATATCAATAGGTACATACCTACTTAGGTAGTTGAACAAAAATCGTCTGGTATGGACTTGGTTGATTGACCCTGGAATATGATAATCAACAATACTCACAAACAATTTTTTACCCGACTGTGCCTCTGTCGTGAAAATGTAGTACGCTTCATTTTGGTTTCAGTTAACTTCAGTCAGTCTCGCGCTGTGGAGAGGAACGGACGCTTCCGTGTCCCGAATATCGCGAACCTAACTCTATAGTGTCGTAAACTTGCTTTGAACGAGATGAGTTTTGACGTGAAATTGTGATTTTTTCAAGTTTATTTATCTTGTGAGTGCCAAAATGGATTCTTTATGGAGATTGTTATTGACTTTGTGTTTATTTTTTACAGGTAAGTTATTCTATTAGTCTTAAGTTTGAAATGTTGTTTTTATCACCAACGCAAAAAATTGAAGATTTAAGAGTGCGTGTGTAATTAATTTCTTTAACATTTTATGAAATAAATTTGCTCTTTTAAATAATTACTGCATATTATTGCTCACATCACTAAATTGTGGCTGATAAAACTTAGGGATGATATCGAGGGTATATATCTATTTCTAAAACTTTATTATTTGGTCAAGTGCAGTAAATTCCATTGAAAAGAAATAAAAAATAATAATAAGACATACATTTTTCCCTAAAAATCAATAATATGATATCTGTATATATAATTATGATATATTGCTTCGCATGAATAGGACAATTAATATCAGTTTTAAAATAATTCGTAATGCTCATTTTATAAATTAAAATACATATTTTCTATTCAAATAGGGTGCCTATTGAAAATATTTTTTTCAAAAAAACAAACAAATGTAAAATTAACATTTGTCATTCAGTTAATTAAATTTCCCAAAAACAGAAGAAATAACCGGCCAAGTGCGTGTCGGGCCACGCGCCGTGTAGGGTTCCAGCTATAATTTTCCTATAAAGATATAAATTATAATTTGCTATAAAGTTAATGAAATGCGCTATTATAACGAATTTTTCCAGAATTTTCAAGCTATCAGTTTAGCTTTTAGAGGGGGGGTTAATATTTCGTAAATGGAGCATTCAATTGAAAAATGGTATTAGCAACTCTGAAGCCATTTTAAAAGATCTATTCAACGATACCCACGATGGGGTAGACGATAAAAAAAAATCATCCCCACTTCTTATATAGGGGAGCTACCCTAAAAAAATATATTTTTTTTACAATTTTATTTTAGCACTTTGTCGGCGTAATTTATATACATACCCCCACAAAATTACAGCTTTCTAGTATTAACGGTCTCTTATCAAAACCTCGGACAGACAGACAGACAGACAGACAGACAGACAGACGGACATGACGAAACTATAAGGGTTTCTTGTCAGGACTACGGAACCCTAAAAATGATTAAACAACAAACAGACAACAAACTTTAACTTAAAAACTAAACTTCGTAGCATAAACCTGTACAAAAGTAGGTAACAATATCTGTGGAAAACGACTACAAAAAAATCGAAAGCAATATCCCGAACGGTACTATTGCAAAAAAATACTTAATCCCGTCCATTGTAAAGACTACACTATAAAGTTTTACGGTATACGGTGTATCTGTCCAGTAGAAATGGCTACAAACATCCCCTAAGGGGATCATTTTGTGAAAAATATGTTTATTGTGAAACATTCTAGAAACGATTTAAAGAAAAACTTTATGTTTTGATTTTTAATCGCTTTTCTTAGCGCTTCTTTGTGTTGGTATGTGTTAAATTTTAAAGGCCCTATTTAAACTGACTTCCAAATAGGAGAAGGTTATAAATATGACTGTATTAATACCAATACTATAATTACCGGCCAAGTGCGTGTCGGGCCACGCGCAGTGTAGGGTTCCGAAGTAGCCCAATATTCAATGTAAGTCTTTACCCGTTATAAACAAGCAACTAGGTACTTCGTCTTTGTCACTTTAAAGGATTTATTCTAAGGATTTTGTATTTGGTACAAAATTATCCAACACCCAAGGTTCAACGACTATTACTGCTAAACTAAGAAAGTTATCTTAACCGCTATAGTTTTCCTTTAAAGTGCATAAAATGTACTATTATCACGAATTTTTCCAGATTTTTCAAGCCAGCAGTTTAGTTTTTAGAGGAAAAGGGGGGGGGGGGGGACACCCTACTGGAATAAAAATTTGCACTTTAAAGTTTAATATTTCGTAAATGGAGCATTCAATCGAAAAATGATATTAGCCACCCTCAAGTTATTTTAAAAGACTTATTCAACAATACCCCACACGACGGGGTAGACGACGAAAAGAAAATTCATCCCCACTTTTAATGTAGGGGAGCTAGCCTCAAAACAAATATTTAAAAAAAAAATATTTCACTACTTTGTCGGCGTAATTTATATACATACTACTACAAAATTACAGCCTTCTAGTATAAATGGTCTCTTAGCAAAACCTCGGTCAGACAGACAGACAGACGGACATGATGAAACTATAAGGATTCCTTGTCAGGACTACGGAAGCCTAAAAATCAAAAAAATATCGATATCAATTGAGTATATCTAGAGATGAGAAAGCGGTTCTTTAGAATAGAATTATTAAGATATTTTAACGGTATTTTAGAATAGACTATTCTTTATTGCAAGCCAGAATATGCTTCTTTTACAAGGGAAATAGCCCAATGGCTAAGGTGTCTGAGTGTGATTGAGAGGTCGTGAGTTCGATCCCCACCCATTGCACTATTGACGTTAACCCACTTCAGACACAAGCATATTAGCTTAGTTGGAGGGGTTAACAAGACTACTAGTAATTGGAAACAAACATTGCTAGCCAACTTTACAAGAAAGTAGGAGGATCTTAATTCGTCTGTTTCTATATATATATATATGTTTAACAAACATATTCAAAACTCCGTCATTTATATAATTGGATTTGGAAAAATATTTTATTTTTTTGGTTGAGAGAGTATATTTTCTGTTTGTGATTTAAGATAAAGATAGGGAGATAAAAATCCCAAACTTGGTACTGAAAATGACTAAGAAATACAGTAAGGCACCTGTTATAGTTGGACAAAGCTTTCACCATTCAAAAACTTTATTTACATGCCACGTTATAAACGAAGCCAAGAACTAATAACACCAAAACACCTCTTTTTGCACCGAGAGCTGAAAGTTACAATGACAAGTTTCCAAACTAAGTCGGAAAGAAAATATTTTGCTAAAGCTGTAAAGGAACCAAGAAAAGATGTAAACAAAAGAAAAGTTAGAAGTTCTGCTAATATTTTATAAGTATAACTTTTTATCGCGGCTTGAGTTCTATATCGTTTCTAGTTTGGCTTGTTTAATTCTCACGGGGTCAAAATATCTTGGAACTGTGTTAAAATCGATTTAAAAACACCTTAGATTTTTATTTCATAAGTACCGAGGCGTCGAGCTTTGTTCGTTTGGTTTTGTGTTACAACGCGTTTTTCCAAAAATTACAACTATGCAGGTAAATTTCAAAACAAAACCTTATCTTAATTAACCTACCTAACTAACCTACAACATTTTATTCATATTGTAATTTTTTTTGTCTTATAGGCTAGCGTTTGACCACTATCTCACCTGTTGTGTTAAGTGATGATGCGGTTGAAGATGTTAAGCACGCTAGGCCTAGAATAGGAACTGGCTCTCAAGGATAGCTGTCGGAACACATTAGATGTTTGGCGACAGATTATCTAACTTGAGGGTGGGGTGGTAGCTGGCCAGGCGGCCACTAGATAGTATCCTACCACCATATTATATATATACCTTAACGACGTTTTTCCTTCACCGGAGGGCCACTGTGAAAAGCGCACATACATTTTTTGTTAGAAAAATACATTGGTGCACGCGGGGTTTGAACTCGGTACCTCTGGCATCAAAGTCGACCGTTCTCCCGATTACGCTACTGAGCCCTCAAATAAAAATAAATCGTAATTGATAATTTTAGTTAGTGTTTAACTCAAATGTTAATATTTTATTATATCTGATCGGCTAGCGTTTGACCTGGTGGTGATGATGTGGTCGATGATGATGACCATGTCTACAATAGTTTAAGGGCTGTTTGCTGCCGGAATACCGTAAGGTTATGGTGGCAGATTTTCTCATTGATAGTGTTAAGCTACTTTTTGTAGTAAGTCAGGCGGAACATCGATATATAATCTACCTACCACCTGTGGACGAACAGTGAACACCCATGAATATTTATTAAATAATTAAGATAGTTTAAAACTAAAACAATCGATTTCAATGCCCCGCGAGTCAATTTCCGTAGCAAGTTTGAGACGTTTACCGCCATATCTCTGGAGATACTTATCAAATCTCGATGAAATTACAACAGGACCACTTCGAAAACGTACCCTACCTATTACAAAAAGAATCATTCGAATCGGTTTACAATTGACGGAGTAATGGCGTAACATCAACAACAAACAACAACAGAAAAAGAAAAAAAAACCAACAAACGAAGGATACGAGAACCTTTTTATCTCTCTCTTTATGGAAGGCGATTGAAATATCATGGTGCACGGCTAGGCATTGAAACTATGACCTCCCGGTTTCCTATCTAATCCTTTACGCCAAAAAACCGTCAAAAATACATTGAAAATAAAATAATATGAAACCATGTTGCGATATACTATCAAACAAAAAATGCATATCCTAATTGGCTCATTGGTACTGAAGTTATGAGGTAAGACGTCCACATAAAAACAGAATCATACTACTTAAGTAGTTGGCTCACTTGAGATTCAAGGTACGACCACACCGCGGCGTCCTGCGTGCACAATCTACGCGGCGATCAGATAGCGCAATAGTATTTGTTCCAACTGGTTCACACCAAACGCGATCTTCGGCGATCAGAAAAGGATTGAAAATCCGATCGCGAACGCGTACGCGGACGCAGGACGCCGCGGTGTAGTCGTGCCTTCAGAGTATTCTAGTCCTAGCGTGTTCACCATCTTTGACCATGTCATCGCTTACCACTAGGCGAGATAGTAGTCAAACGATAGCCTATCTATACTAATATTATAAATTAGTATTTTTGTATTTTGTATTTTTGTATTTTTGTATTTTTGTATTTTTGTATTTTTGTATTTTTGTATTTTTGTATTTTTGTATTTTTGTATTTTTGTATTTTTGTATTTTTGTATTTTTGTATTTTTGTATTTTTGTATTTTTGTATTTTTGTATTTTTGTATTTTTGTATTTTTGTATTTTTGTATTTTTGTATTTTTGTATTTTTGTATTTTTGTATTTTTGTATTTTTGTATTTTTGTATTTTTGTATTTTTGTATTTTTGTATTTTTGTATTTTTGTATTTTTGTATTTTTGTATTTTTGTATTTTTGTATTTTTGTATTTTTGTATTTTTGTATTTTTGTATTTTTGTATTTTTGTATTTTTGTATTTTTGTATTTTTGTATTTTTGTATTTTTGTATTTTTGTATTTTTGTATTTTTGTATTTTTGTATTTTTGTATTTTTGTATTTTTGTATTTTTGTATTTTTGTATTTTTGTATTTTTGTATTTTTGTATTTTTGTATTTTTGTATTTTTGTATTTTTGTATTTTTGTATTTTTGTATTTTTGTATTTTTGTATTTTTGTATTTTTGTATTTTTGTATTTTTGTATTTTTGTATTTTTGTATTTTTGTATTTTTGTATTTTTGTATTTTTGTATTTTTGTATTTTTGTATTTTTGTATTTTTGTATTTTTGTATTTTTGTATTTTTGTATTTTTGTATTTTTGTATTTTTGTATTTTTGTATTTGTGTATTTTTGTATGTTTATAATGATTTGGCTCAAAAACTACTGGACCGATTAAAAACAAATCTTTCACTAATATATAGAATGGACTTTCGAAATTAAAATAGGCTATATATATATTATCCCGTTTAAATCAAAGGTACATTCGTGGAGACCTAATTTGCAACCTAAGTCGACAAAAAAACGGTCGAAAAAACACGTTTCTTACGAATGCTGCTCAATTGCAAATAGATAGAAGAATATTTTCTATGGAAGAGTTGACAACTTAATAAGACCTACAAAAAAGTCCGCGACAGCATATGTCTATCTCTTAAGGTTGACTCACAGTAACCATTTTAATCTTTAATTTTTTGCTAAAAAATATTACATAACTTCCAAAGCTATTTTCAAGTATATAGTATTCATCCTTATCCAAATAATTACGTTAATTAGCTTAGCAACATATTATAGATTAAAATTGTCCTTTACAGTATATAATTCAAATGAAAACTCTAGAAGATATCACGAATTTCACATACACGCGTCGCAAAATTAATAAAATATTTGCAGTGTAACCACAGATTAGTTCATAGTTACTACGAAAATATTAATAAAAGCTTAGCTATTCTGTAGATCCCCACCGATCACAATCAATTTGAAGTCAATATAGTATAATAATATGATCTATTGTATAAAATAATAATGATCTATATACCTATATAATAATATAATATTTTAAACCACCCCGACTGATCTGTAAATAATCTTTTCATTAAAAGCGTTCCAATGACTCTAAACACGTCATTTAGAATCTGAGCTGTAAGTTGGTGAGAATTTGAGTATTCTGTAGAGTCCAGGAGATGTCCCAGCATCAGGTCAATGCTTCCATGTTCTTACAATATCGTTGAAGAAGATGATTTTCAAATTGATCAGACCTATGAAAGTTGATTTCATAGCGCAATTAACTAGAAAAAAAGCTCATAGTTATATAACGATTAAACGAATTTTCATGAATCAAAGCTAAGAACACTCTCGATGAAGACATCTAATCAATCAAACAAAAAAAACGATCAATATTAAAATCAAAATCGATTCATCCGGTTGGGTGCTAAGATGCTACAGACAGACAAGACAGATACACACGTTAAACGTATAATACCCCTACTTTTTGTGTCGGGAAACGCCGTAAGGTTACGGCAGCAGATGTTTTCCTTGGTGGTAAGCTACTTTTTAGGGTTCCGTAGCCGAATGGAACCCTTATAGATTCGTCATGTCTGTCTCTCCGTCCGTAGGTCACAGTCATTTTATTCCGAAAATATAAATACTACAGAATTGAAACTTGGTAGGTAGATGTATTCTGTGAACCACTTTCCGATTTTTATACAAAAATAAAAAATATGAAAGTTTATGGGGGGCATCCCATACATAGAACTGAAACAAACAAAAATATTTCTTTAAACCTAGACATGTGGGGTGTCTATCAATAGGTCTTTAATAATATCGTTTAAAAACTAAAAAAGAACCGACTTCAATGCCGCGCTATTCATTTTCAGTACCAATTTTGAGATGTTTATCTTAATATCTCTGGAGATACTTATCATACCTCGATAAAATTACCATGGTACCACACTTGGGATATCTCCTTTCGAACAAAAAAAGAATAATCGAAATCGGTTCATAAACGACGAAGTTATCCGCGAACAAACATAAAAAAAAAATAATTAAAAAAAATATACGGTCGAATTGAGAAACCTCCTCCTTTTTTTGAAGTCGGTTAAAAATGACATTGAGGTTCCCAAAATCATTTTTTTCTTTAAGTCAATCATTTAAAAGATAGGCGCGTCTAAAGTGGTAAAATGTGTGCCCCCAGAGTGTTTATGAGGAAGAGTTAGGTGCATAATTCGTTAAGGTTTTTGTGTAAATTGGTTGAAATATGAAGATGATTGTTAAATATGTTAATATTTTATATTCGATGCAATAAACTGATGCAAATTTTGTATGCATAATTTTTCCACCCGTGCGAAGCCGGGGCGGGCTGCTAGTAAGATATAAAAAGCAGGCAGGTATTTTCTTCTTGTGGGAAGCCAATGAAAATACTTAAAATAGCCAACGTGTCGCATTGTAATTACAACTGAACATCACCCATAAAATTCTACAGCGTGAAAATAGCTAAGAAACCGTTTACAAAAACTATAAAAATACCGCTCTCCCTATTTTATGACTCGAAAGAACTCCCATGCCAGCGTTGTAACTCCGCAATAAAAGGACACCATATAAACGTTTATGTTTATTGAGTCCAATGCCATTGGTTTCACAAACACCCATGGGTGTCATAATTGTGGGTCTGTTACTGTAAAGGAGAACAAAGACTGGGCCTTTGTTTAGATGTAACAAGATCTACAATAATTTTATACCTTTAACCTGTATATCAAGCTTTTTAACCCCCGAGTACCGACGCAAAAAGAAGGAGTGTTATAAGTTTGAGGTGTGAATCTGTGTATGTGTGTGTCTGTCTGTGGCATTGTAGCGTCCAAATGGATGAACCGATTTAAATGTAGTTTTTTATGGTTCCGTACCTTAATTGATAAAAAGAAACCCTTATTAGATCACTTTGTTGTCTGTCTGTCTGTCCGTCTGTCAAGATAAAGTATCTGTCAAGATGCGTGAAAATATTAAGATAAAACTTATATCAAATACAGTACAAAGTAGTCTTTGGTATTTTTCGGCTGTGAAAAACTTGTAAGTCAACGCCATCAAAAGATATGACCATTTATGTCGCATATTTTGCGATTTCACAAAGGAATTAAAACCTACTATAGGGTACCTCCCCGTAACCTAGAATCATGAAATTTGGCAAGAAGCAGTCTTGAAGCATCTATATAGGAATACATCTGAAAACCGTAAATATCCAAAAAAAAGTAAATTTACTTTTACTATTATACTTAACTTTACCTAAATAACAAAAAAAAGTAAATTTACTATTACAAACTTATTATTTGCGGTTGGTGCAATACATTTTCTATTGATCGAACTACAAAGTTATGTTTGCCCTTTAACCTCGCACGAGAAGTTAGTACGGAAGCCTCGGTGGGCGAGTCCAACTCGACTTGGCCGGTTTTAATTTTTGTTTGATGAGAGTGTTTCTAGCTTTAATTCATGAACATCCGTTCAGCCCTTCGAGCATTTACCAATGGAGATGTTAACGCAAGGCGTACACCTCTGCTGGCCATATAGCCATTATTGGCCATATGAGCGTGCGTAACTACGCTGTATTTTTAATACTGTGTGCGTGCTTCAAGCTAGTGTGCGGAATCGTTAAAATGAGTGATTTGTGTGTGTGCAATGCGTGTTTACCTCGTCCCCCGTAAGTATGGACAGAAAAAAATGTTTGCGGATTACAACGTTAACATCTCCATTGGTAAATGTTCGAAGGTTCAGCCGTGTTAAGACTAAGCTTTTCTCTAGTTGGTAGATCTCCTGGAATCTGCTGAATACTCTGCTACTCACCAACTTACAGCGGAAATGTTGTGTTTGGGCTCATTGTAATGGTCTCAATGAACAGATTATAAATATACTCGATCACTCGGGGGTTGTTAATTTACCGACTTCACAAAAAAGGAGGTTCTCAATTCGTCGGAATCTTTATTATTTTTTTTATTTTAATGTATGTTCACCGATTACTCGAAGATGCCAGAACCGATTTGTAAAATTCTTTTTTTGTTTCAAAGGGTCACCCTTCCAGGTGGTCCCATTTAAATTTTAACGAAATCGGCCGAGCCGTTTTTAATATATCAACATTTGTATTACGATGCATTTACTTATCTCGACGACATGCTACTAACTACTGGCATAGATTATAATATAATAGTTTAGATAAGTCTGCTGGCTACTTCGACTAGCGCGACGTTTGAAGTTGTTTGGTTTAGTTTTTTAAACGATCTTAAATTATTTAATTGATGAACATTTATTTGAATGAATGAATATTTATTTGAAGCTGGATAAAACTGGGTAAGAATGTCTGAAACATTGTAATAAGACACCTCGGTTTCAGTGTGGCTAGCACTCAACTAAAAAAATATTAAAACAATTCAGTAAAACCCGACACTTTATTTTATTGTAAACGCAATAAAAACTTTGCGCAAGTACGGCCACTATCAAGTTTTACGATAATGTTTTGTCTAGCATTCTACGGGAACAAGCCTTTGTGGGTCCCGTAGGTACTGTAGATGTAACGATCGATTCCGTGGCAGTTTATATGTAACGGAACCCTAAAGTTGAGATAAGAATCGCCAGGAAATTGGCAAAGGTTATTTAAGTGTGTATTGGATTTTATTTAAAAAAGGGGCAAAGAAATGTAATACCATATTTTATTGATAACCTTTGAGGGACCAGTGGTGCAGTGGGAGACTGGTCGCTTTTGACGCAAGAGGTACCTACCGAGTGCAATACCCGCCATGCATCAATGAAATTTTGTATCGAAAAATGTATGAGCGCTTTTCACAGTGGCCCTCCGGTGAAGGAAAAACATCATTAAGAAACCAACAACCCCCGCATGGAGTTTAAAGCACAAAATGTATCTTATTTAAAGTAACAATAGTGATAAGTATTTGTAGCGCATATTTTCAAGATATCCGAATTTATTTCAGAAATCAATAAAAAAAAACAAATATCACCATAAAATATGCCTTCCGATATAACATTTACCCTAAAAGAAATGTAATATGTCCTGACCCTGCATTTATTAATCCCTAATCATATTTGTCCCAAAAACGTCACATGACTATGCCCTTATTAATATTAGGCAAGTAATATATTCCTCACAATAGACCCTCAGCGTCCCACGTAAAATTCATATTACTTTTACTGTGATACAGGTAAAACGATTTTATAAAAATATCCCTTTATGAAACTACAAATAGGCATACTTTAATATTTACATCTACTGCGTTTTTGTACACGATGACCATCGTGTACAAAAACGCAAATAGAATGATCCAGAAATAGGAATAATTTCTTCACTCTGGGTATATTAAGAATCAGAATATGGTCTGTATTATAGTTTTAGGAGTAGTTTATATTGTAGTTAATATAGTTTTAAATTAATTTTAGTCATGTTTATGTTTTTAAAGTTTGTCGAGATATAATAAATCTTATCTTCTTTTATAAAACTGACGAAGTAACTAATATGTATGATGAGACTAGTTTTTTTTTTTTAATTTTTATACTTTATAGTCTAGCGTTTGACCACTATCTCACCTGTTGGTAAGTGATGATGCGGTCGAAGATGGTAAGCACGCTAGGCCTAGTATGGGAACTGGCTCTCAAGGATAGCTGCCGGAACACATTCGATGTTTTGTGACAGATTTTCTAACTTGAGGGTGGTAGCTGGCCAGGCGGACACTAGATAGGGTCCTACCACCATGCGTGGGTTGTTGGTTTTTCGCTAGGTGAAAACTAGGACCCTAAAGGTACGGAATCACCGCAGCATTCTGCGTGCGCGATCTCGGCAGCGATAAGATAGCGTAGTAGTATTTGTAACGACTGGTTCACACCAAACGCGATCAGAAAACAATTGAAAAGTACTAAGATCGCGCCCGCAGATCACGGACGCCGCGGTGTGTCCCTACCTTAAGTAACACTTGATTGAGTCATAAATTCAAAGGTCGTGGGTTCGATTCCCACACGGAACATGTTTTGTGTGATTTGTATGTTTGTTAATTCCTTCTGCAAGACAGGAATCCTTTGTGCCGAGTTATCTTTGAAACAAAACAAAAAATCTGGAATTCGTGGGTTCAAATTGTTTTCTTTTATTAACCCCCGACGCAAAACGAAGTGGTGTTATAAGTTTGACGAGTGTATCTGTGTGTCTGTCTGTGGCATCGTAGCGCCCAAACAGATGAACCGATTTTGATTTAGTTTGTTTTGTTTGATAGATGTCTTCGTCGAGAGTGTTCTTAGCTTTATTTCATGAAAATCCGTTCAGCCGTTTAAATATTATCAGCTCTTTTTTGGTTATAAAAACTACGATAGAAACTTTTGTAAACTCGTAGTCCTTTGACCACGAACGGCAAAAAAATCTAAATGGCGCTTCTGCGCACTACTTACCTGTCACACTGATGCCGTCTGTTTAACGTAGTTATTAGTCAAATCATATCCGTGTTCTGTGGTCAAATCCACAGAAATATTAATAACATAGTTAAATGATATGTATTAAATGGATATTCAGTATCCTGTTACTTCATTGATATTGCAATAAATAATAGTTAAAAAAAACTAAAAAACACGTTTTTTATAGAAAACCGAACTAAAAAATAGAAAATAAATTTTAATAAATTTAAATGAAGAATATTGTTAAACATTTCAATAAATATAAATTAATAAGAGTGTGAATAAAAATAATATATTTTATTTTAAAAAAGCGCGGGGTGCTTTTAAGATATTATCAAAATGATAATCAATCTACTCATATCTGTCTATAAAATATTTATAACTATTGACACCATCCACCTCACGCTTTTTTTTAATTTTTTTTTATTCCCACTATTATTAATTTATATTTATTGAAATTTTTAACACTATTCTTAATTTAAATTTATTAAAATTTATTTTCTATTTTTTAGTTCGGTTTTCTATAATAGCGTGTTTTATAGTTTTTTTAACTATTATTTATTTTCTACTTTTTAGTAGAAAAATGGGATATATATTTTTATCAAATTAGTGTATTGTCATCGGTCTTCGATAAATCTACAAAGTTTGAACGAAATTTGGCCGTTTAAAGTGGGTCAAAATCGCGCCCAAAGAAGTCGGTTACAAACATACAAACATACAGGTGAAGCTTATAAAAAGCTAATAAAAATATGGTAAGCATGATCTAATGCTGAAACATCTCCTTGAATCTGCAGAATACTCTCAACTCCTCGTCTGAGATGTCGTGTTTAGGCTCATTGGAATGGTCGCAAGGAACAAAATTATACATAAGAGTACAAATCAGTCAGGGGTGATTTTAAATTTTTAATATAAGTATTATACGTGATATACAAGCATTTATTGGTAAACAAATTGCAAAAGCTATTGCCTTATCTTTTATCTGTATATGCCTATCTGTCAGATATTGCCATTATACATTATTTAAAAAAAAAACCGACTTCTTAACCACAAACAGGCACTCAAAAGCGAAAAATAAATTACTTAATATGATTATTATAAGCGCTACCCACTTATCTATTTGGTCGGTGCCAGCCAAGTCTATTGGATAGTAGATAGATACTACGAGTATGTATGTAGTAGTAGTAAGTAGGTAGATACATGTAGGTAGTACTTATCTACTAACAATTAGACTTGGCTGACATCGACTTCAAATAGATAAGTGGGTAGCGCTTATAATAATTATTTTAAGTAATTTATTTTTCGCTTTTGAGTGCCTGTTTGTGGTTATGAAGTCGGTTTTTTTTAAATAATTTAATTTACACTTTTCAGTGCAAAACAAGTTTTAATTAAATTACATGCATCTATAAAATTTCGTGTCTGGGCCGTTATACACTGACGGATATATAGGTACTTTGTGAAAATTTCATGTATGTACCTATTACGGTTAAGAAGATACAGATCTGTAAAGTGCGCACATATAAACACACGGACGGACGGACGGACGGACGAACGGACGGACGGACGGACGGACGAACGGACAGCAATGTCTCAGAAAGTGCACCCTAATATGACTTTGCCCAGTAGAACATTCCTGTGAAGACAAATTAATTCTCCCCACCGAGCGAGATAGAAACATATCTCGCTCACAGTTACCGTAAGAATATCTGTCAAAAACCAAAATTAACGTGAAAAAAGATGTAAAAACATTATTCAAGGTCATATTTTTTAGTCTTTAATAGTATATGCAATAGGAACCTCCATTATGTATAATCTTCTTGGGACTCTTCTTCTATAGTAACTAGTAAGTCGTCGAGATAAGTAAATGCGTCGTAATACAAATGCTGATATAATAAAAACGGCTCGGCCAATTTCGTTAAAATTTAAATGGGACTACCTGTAAAGGTACCCTTTGAAAGCAAAAAAGAATTTTCCAAATCGGTTCAGGTATCTTCGAGTAATCGGTGAACATACATAAAAAAAAAGATTACTACGAATTGAGAACCTCCTTCTTTTCTGTGAAGTCCGTTAAAATTACTATCTAAAATATGTACCTTATTTAAGCTAACATCCGAACAAGAATGTAACAAGCCAAGCCTTTTAGAAGAAGCAAGACTTTGAGAACACTCTCAATGGCCGAGATGTAACCTAGATAACGGTCTGAATAGGGATGCTTACAAAGAAAGCTTGTGTCAAAGTTTTATTAGGAGAACGCTCTGAAAACACCCGCTTGCTACGTGCCGTGCCTAACGGCCGTATTCATAAATATGTTTGACAAACGCATAGCGTTCCAAAAAAACGGGGAAGATCTTTTCCCAGCAGTAAGATTCAATAGGTTAGTTAACAAGAAATATTTTAAAAAACCGTTTTAAACACAAGCTTTAACATAACCTAGGACCAGAGTAAGTCAAGAAAAATTCAACGAGTCCAAACACGATAAGTATAACATGTGTAGTTTAGGAGTTCCTTTGCACACCTTCCAGCACCATCATCAGATCTGCTGACCTGATGATGGTGCTGGAAGGTGGCCAAAGGTTCTTCATGTCATCATAATATTGTATTGTCACACGATTTATGCATGTATGTACAATTTCAGCTCAATCGAACCCCTGGAAGTCGCTCTAAAATCAATCTCAAGTTTTGTGACGGACAAATAAATTCCATGATGTAGAGAGAAAGCTTGAAAAAAATAGCGTTCCACAAGTAATGCTGATAATGTCTTGGCTTGAGTGACTTTATATGTTCGCGAGCACTGTGAGCATTCATAGTATTGTTGTGAATACGGAGGTAAAAATATCAATAGTTACTTTTAACTTCGGTGCATATTTTTATTTTGCAAAGAATAAATAAAGAGTTATGTTTTTGGAGTCTAGTAGTATGTACGGTTGTATCCACCGTAGCATTTATTAGCGCATTACTTATGCAATTATATATTTAGGCTACATAATTTTTACCGACTTCAAAATGAAGGATGTTCTCAGTTCGTACAGATGCACAGATACACACGTCGAACTTATAACACGTCTTTTTGTGTTGGGGACATTTTTTGCGTTAAAAATAAATATCTCCGCTGTCAAGTGATGCGTTGACCAATAAATGCCAGTAATATATTTTTTATTTGATTTTCCTTTTAAACATTAAGTAAGATAGATAGATTATCATCAGCAAATCTAACTTTTGATATAAAATAAACTCATCATAATGATTAAAATGTAGGTTTCAAATTTAAATCATTAATACTTTAATTATTTAATCAATTTCGTGTGTTGGCAAAAATATCCGAATGGATCCTATGTACACACATCGGACAGTAATTGGTAACCGAGTCGTATTGGTTAAATTACCAATTGCCCACAAACTACGAAGCTTACAGAAATCAGAGTAATTACAGTATTCGCGTTATGTGGCGAAAACACGTATGACCTGTTATCCAACTTGCATGCACTGACGTAGTATATGCGTACGCATGTTTTGACAAATAAATGATCGCTATCTTTATCTTAGTATACGATTTTGACGATCAAAGGCATAGTGGCAGATTTGCTCCTTGATTGGTGATATGCTACTTTTTGATAGTAAGTCAGGTGGAACATCGATATAATGCTCGTACCACCTGTGGTAAAATTTTAATTTGGTGTATTTTGTAATATAAGAATACTAATCTTGTTTTATAGAAATGTTATTTCTGCCAAATATATTCCTGCTTTCTGCAAAATTTTTGGTTCATATTATCATTTTACTAGTGCGAAAGCGTAATAGATACACGCTCGTAGCGTAGCACATAATGTGTCCCCGTAATTGGCATAGCTACGCTGCCGTAGATATTACTATGTCGTAGCAACGTCTACAATAAATTGCTAGCGCTGAATTATATTCGCACATTCCTATGCAGTTTTAAAGCTGATGCAAATAATTTGTAAAATATCCTATTGAAAAAAGTCTAAGAAAACTTAACAAGTCAAAACAAGTCGAAAGCTCTGTGGCGTGTCTAGGGAGAGGCCTATGTCCAAAAGTTGACTAATACCTGCAAGTTATGATGATGATGATCATGATTATATCATATAATATCTAGGCGAACGTATCACGACCAGATCAGAGGCGTTTTAAAGAAAGGCCAAGTCAAAAACCGGCGAGCATGTATGAAGGCGCTCATGAAAGTGTAAGAAGCGAAAGAGGTGTGTCAGGATCGTAGCATGTGGAAAGAAGTAGTCTCTGCCTACCCCAACGGGAATAATTTAAGATCGTTTACAAAAAGAAAAAGAAAAAAAAACTGGCCAAGTGCGAGTCAGCATCGCGTCTCTTATCGCACACTTAGGGAGGGTTCCGTACAATACGAAACATAACAGAGTTTCAACCTCATATATTTGATTAATTGATATTACCAAGAATATTTGGTTTGATCGCGATCTAGAAAGACGGGGCTCGTTTACTAGCGTCATCTATGTCATTTTGCCGAAACTAATTAGATGGCGTTTAAAAACACGTTTTTTGTATGGGGACCCCATTTAATTTTTAACTTTATTTTGTTTTTAGTATTTGTTGTTCTAGCGGCAGCAGAAATACACCATCTGTGAAAATTTCAACTGTCTAACTGTCATGGTTAATGAGCTATAGCCTGGTGACAGACGGACAGACAGACAGACAGACAGAAAGACAGACAGATAGACAGACAGACAGACGGACAGCGGAGTCTTAGTAATAGGGTCCCGTTTTAGCCTTTGGGTACGAGTACGGGTAACCCTAAAAAAACCGACTTCACATGCCTCGATAGTCAAAATAGCCAGTAGTCACGTCGTCAAGATATACAAATGCATATGTCGTCAAGATATGTAATGTGTTTGAGATGTTTATCTCTATATCTCCGGGGATAATTATCATACCTTGATAAAATTTAAATGGGACCAATCAGAAGGCATAATCTCTCAAACGAAACAATAATTTTTGAAATCGGTCAAGATTTGACGGAGATTCTGAGGTAACAAACACAAAAAAATACAGTCGTATTGAGAACCTCCTCCTTTTTTGTGAAGTCGGTTAAAAAGGCGTGATTTTATATGTGTTTGATTATGATGAAACAACTCAGTGGCTTTATGTTCTTCAAGCACCGCTTACTGACGATAAGATGTCGACGTCAGCGTAGGTATCAATAACTCCAACTCTAATGCATGAAATATTTTTTTTCCTTCCTGCTCTAAGCGTAACATTGGAAACATAGATATGCACCGCGGCTAGAACCTCACAACATCTCGTAAAATAAACATTTACATGTAATATTTACGTAAATAAGCCGATATTTACAAATCACGCATATATTTGGTCATTATAATAACGCCGATGGGTATTCGATTCCTCTGCGGTATAATTAATCGGCAAGTCCGTTCGACCGTCGAATAAGCGATATTCCATCATTTCCATACGAATAATTTCGGTATAATATAGAACGAATCGGCACTGCGTGAATATAGTGTTGTTTGTGGAGATTTCAGTTATTTAATGGTCGTATTGGTTTCAAAGGATACGAAAATCAATACCTACTTGATATTAACAACGACTATTATATAACTATTATATACATTATAACAACTCGAATTATCTCCTAAGCTGTTTGTATATTTGAACTGATCAATTTGGGTAAAATTTTGCACACGAAAAGTCAGGGTAGAAAAGGACACATAACACCTTTTCAAACAACTTCCAAAACGAAGAAGGGTCTCAATTCGTCTGTATGTTTTTCTCTGCATTTTATATTATAATTTTTTTTACTATTATATAATGTCAACAATTAAGATTAAAAACTAAAAAAACCGACTTCCATGCATGCCCCTTTAGTCGCTAGTTTGAGACGTTTATCGTCATATCTCTGGAGATACTTATCAGATCTCAATGAAATTACAATGGGACCACCTCGGAAACGTACCCTACCGATTAAAAATAGAATCATTCGAATCGTTTCACAATTGACGGAGTAATCGCGTAACATACACATAAAAAAACATACAGATTAATTTAGAACCTCTTTTTTGTAAGTCAGTTGAAAATAGTTCCGAGTATGAAGTGTTTATTTCCAAATCTCTGGAGATACTCAGGAAATCATATCTCGATTAAATTTAAATGGCACTACCTGGTAAGTATCCTTTCAAACAATAAAATATTTTTTTAAATCGTTCAAAATGTATTTGAGTAAATTTTATAAAAAAATATTCTGACTAACTGAGAACCTCCTCCTTCTTTTGAAGTCGCTTAATAAAGTCAGCAAATAAATTCATCAACAAAGTTATCAAGGCCCCAGGTATCAAATGCGTGAATTCCCCAATTCATATTTGCCGGTTCACAGGCTCACAGATTAATTACACGACCGTGGAGAATGCCGCGATATTTCAATATTTTCATGTACGCTGTTGATATCGAAATATTGTTTCGATGAAAAATTTATTTGTTCACTCGATATTATTTGTTGATACAAACTCTGTTGAAACGACTCATTATGTTTTATTGTAAGGTTGGAAATATTGTTAGTAAGTTGTTCTTTGAATATACTTAAGAGGGAACGCGGGGTGCACTTTTCCATACAAATGTATTCGTACGTTTCCTCCCTGGAAAATGCTTCTAGAGCAAAATTTGTTTCTACAAAAAATCAAGGTCTGCTGTCAAGGTCTATCATTTACTTTTTTTGACCAACCAAAATGATAGCCCGCATACTGCTACAGCAGACCATGATTTATTGTAAAAACATTTTTTTTCTCTAGAATCTTTTTCCAGGGAGGAAACGGGGAAATACATTTGTATGAAAAAGTGCACCCCGCGTTCCCTCTTAATTATATTTGAAAAATGTGCAGCTATCGAATATAAAAATGAACAAAGACGGCCGTTTAAAATTTTGAATATTGAAATCGTCAGCAGACGTCAATGTTCTAAAATAAAGAAAACTAGGCTGTGCCGTGCGGCTTCGACCGCGTTTCGACCGTGTACCTACACACAATCTGTCGCCTTTATTGGTAGGGAGTGAGTAGTACGAGCTAGTGCCTGCTATAATAATCTTGGCAAGTCATTTTGGTAAAATGTTTGTAGCAACCCAATTCTTCATGTATCACTATCAGTACTTAATAAAAAAAGTCCCCCGGCGCGTCTGTCTGTCTGTTTGCTATAAACTCAAAAACTACTGAACGGATTTTCATGCAGTTTTCACCATGAGACAGGATTTATTTAACTACGTTTACGTGTATAATTCGTTAAGGTTTTTAGTAAATTAGTTGAAATATGACGATGATTGTTGAAGAGGTTAACATACTCGACGAAACATACAGATGCAGACATATATGTACTACCCGTGCGAAGCCGGAGCAGGTTGCTAGTGAAGAAATTAAATCAAAACAATAAGGTACTATTATACTGCCACTCGATATTTGAAGTGTTCTTCTTTTCCCGGATCTTTTCTAATACCTAACAAATTAGTACAGCCCCCCAACAAAATTCAACGTCTACATACTAAACCACTATTTGTCCGACACAAACTTGCGAAGCGAACTGTATGTGACGTCATCATACTCAGTAATTGCCGAAGTTTTAACGAGAGACTCCAAGTTGTGAATTTCGACATTATAAGATGCACTTTGACATATTACAGAAGTTGACTAGTAACTAGTTGGAACTTTGTTCCTATGAGAGTTTTTAAATAGAGACTGTAATATTTCTAATGAAAGTGTTTAGGGAACGTTCTTTATTTTAATGAATGCTAATTATTTAATGATGAAGCTAAAATATTAGAAAGGAATTTTTCATTTTATATCTCAACTCACCCCCGCTTCGTACGGGTAGAGCTTTGTTGAGAGCATCTGAGGTTTGTTGTGTCAAGTATGAATTAACGTCTTCAACAATCATTGTCATATTTCAACCTATTTACACAAAATCTTCAGGAATTATACAGTTCAACCTTCCTGATGAATCACTTTGTCTATTGGTGACAACTGCATGAAAATTCGTTCAGTAGTTTTTGAGTTTACCGCGAACAGACAGACAGACTGACGCGGCAGGGGACTTGGTTTTATAATAAGTAGTTATAGTGATACGTAATTTGATATTAGAATATATTTCACACGAAGATAGATAATTAAAAAGATCTGACATTAAAATAACAATAATAATATGAGAAGGATAAAACTATACAATCAGTAGTATGAGTGAGCGAGACGGACAACATTTTTTTTAATCCTTATCGCGTATGCGATTTTATTGTTTGCCACCAGCTCTGCCCCCAGCTCTAGCGGCGCCCATTGGCTTTCACCCGGTGTAATATATAACCCGACCAAATGACGTTGTTAATTATATCACATGGCTGGCATATGTATCACGTGTTCATCATTTTAGACGGGTTATATCTCTATAGCTATTTCATCGTATACGCCAAATTCTTCTCCATTTAATTTTCCCTCCACGATTTCACACATTGCCAATTGTCACTTGGCAGCCTTATATTGTTGTTGTTCAAGTTTATGGAATAATTGGATGCTATATTAATATCGGTTTTGTTTTGTTCCAGCCATCGCCTTAACAACTGCCATCGGGAACAAACTGAAATCTCACATGGGTACTGTAAGAGTAAGGTATGTATTTATAACTGGTGCTGATATAACATATATATATTTATATATATATATTTCTAGAGCAGTATTCGCCAAGCTTCAAAATTCGACTCAAAACCTATTTTTCAATCCTCTGATTATTATATTCCTTATATTTATATACTTATAATTTCCATTACATTATATTCCCATTGTTGGAAACAGAGAGCTGAAGATCGAGCTCAGTGGCGTGCCATGGTTGAGGCCTATGCCCAGCAGTAGACGGAGATAGGCTGATGATGATGATGATATTCCCATTCTAAGCCTAGTGTGCTTACCATCTTCGACCGCATCATCACTTACCAACAGGTAAGGTAGTGGTCAAACCTTTAAGGTAGATTTATCTACATTTATCGTAAAGTTCTGATTAGGAATTAAAAATAGGAGTTTAATGAATATACGTATTTTATGCATGTACAACTAAGCTGAAACAAAAAAGTTTTACTATCATACAGATTTTTTAACAAACTAATGCTATATAATAACCTTTTTCTGTTAAACTAGACTTTGAATAGATGAAAGAGTTTTTGATTTCATTTTTATCATTGTATGAACGATGTTCCGCTTGATTTGCTACCAAAATTTAGTATTTTACTTATTTCACCTGAGTTGGTAAGTGATGATGCGGTCGAAGATGGTAAGCACGCTAGGCCTAGAATGAGAACTGGCTCTCAAGGATAGCTGCCGGAACACATTAGATGTTTGGTGACAGATTTTCTAACTTGAGGGTGGTAGCTGGCCAGGCGGACACTAGATAGTGTCCGCCTGGCGTTGGTCGTTGGTTTCTTCACGATGATTTCCTTTACCGGAGGGCCACTGTGAGAAGCGCGTGTTAGGTTACTCACAGATAACAAGATGGGTGGTAGCCGGTAGTCTAGTAATCTACCATAAACTTAATATGTCTGGAGCTAAATATTCACTTGGAACTACTTCCAAAACTACCTGCCTATACTTCAGCTAATAGGTAGGACTTATTTATAAAATATAAAAGTCAGGACATCACCGAGAAAGCATTTTATTTGTACCTTCATCATTATAACAACAGTTTATGTACCATCAGGAGACTCAGGACCATTATAATAGACAATAGAACAAAGAGAACAGCAATATACCCATAAGTATTTAATGTTAAGTCACAAGGCTTTATAACAAATTTCAACAAGACATAACACATGAAAATCACTACCGGTTTAGACAATTTATACAAAATATTATGGGGTTTCCCCCAAAAGGCCTCCACCACCCCTCATAGCCTTTCCTTACCACCCTCAACGAAGCTAAAACACTATCATCACCATTCCTAGGTGAAACCATCATTACTATAAACATATCCTAGAAAACCACATTCTAGCCATAATTATTCTATACATTTTGTAATACAAATACTTAGCTTCATTGAATTGGACAGCACTTTGTCATCTGAACGATATTCCCAACAGAGTAAAGGTGACGATGTTAGCCCGAAGGCTGCTCGAGCAAAAGTGTGTCAATAAACGTTTCTACCGCCCTTTTAAAGCATCAGTCAAACAGAAAACCAAGATGGCGGCTCTGACACATCTTGTAAGGTTTATATTACCCTCAAATGTATAGATCACAGTATTAATACCCTTATTTGAAGCAATATTAATAATTTATAAATTAAATCATCAAACATTGGAAATATGTCGTAAATCTGTATGTACTATGAAAATAATCTAACACGCGCATAAATGTTTCGATATAAAAATCCATTGGTGCACGGCGGGGTTTGAACTCGGTACCATGGCATCAAAGCCGACCGTTCTCCCGATTATGCCACTGGGCCCTCAAAACATCATCATCAAACAGTATTGAGTACAATAGTCGGTAGTAGCTTACCACCATCAGGGAGAAAATCTACGGCCATAACCTTACAGTGTTCCGGCAGCACACAGCCCTTGAGAGTCAGAACATTCTAGACCTTGCGTTATCACCATCTTCGATCACATCATCGCTTACCACCATGGAAGATAGTGTTCAAACGCTAGCCTGAACTTCATAAACAATAATAATTTAAGATCGTATAAAAAACTAAAAGAACCGACTTCAAACGTCGCGCTAGTCAAAGTAGCCAGTAGACGTAGTAACTATTATATAATCTGTGCCAGTAATTGGTATGTCAAGTATGTAAATGTATCGTAATACAAATGTTGATTTATTATGAACGGCTCGACCGATTTCGTTAAAATTTAAATAGGACCACCTGGGAAGGGTTCCCTTTGAAACAAAAAAGAATTTTCCAAATCTGTTCAGTCATCTCCGATGAACATAAATTAAAATAAAACTGGCCAAGTGCGAGTCAGACTTTTGTCCCGCACACGGAGGGTTCCGAACGCCATCTATCGAATTTCTAACGAACTTCTAACATTAACTAAGTAAACTTTAACACAAAGGTAGAATAGTATTATATAGAAGTAATAGTAATAGTAGTAATACAGATAAGATAAAGATATTTTATTTGCATAAAACATGCGTATAACAAAAAGTTGTGACAAAATATTCAAACGATCGTCATGTTTTGCCTTAACAGGCGTGCAAACTTTGCAGATGGCGCTGCTTTACTCACTACATATAATCCAAATTTAAATACATATTACACTGGTAATTCTTATAAACTAAATTGAATTATAAAATTAAAAGAATACAGCACAATGTCATGAAAATAATAATAATGATTATAATTTGTCACTTAAAAATTCGTCAATACCATAATAACATTTCTGAATTAAAAATTGTTTTAGCCTATTTTTAAACATAATATTGTCCATATCTTTTAAAGATTTAGGAATTTTATTGAAGACTGTTAGCGCCATACCAATTACACTTTTAAATAGTAATTGTAGTAATTAATATTACTAAATATCTGGTTGACCGAGCTTTGCTCGGTATTTTTTGCCACTTAAACAGACAAATATGACTCTTCCCGACATCTATTGACGAATAATAATACTATTTTTTTAATTGAGAGCAACTAACTGCTTTACTGAAACAGTACTTCTACTCGCCAATAGATGTCGGGATGAGTCATATTTTAAGTTGATTATCAATAAAGTTGATTATTGAAAACAAAAATAAAACAACATTTTCTGAAAATGACTCCTAGCTAGATCGATTTATCGCCCCCGAAATCCCCTGTAGGTATACTAAATTTTATTTAATCGTTGGAGCCGCTTCCGATATTCAGATTAAGGTAAAAACGATAGCGCGCCACCTTTGATGCTAGATAGGTGGCGCTGCGTTATCGTAAAAAACTTTTTTTAAACTTTTCTTTAATTTTTAACTTTGTTCTGTTTTTAGTATTTGTTGTTATAGCGGCAACAGAAATACATCATCTGTGAAAATTTCAACCGTCTAACTATCACGGTTCATGAGATACAGCCTGGTGACAGACGGACAGACAGACAGACAGACAGACAGACAGACAGACAGACAGACAGACAGACAGACAGACAGACAGACAGACAGACAGACGGACAGCGGAGTCTCAGTAATAGGGTTCCGTTGGTACCCTTTGGGTTCGGAACCCTAAAAAGGGTCCACGAAACCTCCTCCTTTTTTGTTAAGTCGGTTAACAAAATATATAGTGTGTAAATTATTCAAAAAAAACTGACTTCATATCCACAAACAGGCACTCAAAAGCGAAAAATAAATTACCTACTACTTATTGCTACTTACCCACTTATCTATTTGAAGTCGGTGCCAGCCAAGTGTAATAGGTAGTAGATAGATATGTACCCATATGTATCTACCTACTTACTACTACTACATACATAGTATCTATATACTATCCAATAGACTTGTTTCTTTTAGTTTTTTAGGGTTCCGTAGTCCTAACAAGGAACCCTTATAGTTTCGTCATGTCCGTCTGTCTGTCTGTCTGTCTGTCCGAGGTTTTGCTAAGAGACCGTGAATACTAGAAAGCTGTAATTTTGTGGGGGTATGTATATATATTACGCCGACAAAGTGCTGAAATAAAATTGTCAAAAATAATCAAAATATTTAAAAAATCCATATTTTTGGGGTATCATGGAATAGTTCTTTTTAAATGATGATTCGATTTAATGCTCCATTTATGAAATAGCAAATTTATGTTCCAGTAGCGCTCCCCCCCCCCCCTAGAAAAGCAAAACTGCTGGCTTGAAAAATCCGTAAAAATTCGCGATAATAGCGCATTTTATGATAATATTTTATGACCTTGAGATAACTTAATTTAGCAGTATAGTCATTGAACTTGGATGACATCTTAGAATACATCCTTTAAAGTGACAAAGACGGAGTACCTAGTTGCTTGTTTATAACGGGTAAAGACTTGCATTGAATAACAGGCTACTACGGAATCCTACACTGCGCGTGGCCTGACACGCACTTGGCCGTTTATTTAGCTTTTTTTAGTTCTTTAGTTTTCAAAAGTATATGCAATAGCAACCTCCATTGTGTATAATCTTCTTGTGACTCTTCTTCTAAAAACAGTACATTCTCCTATGTTTTAGGTATTTATCTCCATATCTCTGGAGATACTAATCAGATCTCGATGAAATTACTATGGGACTCGGAAACGTACCCTACCCATTAAAAAAAGAATCATTTGATCCGTTCACAATTTACGGAGTAATCGCGTAACATACACACAAAAAAAAACATACAGACGAATTGAGTACCTCCTCCTTTTTTGTGAAGTCGGTTAATAATATAGTTTTATTTCTTTCACAAATAATATCGGAACACTCGATCAAATAACGTTGCTATTATTGAAATAGTTTCGAGTTTAACTTCGCGTTTAGTCAACTATTTGACTTTGTACTGAACTATTTAACTTACTGAACCATTTAACGCGTTATGGGATTAATTAAAGTTAAATAGAAGGGATGTGAAGGGTTAAAGCTGGATAGAATTTGTGTTTATGAAGTTGTTTATATTATAATAATTATTTTTTTGTTATTCGAGACTTGGTCTGTGTCTGACAGGTACTTTTATCCCCATTTTAGGGGTCTAAAAGTCGTTTTATTGTTTGTTTTTTTTCAGTTTTATTATGGCTCCACACAGTGTATTTAGCCAGTGTCAAGTATTGAAATTCTTCAAGTTTTTAGGAACTTTAGTCGTGGAGATGGGTCAAAGTTACTTTTCAGGTCAGTTTTCAAGTAAAAGTCTAGTCTAAGTCATAACTTCAGTAAAGATGTGGTGTTTACTAAAGATTTTCAGTGGAATTTTGGTGGGTTTCATTTAGAATAATATTTTAGCTATAACTGTCAAAATTAGTGTTCAGATTTTTAAAAACAAAACATAGTGATATTAACGCATTGTCAAAACTGCTGGAGATAAAGCTTGACCCTGCAGTGTGAATGTTTTTATGCAACGTATGCGAGCAATTACAAGGGATTTTAAGACATTAAAGGTACGGACACACCGCAGCGTCCTGCGTGCGTGACCTAGGCGGCGATCAGATAGCGCAGTAGTATTAATACCGACTGGTTCACACCAAACGCGATCAGACAACAATTGAAAAGTACTGAGATCGCTCCCGTAGATCGCAGGACGCCGCGGTGTGTTCGTACCTTAAAAGTACGGCCACACCGCGGCTCAATTGTTTTCTGATCGCGTTTGCACACCAAACGTTTGGTATGAACCAGTCGTGGGTGCAAATACTACTGCGCTATCTGATCGCCGCCTAGATCACGCACGCAGGACGCTACGGTGTGTCCTTAATAGCCTAGAAAGTTTAATGTGGGATAAACGTTTCAAAGAAACATTATATTTTTATATCATATACATAAGTGTTTTACCACTATCTCACCTGGTGGTAAGCGATGATGTAGTCGAAGATGGTGATCCCGCTCAGGCCTAAAATGCTCTGATTCTCAAGGGCCGAGTGCTGCTGGAACACCGAAAAGTTTGATAGCAAGTCAGGTGGAACATGAACATGTGTTGGAAAATGTTCCTACCACTGTACTAACTACACACTAATATACTTATAACTATATTGAAATGCCTTCAATGAATTACTACAACATTTCAGATGTTATCGCTTACCATCAGACGAGTGTCTTACATTTTCCTTATACTCTATCACAAACAAAAATGCCATTGTGACTAGAGTTTATTATAAGCCCATAGATTTACTTGATGAGATTTTATGATACAGCAAACATTTTTAGGAATCACTAGTGTATATCACATAAATTCAGATGTAACAAAACAGTGTGGGATAACATCCTGTCTTCCCAAGGCTTTACAAAAGGATTTTCTGTAGAAATGGAGACAACTCTGAAATTACTACTGATTCATATTAACAATAGACAATAATACAAGTGAGGGGAACGGGTCTGTAATCTACCGGCATATAGGGGTGATACTATGAGTTTTTCATGAAAACCTTTTTTTATTTCTGCGTTTGACCACTACCTCGCCTGGCAAGGGAAGACGTGGCCGAAGATGGTGAACTTGCTAGGCCAAGATTGGTCTGACTCTCAAGGGATGTGTTCTGCCGAAATAACGTAAGGTTATGGCTTAAGATTTTTTCCTTGATGGTGGTAAGCTATTTTTTGGCAGCAAATAGTCTTACCAACCGATACCAAATAGTCTACGCAGTCCTCTCCGCCTTCGCAAGACAAACCTGTAGACACCAGGTTCGACCTCCTACGACCAAGGAAGGCGAGTAATCACTAAAACTTATAACCCTATTTTAATCCAAAGTCTACATAGGTAAGCCTACATAGGTAAGACTATTGGAAATTCAAAAACATTGAAAGACAAGCACAAGAAAGGTGAAAGGGTCGGGCTTAATGTGTAATGTTCGCACATAACCACTAGTAACATGTATCACACTTCCTATAGCAACTTGACACAAAGGATTGAGACAGAACTCCAAAATTACTACAGACAATAATTCTGAATAACAATAGGACAAAACAACAAGTAGAGGGGAAGTGACGTCTGTAACCTAGCTAAGTGTTGGGGGGTACTATTTGTTCTCGAACTAGTTTTCAACTGATTTCCAAAAAGAAGGAGGTTTTCAATTCGTCTGTACGTTTATTTTCAACCAACTTCAAAAAAAAAGGAGGTTCACAATTCGTCTGTGTTTTTTTTGTGTGTATGTTACGCGATTACTCAGTCAATTGTGAACCGATGCGAATGATTATTTTAGTAGGTAGGGTACGTTTTCGAGGTGATCCCATTGTAATTTCATTGAGATCTGATTAGTATCTCCAGAGACATATCTCTGGAAAAGAGACATATCGCGGTAAACGTCTCAAACTTGCTACGGAAATTGACTCGCGGGGCATTGAAGTCGGTTGTTTTTAGTTTTTAAACTATCTTAATTATTTGTATGTATGTTACGCGATTACTCCGTCAATTGTTAACCATTTAAATGATTATTTTTTTAATCGATAAGGTACGTTTCCTAGGTGGTCCCGTTGTAATTTCATCGAGATCTGATAAGTACCTCCATATACGATAAGACGATAAACGTCTCAAACTTGCTACTGAAACTGACTCGCGCGGCATGGAAGTCGGTTGTTTTCGTTTTTATACTATCTTAATTATCGTTGTCGTTGATCGATTCTAGACATGCCTGCTAGGCATGTCTAGAATAGGAACTGGCTCTCAAGGACAGCTGCCGGAACACATTAGATGTTTTGACGATAGCTTTTCCAACTTGAGTGTGGCAGCTAGCGAGGCGAATACTAAACAGTGATTGTCCTATCACCAGTTAGCGTTTGACTACTATCTCACCTGTTGGTAAGTGACGATTTGGTCGAGGATCGTAGCGCGCTATGTCTAGAATCGAAATTCACTCTCAAGGACAGCTGCCGGAACACATTACTATTTGGCGACAGATTTTTCAACTTGAGTGGTAGCTAGCCCGGAGATCACTAGACTGTGTCTGACTTGCTACCAAAAAGAAGCTTACCATTAAGGAGAAAATCTGCCGCCATAACCCTACGGTATTCCGGCAGCACACAGCCCTGAGAGTCAGAGTATTCCCAGGCCTAGCGTGTTCACCATCTTCAACCATGTCGACGCTTACTACAAAGCGAGATAATGGTCAAACGCTAGCCTATAAGATCCTAATGAAACTCACACTAGGTACTCAAAACATACCTACCTTGTTTTATCATTAAAATAAATATACAATGATATACAAAAATCATTCTTCTACCGTTTAAGCAGCATATATTATATTTATAATCATCAAAGTGTTTCCATTACCCTGTAACTCCCCACTAAATACATTATTAAGGATTTATCTTCGAGTTACCGCGGTAACAGCTCCCACAAGGCTGTATAAAAGAAACCACCAAGTATTTTATTGCGCAATAAAACCTGTGATACATTAGCTACTTATACGGGGAAAATAACACAGACTAACCTGACATAGATGCCGCGTGATTCCTCATGCAGCACGGATACGTACTGCTTGATAGTGATAAATTAGCGTAAGCGTAAGTAGTAAGTTAAATCTTACATAGTTTACTGAATAAATAATAGCTCGAGGTATGGTGTCACACAAACAGCCACGGAGAGTAACTTTCTTGGTATTAAATTAGTAGGTTGTGAGATGTAAATCATTCTGTTTTTTGTGTTGTTTAAATTTTAAATTATAATTTAGACCGTTGTTCACACGTCGCATCGTGTAAGTAACGTATTAGTATTATAAGGCGATGAAAATAATAAACTGATGAGATAATACTTAAGTATTAGAATGTATAAAAATAACGCGAAATACTCACAAGTATCCTCATGAGAGAAAAATTTAAGAGCTTGCACTAATAATATGTGTGACGCGTTTTCGTTGTTATACATGCGACATACATAGAAGGCATATCTATGGTAAGTATCATATTGTTGCAAAGCGGAATTAAAATGTGCGATTAGACCATTAGTTTAGATTATAAGGGTTGAAATTATTATATTGTTTGTTAAATACTTGAGCTATATTTGAATAACAATCATAAATATAGAAAATAATTGCCTTTTAGGATTGTTCGCTTGGTTTACTTATACCCCTGCTAGGCTATTCTGTAAGTTATCTCGACAGCGGAATCCGCGGTCTGATTCGAATTTCGTATTACGAAATTCAACCGTATTACGAACGTGATACGATTAAATTTCGTAGTACGAAATTCGAATAGTCCTACTGAATATATAATAGTTACTGCCTAACTATACATACAGGACGAGATGTAAATGACACTACATATTAGACCACTATCTCGCCCTGTAGGACTGTTCTGTAAGCTATCTCGGAAGCGGAATCCGCGGTGAGATTTGAATTTCCTATTACGAAATTCAACCGTATTACGATCGTGTTACGATTGAATTTTGTAGTACAAAAATTGAATCTCACCGCTGATTCAGCTTCCGAGATATCATACAGAATAGCCCAACTGGTCGATAGTAATGATGTGGCATTTTTGACCGATTATTTTTGACAGATTTTCAGTTCGACCGCCTTAGAAGGTGGTCTCCCTTGTCTCCACCACATGAGTTGCTCGAAAGTTAGTTTGAAACACAGAAATAGGAATATTATTCCTATTTCTGTGGTTTGAAAGGAGAAAAATATTTGAGAACAGACTATGTTAAAAGGAATTAGTTAAAAATTGGAAGTTTATATCACACATATACATAATATCATCTAGTATTAGAAAAAGTGCTTAATTAGAAGTACATATTTTGTACAATGTTGCATACAGTCAAATACCGAATTACTTTCGAGCTTCGATCGAGTTTCAATGGTACCGTTCAGGACCCTTATGTACCCACAGAGGGTTTTATAGTACAATAAAACGAGTGACGTACAGCTACTCAAGTACAAGTACCCGGGATTCCCGGAAAAAATAATGCCGCGTTTATTCAAGTGGTTTCCCGGGATTCCGGGATTCTTTGTGATGCCACCTGCGAGCTTTGTCTGGTGGTTAATGATGATATTTATGAGATTTCGTTAGATCTTTTTTGTGTGCTTTTGATTATGGTTAGAGACTTGGTCTGAAGAGTGAATTCATTTTTAAGGTTTAATGTGATAGCTCGAGGTCAGCTAAGCGCCAATAGATGGTGCTGATGCTCATATTTGAAGTAATTTATTTTTTATTTCTTCAGTTCAAAGGATTAGAAATGAAAATCCCAGTTACACTTGACTATAAATCTTGGTATATTTGATCAGTTGGTATAGTGTTTAGAGGCGCTGGCCACGAAAACGAAGGAACCGTAGGTTTGAGGTTTGAGAGTAAGTTTGATGTGTTTATATATGAAGCTATCCCTGGAGATACTCATCAAATCTCGATAATTTTTACTTTGTGACCGAATGAAAAGTATACCTTTCCAAACAGAAAATAATTTTCGAAATCAATTTATAAATCTCGATCTCGATCGGTTAATAAATTACGTTAGAGGTAATTGTTTTTTAGGTTAGAGGTATTTGTTACCTCTTTTAAAAATAAACTATAAAAGAGGTAACAAAAATAAATAAAAAATTTGAACTTCCTCCCTTTTCGAAGTCGGATATAAAAAAAATAATTTCACGGTTAAATAGCCAACGAATCAATACTGCGTAGTGCAGATTATAAGGAAGTCCTTCAACAAAAAATATGATAAAAAAGAATTTTCCGTTACAATCTAGAACATTAAACATATCTTTTTAATCTTAACCTTTTGTAAGCCTTCATTTTATTTTCTTCGTCATCTCGAATTAAAACTATAAAGGTCCTTTCTTAAGGTCGGTAATTGTCGCAACCCTTATAAATCTCTTCAAAGGGCGCAAGGGTTAAGCTTTTCCGAGTCAATGAATTTCCCGATAAGTTATTTGCGGATCTCTTCCCTTTCAAATTAAATTTAAAATTGGATTGAATGTTGCTTGATTGGCAATTTTGTAGATTAGTACATACTAAATCCGCAACATTCATTGCCAACAACCAGTCACCAATTTACATAAAATAGTTTTAATTTGATTTAGTATTTGTGTGTCTGTGGCATATCGTATAACTGCTAATCGGAAAAATATTATTATTTAAATATTCATTCAGCATATTTTGGTTTGAAGGATGTCTGGAAGCGCTCACTAAGAGTGATAAGACCGAAGAGTGATTGAAACAAAAATCACCTGTTTTAGTTATAAATTTTACTTATAAAGTGTTTTTATCTCATTATCTTATCTTGACTGGCAGTGTTCATAGCCATGATTCAAGAACATATTTTATCCGTTTAATGATTGTCAGCTCTTTTTTTTTAATATCTTAAAGGTTGGTGTTTGACCACTATCTCGCCTGATGGTAAGCAATGATGTGGTCGAGGATGGTGAACACGCTGGGCCTAGAATACCAATAATTTTCTAGTGGTATGAGGGAATAAGATATACTTTTACAGGTCTGATCAATTAGAAATGTTGTATTACTTGTAGTTAATTATTATGATCTGATGCTGAAGCTCCTGTATCTGCAGGTAACCTAACAAAGTAGTAAGTGGGTGAAGACTTACAGTCAGGGTTCCTAAATGTTTCATTTAATTTTTATTAATATTATCTGCCTATATTAGCCCACAGCTGGACATAAGCCTCTTCTCTAGCACGCCACTGAGCTCAATCTTCAGCTGTCCTTTTCCAACAGTTTAAGGCTGGGTTTCACCATCTTACTTTAACTCTAACAAACGTCAAAAATCATATAAAACACCGGTTAATAGTTATATTAACGGTTAAAGTAAGATGGTGCAACTCAGCCTTAGTTTTATATAGCCTGAAAACTACATTTGTACAAATGTTAGCGGTACTGAATTCCATATCGCCAACATTATTATTACGGAAAAAAAATATGAAGAATTAAATTATAATAGATTTTTTATGATCAGTCATAAAAAGAGACGTTTCTAGAATTTGAACTCAGCAGTTTTTGAATATTGTATTCTAATTTCACTCCAATTATCCCAAAAATACTTACAACGTGCTAAAAATGTAATACAATACTTAGTAATATACGAATCTCTGGCTCATTTATATTGACCGTCGAATACAGAAGCTGTGGAGATCTTATATTAACATAATTAAGACTTCCATGCCCCGCGAGTCAATTTCAGTAGCAAGTTTGAGACGTTTATCGTCATATCTCTGGAGATACTTATCAGATCTTGATGGAATTACAATGGGACCACTTCGGAAATGACCCTACAAATTAAAAAAAGAATTCACAATTGAGTCGCAATTGACGGAGTAATCGCGTAACACATATACAAAAAATAAACATACAGACGAATTGAGAATCTCCTTCTTTTTGGAAGTCGGTTACAAATAGTGATTTTCAACTTTTATGTGTAAGCCATAGCTTAGACCTTTGACCACTAGTAAAACGTTGCCACCGTGGCTTGAAATGCTTATCGAGCAAAAGCTTGTTTCCAATCAGTTCATTTCATTCTGACTTAAAGTTTATCGCTAGCCAGTATAGAAAACCGATAGCGATAATTGTAAAATCATAATAAAATATAAAAAAATAAGAGCAGAATGTTATTTTCTGTCTGTCACCCTAATTAGAATTTTTCGTGTGATGGGCCCATCATCTAAATAAATAAATAAATAATTATTTATTGACTTTAATGTGCCTTATAAACTTAAGATAGGTGATTATGTACTTAGTGACTATTTATACACTACAAGTTTGTTGGTGTCCGTAGAAGTTATAAAACTGTGTTACAGACACCATCGCCCTCCGTTAGATAGCTATAACATAATGTACCATCGCGTACAGTTGTGCGTATCCAGTTTCAAAACATTTTCGGTTGCAAGTGTCGATTATTTTTCTAACCAATCAGATGAGCCAAAACAAAAAAAATAATCTTACCAATCAGAAGAGCCTAAACCAAAAACAAAACATAATTTTTGGCTTTGTCCCTTCTTGTCATTGGTCAACAATGTCAACATAGACAGAAGCGAGATGCCAATTCAATAAGAGTGCACAGGAAATTATTCCTTAACGCACAAATGAAGGCGATATACACAATTTTTTGATAACTACATTTAAAATACACAATTGGTTAATAAATATCTGTGCATATTTGTAGACACAAAGCTATATTAGTCATTGGATTGGTCTAGAGTCGGGATCCAAGTCTAACATGTGACTTGTGATCCCGAACCCGCCTACTGGTCACTGACATTTATTTCTCCTCTATTTTTTTAGAGATCCGTGTACCTCCAGGCTATTCTTTTCAAGTCATTAAAAATAATTGGCTTCATTTTTTTTCAGATCGGTGTATAATATCCGGGATAATAAGGCTTACGAGAAATTCGACGCTTGGTCGAATGAACCTTATAATGGTGAGTGTCATTTATTTAATTTAAAATTAAACGTAACAAGGGATGTCCAAATGAGATATCAATTAGTATACCATCTAAAATAAAACAAAAAAAAGCATTTTCTAAATCGGTTAATTAATGACGAATTTCTGAAGTAACAAGTTTGGCTGGCATTTATCGATGTGTTTCGTCGGCTGTCTCCAAAACTCATCATCAGATCTTTACGAAATTTAGAAACAAAGAAAAAAGAAAATCGTTTATTTGGCAAAAACTCACATAATAACAAATTTAATTAATTATTATAATAATGTAAAACATAAAAAGAAGAAAGAAAACATGAAAAAAGAACACATATGTCTTACACACCTAGACCTTGGTTTTGATTTTTATTAAATTTGAATATTATTTATATATATATTATATATTAGGCTCTCTAGATATCAACTGCAAGCTTGAACGTGTTCGTCTAATGAAGTCCACGCTCCGACCCAACATGCTACAATCCATGGTCGGGTCTGAAACGTTCCCGGAAACTGGAGAACCGATTCGCTGCACTGGAAACCACAATTGACGCTGACGTTGACCAGGATCTCGACCATGTGGTAGGTATCCTCAGGGAGGAGGGGACAAAATTCTGTGAGACGCGAGGTGCTGGCAAGAAGTCTAAGCTGTCAGAGGAATCTCTACAGCTAATGCAGAAGCGACGTGAAAACCCCGCAGTCACTTCGTCAGATCAACGGACTCTCAACAAAAAGATCTTTAAATTGGTACGACGTGACCTCCGGAACTCCAACACACGCACAATTAAAGATGCAATAGAGCAAAACCGGGGGTCAAAAGTATTTGTCCAACAGCTGGGCCGAAGCCATCTGACGAAGTTGACCACTTCTAACGGGAGTGTCGTCGCTTCTAAGCCGGAGATTCTTAAGGAAGTAAAAGACTTCTATAGCCAATTATACACCTCACAAGCGTCCCTTCCCCAACCCGGTATTGAGGATCCTAGAGCCACTCTAACCCGCCACTATACCGAAGATCTGCCAGAAATCAGCCTAGATGAAATTGTGATGGCTCTCAAACAGCTTAAAAACGGAGAGGATGGAATTACAACGGAGATTTTAAAAGCCGGGGGTAACTCCCACGCTACTACAGCTTCAGCGTATTTTTAATTCCGTCCTCTTTTCGGGGAGAACTCCGAAGACATGGAGTAAAAGTGTGGTTGTTATGTTCTTCAAAAAAGGAGACAAAACCCTTTTGAAGAACTATCGACCTATCTCCATCTTAAGCCATGTCTATAAGCTTTTTTCGAGAGTCATCACAAATCGTCTCGCGCGCAGGCTAGACGAATTTCAGCCTCTCGAGCAGGCTGGGTTTAGAGGAGGATACGGCACCATAGACCACATTCACACAGTGCGGCAGGTTATACAGAAGACCGAAGAGTGTAACCAGCCCCTGTGTTTAGCGTTTGTGGACTATGAGAAAGCCTTTGATTCCATTGAAACCTGGTCTGTTCTGGAGTCTCTGCAACGATGCCAAGTTGATTGGCGATACGTGCAAGTGTTGAGAGGTCTGTATGACGCCGCGACTATGACCGTCCAAGTACAAAATCAGCAGACTGAACATATCCACTTACATAGAGGTGTGAGACAAGGGGACGTTATTTCCCCCAAATTGTTCACAAACGCTCTAGAGGATATGTTCAAAACTCTGAACTGGAAAGGACGGGGCATAAATGTCAATGGCAATTACCTCTCACACTTGAGATTTGCAGATGACATCGTCATCATGGCTGAAACCGTGCAGGACTTGCAACACATGCTGACCACCCTTGCTAATTCTTCTGCACGCATCGGTCTCCGGATGAACTTGGATAAGACCAAGATCATGTTCAACGAACATGTTATTCCGGAACCGATTGCCCTAAACAGAGTGCCTCTCGAAGTTGTTCACGAATACGTGGCAAATATTGCAATTGGGTAGAAACAACTTCGAGAAGGAAGCTTGCAGAAGAATACAGTTGGGATGGGCAGCATTCAGGAAACTTCGTCGAGTCTTTTTGTCGCCCATACCACAAAGCCTAAAGACGAAAGTCCTTAACGAGTGCGTCCTACCTATTATTACTTACGGAGCCGAGACGTGGACACTGACGGTGCGACTGGTTCACCAATTCAAAGTCGCTCAGCGAGCTATGGAAAGGGCTATGCTCGGAGTTTCTCTGAAGGATCGAATTCGAAACGAAGTCATCCGTCAGAGAACCAAAGTTATCGACATAGCTCAAAGTATTAGCAAGCTGAAATGGCAGTGGGCTGGTCACATCTATCGTAGAACCGATAACCGTTGGGGTAGACGAGTTTTAGAGTGGAGACCACGGCTCGGGAAACGTAGTGTGGGACGTCCTCCAGCTAGGTGGAGCGATGATATACGCAAGCTGGCTGGCAGCGGTTGGAAACGAATAGCTGAAGATCGAGCTCAGTGGCGTGCCATGGGAGAGGCCTATGTCCAGCAGTGGACGGAAATTGGCTGTTATTATATATTATATATATATATATATATATATATATATATATATATATATATATATATATATATATATATATATATATATACATATATACATATATATGTATAGAGATAGATATAAAGAAAAAATAAATAAATAGATTCGTACATGCGAATGCTGGATACAAACGCAAAATGTTATCTATGGTTTATGGCAAGAGAAGGGAATAGTTAAGTAGTGGACAAGATGTCATAATATACATATAACTATAATTATGTTAGATGAACGACATATCTTTATTTATATTTTTTTTAATTGTATTTAAATGGACTATATAGAAATAAACCTCTGTTGAACAAAAAAACATTGGTTGTCTGTAAAGTCGGATTACGGACGATAATTTTACGTGATAAAATAAACGATCGTGCCTCTCTATCGCTTGTTCCGCGCTCTCGCTTGCATGCGGAACGTGACACTTTTTCGTGCGTGCAGCCGGCGTTCATCGATTTATAAAACGTTATCACGTCAAAAAAATCCAAGTCAGCTTATTAATGACAGAGTTCTAAGATAACAAAGTTTGCTCGCATTTATTGAAGCTCAAAAGCTCATCATCAGATCTTTATAAAATTTAAAATGGTAACATTTCGGAATAAACATGTTTCGAATTAAAAAAATACCGTGTATATTATGAACTAGAAGTGTCCCGCGGCTTCACCCGCGTTAAAAATTTCTTTTATTTACTTACACTTTTCTTTTGTAAAAACGATTCTATCAATAAAAACATCAAAAAAGAATTTTCCAAATCGGTTCACTCGTTTTCATGTTATCGCGTGACTAAGGCAATTCGGGGTTCATATTTATAAAACCCGAAAAACCCAAAGTTTCAGACTTTGTTGCCTACCCCATTTCGAAAAATCCTACAACACGTACTTTATCTCATCTTGTTTCGCCATACAAACTATGATTCCCCGTTCCGTATCCGGGAGGAATTTTTAGAAAATATTTTCAGCCCAATCCGAAACAATATTGATTTTTAGACTTTGTTACCCCAGTTTATCCTGTTAGGGTGGCATTTTGAAAAAGTCTGAAACTCGTATTTTCTTATTTATTTACAGAAGTACTTGTGTGAAATGTCGAATAAAATGACTATCCAAACTTTGAACCCCCGCTTCATCCCCTTGAAGAGTGAATTTTGAAAAATTCTTTCTCCTATGTCAAAATAACTATCTGCATGCCGAATTTCAGCGCAATCCGAAACAATATTGATTTCAGACTTTGTTACCCCTCTTCACCCTTTTAGGGGTGGAATTTCGAAAGAGCATGAAACACGTATTTACTTACTTAAGTACTTGTGTTAAGTTTCAAATGTAAAAGACTATCTAATCTTGTTTATCCATACAAACTTTGAACCCCCGTTTCATCCCTTTCAGGGGTGAATTTTGGAAAATCCTTTCTCAGAGGGCACTAACGTTGTAATAACTATCTGCATGCCAAATTTCAGCGCAATCTGAAACAATATTGATTTTCACATTTTGTTATCCCCATTTCACCCTCTTAGGGGTGGATTAAAAAAAACTGAAACTCGTATTTACTTAATTTTTTACTTGAGCATTTGTATGAAGTTTCAAATAGAAAATACTATCTAATCTTGTTTCTCCATACAAACTTTGAACCCCCGTTTCATCCCCTTCAGGGGTGAATTTTGGAAAAAACTTTCTCAGAGGTAACTAACTTTGTAATAACTATCTGCATGCCAAATTTCAGCGCAATCTGAAACAATATTGATTTTCACACTTTGTTATCCCCATTTCACCCTCTTAGGGGTGGATTTAAAAAAAACTGAAACACGTATTTACTTATTTTTTTACTTGAGCACTTGTATGAAGTTTCGAATAGAAAAGATTATCTAATCTTGTTTCTCCATACGAACTTTGAACCCCGTTTCATCCCCTTCAGGGGTGAATTTTGAAAAATCCTTTTTCAGAGGTAACTAACGTTGTAATAACTATCTGTCTGCCAGATTTCAGCGCAATCCGAAAAAATATTGATTTTCACACTTTGTTATCCCCATTTCACCCTCTTAGGGGTGACATTTCAAAAAAACCTGTAACACGTATTTACTTATTTTTATACTGAAGCACTTGTGTGAAGTTTCGGATAGAAAAGACTATCTAATCTTCTTTCTCCATACAAACTTTGAACCCCCATTTCATCCCCTTAAGAGGTGAACTTTGAAAAAACCTTTCTTAGTACACCCTTGCGTACTAAGACTAATATACCCTCCAAATTTCAAGTCTCTACGACCAGCAGTTTAGGCTGTGCGTTGTCTGTCAGTCAGTCAGTATGTCAGGACAAAGATTCTTATAGTATTAGAAGATAGATAGATATGCCTGAACAAACATAAATAAAAAAATATTAAAATCCGACCCTACTGCTTTATTTTTAAGTTGGTTAAAATCCATATATTTTGTTAATTTTTTGCCGGAACTTGGCAAACCAATTGGGGACATGTATTTGTTCGGCGGGTGGTTCGAGCCACGCCTGAAGCCTACCAGTAGGGCTATTCTGTAAGCTATCTCGGAAGCGGAATCCGCGGTGAGGTTTGAATTTTGTATTACGAAATTCAACCGTATTACGATCGCGATACGATTGAATTTCGTAGTACAAAATTCGAATCTCACCTCGGATTCCGCTGTCGAGATAGCTTACAGAATAGCCCTACAGTGGTGCTTTACCATAACTTACAATTTAGCACCACACAGGGATCACTGTGATGGAGGGCACTGTCTGTTGACAGCCTGGCTCGCTACCACTCTCAAGTTGAAACATCTGTATGACCTTCGACCACATCATCCGTTACCACCAGGCGAGATAGTAGTCAAACGCTAGCCTATCGGAAATAAAAAAAACATAACAATAAAAGCACCAGCCCAATGGCTAAGGCGTCGGCCTGGCGATCGAGAGGTCGTGAGTTTGATCCCCACTCATTGCACTATTGACGTGAACCCATTCCAGATACAAGCATATATAGCTTAGTTGGAGGGGTAACAAGACTAGTAGCAATGTGCAAACTACATTGCTAGTAAGCTTAAAAAAATATATATATAACGCAATTAATCCTGTAACTGTAGTGGTAGGACTTCTGCTAGTCAGCCTGGGGCGGTACCACCACTTTGCCAATTAATTTTCAGCCGTAAAATAGGAATGTTTTTCGGTTGAAATGGCAAGGTGTCCAGTGAAATTACAGGGCATGTGAGACTCAATATCTTTATGTACTCAAGGTAACAGGCGAAGTGCAGTGACGTGCAACATTCTGGCAGTCTAGAATTTTGCATGCCGTTGTATCTGTTATAGGTAGACGTCATCGCTTACCATCAGGCGAGCGTCATGCTTGTCCTGTTACCATTTACATTAAAAAAATCTTTGCAGATACGAAGTCAAAGCAACGGTCTAAGCGAAGCAGCGATATGGTGATGTCGCAGCATTTCACTGAAACAACGGTTATGCCTGGCGTTGATGTGAGTATATCAGTACATTCTAGAATGATTTTATTTAAAACGTAGCTCTACGGGAACCAATTTTTTTTATATCATATAGGCTAGCGTTTGACCACTATCTTACCTGTTTGTAAATGATGATGCGGTCGAGGATGGTAGGCCTAGACTGGGAACTGGCTCTCAAGGATAGTTGCCGGAACATATTAGATCTTTGGCGACAGATTTTCTAACTTGAGGGTGGTAGCTGGCCAGGCGGACACTAGATAGTGTCCTACCATCAAGCGGGGGTAGGGGTTTAGTAACGATATTTTTCCTTCATTGGAGGGCCACTGTGAAAAGTGCACATACATTTTTCTATACAAAAATCGATTGGTTCACGGCGGGGATTGAACTCGGTACCTCTGGCATCAAAGACGACCATTCTCCCACGACACCTTATTTACACCTGGGCCTGACCTACTTACTGGGCCCTTAATATTTCCTACTATTACTTCTTTTTAGGGTTCCGTAGCCGAATGGCAAAAAACGGAACCCTTATATTATATTTTATTTTATTTAATATTTATATTTTATATTTTATTACGAAACTGTTAGAACTTCAGAATTGAAACTTTGTAGGTTGATGTATTCTGTAAAGCGCTTTCCAATTTTTATACAAAAATAAAAAGTATAAAAGTTTAAGGGATACATCCCATACATGGAACTGAAACAAAAAAAATATTTTTATTCAAACCTATACGTGTGGGGTCTATGAATAGGTCTTCAAAAATGAAATTGAGGTTCCTAAAATCATTTTTTCTCAAAGTCAATCATTTGAAAGATAGGCGCGTCTAAAGTGGTAAAATGTGTGTCCCCCCCCCCCCCCCCCTCTAACTTTTAAAGTATTGGAGTGAAAAATCTAAAAAAAATATATGCTATAAATCTCAATAAAAACTAACAACGAAAATTGGTTTGAACGAGATACAATCAGCAGTTTTAGAGATATAGCGACCGCAAAGATAAATTTGTTTTTTATACAAACACTATGAAAAACAAAGTTAATTTTGTAGTTGCGAAAAATCATAGTTATGGAATACTTAACGGTGTTACGGAACCCTGCGAGTGCGAGTCCGACTTGCACTTGGCCAGTTTATTTATGTCTCATAGGCTAACGTTTGACCACTATCTCGGCTGGTGGTAAGCGATGATGTGGTCGAAGATGGTGAACACGCTAGAATGGTCTGACTCTCAAGGGCTGTTTGCTGCGGGAACACCGACAGATTTTTTCCTTGATGGTGTTAAGGTACTTTTTGGTTGCAAGTCAGGCAGAACATCGATATAATGTACTCTTAGCAACTGTGAAAAAACTAAGTCGTTTTCCTGAAATCCATAGCCATTCGATAGCACGTTAGTGAATAAGTGTAATATCGGCACATAATTTTGTATAAGTAAAAGACCTGGCAATTTAAAAAACATTTTAGCATGTTTTAGCATGTCAGTCCTAATATACAAGAGGCTGTAAATATATTAAGAGACAGTAATAACAGTAAATAAAAACTGCCAGCAGTAAAATATGCGAAAATATGGTTGCTTGCAGAAGATTTACTGCAAGTTTGCGGGCTCTTATTTCGGTTATTTCAAACTCAAACGATTCTGTGTCTTATTTCCTTCAATAGAAAATATATTTTACTAAAGCTTCGTAGGGTTTTGGAGTTTGATTTTATGTACCAGTAATTTTTCTGCAGCGTTGAAAGAATCTACGGGACAGATGTAGAAGTTTTATATAAATTGGTTGCGCGCAATCTTGATTTCAGAAGTATTATTATGAATATAAAGAAAGATGGTCATTATATTTTTACTGACTTCCATACAGTTATTGAGCACTTAGTTATCGGTATATTTTTGGAAATCACAACACAAAGGAAGTAAACAAAGATTGTGATTACTTTTTTTTTTAAACTTTCAGAGGTTATTGTAGACTACGCACGCGACGTCTGCTCTACAACCCAGAAGTGTATATATTTTTGTAATTTTTTCTTGAGTATATTCGAGATAGATACATAACATATACAATTATTTTTATATTATCTCTCTCAGTCAAATTCATAGTGAAAAATAATTCGAGAGATATCTGATTATTTGTAACATACACAAAAAAAATCCATTCCGTATTTTATTTCAATAGATTGACTTATATACATGGTCTAAGAAGTGACACTATTCATTTTTACAGGTGAGCCTCCAGTGTATAGTAAACGGCCCACATCCAGCTAGATTCGTTTGGGAGAGAGATGGAATCGTCATATCTTCTAATACTGATTCCAGGTAAATATATTATAAAAAATATCATACAACTTATTTGATTTTGATTTATGTTTAACTATTAATATTATTATTATTATATATATTATTAATAATACTATTATTACTAACGTAAATTACGCGTTAAGTGCTTCTTCACCTGGAGCATTAGTAGAGCAGAGTAATGTTACATTTCAGATTCGATGTTGAGCATTACATTATAATAATGCCTCACGTGCCTCCCTGACTTGACGAGCATTTGACTGTAATGCTCATTTCAAATTAGATTTTTAATACAATTGTAATTTAATCGCACTGTAATGCTCGGTTCTCTTCCGTCATCAATGTGCACACAATGTTCATTGCACAATTCTCGGATCGCGCGGCCTTAGCCGCCGCCTGCTATCGTGAAGCAATGAGTTCGGAACAACTTATTGCCAACGAGTGTCTGCCGTTTATATAACACGCCATCGACTCCTTCGACGAGGTTACCAATGCGAATCTGCAGCTTTAACTTCAACGAAGATGAGGTATGCAGTGCCAAGACGCTGCTGTTTCAGACGCTCAGGAAGTGCCACCAGATGCCGTCTCGTGAAGGGATGGCGGCGAGAAGAGTCTCCAGGACATAATCACCCTTCTGAAGGAGACCGATCCCGAATGAAGACCAAGCTGACGCTGAGGGTCGTGAAGCTGGAGTCGTGTCACAACGTGAGCTTCAACTCCTTTGTGCTGCGGGTTCCAGCCGAGTCTCTTAACACGTTTATGGCTGAAAAATTCTGGCCGAGAGGTGTCAAGTTTCGCCGCTTTAGAGGTCGACTACCTGACACCAGAGACATACGTCGCACGTCGTAGTATTAAGGTGTCTAATAAATACTGCTGAATTTTAATTTTATATTATATCTATGTTAGTCTGTAAGGTATATGTTTCAATATGGGCTTATATAACATCTATATTAGTTGAAATGAAATGATTTATTATTATATATATATTCAATAATACATCACGGGCTGCAAATCGCCCGGTCCTTTTGAAGGTATTATTATAATGTAATGCTCGAATCTGTAACGTTACAAGTTGCGAACTGTAATGCTCGATTCACTTCCCTCACTGAAGCAATGCTCGCCTCTGTAACGTTACATTATAGGCGAATAATCAAGGTGAAGGAGCAGCACCTTTGATGTTAATCCATAGACTTAATATAAATTGACCGCGTAAAAAGGCCTTGATGAGACCGACCTAGAACGGAGTTTGTCCCTTTCTTTGTATGCAGGACTTAATATACTATACAGATAGTAAAGAACATATATAGCACTAGCAGGTTGTTAGACAAGGACACACTCCCACCCTGGTGCCTTTCAATAGGGCCGTTTTGTTCTACAATACAATTACAACCTTATTGTTACAGCATACGGATTAAATTGAATTTGTCAAAACGTCTTAGTGCACAATCCTTTTATATTACGTCTATGTGTTAATCATCTTGATATGTAGATCAAAAGAGGCGCCACCCGCTCGATTAGACGCAGCATGCAGGTTTTATTACAGCAACTAAACACTAACATACTAAAACCATCTTAATTTTTTTGTTCTGATTTTTTTGTGCAGGTACGCGACAGGTCAGACCATGGCTCCAGATGGGGGTGTCATCACCCAGCTCAACATATCTCTAGTGAGGGTGGACGATGGGGGTCTGTTCTCTTGCAGTGCCCATCATGGGGAGAACAGTGCAGCTCATTACGATAGACTTAATATCTATGGTAAAAACAACTTTCAGTACCATTTTGACTTAGAAGCAGCAATAGAGGCGTCGGCCTGGCGATCGAGTGGTCGTGATGGCACTATTGATGTGAACTCACTCCAATATAGTGGAGGAAGTTATGCATCGCTCCCATACAAAACTAAAAAAAATATGGAGCTATGAGCTTCACCATATATGTTCCTTGAGTGATTCTAAGCATTTCTAGTCCGGGAGGCAATACGAAATGTACGGCTAGTGGGGGAGGGGGGGATACAAAGCTGGCCGCCACCCGTCATCTTTTAAAAAAATCTATTCTCGTCCTGGTGACTACTAGGGCAAGTTTGGTATCATTTTCGTATAAAACAAAGACGTAGAATTCATTGCTGACATTAGGTTTTTTCAGTTTCATAGTAATTTTACAATAAAAACTTAAAAAAGTGAAAATGTTGGTTAAACATGTTTTCTTTGAGAGCTAATAACTTTTGTATAGTGGTAAAAAATATCATACAAGAAATACTATAACAAAGCTCCATTCATGCAAATTTTTAAAATATACACTTTTTATAATGTGGTTATGCAAAAAAATGGTGAAAAAAAATATTTAATGACCGCAGCGCGGGTAGTTGGGGTCGCGCTAGGCGGCGTTTATCTTACAAAATGGTCGAGTACGAGTATCTACTTATACTTACTTTGTTAAATTTTATGATGTCAAATAAAATATTTTCTATATATTTTTAACCGACTTCACAAAAAAGGAGGAGGTTGTCAATTCGTCTGTATGTTTTTTTTTGTGTGTATGTTACGCGATTACTCCGTTAATTGTGAACGGATTCAGATGATTCTTTTTTTAATAGGTAGGGTACGTTTCCGAGGTGGTCCCATTTTAATTTTATCGAGATCTTATTAGTATCTTCAGAGATATGGAGATAAATATCTCAAACATAGGAGACTGGTTTTAGAAGAAAAGTCCCAAGAAGATTATACACAGTGGAGGTTGCTATTGCATATACTTTTGAAGACTAAAAAATATGACCTTGAATAATGTTTTTACATCTTTCTTCACGTTGATTTTGGTTTGTAACCCTCGACGCAAAACGAAGGAGTGTTATAAGTTTGACGTGTGTATCTGTGTGTCTGTCATCGTGGCATCGTAGCGCCCAAACGGATGAACCGATTTTGATTTAGTTTGTTTTGTTTGATAGATGTCTTTGTCGAGAGTGTTCTTAGCTTTATTTCATGAAAATCTGTTCAGCCGTTTAAATATTATCAGCTCTTTTTTGGTTAAAAACACTACGATAGCAACTTTCGTAAGATCGTAGTCCTTTGACCGCGGACGTCAAAAAATCAAAATGGCGTTGTCGCTGTATCTTGTTACTTCAATGATATTGCAAAAATATGGTAAGCTTGATCTAATTCTGAGACATCTCCTTGGAATGGTCTCAATGTACAAAGTTATACATATGCTTTGATTATAAACTCGGATTACATATACAAATCAGTCGGGGCTGGTTATAATTTTTTGAATTTAAGTATTATTGACAGATATTCTTACGGTAACTGTGAGTGAGATAGAAACAAAGGTGGGGAGAATTATTTTGTCTTTACAGGAATGTTCTACCAGGCAGTCTTGTTAATGCGCAAAGTTTTTGAGCATATCTAATATTTTTTGACATGACATGACGTTTGGCGAAGATGGCGGCCATATCAGTCCCGCCCGCGACACTGCATACATAAATAACTCAGAATTATGAACGTACTTTGTACCAACCAACACTGCAAAAAAAAATTATAAGCATAATACCACAGATTATATAATAGTTACTACGTAAATAATACTTTCCGTTGTTAGGCTGGCTACACAGTGCTTTCATAATTCGGGTTTCAACAATATAGGGAAGTGCCTCTTATAACGTAGTAGAGTGATTCAGTACTCTGTAGGCTGAGGTGCGGGGGTACCGTGATAATAAAAGACGTGTGTCTTGCACAAAGGTTAGTATATTACTCTTTTATAAGACTACAGTATTTAACTTAAATTACATACAATTACACACACACATAGTTATCATTAGGAGTATGGACATCACCACCACATATTGGGGGTTCTTTTTAAAAAAAAATGTATACTCATAACATTTTTTTTTTTTTTTTTTACATTTCTTTACGAAACTTAAAGAAACAATAACATATAAATGTGTTATAGGACAAATGGCTTTGTTCTATGTTTGTGAATGATGTCGATTTTTCCATTTTTAATAATTTTAACATTCGGTTCCAAATCTTCGATTACAATATAAGGTCCGTCATACAATGGTTTCAATTTGCTTACATTTTCATTTTTAATCAACAATTTATCACCTTCCTTATATGTAATTGGATACGCATTTCTATCGTAAGTACATTTTCTAGTCTGTTTACATTTCAATAAATTTTCTCTTGCGTCTTTACATGCTACTTGTAATCTATATTTAAGTTCTAAACAATAATCATCTGGGTTGTACAAAGGTTCAACTTCATTGCTGACTCTACATGGAATATTACTTGGTTTTCCGAACACTAATTCATATGGCGTATACTTAGTTATCGAATGGACTGTATTGTTGTAGGTAAAACACCAAAATGGCAACCATTGGCTCCACGCCTCTGGATGTTTGTCACATTGGGTGCGTAGGAATGCACCAAGGTGTTTATGGCTGTTTGCTAATGAACCTATTGTTTGATGATGGTAGGATGTCGAGTTAAGTTTCTCAATACCTAACAGTTTACACACTTCTGTTATTGTAGAAGACATAAACTCTGTACCTCTATCTGATAAAATTTGTTTACTTATACCATACCTTAAGAAAAAAATATTTACTAAAGATCTAGCTACCGTTTTAGTTTCTTTGTTTGGTAGAGGGTAAGCTTCTACAAACTTACTTAAATCACACTGAACACTTAATATATACGAATTATCTTCTATATCCTTATCTAAGGGGCCCACTATTTCTATAAAAATTTTTTCAAAAGCTGAAATGGCAGTCGTTGTTACGACTAACGGCTGTATAGTATTTCGCGAATACTTCATTTTTTGACATTTTTCACACTTTTTTACAAATTCCTTAACGTCATGTTCTATTCCTGGCCAGTAAAATGATCGTTTAATATTATTAACCATCCTACGTACTCCAGCATGACCCGCTGTTGGTAATAGATGATAATCATTTAATATAAACTCTTTTTCATCACTATTCTCTATTCTTTTTATACCTCTTAATACACAAATCCTAGGACCATCATAATTTTTTGTATTTTTTATCTCTTCAATAAGTTTCTTTAAGAACAACGCGTTGTTATCATTTTTTATGAGGCAAATATCAATATTTATATTTTTACAAAAAGCACATAATTTTTCCACAAATTCGACTCGCGTAAATTGTGAATTAAAATCATTGTTTATGTATATAATATTTTTATCTGATATATATGCAAAACATTCAGTTTCTACATCAATCATTTTATTTCTCCTTATTTTTCTCAATTCACTTCCATTTATAAAAATCATTTCTTCCGAACCATTTGGTATCCTTAATATTTCCACAACTTTTGGCTGATCAGACTGTAGGTCAGTGGACTTACTAGGGATAACATTTGCTTTACTTTCTTCACTTTCTTTCATTTCCTCTAATCTCTTCTTTTGTCCTCTAGTCATTACGGTTATTATCTTTTCATTCATCTCTGTCAATTCACCAGATGTAATAACCACTCGTGAAAGTGCATCTGCAATTACATTATCTTTTCCTTTTATATACGAAATAATAAAATTCATACTCTTCCAATGCTAATCTGAATTTAATAAGTCTTCTTGAGATCCATCAAGATTTTCCGAATAAATAAATTAAAGGCTTATGATCCGTCATTATAGTAAATTTTCTACCGTAGAGATAGGGTCTAAAGTATTTCACACTCCACACTATAGCAACTAATTCTTTTTCTATAGTAGGATAGTTTTTCTCTGCTTTGTTTAACGGTCTGCTTGCATAAGCTACGGGTTTCATATCTTTGTTACATAAAACTGAACCTACAGATATGCCTGATGCATCCGTCTGCAAAATAAATTCGTTTTCATCTGAGAAATCTGGGTATTGTAAAATTGGGGGTGATTTCAAAGAATTTCTCAAATATTGGAATGCTGCTTCACATTCTGAAGTCCAATTGAAATGAGCATTTTTCTTTAGTAGATTGTTTAATGGGATAGTAATATCTGCAAATTTATTTATAAATTTTCTGTAGTAATTACAAAATGCAACGAAACGTCTTACATCGTCTGCATTTTTCGGTACAGGGTAATTTTCGATTGCTTTTATTTTTTCAGGGTCTGGCAAAATACCATCAGAAGATACTACGTGTCCTAGATAAAGCAGTTCAGTTTTAAGAAACTGACATTTATTTGGATTTAATTTGAGATTAACTTTTCTAAGTCTTTCAAAAACGTCTAATAAGTTTTTCTGATGCAGTTCAAAATTACGTCCAAAAACTACGAGGTCATCTAAATATACAAAACATTTATTAAAGGTCAGACCAGACATAGCTACATTCATAATTCGAGAAAAAGCACTTGGTGATATTTTCAAACCCATTGGCATTCTTTTCATTTGGTAATGTCCCGTGTTTGTAGAAAATGCTGTGACCTTGCGTGACTCAGGACTCAAATTGACCTGATAATAAGATTGGCTCAAATCTAAATGACTAAAATATACTGCTCCAGATAGAGAATCTAAAATATCATTTATACTTGGAAGTGGAAATCTATCATCTTTTATTTGATTATTTAGTTTTCGATAGTCCACAACTAATCTCCATTGCTTATTTCCATATTGACCAGATTTTTTCGGAACTAATAAAATAGGACTTGAGTATTCACTATTTGATTCTTCAATAATATCGTCTTGTAATAATTGTCGTATCTGTCTATCTATTTCAGGTTTTAAACTCTTTGGTAAGCGGTAAGGTTTTACGTAAACAGGATAAGCGTCTGGTTTCATATGAATCGACTGTTTGCACACATTTGTAGTCGTAAGCTTATCGCCTGGCAAATAAAATATGTCGCTGTACTTTGTACATAAAGATTCAATTGCACGTCGTTCACTGGAATGCAAGTGATCAAGTTTCAGTAGAGATAGCAATGATCGAGCTCTTTCTATGTTTGAATCGCACTTATTGAATGAACATATTTCATACTCATTTAATATATGTATTTCAGGTTGGAAAATTGGTATCTTCACTGTCTCTTTACTTGTGTTAAGTATTCGAATTGGAATTACGCATTTTTTCGGTTTGACGATTAGTCCCGCTAAAAAAATATTTTGTCCTAATTCTTTTGGTATAATCACACAATCATCCGTAATATTTTTATCTAACTGAATATAATGAATTGATTCACTTCGGGCCGGTATAGTAATATAACTAGTACATATATATGGTGCAGTATACAAAGGTAATACGCACTTTTTATCTAACAAATTCAAACACAAAATTGAATTTTGCAAGTCAATATTCGAATTAAATTTCGTTAAGAAATCTAGTCCAATGATTCCTTCTCCTTTGCAAGGCAAATTATCAAATAAATAAAATCTGTGTTTAAAAATTAAACCATCAGATGTTATTAATGAAAGATAAACATAACCTTCTGAATAAATTTTTCCGCCAACACCATTAATTACTATGCTGTCTTTATGTATTTCTAAGTTCTCTGGTAAAATTTGACTTTGTACAGCACTTATCGAAGCACCGGTATCCAAAACCCAAAAACATTCCTTATCACATAAGTTCATAGAAATATACCTCACATTTTCATCACACGTAAAAACATTATACTCTTTAGGCACGAAAAAAGTGGTTTCTTTCGTTATCTGAATTGGTCACGTCAGTATTTATCTGCTGTGTAGCATAAACATTCTGTGGTCTACCTCGTTGATAACGACCTTCGTTGTAATGACCTTGAGCATGACGATAAAATCCTCTTCCTCTAGCATAGGTCGTTGTGGGTGTATTATTGTTATAGTACCCACGTGCAGGCTGTGTTCCTCTAAAAGGTCTACTAAACCGATTTTGATGAAAATTTCCACGTGACGAACTAGCATGTCGCTGGTTGTAGCCTCGGTACCCTCGCATAGGTCTACTTATATTCCTAGACTTACCTGTCACGGTGAACACGGAGCTGGATGTCTGTGGTTGTGCCAACTCCTCGTCCTCTGCTGCTCGCACTGCATCTTTCAGTTCTGAGTAGTTTCTAGCTGAAATTATAGTACTTAAACGCCTATTACGAAGACCATCTGAAAACTTTTTATTCGCAATTTTTTCGTTAATTGGTTTTAATATATCGTAGGCTTTGTCATTTGAATCTGCCTGTGATATGGTAAGTTCGACAAATAGTTGCTCAATTTTATTAGCATACTCATTAATAGACATATCCCTTTGAGATATATTATTTAGTTGTGTAAGTAAAGAGTTAGACGATTTTTTAGACAGTAAATGTGCCTTTATATCACTAATCATTTCCTCGCAAGTTGAATAGTTCCGTTTTAATTTTAATTTTGCAGCCTTTGTGAGACGCGTTTTCAAAACAAATGTAATTAACATTTTTTTACACTCACTATCTTTTAGATAACTGTTGTACATCTCAACACCATCAATCAATCTTTCTGTAACCTCTTCAGTACCGTCCATAACAACAACCAAGTTTGCCGCCGTTTTTATATCAAACTTATCCATTTTTGATTTTATTTTTAAATCCGGTTTTTCTAAATTACGCTCCACTAAAGCTAAATCAACATCTATACTATCATCACATACATAAGATTTAATTTTATTATAAACGTTTTAGACGTTTATCTTATTATACTATTACTTATCTATTAATTATACTATTACTTATCCGTTAGTTTTTGCTGAACATAAATTGACAAATGATTAGAGCTTTTCTCAAAGTCACTGGCAATAACTATTATATTCTTAAATTGTTTGTAGTATTGCTCAGCTAAAAATATTTTTTCTAATGTTTTACTCTTGTACTGTTCTCTTCTTTCTTTACCGAGTTTTCTTAAATCTATTTGAATTTTCTCTAATGCATCTATAATATTTTCTAACTCAATTTCCATTTATCACTTAAAAAAAAAACACATTAGAAATAACACTTACATTCATATTATATTACTTACGTTTATCCAGAAAGAAATATCAACACAAAAACGAGCTTCTAATGTCCAAAAAACTTTACACACTACGGAAAGAATTATCATCGGATACAGGGGGGATTTTCACGCACTTATTATCTACGTTAAGAATTTTCTTCGGGCATAAGGGGAATTATCACTACTTATATTTACGAAATGATTTTTTTCTTCAAGAAGATGGGGAATTTTCACGCACTATTTGACATTATTTTATTTTTCATTACGCCGTGGTCATCTCGATTTCCTCAGTACCTTCGTTTCTTCTTCTATTGGATAGACGAATTGCCATGCGTTGCAAAAACTGCGCATTAATACGTCGCTGCATCCATTTTTCATTTTTCCGCTGGTACCATCGCAGTATAAAATATAACAATCCACAACCGATGACGGCTAATATCGTAGATAGCAAGATCGTGTCTATTTGGACTACGGAGTTTTCGTCCTTAAATTTCGCATCGTTCTGTACGCACTGGTACTGTTTAATAGTCCACTTCACTCAATCCGGATCACAACATAATAATGTAATTCAACTTAAAATCACTTCGTAGAGACACATAGCGAGTGTCCTACGTGAAGTTATTTGCTGACCGCGCCGTTCGTCCCGAACACGACACGGCAAGCCCTGGCCGGGTCGCCATGAGGTGCGGGGGTACCGTGATAATAAAAGACGTGTGTCTTGCACAAAGGTTAGTATATTACTCTTTTATAAGACTACAGTATTTAACTTAAATTACATACAATTACACACACACATAGTTATCATTAGGAGTGTGGACATCACCACCACAGGCCATATGGCGGCAAGTAATGTTAATAATCGCAAATAATACTTTTTAATATTCATTTTGGAATACAACTAGTCCGTGTTATAAAAGTATTTGGAATTATTGTAATAAAATAGACAATTAATTATCGTGTGTGTCAGATGCACAGGGCCATTTTGGACATTGTCCTTTGATACCTTGATGACATCATTATGACTAGTGAATATTTTCACTAGCGCGGCATTTTTGGGTTCCGAACCCAATGGGTACCAAATGAACACTTTCTGAGACTTTGTTGTCCGTTCGTCCGTCCGTCCGTCCGTCCGTGTGTCTATATGTGCGCACTTTACAGATGTACCTTCTTAAACGTAATAGGTACATACTTGAAATTTTCACAAAGTATTTATCCGTCAGTGTACAACGGCCCAGACACGAAATTTAATAGATGCATGTAATTTAATTAAAACTTGTTTTGCACTAAAAAGGGTAAAATAAAATCATTTTCAAAAAAAAACCGACTTCATTACCACAAACAGGCACTCAAAAGCGAAAAATAAATTACTTAATATAAAGCCAAGCCAAGTCTAATAGGTAGTAGATAGATACTACCTACCCTACATGTATCTACCTACTTACTACTACTACATACATAGTATCTATCTACTATCCAATAGACTTGGCTGGCACCGATTTCAAACAGATAAGTGGGTAGCGCTTATAATAATTATATTAAGTAATTTATTTTTCGCTTTTGAGTGCCTCTTTGAGGTAATGAAGTCGGTTTTATTTTTTTTGAAAAAGATTTTATTATAAAACAATTTAATGCCCGAAGTTTCCGGTACACAGACATAATTCTGTGCACTTTAATTTGCTTTTAATGCATTGAAATTGCAACGATTTTTGCAACCTGTGTTGCATACTTGCGACATCTGGTAAATCTGACCAAACAGCAGTCCATTCGTTGTCTTTCATTCTCCAGCCCCTGAAGAAGACTAGGAAGCTTTTGGAGAGGAACTAAGGCTTATCTCCAGTCATGGAATCCTTGATTTATTGCCAGAAGTATGTGGTGGCGAAGAGCAGCTTCCGTTCATGGGATGTATTTTAGCAGTCTGTCCCGTAATCGTCTTCGTAAATATATATTTTTTGCATTCGTTGACTGATTTGCAAAGGCTTGAGCTGAAAAATAAAATCTCGGAGTCATTAGCTTCAAAATAGATTGTAACTATTTTATTTATTTATAAATAGGTACGCTGAATTTGTATCAAACTAGTTTGTACTTGACGGGTGGCGGCCATCTTTGTATCCCCCCCTCCCCCACTAGCCGCACATTTCGTATTGCCTCTCGGACTAGAAATGCTTAGAATCACTCAACAATAACATATAACATATATGGTGAAGCTCATAGCTCCATAATTTTTTTTGGGTAAACTTCATAACTGCCTCCACGAATACAGGCATATTTAGATTAGTTGCAGGGGTTAACAAGGCTACTAATTATGTGCAACCGATATTGCTAGTATGCTTTTACAAAAAAAAGCTTCATTCTACGTATAAAATAGTATATCACGATACGTGTGACTAAGTAGTATATTAATTGCACGGCGTGAAGTTCGCACCCGAGCGCAGCGAGGGTGCTCGGGTGCCAACTTCACGCCGTGCAATCACCACATCCGTGTAATCGACTATTTGAGTCACGGAAAAGCGTGCGTAAAGTGCGGTTTTAGGTCTCACTGTGCTATAAAAAAGAAATTGTATTTATTGTATAAGGTAACAGGACAAGCATGACGCTCGCTTGACGGAAAGTGATGACCTATTACAAATACATGCAAAATTCCTTGCAGTCAGAATTTTACACGTCACTGCGCCTGTTAGCCTGAGACATAACAAAGGTGGTAAACGATGATGTGGTCAAACATGGTGAGCACGCCAGGACTAGAATACTCTGACTCTAAACACTGCTGCCGTAACACCGTAAGATACTGGCGGCAGATTTTCTCCTTAATGGTGGTAAGATACTTTTTAGTAGCATGTGAGGACAAACATCTGTGCTAGGGCCGATGGCCACGCACGCCCACGCATGGACCTCTGCATCCACAGAAACCACGGTGCGCCCGTGCAGGCTGGTATGTCTCTGTACGCAATATTAAGTATCATCAGGGATCTCGCCATTTTAGGTCAATTGTTGAAAAGTTTTGTTAGTCAAGTTACCTAAATTTGATCATCATTTCATCTCGTAATAACTGAATACTTGTTAAGTTTTCGAAAGTTCCGCCATCCAAAGGTTTAATTAACAACCTTTACACGACGAATCTACGAAATTCTCCAAAACTTAATTAACCCAAATGTACTTGCTCTACATTACAAAACATTTTACGAATATTTCTCCCATATAATTTTCGGTTGAAAAATCAGTAATTTTGTTAACAGGTCCGCCCTACATCCGTACGCTGCCGCCTTTCAAAGCGCAAAGCGGTCAGAGTGTCACTCTCAGATGTCCGTACTACGGTTACCCCGTAAGGTATTTAATGTTAAAATATTTTGTTGAAACTAATTGAAAATGTGTATAATAAATAATGACTGCAGACGGCCAGTTCTATTTTGGTTCGCATTTAAAGTCAAAGCATGTGTAACCCTAAAATCTAAATCAAAATCAAAATATATTTGTATTTTTTTTTCTGTGCTCTGTGGTCCACGTACAGAATATTTAAATTATATTTTTAATATTTATATATGATATTTCGAAATGTACACGTCGGGTGCTCACGATACAGGCCTAGCCGAGTTTAGGACCCATAGTAAATGTATATAATTACTGTACCTTATTATGGCAATAAATAAATAATTATATTATATTATTATTATTTATTGTAAATAATGTGTTACATAAGATGGTATGTTTATATTTGTATCAACAGTATGCCCTTTTCGGGCGTACAATAAAGCTCTCTGCTGAGCTAGATTATAAAGTGAGAATTAACTACTTAATAAACGTGTAATATGGATAATATTAGCAAAGACTTAAAATTATAATTACCTACCTATTAAATATATGAAGAGATCATTATAGACTTATTCTAATTTACATAGGTATATTATTTACAACAACTTTTAATTTTCTAATTCTTATGTTACTGAAAATATTAAATATAAATAATACATTATAACTATACCTATAGTTACTGTAACACCTATAAAAATCCTTGAGTTCTAATTTCTATTGACTTGCAAATACTCATTTAAATTATAAAAGCCCTTGCTAATCAACCAAAGATTTAATTTTTTCTTAAACTGAGGATTTTTATTAATTTTTAAATTAACTGGCAAATGGTTATACATTTTGATTGCCATGAAATATGTACTTTTGTGTACTTTTGTGAACCTAACTATATTATAAGACCTCTACAAGCATATGCTTGCAATGTCCGCATGTTGGAAATAAATTAATCTTTATCTTTAAAGTGGACATAAGACCAGACTTCACTGGAACTTAATTTCGTCTTGAATGCATTGAAATGCGAGGCTTTCAAATGCTTTCAATTGTGTCAGGAAACTTATGAGTTATGTAAAATTCAGAAATAAAAAAATCTTCCAATATTATATCTACAGGTTTTATTGTAATGTACTAAATAGTCGTCGTTGACAAATTTATAATCGTTGTTAGCCAAATATGTAGTTTAACACCTTTACAATCGGAACAAAATATATATTGGTTTTTTAGACCTAGCCGATTAACATTGTATATTTTGTAGCAATAAAATTACGTACTACTGAGATAACTTAAAATTAACGTGTCACTGGGTGCACTAAATTCTCTTAATCTTTAGTCTAAAAATATCAGTAAGGCTTAAGTATTGAAACTACTTCATAAAAGTTCGATAAAATATGTAGTTTCTTTTAAATAATAAAACATGTTTTTCTACAGAGACATAACATGGGAATACAGAGGAAAAGAAATTGGATCTGAAACACAAAATAATCGCTACAGAAGATCAATAAATGACACTGCCTTAAGTATAGAAATATTTGGCAGAAAACCAAAGTTAAGAAAGAAAATAGACACTTTAACCAAACAGAGTAAAAAATTAAAAGAAATAAGAGAACAAAGTGCCAACAAACAAAATGAGCACAACAATATTATACATATTAATCTAAAAGAAAATAAAAATATAAATTTTAATATAGTAAGAGGCAAAAGGTCAAAAACTATCAACAGCCTTAAAGAAACAAAAGAAAATTTAAGTGTTAAAGTTGCAGCAAAACAGGTAAATTCTAATATAATACACATTGAAACTCTAGATGCAAAAAAGTCTGCAACAGATATTTTACTTAATAATTCTGAATCAATGCGAGTAAAAAGAGACGCTGCTGTAAGCAACAGTGGTGTTTTAACAATTTCTAAAGTAAGCAAAAGTGATAATGGCGTAGCTTATTCTTGCGTAGTCAAAAGCCCATCTGGAGAGATGGCTAAGAGATCATTTGAACTACTGGTAGTAGAAGGACCGCAGTTAGAAGAGATTATGTTGGGAACTGATCTGCAAGAGGGACAGATAGTACAAATTCATTGCAATCTGAAGAGCGGAGATTCACCAGTCTACTATTCCTGGTTGAAAGATGGGAAGAAGATTCCTAGTCATTTAAAGGTAAGTTAGTTTATCTAATAACTAGATGCGTTCCGCAGCTTTATCCGCGTATATGAGTACTCTATTTTATGTCCAATTCTACTCTGGAAGTTTTGATGATATTATGACGTCTGCCCTCACGCGTCTGCCCGTGTTCGGGATGTATACACCGCACTCCACGCAGCTCACTCAGAGGTAAAAATGAATAATTAAATTAAAGTAGACAGCTCCAGCCTTTCATTTCCAACAATTAATCTTCAGAGTAAACAAAAGCACCTCGTAATATCCTAATAGATCCCAATCAAGGATATTATTCCCTAAATTAATTTCGCCGAGGATAGCTCAGTACGTGCCCCGAATCCGTACTTAAAACGGCACTCCGGGTTCGAAAGGAATTCGCACGAATTCTCCCTGAGCCATTTCGTTAAATCTGTGAGCTGTGAAGGCAGGAGTGAAAAGGCAACGGGGCTTTACACAAAGCGCCTCATATCGAAAACCGTTTGCGAAATTTATTGAATTACAATGATTCTTTGTTAAAGTGTTGAGTGTATTTAATAACTAAAGAACTTTTGCTATCCTGCTATCCTGTAATCATAATTTTTTGACAAATGAAACAAGTACCACTAGCAGTGCAACTCTCGCCAAGAGCACACGTACTGACTCACTCGTAAATATCATGCCTAAAATATCTCGAAATCAGCCTGACGTCATATTAAAGACACTCGACCCATCCTGATACCTTTTTGATGTAACGTCTCGCGGTGTACTGAACCAAAAAAAAGGAAAAGATTAAAATTGAACATTTAAAAGTGCAAATGTCGATGCGGTCAAAAGTCAAAAGCCAAAGCATTTATTCAGTATATGGGCAAATTAAAAATGTGCACTTCCACACGTCAAATAACATTAAATAGATCATATTCAATAATAATTATTATAGATATAACATAAACATAACTTATTGCTTTGAATATACAAAAAAAAACATAAAGGTATTGAGTCATTCAGCTTTCATCTAGTCGTCGAACGTCACACTTAAAACAAGTGTTTAATTCCCCTGAGTAATGTGGGGTTGCCAACCGTACTATTACGTGCACCCGCAACTCAGTGCATGGTCGATGAAACGTGCGTGCTAAACAGACCGCACTGTTACTTCCGATAATATATATATTTTCTAATTCTCGAGTAAAAAAAGCTTCATCTGAATTTAATATAACAACGGCCTCGCTTCATGTAAGGGCATTTGTCTAGCTTCAGTGAGACAGTTATAATAGGTTTAGTTTCAAACAAATATGTAGCTCTGTTTAAATTACTTGCTTTGAAATCCTGGGAAAAGGTGTTGTACACATCTGTGTATCATCATGTGTACATCTAATTAGTATTTAAATTAAAGGTGTACTCGGTTGTTTGGTAACAAATGTTACATATGGCTCTTGGTGTGTTGGTGTACCTTTTTAACCCCCGGCGCAAAATGACGGGGTAGGGGATAGGTTTGACGTGTGTATATTTGCAAGGTGTGTGTGGCATTGTAGCGCCTAAACAGATGAAGATGAACAGATTTTGATTTAGTTTTTTGTTGTTGTTTGATATCGAGATTGTTTTAGCTTTGATTCATGAAAATGCGTTCAGCCCCTCTAAAACTATGAGCTTTTTTTCTAAACAATGACGCTATGATCAGATTGAAATTCGTTATCCTCTTTCAATTATATTGTAAGAAAATGGTAGCATTGACCCGACGCTGGGGCATCTGCTGGAGTCAGTAGAATAATCTACTCCTCACCAACTTACAGCAGAGATATTGTGTTTGGGCTCGTTGGAACAGTCTCAATGGAACACAATACGATGGTAACATTGGTAACACGATAACAATGCCCCCAATAAGTTATTTTTACCATAATCTTATCAACTTTTGCAGCGAATTTAATCATACAAAGGTATTTCGTCTTTCTCAGTAGACAGTATTTTTCCGTGGGAGGCTCTTTCATATTATGAGATATGATAAAAATAGGACAGTTTCGTAGAACGTCGTCCTATGTCAAAGCAATTTCGATAAAACGAGCTGTGAAGTCAAGAGAGAAAAGGCTTTAAGCAAACACGTTTGGTAGATAAAATTTCATTCGCTTTGTCGCTTTTAATCATGAATACAGCTTTTAAAAGGAAATGGCTTTGCTTAAAATATTTATTTTGTATACTTTTTATTATTGTTTGTCCAAGTTCACAGAAATCCACACATATTTTTGTATTTACCTGGCAAAAAAAAAAAAAAAAAAAACCAATGTTAGGTTTTTAAGTGGTAATAAAATAAATATGCGTAATAGAGAGTTCACCGTCTTCGACCGCATCATCGCTTATCACCTGGTGGTAAGCAATGATGTGGTCAAGAAATAGTGGTCAAACGCTAGCCTATCAGGGTTCTTATGCCACCTTTTGGATACGGAACTCTAAAAAGTACAGTGTAGGTGTAAGACACGATTTACTAAATGATTAAAAATGATCGAATTTGTAATTTTATTTTGTCATCATTAACGTAAGTATTAATTGGCCAAGCGACCGTAGCGAACGGGGTATCAGTTTCTACTAGATTAAAAATGCTTTTGTCCGGATGTTTTTCTGTCTGTTCACAGATCAGCCTACCAGGTCGCATTTTACTGGGGGCAAAATAGGGGGGAAAGGGGAGAAGTTTCATCATCATCATTATCATCATCAGCCCGTGTCAGTCCACTGCTGGACGTAGGCCTCTCCCAAGATGCGCCACTGAGCCCGATCTTCGGCTCTTCTCTTCCAGTCACTGCCCACCGCTTTGCGTATGTCGTCGCTCCACCTGGTCACAGGACGTAGCGTAGGAGAAGTTTACTGTAGCGTTATTTATCAACGAATTTCAATCAGATTGGAAAGGCTCACTAAAGACTACATTCTACACAAGATATTGCGATAAAATTGTCAAAAAGCGAGAATGGAGGGGAGAAAAGAAGGGAAGTCTGCTATAGCGTCATTTATCGACGGATTTCAATCAAATTTGAGAGGCACACTAAGGACTTCATTCTGCATAAGATATGGCGGAAAAAAATCCAACAAAGGGGGGGAGTGTAGGGGAGAAAGGGGTGAAGTTTGTTGTAGCGTTATATATGGACGGATTTCAATTTATGTAAAGAACGCGAGGTCTACTGTTCTCTTAGAACTACTACTGGGGCCTTATTCAGTATGAACATTTTAATGTCTTACCGTGCCGTGTTACGTTATCTCCGCGTTATGGTATTCTCTATGCCAATTAAAACGCGATAGGGTAAGGTTATGAGCGCGTTTTAAGCTGTCAAAATATCGTGACATATGAGGACGTGTAACGCGCGCGTTTTATATAATTTACCTATCGTGTGGCAAACAGACTTCAATTTTTCCATAACGTGACGTGGCGCGTTAAGGAACGCGTTAGCTCATTGGTCATACTGAATAAGGCCCCTGGTATTGCTACCAGTAATAACACCGTTAAAGATGTCTTATCTTACAGATAGTGGAAAGAAGCCTAGAAGTATTTAGTGTGCTGATAATCAAGAATGTCTCATTGGATCACTGCGGGACGTATACCTGTGTGGCGGCGAATCACGTCGCGAAGGTTAATAAGACTGCTAATCTTTATATTAAAGGTAAGAATATATAGTATGTGTGTATAGTTATAAGTAAAACGTAGTAAAAATATATTTTCACATAAGTATGTGAAAATATATTTTTATCCGACTTCACAAAAAAAGGAGATTCTCAATTCGTTGGAATCTTTTTTTATGTATGTTCACCGATTACTCGAAGATGCCTGAACCGATTTATAAAAAACTTTTTTGTTTCAACAGATATCTTCTTAGGTGGTCCCATTTAAATTTTAACGAAATCGGTCAAGCCGTTTTTAATATATTAAGATGTGTATTACGATGCATTTGTATACTTCGATGACACGATACTGGCGATGTTAAAACTTAAATATTATCTAAAACTAAAATTTAAGACTATTCTAGGCATAACGTGTTCATCACCTAAGACCTCATTAGGTATTTATCTCTATATCTCTGGAGATACTTATCGGTTCACAATTGACGGAGTAATTGCGCAACATGCATATAAAAAAAAACAGGCCAAGTGCGAGTCGGATTCGCACACGTAAAGGGTTCCGATTGAACAAAATTTGCCGGTTTTTTTTTTTTTGTATGGGCCCCCTTTTATTTTGAACTTTACTCTGTTTTTAGTATTTGTTGATATACTAGCAACAGATATACATCATGTGTGAAAATTTAAACTGTCTAATTATAACGGTTCATGAGATACAGCCTGGTGACAGACGGACAGACAGACATACGGACGGACAGCGGAGTCTTAGTAATAGGGTCCCGTTTACCCTTTGGGTACGGAACCCTAAATTAAACTCTAAACTCCTTATTGTTTCGAGCATTTACCAATGGAGATGTCTACGTTGTAATCCGCAAACATTTTTTTCTGCCGATACTGACGGGGGACGAGGTAAACACGCGTTGCACACACACAAATCACTCACTTTAACGATCCCGCACACTAGCTTGAAACACGCACACAGTATTAAAAATAAAGCGTATTTACGCACGCTCATATGGCCAATAATGGCTATACGGTCAGCAGAGTCACCTTGCGTTAACATCTCAATTGATAATTAATGCTCGAAGCCTTTTTGGAAGTCGGTTGAAAATTACTAGCGTGGCATATGAAGTCGGTTCTTATCGTTTTTTAAATCGTTCTTGAATTATTCTAAATGCTTAAAGTTCAATTCGCCTGAAAACACAAACAGTGTACATTCCGCCTAATTAATTACATTTCGGATCTTGTAACGTAAACAGGGTAAACAGTATTTTTAAATATATTTTGTGAAACAAAATAAGACTCTGATTTCCTACTAGAGATAGACTCCGGCCAATTCTTACTTGCCGCCTAAAATGCCTGGATTGACCTAAAATTTAAATCTATTGCGCGCTGAAGAATACTAAAGATTACGATTAAAATAGATCCTAAGTTTTCAACTTCAAGACCACTTGTTTTTATGTATTGGTTGAAACATCGCAAGGTTTCGGGTTTTATATTATGGTCCTAATGAAAACTATCGACGAAGGGGTCAAAAGGTGTCTCCCACGTATGTTTCGCGAAAATCTATAGATTTTGAGTAATTTCATTTTATATTTTTATTTGTGCCTAAAATGTTGCGATTTTAATTATTATTTCCCTTAATATTACCTTTTTTTTACTGTGAGCAATAAATAGCTCTTTTAGGATATACAAGGTGTGGTTTTGCATTCTCGCCATATTTGCAGGGGTGTCCATGTATAGAACAAGAATCAGTAAAAAAAAAAAATTAAAAAAAAACATTTTAATGATAGAGCCAGATGATAGAGCGGCGGCGGTACACGCCACAGCCACAGCTGACCGCTCTATCAGTGTCATAACATCATCTACGTATGTGTGTACGCGCCTGCGCAGCTTACATGGCGTTTTTCTGATATTACTCGGGGATGATTCTGAAAATCACAAAATTGTTTTATCAAATATCCGGGTATTATATTCACGGGTGAACTTTAATAATATTATAAAGTGATTAAGGGTACCCGTTACAATCGACTATGCAAATATGGCGAGAATGCAAAACCACACCTTGTATAACATTTATTTTATGCATTTTTTTTATTTGGACGATATCTAACCTCTTATTTAATCAAGGCAGGCATTTATGCAAAAAATCAGAGATATAATAGAATTCAACCCAATTTAAATGTAATATAATTTAATTTTAACCCCATTGTTTGCTCTATAGAATTGCTAGCTGCCAAATTTCATACTTACTTTTATAAATAAAAATGAATGTTCTACATTCATTTGGTTAAACAAAACAAAAAAAAACATTATATTTTCAAAATAGACCGTTATAGTTTTTTTTTGCTATTTTTGTATATCTCTCAGCAACTTTCTCAGCGTTCGGCAAATCCGGCCAAAACATGCAGCAGCAATATCTAGTCCCTTTGCTTCCTCGATATCGAGCTCCTATCCGAAGGCAAATTAAAATTTCGAGGGTGTTGCTATTGTGAACAAGCTTGTAATTTCAGATCCTGTTTTCTTTAACAACTGGATATTTTCCAATATTTTATTAACTTTTAAAACGAGAATGTTGTTTGTTACAATTTTCTTTTGCTACTCAACGTTTGATTAAAAATGGGAGATTTTTTACGAGTTGGGTATCGGATTTAATAAGGGTAATTTAAATGTTTGTCGAAATAAGCACAGACAGGAAGGAACAGGACTTTGTCATATTGAAAAGAGAACAAACATCTTTACAGGGTGCTTTTTCTAGCTTTTCTAAGCTATAGAACAATAGGTAGAACACAATTTCTAAACTTTTTGGTGTATAAAAAGCGCTTAAATGTAACCATGAGCTTATTTTTGTTTAAACATGTAGTTTAAAAAAACAATGAATATAGACAAGAACACTGAAACTATTTCATAGAATAATTTATTAGAACATTTTATAAATGAAAAAATTACAATCTGAGAATCTTTTGTTTACTACAAACTAAAGCATCTTTAACGATATCGTAAGTTAATATTTAATTCCTATTTTCAATTGTCCAGTGGCGCCAAAATGGAGTGAAGAACCACGGAACACATCGCTGTTGCTAGGAAGGAGTGGTCACATATCATGTAGTGCTAACGGATACCCACAGCCGCAGACTCATTGGTTAAAGAAAGATGGTGAGTAGGTATAATGTATGGTATAACTATCCCAAGTTAATTGTCTAGCAACGCACCGAGTAGGGGTCATAATCGAAAAATCGATTTCACATACTTGATATATTTTGTAAAGACCTATTCAACGAAACTCCACACTATGGGTACGTAGTACTATTTATTATTCTTTGCCATGGTTTCAATGAGACACAATAAAATCATCCTCATACTAACACAACATTAGCATATACGTATTTTCGGTGGCAAAATAATACGGTACCATCGAGTTGATGGTAAGACAAATTGTCGAATTTGGGCTAGTACGTATTATTAATATTTATAATCATTAGTATTTTGCAGTACACATGCTAACGTCACAGCTTGTGTTTGAAAACATTTTTACTAACTAATTTATAAAAGGTCAAGTATGATCTTGCTGCACCGGTATGCTTTTTACATACATACAATCACGCCTTCTTACCGTTGGGTTTGGCAGAGACTATTTCTTTTCACATGCTACGACCCTGACATACCTCTTTCACTTCTTCCACTTTCATGAGCGCCTTCATACATGCTCGCTGGTTATAGATGTACTTTTGACTTGGCCTTTCCTTAAAACGTCTCCGATCTGGTCGTGATACGTTCGCCTAGGTCGGCTTCTACCAGTTTGCCCATTGACACTCGTCTCATAAATTTGTTTCTTCAATCTATCTTTATCCATTCTCTCTAGATGTCCAAACCATCTAAGTATCACTTTCTCTATCTTTATCACTACATTTACTACCACAACACAAGATTTCCTTATCACGCTGTTCTCCACCTTACCCATCAGAATATGTAGTTATATAGTATACTTTGATTTCTTAAAAATGTTTTTTAAGTTTTAGAAAATATATGACACTTTTTCAGTGGTATCAGAAGCATGGAGGCCAGTTCTTGAAGTGGCTGGTGGAGGAGTTTTGAGCCTTCCCAATGGTTCCCTCATATTTGACTCAGTGGCTCTAACTGACGCGGGAGTTTATACTTGCCATGTGGAAAATGGAGTAGGGGAAGCCTTGAGCAAGACTGTATGGATATCTGTTAATAGTAAGTAACACAAGCCATTAGAAATAATGAGTGTATGGTATATGTGTTTACAGCAGCCCCGGATCTATGGTTTTCTATTCTCGGCACTCCTTTTTTGAGATAAATTACTTAAAAAAGCCCACAAATATAATATTATATTGTCATTTTTTTGTGAATGGGACAATACATGCAAGTTCACATGTAGTGTGGTCGACGGTGAGCCAACTAGGCTTTGGTATGCTAGGCGCTTTGTGGAGCAAGCAGGTCTTTGGTCCGAGTCCCAGTCACTATTCAGATTTTATCTTTTAAAAAACAAGTTCAAAAGTTATCATAATTATTTCTCCATCAGCAATCTCCAAAATAGTGTATTCTTTCAGAGCCAGTAACATTCGACGTGGTGTCAAGGAATCTAACAGCAAAGTTAGGACAACACGTCTCCATAGAGTGCCAAGCCAAAGGCGATGACCCTATAAGGATCATGTGGACTAGGAACGGGAAACCTATAAACCCTTTGACTCAAAGGTTAGACAAAATATTATAATTTTTTTTTTTTAATATCTTATAGGCTAGCGTCTGAACACTATCTCGCCTGTTGGTAAGTGATAATGTGGTCGAACGATGGTGAACACGCTAAGCCTACACTATAGCTCTCAAGGGATGTGTGCTGCCGGAACACTGTAAGGTTATGGCGGCAGATTTTCTCCTTGAACGTGGTAAGCTACTTTGTGGTAGCAAGACAGGCGGACCCTATTCATCAGCGGCGGTATTCCGACAGCTGATGTTCCCATTTTAGGCCTAGCGTGCTATCATTCTCGACCGCATTGTCATTTAGGTGAGATAGAAGTCAAACGCTAGCCGATATACCAACATTACAAAAAAAAAATTACGTTGTATATGTATAAAACAAAATCAAAGCTGATTTTGATGCTTCAAATAAAGCTGTAATTTTTAAAGAATTTGAATCAATCATAATTGCTAAACAAATCGTTCCCAGGATTATGAAGTTAAACTTCTTTAAGCGCACTGCGGTAAAATTTGACGGTAGTGACGTAGCGTCACGGTTCCAATCAAGAGAAGTTGACGTAAGCGTCATGTTACATTTTATATTTATAAACTCCCTCTATTGTAGAACGGCGTAACTACGAAGACCTATTCACTGTCATTCGGGCATTCGTCCCGCTAAGTTCAACAGATGGAGTTGTACAAAACAATAATTAGTGATGTTGAGAAATACATTGAATGAACTTGGGAGTTTCACACGCACCCTCTTTTTTAACAAATAATGACAAATGCTGTTTCGTTTGGAGCAGTCCACATATAACCGAAGGGGGTGAAAAGCAGTTCTCCCTAAGTCTACCCTTGTTACATTAAGAGTTTGACCTTAAGATTTATTTATGATCATGGCAAGGCAGACTTTGAAAGTAAATTTGGAAGGGGTAGTTCGAAAAAGTCAGGGTAGTCAAAGTTAGTTTAGTTTAGTTTGTTTAATTGTTTTTTAATTTTATTTTTATTTCACCTATTCGTGTATTTGGTTGTTTCAACAATTGTAACCTTCGAGCATGAGATGTCAATGCAAGGCGTACATCTCTGCAGGCCATATAGCCATTATTGGCCATATGAGCGTGCGTTAATACGCTGTGTTTTTCATACTGTGTGCGTGTTTCAAGCTAGTGTGCGGGATCGTTAAAGTGAGTGGTTTGTGTGTGTGCAATGCGTGTTTACGTCGTCCCCCGTAAGTATCTATAGAAAATTTTTTTTGCGGATTACAACGTTAACATCTCCATTGGTAAATGCTCGAAGATTGTAACTGTTCATACTCGTTCGCTAAATTATACCCATCTTCAAATGTTTATATAGGCTTCATTTTTAATTACTCACTCGTTACTACATTTTTGAATTTGTATCCACGAATAAAAGCAAAATTGCCAGCTTTATTCAAGTTAATAAGACTAATCCATTATACAGCAATCTCAACAAAATTAATTCCAAAGAAATATTAAGCTGCTCTAAATATTTGAGTCGAAATATTCAAATATGATAATCGCAGGGTCAAGATATCAGAAATGAAGACTGAAGATGGAATGACGAATGTTCTGGAATTATTGCAAGCGGAGACTAGTGATGGCGCCTGGTATCAGTGCAAAGCTGGCAATCCTTTCGGAGCTGACGTTTTTAATGTATTTCTTACTATATTAGGTAAGTTCAAATGCATTTCTCCACTGCATAGCACATACTAACTTATATATATTTCTTTACTGCCTTTTTAGGGTTCCGTAGCCGAATGCAAAAAAACGGAACCGTTATAGATTCGTCATGTCTGTTTGTCTGTCTGTCCGTCCGTATGTCACAGGCACTTTATTCCGAAACTATTAAGACTACACAGTTAAAACTTGGTATGTATTCTGTTGGTGGTTCGTGTATTCTGTGAACCGCTTTACGATTTAAGTATAAAAAATTAAAAAAATATCATTAAGGTGGAGCTCCACGTATACATGAAACTGAAACTAAAAAAAATAATAATCATCAAACATATACGTGCGTTGTGTCTAAAGATAGGTCTTAAAAACGACATTGAGGTTCCTAAAACAATTTTTTCTCAAAGTCTCCCCCACCCATATTATGCAGTTTTTAAGATATAGCAACTGAAAATATACCTAACTTTGTTATTTATACAAACACTATGAAAAACAAAGTTAACTTTTTGGTTGCAAAAAATTATAGTTATAAAATACTCTTCTGTGTTACGGAACCCTACGAGTGCAGCTTCCACTTGGCCAGTTTTTTTATGTCTGACACACATTTTACCACTTTAGACGTGCCTATCTTTCAAATGATTGACTTTAAGAAAAAATGATTTTAAAAACCTCAATGTCATTTTTAAAGACCTATCCATAGAACCCCACACGTATAGGTTTGAAGATTTTTTTTAAAATCACTTCCATGTATGGGATGCCCCCTTAAACTTTTATATTTTTAATTTTTGTATGAAAATCGGAAAGCAGTTTACAGAATACATTTATCTACCAATTTTCAATGCTGTAGTCCTAACAGTTTCGGAATAAAATGGCTGTGACATACGGACTGACAGACAGACAGACAGACATGACGAATCTATAAGGGTTCCGTTTTTTGCCATTTGGCTACGGAACCCTAAAAACAAAGGTTGAGCCATTCAGCTTTCATCTAGACGTCGAACGTCACACTTAAAACACATGTTTAATTCCCCTGATTAATGTAGGGTTGCCAACCGTACTATTACGTGCACCCGCAACCCAGTGCATGTTTCAGTACTTCAGACAATTTTAATCCAAAAAAATTTGAAATAATGAAACATAATAAATAGTTAAATTGCAGACTAATTGCAGTACAAATCAAATTCCGAATGGAACTGATTGTCCGTCTATCAGCTGCATAATATCGTCGTAACAGGCAACCCTAGATCTGCATACAAAAGATGAAAACTGATTGACTGTTGAATCTACTGGTGATTCGGAAGTACTCCCATCAGAAAAGAAACAACAAGAAGTTCTATGGGGCTTGTCACTTATTTGAATAATTTTTTTTTTTATTCATATTTATATATTTTTTAATTTACAACAAATAATTATAATATGATACAATTTATATTATATTTTGGGGCTTGGGGCATTCAGGCCAAGCATTTTTGTCATTCATATAGTCATTTGTTGTAGTACGATTTCTTCATTTAATTGGATTTTACAAAGGTTTTAAATCTGCTCATAGACAGTTGATCAATATCTTTAGGAAGTTTATTATAAAATCGTATACAGTTCCCCAAAATATAACCACTAACTTTCCACAACCTGAATTGAGGTAAAATTATTCTATTTTTGTGTCTTGTATTGAAATTAAATGTACATCGGACCTCTTATCATAATCATTAAAATTTTTGCGTACATACATAATATTTTCAGATATATATGCCACTTTACACATGCCACTGTAAGAATTTTAATCTCCTTAAATTTTCCACGGGGATTTATCACGAGATTTATGTACTCAAATATCATACAGTATTTCTCTGCATGTTTTTTATACTAGACTAGCTGATATCCGCGACTTCGTTCACGTGCCTACACCAAGAATGGTATCACTGTAAATCTCTGTCAATCGACATTTATGTAATCTGGGTTATTTAAGTTATTAAGTCATTTCTTCCGAATGATTAACTTACGTAATAAGTAGTCATAGATGGCGCCACCAATGCATAATTGGGTTAACAAATGCAATCCACTAATTTCGTCGTATCGATAGATCGAACCGTGGCTTAATTGGCAGAGCACCTGGACGTGTAATCCGGGGGGTGCGGGTTCGAGTCCCGTCGGTACGTTGAAATTTTGGATTGTGTTTAACAATTTACAAAAATATAAAGTGTGTGACACTTCAAAGAAACATAATATTTTATTTAAGTTATGTACAAAAATCATGATATTATTTTCACAAAAGTAGCATATTATGTTCACCTCAGAGACTTGCTATAGAGTATCATCTCCTTGTTAAATTTCAGTAACATTGTCTGTTTAGGCGTAATTCGGTAACAAACGGACAGAGTGACAGAGTTACAAACGTTTTTTATATTAGACTGGACTGGATAGGTAAGCCTTTGACCACTATCTCACCTGATGTTAAGTGACGATGCGATCGACGAAATATTACGTTTATCTAAAAGATACAAGTATCTTTGTTGTAATGTTGACACATTGATTTATGTTACATTATATAAGTTTATAATGTAACATAAATCTATGTGTCAACATTTCCTAGAACTATAATATTCAGAGAACAGTATTGTTGTTTGATTTATTTCATAGCCTCCAGCTCTTTCTATTTTCGATAATTTACAATGTTAAGTACTTTATATTTGTGTTCGCGTCGCAGAACTAATATTCTAATATGCCTGTTTAAATGAGTATTTTAATTAGTTCTAGAATCACACAGTTTATTTCACCATGTAGATTATTTACTACCAGAGTTCCAATTTAATCACATGTTTTTGGAGCTTGTGTGCTATTACGTACTTAGAAACAAAGTGTCATTTGGAAAATTTATTATTTTGTTTGAGAGAGTATACTTTTCGTATGTTTCCACTGTGAATTCATCAAGATCAAGATGATGAGTATCTTGAAAGATGCACCCCAAGATACAAGACTTATTTCTTTCCTAGAACCACCACTACCACCGACAGACGTGTCTGTAGACTCGCTCCGGAGTCGGTCAGTAAAGTTGTCGTGGCGGGACATGACCAGAACTCTGGCTCAGTTCTACAGCGTTCAGATAACCAGCACTCAGAGACTAGCTTGGAGCAGCGCCAGGACTATTAATGTTACTAGGTAAGTTTCTTTTTTTAGTTTTAGCTAGACACGCCACTGAGCCCGATCTTCGGCTCTTTGTTTCCACTCACTGCCCACCGCTTTGCAAATGTCGTCGCTCTACCTAGTCAACAAGGCGTCCTACGCTACGTTTGCCGATTTGCGGTTTCTAATCTAGAACCGTCTGCCCCAACGGTTATCGGTCCTTTTTTTTTTTTTTGTGACCCAGGAAAATCCTTTATGGATACCAAATCGCCCGGGGGAGCGAGATGATTATGTGGGACTCGCTGCCTGAAAGGCAGGATACCGCACTAAAAACCTGGGGTGAGCCGTCATCCACCGTGGTGGAGCAAGATGGGGTTGCGCTAGCATTCGCCAACTTGCCCCGGTGGCAGACCCAAATGGGCCTCTGCCGCTGCGGAGGGCTGACCTTGCTCACCAAAGTCAACCCTCAACCGTCATGTGGGGAGTGCAAGCCGTTGGAGAGTCCCCCGACTCTCCAACAGTTACCCCACAATGACAGAGGAGTGTGGCTCGTCTTCTCGTCAAACTTACCACACCCTCCGTCCCTCTGATGACAGGTGTGCGAAGAGCAAATACCCTTACTCACACACCGTCCGCTGTTCGTCACGCATGCCATTGCCAGTGGCATACGAGACTCCACTCACGACCGTCACCGGCCCCACCTCTCGGCCCGAGTGAATCGGACCCACAGCCTTAGAGGAGTGTGGCTCGTCTTCTCCTCAAACTCACCACACCCTCCGTCCCTCACATGACAGGTGTGCGAAGGGCAACTACCCCTACTCGCACACCGTCCACCGTCCGGCTCGCATGACAAAAGCATGCGAGTAACCCTCTTGCAGCCGTTACCGGCCCCGCCACTAAGTCCGAGCATTATGCTCGGACCCACCACCGGGCGGCTCCCACCACCGAGCCCGCCCTACCCCGTCACACTGTGCCCTCTGCTAAATATCAGAGGCACACGCGGAGGAGCCCCTCACGTCGGAACTTCGCTATCGGTCGACAACTTAACCCAGTAAACTAGGAAAAGTTGTCGGCCGATACCCAGGGTACACCACGAGGAGGTGTTCCGACCCGCACCCCAACGGTTATCGGTCCTACGGCAGATATGACCAGCCCACTGCCACTTCAGTTTGCTAATCCGCTGAGCTATATCGATCACTTTAATGTTCTGGCAAATTACATCGTTCCGGATTCGACCCCACAGAGAAACACCGACTACATATATACACTATATTATACTGTGCTATAATTCCTGAAGAGAAGGGTCTTTGACCAGTGCGTCCTGCCAGATATGAGCTACGGAACCGAAACGTGGATAATTAATACTTACTGTGGGGCTAGTCCACAAGTTCAAGGTCGCTCAGAGAGCAATGGAGCGTGCTATGCTTGGAGTTTCTCTAAAGGATTGAATAAAAAAATGATTTCGTCGGGCGGAGAACCAGAGTAGCTGACATAGCTTGGAAAGTAAAACTGATGTGGTAATGGGCTGGCCACAGCGTACGTAGGACCGATAACCGATGGAGTAGACGAGTCCTTGAGTGGAGACCACGTGTAGGCAAGCGTAGCGCAGGATATGTAGCCCTCAGGCCAGGTGGGGTAACCTGCGAAAAGCGACTGGATGCGGAAAACTAAAGATCGAACCAAGTGGCGTTCCTTAGGAGAGTAGTTTCTACGTCCAGCTGTGGACTCATGATAAAATTTCATGATAAATATTATTTTACGTAGATACATAGACTCAGGTACCTACTTTAGAAAGTGCATGAACATGTTCATCTACCAGTTTTTTTGTGAAAGATGTGTGGTACTTTTTGCTAATTTGTAAGGGGCGGTACGGTACCATTACCAGTTAACGTAAACATCTTAAGAAAGCCTGGCATATGGCGTGTCAATACGTCAGAATGCATGTCAATATTATTTATTTTTATTGATATTTTATTTACCATTCTAGGCTTAGTGTGTTCACCATATCCGACCACATCATTGCTTACCACCAGACAAGATAGTGGTCAAACGCGAGCCTATAAGATATAAAAAATGTGAAACACATTATAAAGAACGTACCGAAGTAAAAACAGTCCGATAAGAACATTTAGTAGAATCCTTGGTCCCTTATACCGTTACGGCTAATAAGTACTTTAAACACAAAATGTAATTAGACGTTACATGCTTTACACCAAATTTGTTGATAAAATTTTACAGTATTTTATTCGAAATTTTTACGATTTTCGTAACAAGCTTTATTTTCGAAGTTGAAATCGTTAGCTGTAAGGGCAAGTGCTAATTGCCTGTTAGCGGGCAGGTTATACGATGCTGCTCGGTGTATGCCAGATGGATTAGATTACTATGCAATTATTTCAAGTTTACACTAGTTTCATATAATATTACAAAAGGCTTTTTGAAGACATTATTTAGCCTCAACTCAATTTTACTAATAAATATGTAAGGGTATTATTAATTTGTACACAGTAAATAATAGAACCTACATGATGATATTTGGTTAGATTACATACATACATACAGTCACGCCTTTTTGCTGTTGGGGTAGGCAGAGACTACTTCTTTCCACATGCTAAGATTCTGACTGCTAACATACCTTTTTCGCTTCTTCCACTTTCATGAACGCCTTCAAGTTATAGGAAAAAACTTCCCTCGCTACACGGGGAAATGAAATCGCAAATCTTTGTTATATGTTGCTGTGGAGGAACATCAATACACGGGACAAGTGTGCAACATTGTATTATAATTATTGCCATCGACCATTCTCGTAGCTCACGATTTACACGATCGTGACGGCCCTTAACGTTCGAGTGCGCAAACTAAAGTGAGATTGGGGGCCGCGATCCGCGCCGCTCACCTCCCCGCGAGCTCCTCGCCGTACCACATAATAAACAATAGTAAATATATATTATGTACTCTAAGTACATTATATTCCCTAACTGTATGGATTTTAAAACTGTAATACGGCTGTTCGGCAAGTTTGTATCAAACGACCCTAGTTCGTTCGTGCGTTCGTTCGAACCGGTGTGTACCCTGCTACACAAAGCATGGTATTAGGTTCATACTTATTCTTTTGTAGGTTAGAAGAGATCAGACATACGCTTGAGATAGAAGATCTGCAACCATCTACTAGCTATACAGCGAGAGTTGCTGGGGGCAATCAGGCTGATCTTAGCCACTACTCTACGCCAGTTAGATTTACCACTACTGAAGAAGGTAAGATAACAAATGTTATGGAAGGTATTTCTGATCTTTTGAATATTATCAGCATTCATTAGAGCAGGATTAAATACTTTAATATATAAATACTGATAAATCTCTATAAAAAATTTAAGTTACGATTTTTGTTACTTTTATAGGACTATCTGTGAAGACTTTAAGAATCTACAGGACGTCTATTCAGATAGATTGCAACAGTACCGTTTATTTTTACAACAACTCGTAGTATCATCGTCTGGAAGAGATTGCTATTTGGCTATAAGATCGCCGTTTGTACTTATTTCTTTGTATCATTCATTGATTCATGGACGTTGACTCTTCCAGCGCTGCAACGAAGTCTTGTTGCATATTTTTATCGATGTTCTCAATTTATCTATTTTTAGTGTGTGTATGTTACGATTGTTACGCCGATAATGTATTGTAGTTCTTTGGAAAATTAAAATAAGATCGAATCTCCTATGCAGAGATATGGAGGTTTGAAATTCTTCAAACTGGACATTAAATATAACTCGCGTGATATGTGAAGTCAGTCCTTTAAAAGGTTTTAAAACGTTATTATCATTCTATCGTTATCAGTTTAAGGTACGGACACACCGCAGCGTCCTGCGTACGCAATCTAGGCGGCGATCAGATAGCGCAGTTGTATTTTTACCGACTGGTTCACACCAAACGCGATTAGAAAACAATAGAAAAGTACTGGGATCGCGCCCGCAGATCGCAGGACGCCGCGGTGAGACCGTACCTTTAGTAAAAAAATACGTAACCTTAATGCATGAAAACCTGAATGTAACAGTAATAACGCTATAAAAAACTAAGTGAAACTCCATCAATTCTATTATACATATTTAATTTTGCTAAACCATTTTGTCTAGCCCCCTCCTCACCACCACTTGGTATTCAGTTGGAGCAAACTGATTCACCAGGAGAGCTCAGAGTAAGGTGGTTACCGCCACCTGCCGACGCACATAATGGTCTCATCATCGGATATCGGTTACGAGCTGTACCACAACTTAATGGGATTAAAGGTCAGTTTTGTAATCTTTTTTTTTATATCTTATAGGCTAGCGTTTGACCACTATCACTCCTGTTTGTAAGTGATGATGCGGTCGAAGATGGTAAGCACGCTAGGCCTAGAATGGGAAGTGGCTCTCAAGGATAGCTGCCGGAACACATTATATGTTTGGCGACAGATTTTCTAACTTGAGGGTGGTAGCTGGCCACTAGATAGTGTCCTACCACCATGCGGAGGTTGTTGGTTTCTTAACTATGTGTTTCCTTCACCGGAGGGCCACTGTGAAAAACGTAATGTATCTGTATATATATATAATATGTGGGTATCCAATCATTAAGGGTTTTTCTTCGCCTTACTTTGTCTCTAAATACTTCTTTTTCCGAAATAAAAAAATCTTAGCAATATTTTCTGGTGCTGGAACGTTTTAATAAAGCATAGGGACTCATTAAAATTTTGAAGTTTTCTCACAAACAGCACAAAAAATGAACAATCAATTTCTTCTTTTTGTTTGTCTACACTTAAATAATTCATTGCAGAAGCCGAAGAAACTAGTGACAAGACTATAAAAACGTCTTCTCTTTACGCAAAACAAGAGACTATTCTCGGTGGCTTGCTCAAAGGTGTCAGGTGAGATTTTTACCTATTTATGTAATTTGAAAGACCAATCTGTGTGATTCATAATTACTTGTTCTTTAGGACAAACAATTATTTATTTACTAATTTGAATGAAGTCCTCCGTAAGAGAACCAAAGCTATCGACATAGCTCAAAGAAAAGCTGAAGTGGCAGTGGGCTGGTGACATCTGTCGTAGAATCGATGACCATTGCGGTAGATGTATTCCAGAGTGGTGACCACGGCTCGCCAAACGTAGTGTAGCGCTGCTGGCTGGCAGCGGTTGGAAACAAAGAACTGAAAATCGAGCTCAGTGGTGTGCCATAGGTGAGGCCTATGTCCAGCAGAGGACAAAGATAGGCTGCTGATGAGAGGGAATTTTAATTAACTTTAAATTCATATTTGCTTCCTCTATCTACTCTATGCATGTAGATTCAAACCAATTTCGCGTCACAGGTACGCAGTTTCGATAGCAGCCTACAACACCGCGGGAATGGGGCCATTTTCTGTGCCCCTGTTTCAAGATACTCGAGAAGGAGGTAAGTTGGGTTGAGTTCTTTAATATTGCGCTTCAATCTAAAATTACATGTGTAAAACATGCTACTTATTAAATATGGGAAGCCATTTAATTTTTACCCGACTACGGCGAAGCAAAAAGGAGGGTTATGTTTTTGACCGGTATGTGGGTATGTATGTATGTATGTATGTATGTAAGTATGTATGTATGTATGTATGTTTGTATGTATGTTCATCTGTTCCCTCATAACTTCTAAACTACTTATCATCATTTGACAAATGAGGTGTCATTGGACGCGTCTTATTTGTCTGCTGGTTATAGGCTATGTGACGTCACAACAAGTTAAATGTGGCACCCTCCAGAGAGCACGAAGTCAAGAACTAAAAAAAAAATTTCACCCCACCCTATCGTGTGGGGTATCGTTAAATAGGTATTTTAAAATGAAGGCAGGATTTAGTACATCATATTTTTGTCAAGCGTAGGCTACGCTTGACAAAATTGCGAGATATATCCCGTCGAGGCCAAGAAACCTAATTTTTACCCCACGGCGTCGCAAAGAAGCAGTTGGGAGGGTTATGTGTTTGTTGATCGCTGTGTATTTATGTAAGTATATTGACATGTATGCAAATAACCTGTTATGCAATAACCCCAAAATGCTTTAAATAAAAAATAAGTTCAAAAACTAAAACCCGACTACTGAAAAATCACACTCTAAAAAGTATGAAACAAGAAAATATTCTCACCTGAGATCGTGGTGCACAGAGGATAGCCGTGGTCGTACGAGTATGTCCGTCCATCGTGGCCGTGTAACCGTAACAAAACAATATACACTCTGCAAAGTAGCATACGACCACGGGTATCCACTGAGCAGCACTAAGAATATTTATGAAATACAATAAAATATTTGTTAAAAGTAAGTTGTTTATATAATACACGATACATATTGAATAGTTTGTACATAGCGATCTCAGGTGAGAATATTTTCTTGTTTCTTACTTTTTAGAGTGTGATTTTTCAGTATTCGGGTTTTAGTTTTTGAACCTATTTTTTATTAACTTTACTTAGTTTAATATATTATAGCTGCAATAGTTAAGCACAATTTATAAACATTTCTGTGACATAGAAACGGACGGATAGCGGAGTCTCAATAGGGTCTTTTTGACACCTTTTGGATACGGAACCCTAAACAGGATAGGTATATAAAAGACAACAGTCAAGTCTTACAGTTTTAAACTATACGTAAAGGATAATATTAATATATAAACTTCCTTCATCGATTTAATTAAAATATCTATTATTTTCATAAAATCTGTGTCGAAAGTAAACCTAAAGTACTCTCGTTCTATATTACTATAATCAGCCTGGTGTTCCTCACTGCTGGGCAAAAGCCTCTCTTTCTTCCTTCCACACATCATGGTATCTTGCTTCTGTATCTTGTGACAAAAATTAAGATCACAACGACTTCAAATGCCCCTCTAGTCATTTTTAACCGACTTCACAAAAAAGGAGGAGGTTCTCAATTCGACTATTTAAAAAAAAAATTTAATGTATTGTTACATCGCGTCGTCGAGTCGCGATGTTTCGCCAAGCTTCTCGAACAAAAATACCGTGGGAAAGAATAGACTAATTACGGGCTATAAACACCCGACCCGACCGTCATAAAAGTTAACCTTCCGGGAATTCAGACCCTAGTCAATGTACCTAGTTTTGTAGTTAAGATTGAACCTTATTCATAAGTAGTTAGAGATCAAATTAGCATGTATGGTAAAGTTGTTTACGTCAGATGCTCAAAGGAAAGCCGCCCCTTTTGTTTGTGATTGTTATTGCTTTGTTTTGAACGTCTTTTGTCTATTGTTTCGAGTCAATACTAGAAATTTCTGTAGAAATATTCTCGTCCTATATAAGACGTTGAAACCGCGGCTTGAGGCAGTCTTTCTCTGGAAGCGACAGTGTAACTATCTAAGCGCGGATAGCGACCAAGTGATCGTTAAGTGTTATCAGTGAACTAGTGTTGTGAACTGTGAACAGTGAAATCAGTGATTGTGATTACCAACGACCTCAGTGTGTGTTAACGGACTTTTGATAATTGTGCAAGACGATTTGGACAACTACTGTGGAACATTGTGCTAACCTAGTGATCAGTGGAAATAAACGTTCATCTCATCGGATTGGCATTTTAATACCACCCCGCACGTAACAATTGGTGTCAGAAGCGGAATGCCAATCACTCCGAGGGAAGATACGCGTACTCCACGCACCAGGCGCCAGGCGGAGATGGATGCAACCCGGCAGAAGGAGCTCGAAGCATCGGGTGCAGGAACATCCACATTGGAAGAGCCAGCAGCAACACCGATGGCACCCACCATGGCAGCGCCACCTACAGCACCGCCGGTGAGTCTAACTACGGATGGAGGCCTGGAGGCCATGCTAGCCGCTCTCCTAGCTGGACAAGAAGCTGCACGCCAGGAACAACAGGCTGCACTACAGTCTGTACAGGCGGCACAAGAAGAAGCTAGCCGTAAACAGGAGGAAGCTAGCCGTAAACAGGAGGAAGCTAGCCGCAAACAGGAGGAAGCTCGCCAGGAACAACAGGCTGCACTACAGGCTGTACAGGCGGCACAGGAAGAAGCTAGCCGTAAACTAGAAGAGGCTATTGTGCATCAGTTGCAAAGCGGACTTGCCGGCATGGGGAAAAAGATAAAAAAGGTGGAAGAGCGACTCGACGTACACGAGCAGACCGTGAATGACCTGGCTAGTAAGGTCCAGAAACTGGAATTACGAGGAGTCGGACAGAGCAGCCTGGTTCCCGCTACGACATCGCCCTTCAAACTTGATCTGCCACACTTCGACGGAACATCTTCGTGGGCAGCATACAAATTTCAGTTTACGACGCTGTCCAAAAGCTGTGGCTGGACTGACGAGCATGCAAATACAGCGCTCACATTAGCGCTGAAAGGAGACGCTCAGCTTATCCTGGAACGCATACCTGAAGAGGTAAGGACGCTGAAGACCCTGCTGGAAGCCCTCGAAACGCGCTATGGAGACAAGCATATGGAGCATGCGTACAGGGCACAACTACGTGAGCGCACCCAGAAGCCCACAGAGACATTGCAACAGTGGGCAGACGAAATCGAGAGGTTGGTCCGACGAGCCTACGTGTCGACGCCATCAACCATTGAAGTGACATCTCTACAGAGCTTTGTGGATGGAATCAGGGATGATGAGGTACGCGCTGCGGTACGATTGGGGCATCATCAGACACTCAAGAACGCCCTCGCTCATGCCTTGGAAGTGGAAGCAGTGCGACGAGACACCAAACCATACAGAGTTCGGGAGCTAGTGACTGAAACCAGGAAGCCCCGTTATGGACCGACATGTTATGGGTGTGGAGAAAAAGGGCATATTCGGATTGATTGCCCGAAAACGAAGAAACGGGTCAGAAATTGCGAGACCCAAGTGGATGAGGAGGCGTTAAACTAAACGTCGCCAGGGCCGCGGGGCGGGCGCTGGCTGGTCAAGAGAGAGCCCCCACCATCACTGTGACACAAGTGTGCAACGGGAACAGCTTAATCGTCGAGGGCACCCTGAACAACAAGACCTGCAAGTTCACAGTGGACACAGGAGCATCGCGCACAATTGTGAAGCCTGAATTCCTGCAACGATTTATATCACGGAAACATCGATCTGCAGCATGCTCACTACGGACAGCAACCGGCCAGTCAGTTCCTGTCCTTGGCGATACAGATGTGGAGATAGTCATCGGTGAGCACTCATACATTCATCCTGTGCTTATTGCCAACATAACTGATGATTGCATTCTGGGATTGGACTTTTTGGAGAAGCAGCATTGCATATTGGATGTGGCCCGTGGTGTTCTCCGGTTTCCCGAGCAAGAAGTGTTCTTCGAAGGAACGGCACCGTGTAAGCTTTACTGTCTCAAGGACGTCGTGTTGGCTCCAAAATCGCAAAATATTGTTCGAGTGAAATTTCCAAATACAGTCAAGAGTGGACTATGTGTAGTTGCCGAAGATGAGGGCACACATCCGACCTGGATTACTGCAAGAACATTGCTCATGACAAACAGAACGGCCAGTGTGCGAATTCTCAACCTTGGCAATGCAGAAGTTCATCTGAAGAAAAACAGCATAATTGGAAAATGTCAAGAAGTTAAGTACCTGCGACGAACGGATATTACTTCTACGGAACCAAGCTCGGAAGACCAAATATCACAGCTGCTGGAATCATCCAAAGACAACTTAACGTTCGCTCAGCTGTCACAAGCAAAACGTCTGTTGATGCGGTTTAAAGACGTCTTCGCCGCTGGAAACAACTGTGGACGTACCGGACTTGTTAAACACAAAATTGACACTGGCGACGCAAGACCTATACGACAGAGGCCACGAAGGATTCCATGGGCGAAAGAAGCTGAAGTTGCAGACATGATACGAGACATGGCCAAAGAAAAAGTCATCGAACCATCTACAAGTCCTTGGTCATCGCCAGTGGTTCTGGTGAAAAAGAAAGATGGCTCCACCAGATTCTGCGTAGATTACAGAATGCTTAATGAAGTCACAAAGAAGGACAGCTACCCCTTGCCTCGAATAGACGATACACTGGACATGCTCAGTGGAATGAAGTGGTTTTCAACGGTTGACCTGAAAAGTGGCTACTGGCAGGTAGAAATCAGTCCAGAAGACAAAGAGAAGACAGCATTCAGTACGGGCATTGGAAATGGACTCTGGCAATTCAACGTCATGCCATTTGGACTGTGTAATGCTCCAGCAACGTTCGAACGTCTCATGGACAGAGTAATGGTTGGATTACTGGGAGACGTATGCTTGGTGTACCTGGATGACGTCATCATTTTGGGCCGTGATTTTACTGATCATCTGCAGAATCTGGAGAAGGTTTTGAACCGTCTACGTGAAGCAAACCTGAAGCTGAGTGCCAAAAAGTGTGACTTCTTTAAATCCAAAGTCAGCTACCTTGGACACATCATTTCGGAAAACGGGGTACAAACTGATCCTGACAAAATCAAGGCTGTTCAAACTTGGCCTACCCCGAAGAATAAAACTGATGTAAGGTCGTTTTTGGGACTATGCGCTTACTATCGGCGGTTTGTCAAGAACTTTTCTGGAATTGCCAAACCCTTACATCGGCTGACAGAAGAAAAGCGCACATTTGTATGGGACTTGGAGTGTGAAACCGCCTTCAACGATCTAAAGCAGCGACTGTGTGAAACGCCGATCTTGGGATACCCTACCAGAGATGGAAGATTTATTGTGGACACTGATGCCAGCAACACGGGAATTGGAGGAGTTCTCTCACAAATCCAAGGAGACAAAGAAGTGGTCATAGCATACTTCAGTAAATCATTATCCAAACCAGAACGAAACTACTGTGTCACCCGCCGCGAGTTGCTAGCCGTGGTAAAGACTCTTCAGCACTTCAACAAGTACCTCATCGGAAGGGAGTTTACGCTCAGAACTGACCACGCTGCTCTAAAATGGCTTCTACAGTTTAAGAGCCCGGAAGGTCAAGTGGCACGATGGATCGAGCAACTTCAAGAGTTCAACTTCGTGACAGAACATCGCAGTGGAAAGGGCCATAGCAACGCCGATGCCCTGTCAAGAAGACCTTGTGCAGATGACTGTAAACACTGCGAAAAGCACGAGTCTCGAGAAGAAGTCAGAGTCATCAGGATGGACAGAACAGATGACGAATGGAACGGCGAAAATATGAGACAAGCACAATTGGAGGACAGAGATTTACGACCTGTACTGGATTGGATAAAGTCTGGAAACAAGCCCCAGTGGAGCGACGTGTCAGCCTGCAGCCCAATCACAAAAAGTTACTGGGCTCAGTGGGACAGCCTGACTCTGGAACAAGGAATCTTGTACCGAAAATGGGAAAGCAGCAATGGAAAAGAAACTACGATGCAGGTCGTTGTTCCCCGGAGCAAAGTGGCATCTCTACTACGACACATTCATGATGGAGTTTCTGGTGGACATCTAGGAGTCAAGAAAACTCTTGTGAAGGTTCGTCAACGATTTTACTGGGTACACAGCCGCGAGGATGTGGAAGATTGGTGCAGGAAGTGCACCGCGTGCGCATCAGTAAAAGGACCGAAGACAAGAAGTAAAGGACAACTAAAATTGTACAACGTTGGAGCACCATGGGAGCGCATTGCCGTGGATGTTGCCGGGCCATTTCCCGAGACTGAAGAAGGCAACAAGTACATCATCGTAGTGCAAGATTACTTCAGCAAATGGCCCGAGGTTTTCGCGACACCAAACCAGGAAGCAAAGACAGTTGCAAAGAAGTTGGTGCAAGAAGTGATCTGTCGATTTGGTGTACCGATGGAACTGCATTCCGATCAAGGAAGGAACTTCGAGTCTGCCCTATTTCAGGAAATGTGCACCCTCCTCGGGATCCAAAAGACGCGAACAACGGCAGCTCATCCACAGTCAGACGGAATGGTTGAGAGGTTTAACCAGACGTTGGAGAATCACCTGGCTAAAGTCGTGGACGCACATCAACGTGACTGGGATCAGTACATACCTCTGTTCTTGTTGTCATACCGTTCCACTACCCATGACAGCACTGGTATGACTCCTGCAAATGTGAATTTTGGACACGAACTAAGACTTCCTATCGACGCCATCACTGGTTCCCCGCCAGATGCTCCGAAGCCTGTAACCGACTATGTCAGTGATCTTCGTAGTCAGCTGGACGAAGTGCACAGGATAGTTCGAGAGAATAGTTTAAAAACTGGTGAAAAAATGAAGATCCGGTACGATCGTAGAGCGAATACGATGGGTTTCGAAGAAGGAACTCTCGTCTGGTTGCACAACCCACTACGAAGGAAAGGAAAAAGTCCGAAGCTGCAGGCTCATTGGGAAGGACCATACCAGATTATCACGAAGATAAACGACGTTACCTACCGCATTAAACGAGGCCAGAGAGGAAAGCCGAGGGTAGTACACATCGATCGACTTACACGATACCATGGAACAAATGATGATCGAGACGATCATAACTAAGAAGGGGATAATGTTACATCGCGTCGTCGAGTCGCGATGTTTCGCCAAGCTTCTCGAACAAAAATACCGTGGGAAAGAATAGACTAATTACGGGCTATAAACACCCGACCCGACCGTCATAAAAGTTAACCTTCCGGGAATTCAGACCCTAGTCAATGTACCTAGTTTTGTAGTTAAGATTGAACCTTATTCATAAGTAGTTAGAGATCAAATTAGCATGTATGGTAAAGTTGTTTACGTCAGATGCTCAAAGGAAAGCCGCCCCTTTTGTTTGTGATTGTTATTGCTTTGTTTTGAACGTCTTTTGTCTATTGTTTCGAGTCAATACTAGAAATTTCTGTAGAAATATTCTCGTCCTATATAAGACGTTGAAACCGCGGCTTGAGGCAGTCTTTCTCTGGAAGCGACAGTGTAACTATCTAAGCGCGGATAGCGACCAAGTGATCGTTAAGTGTTATCAGTGAACTAGTGTTGTGAACTGTGAACAGTGAAATCAGTGATTGTGATTACCAACGACCTCAGTGTGTGTTAACGGACTTTTGATAATTGTGCAAGACGATTTGGACAACTACTGTGGAACATTGTGCTAACCTAGTGATCAGTGGAAATAAACGTTCATCTCATCGGATTGGCATTTTAATACCACCCCGCACGTAACAGTATGTTACCTCAGAACTCCGTCAAATCTTGGCCGATATAAAAAATATTTTTTGTTTGAGAGATTATAAATTATATCGAGCTATGACAATTATCTCCTGAGATACGGAGATAAACAATATAAGCAAATTTGCACAAACGGGATGTATATACCCTCTTAAACAAAAAAGGATTTTTCATAACGGTTTAATAAATGACGGAGTTTTGACTGTACTTAGTTAACAAACATCAAAAAAATACAGCATAATTGTGAACTTAAGGTTAACTTACGACCACACCGCGACCTGCGTGCGCGATCCAGGCGGCGATCAGATAGCGCAGTAGTATTTGTACCGACTGGTGCACACAAAACGCGATCTACGACGATCAGAAAACATTAGAAATTCAGATCGCGAACGCGCACGCGGACGCAGGACGATGCGGTGTGCTCTTAACTTTACTCCTTTACTTAAGTCAGTTAAAAAGGCGTCCGTCCATGTGTACTACATAGTAGTTACATACATATGTAACTAAAAATATATCTCTTTAATCAAATGGAGCAAACAATAATGAATACCTACTTTCATTAATTACTGTCATCGTCGCAATTTGAAGAACAACAGTTACCCTAATTTCTTAACGAATTACTCGTTAAGGTGACGGAATTAACGAAACAGTACTTGGAAGCACTTAGAAGCTAACTTAAGGGGCCTCAAAATCAGACCTAGTAATCAACACCTCAACACCAATCAACACCAATATTATAAATGCGAAAGTCAGTTTGTTTATTTGTTTGTTTGGGACTTCTTCACGGTCAAACGGCTTGACCGATGTGCCTGAAATTTTGTATGAATACATGTCATAGGGCAGAATAGGATATAGGATACTTTTTTTCTGGCTGCCGAGTCAGGGGGTCCAGATATTTTTAATTGAATTTTGTAAATATAAGACTTCTTCTCGAATAAACGGCTTGACCGATTTGCCTGAAATGTAGCATAAAGATAGTTCATAGGGTATAATAGGATATAGGATACTTTTTTTTTGGCTGCCGAGTCAGGGGGTCCAGATATTTTTAATTGAATTTTGTAAATATAAGACTTCTTCTAGAATAAACAGCTTGACCGATTTGCCTGAAATGTTGTATAAGGACAGATTATACGGCAGAATTGAATATAGAATACTTTTTTTCTGGCTATCGAGTCAGGGGGTTCAGATATTTTTTATTGAATTTTGTAAATATAAGACTTCTTCTCGAATGAACGGCTTGGCCGATTTGCCTGAAATGTTGTATAAAGACTGTTCATAGAGCAGAATAGAATAAAAGATACTTTTTTTTGGCAATCGAGTCTGAGTGTCCATATTTTTTTTATTGAATATTGGTAATGTGTGGCCTCTTATCAGCTAAACAGCTTGACAGATTCAGCTGAAATTTTAAACATATTAGAGTTCATATGGCATAAAATCACAAAGGATACTTTTTTTTTGGCAGTCGACTCCAGGTGTCCAGATTTTTTTAATTGAACTTATTTTAGCTGAAATGTTGTACACAGTCAGTCAATAAAACATAGAAGCACAACGAATACTTTTTTGGCTGGCAATTTCGGTTGTCTTTATTTTTATTATGGATTTTTTTTAAATGTGTGGTCTCTTTTCGGCCAAACGGTTTGACCGATTTAGATGAAATTTTGTACAAAGACATTTAATAGGGCATAAAAGGGCAAAGAATACTTTTTTTCGGCAGTTAAGTGTGGGGTGCCTATATTTTTTGTTTACTTTACATAGAGTTTGCATAATCATAAAAGTTTGACCTTAGGTTCATCTATAATGACTAAACTTATTAAGTGTCCTGATTAGGCCATAAAACTGTCAGGGTCATTAAAAGTCATCAAAATTTACGCGATGGCTTTGCTTGCCCAACGTGTTTTGTCTGCTTTGTGGGAAGGATTTCAAACAACATTCGTGTTTTAACAGCCACATTTAGCTTAAGCATTGGTGTGGACTTAGTAGGTCATAAAAACTGTCAGGGTCATAAAACGTAAAAATGTTCGCGCTCACTACGCTCGCGCAGTGATAGCGCTCGCAACTAATTTGATCAAATAATCGCGCAAATAATTTTTTTGATCTGCTTTGTAGGTAATATTTCAGCAGTTTTTGTATATTAATCAAGAATATCAAGTACAACCTTAGGGTCATCGGTGTTGACTTAGTAGGTCATAAAATCTGTCAGGGTCATAAAATGTCGTAAACAATTTTCGCGCTCGCTTTGCTCGCGCAAACATTTCTCTTATCCACTTTGCATGTAACATTTCAGCAACTTTTGTATTCTAATAGTCACATGCATCAAAACGAGCCTAGATTGGAACAGTTCAACCTTTAATAATCATCATGATTATTAACCTTTAAATAAGTGGATATCAAGTTTAACCTCTGTGTCATCAGTGTTGTAGGTCATAAATACTGTCAGGATCATAAAAAGTCTTAAAAAATGTTCGCGCTTGCTTCGCTCGCGCATTGAAAGCGCTCGCTACGCATTTGTTTTATCTACTTTGTAGGTAATATTTCAGCATTTTTGTATTTTAATAGCCACATGCATCAAAACGAGTCCATAAATTGAAACAATACAACCTTCAATAGTCATAATGATTACGAGTATTAACCTTTAAATAAGTGGATATCAAGTTTAACCTCTGTGTCATCAGTGTTGACTCAGTAGGTCATAAATACTGTCAGGGTCATAAAAAGTCGTAAAAAATTTTCGCGCTCGCTCCGGTCACGCAAGAATTTGTTATATCTACTTTGTAGGAGCTATTTTTGTATTTTAATAGCCACTTGCATCAAAACAAGTCATAAATTGAAACTGTACAACCTTCAATAATCATAATGATTATTTATCTTTAAATAAGTGGATATCAAGTTTAACCTTAGGGTCATCGGTTATCACTAAGTAGGTCATAAAAACTCTCAGGATCATAAAAAGTTATAAATACGTTCGCGCTTGCGTAAGCATTTCTTTTATGTACTTTGTAGGTAATATTTCAGCAACTTTTGTATGTTTATAGCCATCCATTCGCATCAACACGAGTCAACTGAAACAATTTATGCATTAAAACGCGCCCTAAATTGGAACAGTACAACCTTCAATAATCATAACGATTATTTACCATAAAATAAGTGGATATCCAGTTTAACCTTAGGGTCATCGATGTTAATTTAGTAGGTCATAAAAACTCTCAGGGTCATAAAAAGTCATAAAAAAAATTCACTCGCGCAATAATAGCGCTCGCTTTGCTCGCGCAGCTATTCACCTTATTTTCTTTGTAAGAAATATTTCATGAACTTTTGTTTTAAAAAAATGCTTAAATTCCGTACGTTGGTAGGTACCAATTAAGCTAGACCTCTAAATTGTATGAGCGCTCATATAAATCAGAGGCCTATCTTAATTGGCTGAAACTATGTATGTAGGGGACTTTGATTTTCAACTTTTTTTTTTTTAATTTTTCCTTTATTTGTACTATAAGACCTTGCTTCTTGCCAAATTTTATGATTCTAAGTCAACGGGTTAGTACCCTATAGGTTTTAGACCCAAAATCTATAAGGTACTTCCGGTCGACCTAGAATTGTCAATTTTGATCACAAGCAAGGTCTTACAACACAAGCAAAGGAAAAATTCCGAAAAATAAAAATTGAAGGTAAACTTCGGTACTTACAAGTTTTCGCGAAAATCTAAATTTGCCCATATTTTTTTATCGTGCCGGATCAGGACCTTGATTTTTATACACCTAATAGGGACTATAGACCTCAGTATCTGGTATAAATTTCAACTTGCTAGGTCCACCCGTTCCTGAGAAAATTGGTGGTGACACACGGACAGACGGACAGACAGACGGACAGACAGACGGACAGACAGACAGACAGAAAGACAGACAGACGGACAGACAGACGGACAGACCGACAGACAGACGGACAAGAAAGTGATCTTATAAGGGTTCCCTTTTTACCTTTTGAGGTACGGAACTCTAAAAATCATATTGGTTGTACTATCCATTATTCTGTGAAATCGGTTAAGATTTGACGGAGTTCTGGTAACAAACATCATAAATAGATAAAAAAATATATAGTCGAATTGAGAACCTCCTCCTTTTTGTGTCTTTAGGCACGGCCACACTGCAGCGTCCTAGGTGTGCGATCTAGGTGGCGATCAGATAGCGTAGCAGTATTTGTACCGACTGGTTCACACCAAACGCGATCTACGGCGATCAGAAAACTATTGAAAATCGGAACGCGAACGCGCACGCGAACGTAGGACGCCGCGGTGTGATCGTACCCGGTTGTATGCAAAAGTTCGTTTGCCCTTAGTGGGGGCCTTAACTTAGCTAAAGTTGACATGGTAATTTGCCACCTACTTAATGGAATTGGATTTGTAATTTAAGATGAAAGGCCGATTCAGTCTATCAGATTCAGTCTATTTAGCAAATTGATGATCAAATTGACGAATCAAATAGGATTAAACGAGAATTTATTTCAATTGATATTGTTTGTTATTATGTTATCCTTAATGTGTAACCGACTTTCAAAAAGGAGAAGGTATGTAGGTATGTATTTGTGGGGAACCCTAAGCCCAGCGGTGGAGCAGTGGACTGTATTTCTTCGATCTAGCGGACTCCGGGTTCCCACACTTATACTGTGAAGCTTTGGAGCTGGGATTCAAACACGTCTTCAAGCCTTGAAACGCTAATTTATTCTTTCTTCACAATTTCTTCTTAGCAACTAGGCTAGGCACTATCACTATTCACTACACTAGTCTTCCTAGTTTTCCTTTCTTCTTTCTAGTTAATTTTTAATTTTAAAAGTCTTTATTGATATACTTATTAATTTGAAGTTGTACATAATAGTGTAAGTTGAATCCTACTAGTACAAAGTAATACACTTATTCTATGTTTTACAAGCGACAAATAGTCGCCTTTATAACACTTTTAAAATAAACAACTTAGTATACATATTAAAATTAAATGAGTATGTGTTAGAGCCGCCGTTGGTAAACTGAACAATTTTGCACGGTAGCGACGCTCTATTTATACTGTTGTTGGTACTTGCAAAAGAGCGAGAGGTCGATAGTCTGGGAGCACGCGCACTCTGTTTCGCGTGTCCATGTGGGCGCACGCAATAGTTGCCGACTTTTCGGAGATATACTCTCGTGAGATGCTGTTCAGTCGAGCGCTAGCCATCAGAGAGTGCGGAGCTCTCCCAGATCTATGCTATTTGCAAGTACCAACCCTATCCCTAAACCTAACCTGGTCTAGGTTGACTATCTGTAACATTCTATCTGTCTATTTCTAAAGCCGGACATACTTTAGTTCTACTGTGTAGAGCCGGATATGCTCTACCTGTCTACCTAGGCTAACTAGGTTGTACGAATGACCTATAAGACCTATCTTACTGTTATAAATCTTATACGAGTTATATTCCTATGTTCTAATAAGAATCTAATAAGAACCTATTTTTTACTATTAATGCGATACAAGTACAAACTATATGTCTATCTATACGAATACGAACGTTATACATTGCAAAGTACCCTACCTAACCTAGAGTACTAAGCTAAAACTTATCTTTATTATATACAACTTATAACTATATATCTATCCTTATATATGCTATCGGAGTACGAAGCTGTCCGGAACAGTATTTTTACAAGCTTTTATTTAGTTTCAGCTGTCTCGATGTTTGTCATCAAATCTTGCAAATTAAATTTGATCCACTTCCCGGTTACCGATTGAGCTGAAATTTTGCATACATGTGTAAATCGCGTGACAATGCAATATTATGATTACATGGTGCTGATCTGATGATGGAGCTGGAAGCTGTCCCGATGTTTGTCATCAAATCTTGCATACTAAATTTGATCTTGTGTGACAATGCAATATTATGATGACATGGTGCTGATCTGATGATGGAGCTGGAAGGTGGCTAAAGGAACTTCGCAATGAAACGACACAACCTCATCGAGTTTGGGCTCTATTAAATCGTCTTGACGAGTAGGTTGTGTTTTAATGGTAACCATAGTCTGATGATGGAGTTAGAAGGTGGTCATAGGAACTCTGTAATGAAACGACGCAACCCCATCGAGTTTCGGCTCTTTTGATTCGTCTTGGCGAGTACTTTATTTACCAGGAGACTAGGGTCTGATTTGATTATGGAGCTGGAAGGTGGTCATAGGAACTCTGTAAAGAAATTGAGTTGAAATTTTGCATACATATGTAAATCGGATGACAATGCAGTGTCATGGTACCATCAAGCTCGCATGATGAAGACGGAAAATGGCCGTAGGAACTCTTATACTACACATGTTAAAGCCGTCGTGTTTGTTACCTCAGAACAGTGAGAACTATGTTATTTATAAACCGATTTGGAAAAAAAATGAGCGAGTATGCTTCCGGTTTGGTCCCATTGTAATTTTGTCGAGATCTGATAAGCGTCTCCAGAGATATGGAAATAAACCCGTCAAACTTAGTACCTACTGTAAATTTTGAATTTTGGATTTGAGCACGGCATTTAACAACAGACTTTTTCGTTTTGTGAACGATTTAATATATTTGTTTCCGTCTAAATGATGTCCTATATTATTGCTTATATTATTAATACATTTATACTGTTAACATATTTACGAAACAAATCCAATGTAAAAGTTTCCGCGACATCATAAACAAGAAGTGGTCGGACACATCTCAATGACCTAAAGGTTCCAACTAATTCAATATATCTTCAAACTCCCTTGCCCAAAAGTTGTCAACAACCAGTCATGGCCGGCTAATCTTAATCAATAAGTAAAATAAGCTCGAGCCTTTCAAAATATCCTTCAGGCCGAACTTCGCAGACGATTTTCACTCAATCTTTGTCAATTTCAGTCTGCTTCTATCGGGAACTGCGTAAATTATATAAAAAGTTGTAGAGCTTGGGCTTTATCGGCGTCGGAAAAGTTTCCAGCTGCCGTACTAATTACATTGCGGGGGTAGTCGAAGAGAGAATTGCTTTACATACTTTTTTATGAAATTAAGCAAAGAGACGCATTTTACTTCGATTTGATCTGAACTGAGATGATGCGGCACACTTCTTTAATAGAGATCGATATTTCGAGAGCCCTGTTGGGGTGAAGGACAGATGACTTCTAAACGAGAGGTCGCAGGTTCAAATCCTTGCACACGTGTTTGTCCACAGGTGGTAAGAGCATATTATATCGATGTTCCGCCTGATTTGCAACCAAAAAGTAACTTACCACCATCAAGGATCTGCCACCCTTACCTTACGGTGTTCCGGCAGCACACAGCCCTTGAGAGTCAGAGTATTCTAGCCTAGCGTGTTCACCATCTTCGACCACATCATCTCTTACCACCAGGCGAGATAGTGGTCAAACGCTCCAAAGTACTCATTCAACATTATCAATCAATCAAACTTATTCAGTCGGTCTCAGTCTACTGTTGGAGTTAGGCCTCTCCCAAGATACGCTACTGAGCCCGATCTTCAACTCTGTAAAGTAATCATTGTTAACCCAAAATCAGTAAATGGCACAATATATAATAAGATAAAATAAATAATAAGATAAATCTTCTAAGCAATCTCTCCACATAGATTTCTTAGAGCAAAACATAAATCAGAAATAAAGTGGCAACAGCCGAATGGCTAAATGCTATGGAGGATATGTTCAAGATACTGGACTGGGATATACACGGAATTAACATCAACGGACTTGCCGTTGATGTTAATTCTAAATCTCTCACACTTGCGAATCTGCAACATGCTGAACGGTCTAGCTGATTTTTCTCAACGCGTTTGTCTCCAGATGAACTTGGATAAGACGAAGGTCATGTTCAATGAGCCTGTAAGTCTGGAACCAATTGCAGTACAGGTCAGTATTCTCGAAGTTGTTAAGGAATATGTTTACCTCGGGCAAGCTCTGCAGTTGGGTAAAAAAAACTTCGAGAAAGAAGCCAATAGAAGAATACACCTGGGCTGGGCAGCATATGGGAAACTACGTCGTGTTTACACATCTCCAATTCCACAAAGTCTAACGACGAAAGTCTTCAATCAGTGCGTCCTACCCGTCATGACATACGGTGCTAAAACGTGGACACTTACGGTTGGGCTGGTCCACAAATTTAAAGTCACTCAGTGAGCTATGGAAAGGGCTATGCTCGGAGTTTCTCTGAAGGATCGAATCCGAAATGAGGTGATCCAACAAAGAACTAAAGTTATCGACATAGCTCAGCGGATTAGCAAACTGAAGTGGCAGTGGGCCGGCCATATTAGCCGAAGAACCGACAACCGCTGGGGTAAAAGAGTTTCTGAGTGGAGACCGCAAATCGGCAAACGTAGTAGGACGTCCTCAGACTAGTTGGAGCGATGATCTTCGCAAGGCGGCTGGAAAGAGCTGGATGAGAGTAGCTGAAAATCGTGCTCAGTGGCGTGCAATTGGAGAGGGCCTATGTCCAGCAGTGGACTAATATGGGCTGATGATGAGCCCAATGGCTAAGGTGTCAGCCTGGCCATCGAGAGGTCGTGAGTTTGATCCCCACCCATTGCACTATTGACGTGAACCCACTCCAGACACAAGCATATTAAGCTTAGTTGGAGGGGTTATTAACAAGACTACTAGTAATGTACAACCCACATTGCTAGTAAGTTTTATAAAAAAATGTAATCAGCCGGAAAGGCCTATCTTTCTTCAACAAACATTAGTCTTTATCTTAAACTTTTTAAATTCCAAACGACTAGCGCTTGACGTGGAGCTAATTTCGTATTCGCAACAAGAGTAATTTGTGAAACTTTTTCGCTTTATTTTTGTTATATAACTCTTCCTACTACAGTGTCATAAATCCGCTTTGTTTTATGTTTGTGGACGGCAACGTATATGTTTGAAGAGTAGGTCACTTTGAGGTTATTAACATTACCCACACTGGGGACTTTAATATTTACGAGTATCGTTACTAAGCCGGCTTTTCACTATGGGATATAATATAGTGTATATCATATCTTGAGATATAAAATTTTATCGCTCGTCATACATTTTGTATGATACCGTTTACACTTTGCTATAATATATATTACATCCAAAGCTAAAACATTTTTTTCGATCGACTGAGCGATATTTGTAGATGTATATTTTACCTCACGTCCCCGGACACCGCGCCTCCCCCTGCCTCGCCCATAATTTATTTTTGTTTTTTTTTTTATTTTTATTATGACTCCACACAATTAGTGTATTTAGCCAGTGTTTTAATGAAACCATAGACAACCAGGACTGAACTATACATCTTACAGTGTGAACAGCAATAGCGGGATGTAATATATACCTCAAGATGTAATTTACATTATATTCCATAGTGAAAAGCCGGCTATAATGTCTGTACCTCACTCGGTTTTGACATTGTCTGTGGCTTTATTAGAGTCTGTCTAGCGAAAGTTGAGACTCGAATTATTTGATTTTTTAAATGACAATAATTGTACAAATAGGAAAATTATTAAAGTATCAAATGAGGTCATTCCAAGTATCCTTATATAAATTATACAATACAAGTTAATTATAAAATTATAAAAATAAAAAAATAAATAAAAAAAAAATTATAAAAAGTTAATTATAAAAATACAAGTAAATTTTTTTTGTATTTGTTGCAATTTTCAGTCTCTACTTTCATTAGACAGACTCTACAAGCTTGCAATGTTTTTGTAAAGTGTCTGACAACATTTATACTTATAACATTTTTTAACTTACTGGTATCCAATGGAGAAAGGTTCGCATACAAGTTATAACTGTGGTACCCTCAAAGTACCACAGTTATAACTTGATTGATGATGAAACTTGAATCTAGGGACTGGAACTCTCTGATGGCAAATCGTGGGACGCTCATCTCAAATTTGTACTAGGACGTTTTGATATCATGAGTACTTTCTATTACATAATGATAATGAGGGTTTAGATACTTCAGGCTACAAAGCTATATAATACCTATTTATTAATGTTATCATTTATTTATTATTATTAATAGCCCTATGTGTCCCATTGTAGGGAACAGGCCTCCCCCATAACTTCCACGCATCTCTATCCTGTGCTATTGTGGACCAGTATTCGCTAAAGGTACCAAGCAGATCTCGCCATTCTCTACGTGGTCTTCTGCGCCATCGATTAGCTGTATCAGTTCAGACTGCGGCATATATGGCCAGCCCAGTTTCACTTCAGCTTTGCGGCATTCTCATCAACGTAAACAATTTAGTTTTGGTGCGTAGCTCGGTGTTTTAACACCTAAATGCTACGTACGCTCCATCACCCGTTGGCAAACCTTGAGTTTGGACTTCTGGATGTTAGTCAAAGACCAAGTCTGTAATAATACATATAGTTATTTGAAATTTATAAGCGCGTATCAATTATTTAAGATTTAAATTTACGTCGATTATTATAACAAAAGTTACGAAAGTGCATTTATGAATTGCAGGAACGCATACCACTGAAGTGTACTGTGAACTAGTAGTGTGTCGTTACGAGTTTTTCAGAAAACATAACGCAACGTTATCTGCGTTACAATAACGTTGCCAAAACCGTCTATTTCACAACGATCTATTTCGCAACCATCGTTTAATAGATGTATACGTTTTAACAATTTTAATAGATAGTTGCTAAAATGCATACATCTATTAAACGGTGTTTGCTTCGCGGAATAGATATTTGTGTATAGGTAGTATTAGGTAGGTACAATGTGAAAGTAAAGTAATGTTTGTATTTCACATCGTCCTAATTATTTTAGTCTTCCGTCCGACCCAAATTTATTTGACCTGGCAAGGCTTGCAAACAGTAGTAGAAACTAGAAAGAGTATTCCTTTCTCCCTCTATTGACATTGCAAACGAAGTGTGACATGACGTTGCCGCTGCAACAGCCCGCAACGACAGTCTAACTCTAAATAGACGGTTTTGAGAAATAGACGGTTATGAAATTCGTCCATAACGTTTGCGTTGTCGCTCTGTGACAACGTTGTGGAAACGATCTATGCTACATAACGCCCACTCCTACTGTGAACACTGTGTTTTGTTGTTGATTTACTGTCTTTACAATATTATGCCAAAAGTTGGTCTGAAGTTAGTCATTATCATTTTGAAATGTTTTGTTTGCCGCCAGCCTTTTAGTAATTAGGGTTCGGGTCGGCTCATAAAATAGTTGGAGTTTGAAACAATACTGCTGTATCCCAGATTCAGTTTGAAATACACTACGTTGATTTATTAGTGCAATTAATACGCAATTATAGAGTGTATGAATAATTAGGGTCTATTAACGATTGTACAGCGTGTTCACAAGAAATTGGCTTTAACTAATCTTGAAAGTTTAGATGTGGGTAGTTTGGAAATAAACATAGACTATTGTCTATGTTTATTTAAAACTGTAGACGACCTATAGTTAGAATCATTGTAACCCATGAAAGGGTAATTATTTGGTTAATCCTACACGTAATCTCTAAATTATACTTAATGGGTAACCACTAAAGATAGGGTTTGGGCTGGCTTCCATGTAAAACCGCATCTTCACTCAACATCAGGCGAGATTTTTTTTAAAATCTTATAGGCTAGCTTTTGACCACTATCTCACCTGTTGGTAAGTGATGATGCGGTCGAAGATGGTAAGCACGCTAGGCCTAGAATGGGAACTAGCGGCGGGGTTTGAACTCGGTACCTCTGGCATCAAAACCGACCGTTTTCCCGATTACGCCACCGGGCCCTTAATAATGTTCACGTGCGTGACGGTCTAACATTAAACATTCTTCCATTCACCGGAGGTCGGCTATCATTAGAGCTGATTTGACTTTAGATGAGCAGGTTGGAAAAGGGATCTCGTGATCTGCTTGAACCAAGTTCTTTTGAACCATGATGTGCGCTTTCTTCCAGGTTTCTTGCTACTTGGTTGCTTTCCTTGCATTATAAATTGAATTGCATTAGTAATAAATAATAATATAACAGAATAGTATTATAAAAGCCTCTATAATGCTACCGACAATGCTTACACTAAGAGCGCTAGCACACTGGGATGCCATGGCGACGTCGCCGGCTACATATCCAAACAATTCACATTAGAATGTACGACAGTAAACTCATTTGGCTACAGTCTGGCAACATCGCCAATTTGGAAGCATAGCCATGACCGACCGGCCCCTACGTGGAGATTAAATAATCTAGCAACCTGGCGACACGTAGCCAAGACGCCAGTATTTTGTATACAAGTAAGTTCGCCTTCCTCACACAGTGGCCTACAGATCTTCAGTACGGACGCCCATGAGTTATTTGGCAACCTCATTTAGCTACGATACGTAGCCGGAGGCAGCCATGGCTATGTATCCAGCGACGTCGCCATGGCGTCCCAGTGTGTTAGAGCCCTAACTCGGACAGGCCGCCATCAATAATATACCTCAAAAGGGGACAATGAAATGCCTAGTCATGATGTCAAATTAATTGCTCTGAAATGCTTTGTAATGCCCCAAGCAGGTATAAATTTGTAACAATTTTATAATAAAAATACTTTTTAACAAAAATCATCAGTGCTCATGTAATTTTTTATGAGGAAAACGCAAACTTTTAGCTTATTAATTAACCCCTGACGTAAAAAGAAGAGGTGTTTTAAATATTGTGGTTCGCAAAACTTTGGATTGCCAAAAATGGGCACATAACAACACTTCACGCCAATTCACACTTTACCTCGCTTTGACATATCAGATTTTAGTCACATACACTCTGTAATTTCATGAACTTACGATATATCTATATATATAATTATTTATATATTTCATACTAGCAGCCATGCGGTCTTACTCGCGTAGTTCCTGTTCCCGTGAGAATATGGGAATAAAATGTAGCCTATGTTACTCGCTGATAATGTAGCTTGAGAGTGAAAGATTTTTTGAAATCGGTCCTGTACTTTCTAAGTTAAATCAGAACAAACATTCAAACAAACAAAAAATCAAATGTATTGCCTCTTTATAATATTAGTTAAGATCACAGCGGGGGATATCCAGACATTTTCAGTGTTTTCAGATGTCCTGAAGAAGTTTATTGTCAATCGGTTTGCAGAGTTCTATATGATGTTCGGAGCTAGTCAGTTTGAATTTTGAAATTCCGATTGCGATAGTAGCGCTATGTGGAACTGGACTAAAGTCAGATGTTCTACTCCAACTTAGACCGCATCATCACTTATCATCGGGTAAGATAGTGGTCAAGTGCTTGTATAATTAGGAACAAAAGCAAATTAATTTTATGAAAGCCATTTATAAACTTGACTCTTAAGGTACGGACACGCCGCAGCGTCCATCTAGGCGGCGATCAGATAGCGCAGTAGTATTTGCACCGACATGGTTCACACCAAACGCGATTAGAAAACAATTGAAAAGTAACGAGATCGCGCCCGCAGGACGCAGGACGCCGCGGTGTGGCCGTACCTTTAGTACCTTAATGAATGGATAGCAATAGGGAAAACAGACTTCTTTACTTTGAATTTATGTTGTTCGATATCTATACAAAAACAATCTTCATAAGAAATTATTAGCTCCCTTATCACGAACTTTGACAGTTGATAATTTAATAAACAAAATAACTGAATGACTGTATGCAGCCATGCAAGCTGTATAGTTCCCACAGACCTGCTACATATTAAACTTGATCGCGTACACCGGCCCCCTTGAGACCGACCTTGAACGGAGTTTATCTCTTTCTTTTGTATGCACAACTTATATATATACCATAGATATAGTATAGAACATATATATATATATATGACTAGCAGGTTGTTAGACAAGGACACATTCCCACCCTGGTGTCTCTCAATTGGGCCGTTTTGTTCTACAAAGCAATTACAACCTTATTGTTAAAGTATACGGATTAAATTTGCATCGCATCGCATCTCAGAATACCCAAGATACAAGCCTCGAGCCTAGTTTGGGACTCAGTAGTACCGTAGTAACTATTATATAATCTGTGGTAATACTACAAACTTTGTATTTGATATCTTTTGGCAATAAAGTCTATACTATTAAGTCTTTACTATTAATTGAACTTGTCAAAACATCTTCAGTGCACCATCCTTATATATTACGTCTATGATAGTTCCATCTCTGTAATTTCAATCTATCATTCAATCATTTCAATATCTTACAGTTCTTTAGCTACCACAAAGAAAGATATTGAAGTGTAACTTCTTATGCGACTTCCAACAAGGTTGCGTTAAACGTTTAACGCTACCATGGAGGGGGTATGAAAGCACTGTTGCGTTGCGTTCAAATTTTGATTTCCACATTACGAAGTTTCACATCTTCCGCGCGGAGGGACTCCACGCACAATTTTTTTCTAATATGTTTTTCTTTCCAGCACCAGAAGAAGGTCCATCCGCCTTGGAATGTGGAGGCGTGACGTCATCAGCATTAAGAGTGAGCTGGCAGCCGATACCACCACACAAGCAGGCAGGCGCTCTCATTGGATACACTGTCTTGTATGCTGCTCAAGGTTACTGATCAATTATTGTCCCTATTTTGGAACTGACTTCCAAAAAGGACGAAGTTCTTAATTCCTCTGTATGTTTATTTTGTATGTATATTACACGATTACTCCGTCAATTGTAAACCAATTCGAATGATTATTTTTTTAATTGGTAGTGTAAGTACATTTTTGAGGTGGATCCATTATAAATTCATCGAGATCTGATAAGTATATCTAGAGCTATGATGATAAACATATCAAACTTGCTACTAAAACTGGCTCGCGCGGCATGGAATTCGGTTGTTTTAGTTTTTAACCTATCTTGATTATATTAATGACTACACACTACTTACACTTCGAGCATTTACCAATGGAGATGTTAACGTTGTAATCCGCAAACATTTTTTTCTGCCGATACTTACGGGGGACGAGGTAAGCTCGCATTGCACACACACAAATCACTCACTTTAACGATCCCGCACACTAGCTTGAAACACGCACACAGTATTAAAAATACAGCGTAGTTACGCACGCTCATATGGCCAGCAGAGGGGTACGCCTTGCGTTAACATCTCCTTTGGTAAATGCTCGAAGTACTTACAGAAAGCAGTAAGTGGTATTCCCATATAGTAATAATAATAATAATAAACAGCGGGCAGTGTTAGTTGACATCACCATCCCACATGACGAGAACCTCGTGAAGGCTGAAAAGGACAAGATCAGCAAGTACCTTGACTTGTCTTTCGAGGTTACCGCCATGTGGGATGTTGATTCGACTAGCATTGTCCCAATAGTCGTTTCTGCTAACGGCCTAATAGCGAAGAGTCTCGACCAACATCTCAAGAGACTCTCGCTAGACGGCTGGATCAAGGGCCAGATACAGAAGGCGGTACTTCTTGACACGGCACGCATCGTCAGGAGGTTCCTCTCTCTGCAGCCCTAACCACCGGTAGCTTGGGCCCTGCCCCGCTGCTGGCGGCACTCTAGGTTTAGGTTTTTTTATAATATTGTTTATTTGTAATGATTTTTTTTCTATTTTTGTTTGGATATCTTTATTGTAAAAAAACCTAAAACTAAGAAAGAAAATAAATAACGTGAATAATAATAATAATAAATTTTTATTCTCCAAAATAATTTACAAATTACAATATTTGACATATCATAGAAAGATCGCATTAACAAAACATTAAATAAATAATAATAATTAATTATTATAGTAATGCTATTTAAATTATTTCATACAATGCGATAAAAAAAAAAAAATAATAATAATTTATTTTATAACTATTTCCTATTAAAAATTTCATTATTTTACTGTTAATTTGTTTTCCCTAAAAAAACAAATACAAAAATTATCAAATTACAATTCATTAAATTATGCTATAGTTTAAATCTATTTTAAAGATTTGTAATAATTATTAGTTACACTAGTTCTCATGCTAGGATTCCCTGTGTTATGAGAACTAGTTTCTCCCATGTTGACAAAGATCTTGACTTAAGTAATAAGTTTGCTTAACAATCGACAGGTAAGTGACTGTATAGTACAAGTGAAGTTAACATTAGTGTATGTGTGTGTGTGTGTATGTGTGTGTGTGTCTTTGTGTGTGTGTGTGTGTGTAAGTTTTTGGTATGTTACAAATATAGGATATTAGGGTATTGACGTAACAATTTTATTTAGGAATCCTTAGGAGTTCCTCAGTTTGAATGTAGTCTAGTGATAGCAGCCAGTTTGTTATTTTCTTTTTTGTAATATATCTAGTACACCTAAATATGTCAAGAATTTTGTTCATTTTGGCGTATGTATATGGTGCAAGAAACGAGTGAGATTTCTGTGCAAAACATTTGCGGACTGAGGGGATATTCCACTTAATGAGTCGTTGAGTTCTAGTGGAGTGAGCTATTTCATTTGGAGCATGTTTGTGAAATCTTAGGCCAGTAGCTAATATATAAAGTTGCCTCACTGTTAATACTTTACAATCTTGGTACAATTTGGTGGTGGTATATGTAAAAGATTTATTAAAAGCAATTTTTAATATAGCTCTTTGTGCTCTTTCTAATCTAATAAAGTATGTAGTGCAAGCCGATCCCCAAACTGTCACGCAATAACTAAGAACAGATTGACACAATGATGTATAGACTAATTTGATGGTATCGATGTCTGCTGATTTCCGAAGTTTTAGAAAGAAATATTTGAGTTTTCGTATGCGCAAACAGACTAAATTAATGTGTTCTTGCCATTTTAATCTGTCATCGATCAGGACACCTAGATACTTAATACAAGTTATTTTGCCTATTTCCGCACACGCGCAGCTAGTGCTCTCAGTGTCATTGCATTTGTGTATTTTAAGTGGTCTAGATTGATTTTTCGGTACGCCTCGGATAGAAATTTTAAATTCGATGAATTTTGTTTTTGCTGTATTTAATGTCAGCAAGTTTCTGTTTAGCCAATCGGTCACCAGCTGGAGTCCGTCTTGGGTATTGTTGTAGACTTCATTCCAAGTGCTGCCATTGAAAATTATTGCAGTGTCATCGGCAAAAGTATAAATTTGGGCTTTATGTATGGGCAACTTGCAAAGATCGTTAATATATAACAAAAATAGAGAAGGACCCAGCACGCTTCCCTGAGGAACCCCGAAAGAAACGTTGCAGAGCTCGCTACAGTGGTTACCCAACTTAATTTTTTGTTTCCTGTCAGAGAGGTATGATTTGAACCATTCCAGCGCAATACCACGGATGCCAGATTGTTCAAGCTTGGCCAAAAGTATGGGGCGGGAAACGGTGTCAAATGCTTTCGCTAAATCCAGGAAGACACCGGTGCATTTCTGGCCTGCATCAAGTCTATTCATGACCTGCATGACCAGCGATGCAACTGCGTCCTCCGTGGATCGGTTGGAGCGAAAGCCATATTGGTTTTCCGCCAAAAGTTCATTTGTTTCTAGGTAATTAAGCAGCCTTTTGTTCACTACTTTCTCTAATATTTTCGACAAGGTACTTAAGAGAGATATTGGCCTATAGTTCGACACTATCTTTGGATCTCCGGCTTTCAAAATTGGACAAACATTAGCAACCTTCAAACATCCCGGCACAACACCTGAACTAATGCTGAGGTTGCAAAGGTAAGTGATGGGTCTAACCAGCTTAATTTTGCCTAGTTTCAATAATTTGTTGCAAATGTTGTCTGGTCCTGGGGCTGACTCTGTTTTTAAATTGCTTAGAATTTGTATGATCTCAAATTCATCAGTGGGTTTCAGGAAAAATTAGTTTGGTATTTGATTGTCAATGCGGACCGAATCAACTAGTAGTCTTTCAGAAACTTTTAGATTGTCAAGAATTTTGGTAGCCAAATCCTCTCCAATATTAGCCAAGTATTGATTAACAAGATTTAATGAATCACTTGGGCGTTCAGTAAGAGTTAATAATTCTGTATTTTTAGGTTTTGTACACTTTATGTCAGTTACAGTTTTTATAGCGTCCCAGATTTTCTTGCTATTTCCTTTGCCATCTTTAATTAGTTTGCTGTCGTACTCATTTTTTAGATTTTGTAGAATGTTGTTGCAGTAATTTCTGTAGGTTTTATATTGGTTGCTCAGTAATTTATCATTTGGATGTAATTTTGAGTCTAAATGCAATTTATCCCTTTTTTTGATGCATTTCATTAAACTAGGTGTAATCCATTTTTTGCGTATAGTTTTTGAATTCTTTACAATAATATTTGTTTGGTTTGATTTAATAATTGAGTTAAGAGTTATTGTGAAGTAGTTTACGGCTTTATTAACATCTGTTTCTGAATATAGAATACTCCAGTCAAACTGGTTCAGTTCTTGGACAATGTCTACATAATTTGTTTTGAGTATTTTATTCGTTGACTGGTATCTTTGTTTAATCTTACCCTCTATACTCGTTATCACGGAATCGTGGTCCGAGACGTCTGACATGCACACAGCTACTCGGGATTTTTGTCTGGACTTTACAAGTACATGGTCCAGACAATTTGGCCCACGTGTAGGTAAGTCATGTCCCGGTACCAATCCATAGTGTCCAATCAGATCTAAATATTTGTCTGCTTTATTGACATCTACACAATTTGGTTTTATATCGATGTTCATGTCACCTGTTATTAGAAGACTTTCGCATTTATTTTGTTTTATAATATATTCCATAGAGTCAAGGAAGTTGTCTATATTGGGCACTGAAGGTGATCTGTATATTGCTATGACAGAGAGTGTATTTACCTATATCCACTATTAGACAATTTCCATCCTTAAAATTAGGTTCATGTATTTGAATATTAAGGTCAGATTTTGTTAGAATAATTAAACCGTCGTTTTGATTAAGGAAAGTTTTAGAGCTGTGGCAAATGTAACCATCTAAAGTGACATGTGTGAAATTTGAGTCTAACCAACACTCGGTAAGAACAATAATATCCGGTAGAAAATCGAGTCTTGTTAAAAATACTGTAAAATTATCAAAATTCTTTCTAACACTACGTATATTTTGAGTTACAATGGTAAATTGTTTTATGATATTGCCAAGAAAATCCTTACACAATTCAGGCATTGGTATATGCGCATTATTTATTATTTTAGTATCATCCATATCATTTGTTAATTCTAACTCCATTTTGTAATATTATTTGATAACCATATAAGTCCGTATATTTGTTTTTGAGATAAATATCTAATATGTATCGTTACCCTTGTGTTGGTTGTATTAGTTGTATATAATGTACGTTGTTGAGAGACGAATATAGTGTTTTGTAAATGTGTTGGTGTTTTTTGTGAGTATTGTTTGTCCTGTTGTGTAAAAATCAATTGAGTGTGTGTTGTATATCTGTCAGTTGTTTCGTTAGTGTATGTGTTGTATTGGGTGACTGTATTATTAAAGTATGTCACACATATGTTTTGTTTTATAACTACGGAGAACAAGTTTAATTGCAAACTGCAAGCATATCTATTAATGTTTATAATTTGTTGAGCTGTTAGAATACATAGAAGGTTGCAATAGATATAGAAGTGAATACCAAGACAGAATATATAATAATATAGTCACTTTTTATTGGAAAGGTTGCTGAGTTCATCTTTGTTCTTCACAAGTATATGTGGGGCTCCTTCCTTTTGGCGCAGATAAACTCTTCCATTCGTGACCTAGCAGAACTTGTAACCTTCATTTTTCGCAAAGTCCTTTGCCATGAAGTGGAGCTGCTTATCTTTCGCTGTCATATGTTCTGAGAGGAACAGCCTTGACTCCTCCCCGGTCAATTTTAGGTGGTGGGATGTAAGTTTGTACGATTTACTAAATTTCTTGTAGGCATTGATAGTATTTGTCTTGGTGAGGATGTTGTTGAATTCAAGAACAAGGGTTGATTTTGTGGCATCCCGCTTTATTGGCAGTCTGAATGCATCCTTCAGATCTGCCTGCTGGTAATCGACTTCGAGAGCCTTTAATGCGCTGTGGGCAAGACTAAATAAGTCTTGTTTGGTCTCCCGTTGCTGTTTGGGGAGTCCACGTATTTCTATTGAAGTTTTACGACAATTTCTCTCCATGGCATCAAATCTATTTTCAATAGAAGATATCTGTGAGTAGAGGTCATTCCGCTCGCTCTCGAGGTGATCTATCTTAGTCTGTACGTCTTTTAGCTGTCCGGACATGAAGCTCAGTGTAGTTTCTAGGTCTGTACTGGATTCATCAATTTTTCCGAATATCCTTTTCTCCAGATTTTCTAGTCTGGTGTCTTGTTTACTCATCATGGCCACTATAAATTCCTTCATATCCTGTTTAAAAGTGTCGAGCTCTTTATAGTCGTCGTTTTCTACCCGGCGGCGTTTTTCACCTCTTACTATTAGAGCGGATTCTCTGCTTTGTTCCACTGCAGATGGTATGTCAGATGTTGAAGATCTAGTTGGCGGCGAGTGCATCATTTTGTATCGATAAGTTTTGTGTGATATAATTTATTTTCCAATCGATTTTTGCTGAGTATGATAACTGTGATTTCGGTGATAGCCGGCACAGTTCTTACTTGGGTGTTTTGCGATCGTGAAAATCCCAGGCGTTAAGGGCGTTGCAGATTTAAATAATATGATGTAGGTAGGCGATTAGAAATACTCACTGTGTTGTTATTTTAAATCCATTAAAAAAGCAATTCAGGACACTTTTTTTAACACAATTTTACATAGGAGTGGTAGCCAGTACAAAGTATTATATACATTTACACACTGTAACTTGTTTCCGTCACTTTTGCCACGACTATTGATTTTTAATTAAGAAGTTACAAACAGTACGTCTGATGTAAACAAAGTCTGGAGGGGAGAGAGATAGTTTTAAATGGTTGACTGATAGTAGAAGGCTTTGGCTATGGTTTAAACTACCGAGTGGATAAACGGAATTTCAATGTAACTTAGCATGCAGTTATTTTTTTTACATTTTATATTTTACCTGGATTAACACATAGGATGCATGCGAAGCCGAGATGCGCAGCTAGTATTAAATAAATATGAATAAAGTAATTCAAAGTAGTATGACCTTTAGTATGACATACGATCCACGCTACCAGCCATACGTTCTGGCGTCCTGTTACATTTATAATTAGTATCATATAGTATTTATAATTAGAAAAGTCAATCTATGCTATCCAATGTCAGGGTATACAGCTCAATTAACTGAGTAACTATTGATTTTCGGTAACAGAAAAGCTAGTGAACTACTCTAATCCGAACGCAACATATCACTTTGCTGCATAGTCACGAAATACGAAGACAAATGTACGCTATCCATCAATTAGTGCTGCGGAGTCTTTATGTACAGCGTTTTATTAACGCTACCTCCTACTGCTCCTACTTTGACGCTGCGATTTTGTCGCTAGTCGTTTGGAAGATGGATTGAGATGGTTAGAATCAAGAATCAAAGAATCAAAGCATTTATTCAGTATGTAGGCAGTATAAATATACGCACATATACACGTAAAATCATAAATCATAAAATAAGTCATAACCAATTATCAAGTAAACATAGCAAAAGCAGAATTTAATGCTTTGATATAGAAAAAAAAAAGTAATACGTTAGTTACGTTAGGTGGATTGGACAAGTGTTGGTTGTCCGAAACCTTGTTTGACTGACGTTTTCTGATTATAAATAAGCACGATAGTGTCTTAGACCTCATTGTCATCATTATCGTCACCGCAAGAGAGATAATGGTAAAGAGTTTGTCTGTTAGCAAAAACAATTAAATTTTTAATTATGTGCCCAAAATTATCTAGAAAAATATGACAATAAAATTAAATATCGTTAAAAACTGTAAAATGGGTTGATTTTCTTTCCATATCTTTGAAGGTGCTTCAATAAAAATATTGTTTATTAGAAAGGCGAAAACGAATAATTCATCCAAAACGGTCAAAAGATGCAAAAGTTCTGTAACATACAAACAACCACGACAATTTTAGAAGACGACCAAAACACTCCGCGTTGAATGCTCGTTTTATTTCACACGTACGCAATACAACCGGTAAATATGGTACCACTAAAATAACGCCCAATAACCGCCATACGTAAAAGCAACGGCCATTCGAAATCAGCCATTCTCGTTCGCTGAAATGGAAGCCATAGCAGGCCAGGCCGTTGCAAAAATGTGTTGCATGGCAGCATGGAATTTTTATATTTCAGTCCGAAAACTTTCCTGCATTTCTAAATAAAAATACGGATTCAAAAGTCAGCTTGGTCAGAGTGGATTGGCTTTGGAAATTTGATAGCTAGACCGTAAAGCGTAGAACGTAAAAAATATCTTATAATTTTAAATACTGCTTGTAAGTGAGCGTTTGTTATTAATATTTAAAAAAAATGTTTTTATGTAATTGTGGGCATACAACCGCCCACCCGCCTGATGGTAAGCGGTTACCATCGTCTATGAACAACTTCAACACCATTTAGTGTTGTTGATGCGTTGCCGATCTTTGAGGAATTAGTAAATTGAATAAAGATTACATACTGTAAAGATGACATACTGTAGCTAGATAGGAAGGAAGATTGCGGCGGGCAGGTCATTCCACATCTTACAAGTACGCGGTAAAAATCCTCGGTTAAAACAGATAGTAGGGCTAAACGAATTTGGAATATTGCCTGAGTTTAAAACCAATCAAAAGAAATACCTATGATTATGGTAAATAATATAACAATAGCAGAAGTCCATGATTGTTTTCCAATTTTTATAACAAGTGGCAACTAGTGTATGCATAAAACTAAAAAATACCAAACAAAACTAGTAAATAATCGTTAAATGCAATTAGCTAATCATTGCGTTTAGGTAAGTATTTTGAGCAAAACTATAAATGGAAACCTAGATAAATACTGTCTTATTCCGAATAACACCATAGTATGAAGTAAATCATATAAAGCTCAGTGGCGTTTCTTGGGAGAGGTCTATGTCCAGCAGTAGATTGATACCGGCTGATTAGGGTGATGATGATGATTGATGAAATATTTTTCAATCGTAACTCATATGCCGTAATGTGGATCTAAGCAAGACACAATAGAAATTTCATTGTGTTCGGAAACTCGACAGTCGACACTCTCATGATTTACGTTTGTATGGTCAAGTCATCGAGACGCACGCCTCAAAAAAGCCACATTGCAAATATCTCGACTTAATCCGTGAGCTTATAAAAAACACTATTACATAAATTTTCCATATTCTCGTCGTAACCAAAACTTGAGTAATCTTCGGCACCCACAAAATTACCCAAGTCATGCCGCTTAAACTTAGCTTCAATAACAAAATTCAATGGCTTCAAAGAGACTTGCCTTCCTACTCCGAAACTTGTCCCTATTCAGGCACCCCTATTATGCAAATATACCACACGGCGACAATGACTAACTCTAACCTGAAGCGCTTTGTATACTAGTACACGAAAGCATCACCGAGGTAATGCTTTAGTGTACCTAATATTAAAATATATAGGTAGTGCTAAGCCCGTAACTCGGTACTGGGTAGCTAAAGCGGTGTGTGGTTTTGATGTATTCAAGTAGGTATTTACTTTGTTGAGCTATAGAATTTTGGGCCAGTTGCTTAGTTTCAAGCATCAAGTAAGTGTTAAATCGATTATATAAATTCGTTTCCAATCCGATGAATGTTGCTCCTGTGTACGTAAGTATGTGAAAACTATAGCATCTGGATATCGATAAAAAAAAAATCTCAAATTGAATCGAGTGATCGATTCCAGTGATCGTTCGATTTTCGCTAAGATCGGTTGTGAATCGCGGCCGCGCGTGACCTACTTTGTAGTGTTAACGCACCATAAAATGCTACCGCTGCATCAAGACGCGACCGTTCCGCGACGATGACCTAGTTATCGCTGTGCAAGGTCGACAGTGAGTAAATTATTAAGGCGAGGTTATACTGACCGCCCTAATCATGGATCCAAATTCGCCAAATAGTGAGCCCATAGAATTAACAACTAGGCTTGAACATATGCTCTACGAGCGTTTTGTTTAAGAACGACAAGAGCGTAAAAAAATGGCAAGCCTCATTGATGACCTAAATAGTCAAATGAAAATTCTGCAAAAACAGTTGAAGTGCCTCGCAGAAACTAATACTACCAAGCCTGCACTTCCAACCAACGAGTATTCTGAAGCCAATGTTGAATATAACACAGACGAGGAAGAGCTCGCACAAGAAACAGAGTGGATTCGTAACAAAACACGAAAAAAAAGAAAATTGACCACCTCTCCCACTCAAGAGAAAGATGACGAAAAAAACATCGAAGAAAGTGTGTCCAGGGAAAAAGTCCGAAAAATTCCCCTGCCACCACCAATTATCGTCGACGGTATAAACAATTACCAAAAGTGTTATGACTTCTTGTCTGATAAGCAGCCAGCTGATACATTTAGCGTTAAAATGATGAGCGGTAATACTGTTAAGGTAAACACTGCAAGTGACGAGTAATACCGAGCAATAACAAATGCTCTCAATGTCAATAACTGTGTGTTTCATTCTTATGAAAACAAACAAGTAAGGCCAATACGAGTTATGGCAAAAAAATTACACGCCACCTGCGAACCAGAACGGATAATAGACGACTTGAAAAATAAAGGCTTCAAAATTATCGAAGCAGTAAACAAACTTAGTTGGAAAACTAAAGAACCTCTCAACATGTTCATGCTGACGTTTGACAATAACGAAGAGATCAACAAAATCTTTGGAATTAAAATTATTATGGAATGTAAAGTAGAGATACAAGCGATAAAATCGACAAAACTCGTCCCTCAGTGCAAAAGGTGTCAAGCTTATGGGCACACTCAGAGATATTGTTTTAAGGAACCAAGGTGCGTCAAATGCACAGATAAGCACTTAACAAAGGAATGCCAGAAACCAAAAGATGCTAAGCCAAAATGTGTCCACTGTGGAGCACCTCATCCAGCTAACTACCGAGGATGCTCTATAGCAAAAGAGATACAATTACTTAAAAACAAAATCACAAAAAAATCTGCTCCAACACAACAATATAAACAAGAGAGACATGCTCAAACAAGAGACAGTAATATTCTATCAAAGCCATTTACAACTAACAAAGAAGTGAATAAGAATATTTCTTACGCACAAGTCGCTTCAACAGGCGTACCTAAAGTACTTCATGCTCCTCCTTCAACAATTAGTACTGACAAAAAGTTGGATAACATAATGAATCTTATGTTATAATTTGATGAGAGACTGAAAATAATTGAAAATAGCACCAAAAGAGCAAAATCTAGAGCTACATAATGAACAAACAACTGAGAATTATGGCCTGGAACTGCAATGGATTACTAAAACATCAAAATGAATTGCAAGTAATCCTAGATATGGAAAAAAATTACGTACGTTTGGTTTCAGAAACCCACTTTACAAAACAATGTTTCATGAAGTTTAAAGGCTACAAAATTTATCACGCACTTCATCCTGATAATACAGCAAGAGGTGGTAGTGCCGTTATAATAAGAGACAATACTGATCATCATATAAATGTAACTTACGAAGAAAAAGATATCCAAGCTGTAGCTATCTGTCTTAAAACAAAGAAATATCCTGTAACGGTATCATCTATCTACTGCCCGCCGCGGTATATGATAAAAAAAGAACAGTATGTGAGCTTTTTGACAAGTTTGAGTAACAGATTTGTACTTGGAGGAGACTTCAACGCTAAGCACACTTATTGGGGCTCAAGACTGTCAAATACTAAAGGTAGAGAACTATTCAGCGCAATCAAATACATGAAATGCGATTCAATTTCAACAGGAACGCCTACCTACTGGCCCACAGATCCGAAAAAAGATACCTCTTAGACTTTTTTATGGTCAAAAATTTGTCTTTGAATTATATGAGAACACGCCAGAGCTACGACTTAAACTCTGATCACTTTGCTATATATCTCGAAATATGTGAGAGTATTAAACATAGAGAAAAAGTACCATCTTTATGTAACCGGCACACGAATCGGGAAAATTTTAAGCAAGATCTGGATAGTTCTGTAGATCTTAAGGTATCATTAAAAAGACCAGATCAATTAAATTTGGAGTTACAAAGATTTATAGAACATATTCAACAAGCAGCATGGAAAAACACACCTGATTTTAATAGAACAGCTAAATGCAATATATATCCGGTAAGAATTAAGCATCTTATAGAAGAAAAGAGAAAACAGAGAAAAAATGGCATAGCTCTAGATGCCCAGAAGACAAAAGAAAGCTGAATAATCTCACCGCTAACCTAAGCAGACAGATAAAGAGTTATAACGACGACAATACAAACATATACCTCGAGAAACTAACCAGTGATAAAAGCACAGACTACTCTCTGTGGAAAGCAACTAAAAACGCAAAAAAGCCAACTGTACAAATTCCGCCTATTAAAGAAGAAAATGGAACGTGGGCTATTAATAACGAGCAGAAAGCAAAAAGATTTGCTCAGCATCTAGAAAGTATATTCAGACCAAACAATTCTGAGATTACTTGCGAATCCTTAACCTTAGAAGTAAACTCTACCAACTTAGACGAACCGAAATACATAAAATTAGTGACGCCAAGAGAAGTTCCACGAGAAATTAAATATAGTATAAGCCCAAGAAAAGCCCCAGGATATGACCTGATATCGGGGGAAATACTGCGAAACTTGCCGAGAAAGAGCTTGGTAAAATTAACAACAATCATAAATGCCTCATTTAGATTGAAATATGTACCGGATTTGTGGAAAGTTGCAGAAGTAATAATGATAGGAAAGCCAGGCAAGCCACCACATTTAACATCATCCTATAGACCAATATCTCTTTTGCCGATAATGTCCAAACTATTTGAAAAGCTGTTACTCAAAAGGCTAAAACCAATAATAGAAAGCTCTAACCTCATCCCTGAGTACCAGTTTGGATTTAGAGAAAAACATTCGACAGTTGATCAAGTCCACCGAATAACTAACATAATAGAAAAAACTCTCGAAGAAAAGAAGGTATGCTCAACTGTATTTCTTGACGTGGCACAAGCTTTTGACAAAGTCTGGCACGAAGGCCTTGTGCATAAGCTTAAAAAGTTCTTACCGAAGCCGTACTCGGATATCCTAGAATCTTATATTTCAGACAGAATGTTTAGGATAAGACAAGAAGAGGCTCATTCAGAATTAAAACAAATCAAAGCCGGAGTTCCGCAAGGAAGTGTACTTGGTCCGGTCCTGTACCTTCTGTACATCTGCGATATTCCCAAATTAGAAGACAACACAATAGCGACCTTCGCAGATGACACAGCAATCATGGCCGTAGGCAGCACTCACGAAGAAGCGGCTGCTAAAGTCCAAAAAGCTATTAATAAGGTTTATAACTGGACAACAAAATGGAGGATCAAGCTTAATGAATCTAAATCCATCCACATCAACTTTACCAACAAATATGAAAAGTATTGTGAAGTTTTTCTCAATGGTAATAAAGTACCATATGAGAATACAGCCAAATATCTAGGCATGACGCTTTATACGAAATTACGATGAAAAGCCCATGTCAAGAAAAAAAGAGATGAATTAGACCTCCGCTATAAGAACATGTATTGGTTGCTTGGAAAACAATCCAAACTATCAATTCAAAACAAGATTCTTATATACAAACAAGTCCTTATGCCCGTCTGGACTTATGGTGCGCAGCTTTGGGGCTGCACCAAACAAAGCAACATTGCCATCATACAGAGAATTCCAAAATAAAGTACTGAGAGGAATAGTTGGAGCACCCTGGTATATACGCAATGATGACCTCTATCGGGACCTTCACATAGAGGTTGTCGCCAGCACCATCAAAGAATGCGCAGAAGCTCACGAACGAAGGCTTCACCATCACGTGAACGTCGAGGCAATACAACTCCTCGACCTCACAGATATAGAGAGAAGACTCAAAAGAACTAAACCGTTCGAATTAGTGTAGTGAGTGTATAGTGAACCTTAGTGGTATATAGTGTAAGTGCTATGCATAAAGAACACGATAACAATGTGTCTTCACCTTAACAATAGAGACTATAAGAAAAGTGCTGATGAGCACATTCTTTATTTATGTCAATTTATAAGTTTATGATAGATTTAAATTACTTATTAGCCTACCTAGGCTAGATTGTAGTATGATTAGGCGATACAATACTTGTATTGTGTATCTAATATTAAAAATAAAAAATAAATAAATAAAAAAAATGAATCGAAAAAATTTAGAATAAATTATTTTTAAAATCGATGCAGGTGATTTACTACATTTATTTCGCATCAAATTTTTATTATGTATAGAAGATATTGAAGAGTTTTCATACACATTTTAGAAGCGCCTATAGGATTCTTCAGAAATAATTAATATCAGTAGGACGCCCTGTGACTAGGTGGAGAGACGAAATTCGCAAAGCGGCCCACCGCTCTTTGTTTCCAATCACTGCAATGCCCACATTGCAGTGATTGGAAACAAAGAGCCGAAGATCGGGCTCACTGGCGTGTCTTAGGGGAGGCCTACGTAGCCATTTCTTTATTTTTTTTTCCATTTTGTTTGACACTGACACTATAGCGATTTCTTTTTCATGTTCGTCTCGTTCACAGCGGTTCACAGACTAAGTAGAGATGCTACGCATGTCTCGCTTCGTTCATAAACCTATTTTGTATTCTTGCATTGTCTCTAATTATTTACTTTGAGTTTTTATTATTCGTGTGTACCTATTACTTATAATAGTTTATATTGTATTGTATTGTGTATTAAAGTAAGTATGTTTATCACAATATCTATAATAAAATATGTATTTTTATTTCCTTTTTACTAATTTATATTATTCGCGATAGTCCAACCCCTAGATAGGTCTATCTGAAAATCAGCGTTCAGGCAAACGCCTGAACATTCTATGCTGAGATAGACCTCTTTAGCACTACACGTGTGTATTTGATTTATTTAAGTACCGAGATAGGATAATAACTGTATTCTTTTCTTGATTGTTAATATATATATATATATATTCCCTTTTTTATCTTTAGGTACGTTAAGTAGTATAAGTTGTGTAATGTGCTAAATAAATGTATTTTCTTTCTTTCTTTCTTTCTTACGTCCAGCTGTGGACTGATAAGGCTGATAATGATGATGAATTAATATGAATCGAAACATAAGGCAGTCGACAATCCTTGGCCCTATTTTACCTCCATTATCTAAATAACAGAACATAGCCCTACTTAGTAATGGTACAGCTTAGTAAACTTAGAGCGAGTGTTGGCAACAATTTCCAAGGTTCTTTAAAGTTTAGGAAATAGTGTGGTTATGTGAATTAGTAATTTGAGACACAGCAACTTCCTATCTATAACTTTCAAGGTAAACATAGATATGATGTACTTACATGTAATGGGAGCTACGGTTCTTACGCTCACTAGGTGGTGCCACTTTACAAAATGTCAAATTTTAATGTGTCATTTTGGGATAAATACCAAACTAACAATTATTATTTGACAAAACTACTACTCAGGTGGCTAGTTGAATGGACTGGCAATTAACTTACTTTAAAAATAAATAATTAATTGTAGGTTTGTCTGGAAGCGAACGCCACAAGCGATAAGATCGCCCATTGTACTTACTACCCTAGTTAATTGTGTTTCTTATATTTTTGTTTTTCTATACTGGTGTGCAATAAAGAGGTTTCCTATTTCATTCTATATTTTAAACATCATCATCATCATAATCCACTGCTGGACATAGGCCATCAGTCCACTGCTGGACATAGGCCTCTCCCAATTCATGCCACTGAGCCCGATCTTCGGCTCTTTGTTTCCAGTTACTGCCCACCGCTTTGCGAATGTCGTCGCTCCACCTGGTCACAAGGCGTCCTACACTACGTTTACCGATTCGCGGTTTCCACTCTAGAACCAATCTACCCCAACGGCTATCGGTTCTAGGGCAGATATGACCAGCCCACTGCCACTTCAGTTTGCTAAGCCGTTGTATATAGAATAAAATATATAATATAATATATGCATATAATATTTTAAACGTGTGGGCGTAATTTCGATATCTTAACCGGTGGACGTTAATTCGTTTTAAATAATTATATTCATATATTTTTTATAACCGACTTCAAAAAAAGGAGGAGATTTCTCAATTCGATCGTATATAAATATATTTTTTTTATTTTTTTTTATGTTTGTTCGCGGATAACTTCGTCGTTTATGAACCGATTTTGATTATTCTTTTTTTGTTGGAAAGGAGAAATCTCAAGTGTGGTATAATAATGGTAATTTTATCGAGGTCTGATAAGTATCTCCAGAGATATTGAGATAAACACCTCTAAATTGGTACTGAAAATGAATAGCGCGGCATTGAAGTCGGTTCTTTTTTAGTTTTTAAACGATATTATCTATAATGTCGTCGTTATGAATCTATGCATACGATAACTTTACATGACGATGAGCAACTCTACTAACTATCCCAAGTAGACTTCCTAAGTAAAACCACCACCAACGCTGTATTAATAATTAAGAACATCCTAAACTCCCCATTCCTCCAATAACCAAAACATCGAGACCTCTAATCCGGAACTTCCATTATGCAAATCGAGGCCATCAATGATTCAAAGCTACATTAGACAAGCCAAACTATTAAGACCTGTATTCAAGAGCTTTCATTATGCAAACACAGGTCGACAATGGCTGAACGCTACTTCCTTAGTGACGGAGTTGAGGCTGCAAGGACTGCTGAAGTTCACGAACTATAGCATCAAGGTTGCTGGATTCTCCAACTACGGGCTAGGACCGTTCTCGTATCCTATAGTTTGTGCTACGCTTCAAGATGGTGAGTTTAGAATCTTGTTTTATTTTAAATATATGTAATAGTAATGTATTACAATTATTTTGAAATACAGTTGGTCTTAAATATAATGCTCAATTACTACTAGATAGTCAAATTTTGTATATTTAACCTGAGCCGTTTACATTTTGAACTGACAACTACGAATAAAATATCTATCTGAAAGTGAATTTTGTTGCTCGTTGACGTCACAAACCAAGGATTCACTACATTAGGTAATAAGTTAATCCTAGGTTTGTGGTCACTACTATATACCTAATATAAATAATAATGGTCCAAGTATCGAACCCTGTGGTATGTATATGTGTTGGTATAATACCATGATTACTAAGGTCATTATTTTGAGGAAAACATCTCGACAAAGACTTTTTTTACTTTCCTATATATCGTAAATTTTTCATAATCCACCCAGCCAGCGGGCTTTGCTTTGTAGCCCTTCGATTTCACGATCCAATAATCCAGAGACCTTTGCCTATCCTGAGCATTACTTACATATTAATAACTTACTTAACATAAGTTACGGGTTACACCGCACTTTATACTTGAGAAGTTAGGTACTGGACGATGGATAGGGCATTTGGGGTCAGTGGATTAGTTTGCAGTTTCAGTTGATTACTTATCGAAGTACTGTTTATACTTAGTACAGAATAGGTAAATTAATAACCTATATGTAAAAATATTTTAAGTTGCAAGTACTATAACATACTTATATTCTTTGAAATTTCTACAATGAGCTGTTTTTATATTAAAACAATGTTTTACTATACGTTTTAATATACTATATATGTGAAAATACCATAAGTAACCAGTACTATAACATATTTATATTGTTTGAGATTTCTACAATGAGCTGTTTTTGTATTAAAAAATATGTTTCACTATACTAGATCACCTATAGAGTAGGTAATATATTATACTATGTCAGTACAAGGTTATGGTGGCTTTCCTCTTCTGCTTCTTCTGGCTTTTAAACGCTGAGATATGAATCTTCTGAGATGGTACTGTCAAAAGCGCCAAAGCGCACTGTCGCAGTGTGTAATATTATGGAAACCAGCTAAAAGTTATTTACATGTTTTTAAAGTGAAACTTTTATTACATTGACTTAAAATTTTTCGTCCATCTATCGCATCGGTGCTTTAGCTTGATTGGTGGATATGATGTATGACATTTAGGTCCAACTGTGATTGGCACACGCTTTCGCGTTCATATTTGTATCCATGCTAATGCGTCTTGTCAACTGATGTCATACTTGTCATAGCTAGCTACCTTAGCTACACATAAACTAAAAGTTTCACATGCATCGTGGTTTCACAAAACCACACGCACTTTTTTTGCGTGTGCCTTTTTTTGCCTTTCTTTTCTGTCACCTAGTCACTAAGAGCTCACTATGAATGGCAAAATTTAAATGCAAATTGACGACACCGTTTATATACGGACGAATATCAGAATTTACCTGCAACAGATACACGAGTAGAGTCAATTCCAATTGGAAGCCAAATCCTTCAGGTGGAATCCCAACAAATCACACCACATTGTGTCGCTCAAGCACTTACGTTTCGCTAGAGTCTTCTTCATAAACCTTCTATATTTGGTACCAGCAGTCTTCCCAATATAGATACGGATACGTACATTCTTAGAAATGTTTCTAGTATGATTTAGAGGGGCCGGTAAACCGCAATTTATATTCAGCTCGAAATATTTTTTCTAGGAAGAGGATGTAGCTCCGCAGCCATAATAAATAGTACCGAGTTTGTGATATATAGGACAACTTATTATATTTACATACTACACTGATATGAAATTCTTAACACGCCTTCGACGATTGATCATGACTGCAATTTCAAGCGATTGTTTGGTACCATAATACCGAAAAGTATGAATGATGACATTATATTTTACAACTTTTGTTGATTAGCTATAACTATACAGTTACATTTTGTAATCTTAAAGAAAAACTATTACCATTTAATATAATGGAGCAAATGTGTCCTATACGATGAGAAAATGCGTGAAATAAAATTCGCTATTATTTTCGATTTAGATAAGTATTTAGGGTTACAATTATTTAACATAGCTTTAATATTATCAACGTCTAATCAATGAGCCTAAAAACGACATCTCTGCTGTTAGTAATTGGTAAGGAGTTAAGTATTCTGCAGATTCCCGGAGATGCCCCAACTCGCAGTTACCATGTTCTAGCCTTCAATATCCTTGAGACTATGAAAGTTGCTCTCATAGCTCCATTAACTAGAAAATAGCTCAAAACCTTCAAACGGCTGAACAGACTTTCTTGAAACAAAGCTAAGAATACATTCGATTAAGTCATCTATCAACAAAAAACAACTTAAATTTAAATCAATTCATTCGTTGTCATTTTACGATGCCAAGACAGGCACACAGATAACAAATACACAGATACACAAGTCAAACTCATAACACTCCTTTTCTCCTCCTCCTGCTTCATATGAATTACAAATTTTTTTTTATTTAGTTATTGATCATTAGAACGGTAACAAACCACTTACACTAATGAACACAAATTAATTACTAAAAATCATTAATCATTCAATCATTAAAGTCATACATTGATAATACAAACAATAGAGAAACGTCAAAATTATATAAAAATAAAATAGAAAGACATAATACAAAATAATCATGATCAAAGTATAGCATAAAATATGGGAAAAACCTGGTATTTAGGTACCATCAGGGTTTCAGCAGGGTTCAACGCACTGAAATTATTTATACTTCATTAGATACCAGATAAGATTATTATTTTTATCTATTTTAGTCTTATAGCTTTAAATTCTGCTTTTGCTATGTTTACTTGATAATTGAATTTGATTTAATTTATGATTTTGACGTGCTGAATAAATGCTTTGATTTGATTTGATTCTTAATCTAAATTAAGACACGTAAAATAGGATCAGTCGTCTTTAATCTTATAAAATACTAGCTGACCCTGCAAACGTTGTTTTGCTAAAACCCAAATATCTTACGAAACCCTATTTTTTTCCAAAATAAAATGTGTAAAAACGGTCCAGTAGTTTTTGAGCCTATTCATAACAACCAAACAAACAAAGTTTTCCTCTTTATAATATTAATATTAGTGTAGACAAATACATTATGTAATAATCTTAACTGGTTGAATGAAGTATTTCAGTGCTTTTTTGGTGCATTAGTCCCATCAAAAAGTTTCGCAATCTCGTTATAGGCAGACTTCATCGCTTACCATCAACCAAGCGACGTATTTGTCTCGTTATCTCATACAAAACAATGTTTTAGTCCCGGACGCACCAGCAGAGATCAAGCTGTTGTCTCAATCGTCGAACACACTACTGGTCAGCTGGAAAAAACCTCGTCAGCCGAATGGAAGGCTGCTCCACTATACTGTGTACTGCAAGCCTACAGCAAGGTAATATTATAGGTACTTTTTTTTGATAAATATTACATAATAAAGATGGTTTAAAACTAAAACAACCGTATTCCATGCCACACGAGTCAGACAGACAGACAGTTTGTCTGTTCGCGATAAACTTAAAAACTACTGCACGGTTTTTAATACGGTTTTCACTAATAGATAGAGTGATGAGGAAGGTTTAGATGTATAATTTGAAATATAACGATGATTATTGAAGATTTATCGTTTATCGTAATCGACGCAACAAGCTGATGCAAAAAATGTAGGCGTGCACTACCCGTGCGAAGCCGGGCCGAGTCACTAGTAATGTTATGTAATAAAAAAAACCTATTATTTTCCTTTCACAAAAATATGTTTTCAGTCTGCATCTGTCGATAAAGTAGTCTGTCTGCGAAATGATTGACATTTTTCCGGTTTCCGTTCCCTCTTCCATTTTCTCAAATTTGTTGGAAACCTTATCTTCGAAATGAGTTTCGAATAAAATAAATCAAATGATTCATAATTTCGATTGATATTGAGTTTGAAACTAATCAAATTACAGAATTGGAAAAGGTTTCATATCTAGTAATTTGTCACGTGAAATAGGATGATAATTTTTTATTTTTTTATTTTTTATATATCTGATAGGCTAACGTTTGACCACTATCTCGCCCGGTGGTAGGGATGATATGGTGAACACGCTAGGTCTAGAACAGTCTTAAGGTAAAGGTCTTAAGGTCCACACCGCGGCGTCCAGCGATCTGCGGGCGCGATGTAAGTAATACTTTTCAATTGTTTTCTGATCGCATTTGGTGTGCACCAGTCGGTACAAATACTACTGCGCTATCTTATTACCGCTTAGATCGACGCTGCGGTGTGTCCGTACCTTAACTGTCAAGGGCTGTATGCTGCCAGAACAAGGTAAGGTTTTAGCGGTAGAAGTTTTGAGTGGTAAGCTACATTTTGGTAGTAAGTCAGGCGGAATATCGATGACTGACTTTTGACGACCATATTTTGACGAAGAAGTCAAAATCATCGACGATGTACCTCGGGGTCGATCACATCTTTACTGAACACCAAGTGAGATAGTGGTCAAACGCTTGCTTATCTAGACTAACATTATAAAAACGTTTGTATCTCTGTCTCTCTGTCTGTTTGTTACCTAATCACACCTAAGCGGACGATCCGATCTTACTGAAATTTAACAAGGAGATATACTTTATAGTATGAGGATGAACATGCGTTCGTGAACGAAGTTGCGGGTATTAGCTAATTTACTTTAAAATAAGTATTGGCGGTAGATCTCCTTGATGGTGGTAAGCTACTAATTTTCACAAGTTGAAACGCTCTTAAATTTGAGGACTCGACCACAAATTTGTCTTGCTTTCCTGTGGAAAAAACCCTCCGACGGTAGAAATTACTAAATTACCCAACTTTATTTTAGCAACGACGGTCCTGAAGCAATACGAGTTGATGCACAATCGCCATTGGAAGTGTATGAGAAATCTCAGACAATAGAGTTGAAAGGGCTGAATGAAGGACGACAATATGATGTTTGGGTGACGGCCAGCACAGCAGTGGGTGAAGGGCCAGAGAGTAGGAGAGTCACTAATACTCCTTCACAAAGAGGTAAATGTAGAAAATATTAATTATTTTATCTACAGATGAATGATATACGTTAAGAATCGTAAAGTTCTGAATATGAGTTAAAAATTGTAGCATAATGACCTTTAAGTACCCGTAGCGATATTTCCCTCTAGCTATAGAATGGAGTTATTTAAAAAGGGTATCTACAAATTCCTCAAAGGTCGGCAACGCATCAACAGCACTATGCATGTACAAATAAAATTAAAAACTGTTATTGAAGATACAGAGTAGATTTTTTTAAATAAAACTTTTAAATAACTTTTTTCCTGTTAATTTTTTTTTGTCACTGTTTACATGATAATTGATTATGATTTATTTTATGATTTTAGACTGCGTATATTAATACTGCCTACATACTGAATAAATGCTTTTGATAGTATATATAAACTTTCAATACTATAATTTCTTTCAGTGGTAGCAGGCGTATCATCCCTCAGCGGTGAAATAACAGTAGCAGTTCGAAACTCTCTGCTACTAGAGTGTCGTAGTGTTGGCTCACCACCTCCCAGGACTGTATGGTACCACAACCAAAATATAATCACTCACCACCCGAGGTTCAACAGGAACAAAGACGATAGCCTCCTTATAAAGAGTAAGTAAATAAACATGCCTTTTTACGTGATAAGCTAGCACTTGACCACTCTCAAGTAGTATTGGCTCGCCACCTCCCAGGGCTGTATGATTGGTTTTAACCTACTTTAATATTTTTTTAATATTCTGTCGTAAACGATTGGATGACAGCTGAATGGTTCATTACTTTTGTTTTTTCTTTCTAATTCGTAGCGTTAAAATTCTGCTTTAGCTTTTTTAGTTTTACTTGATAATTGGTTATGATTTATGATTTTGACGTGTATATGTGCGTATAATAATACTGCCTACATACTGAATACATGCTTTGATTCTTGATTGTTGACCACAATCAAAATATAATCACTCACCACCTGAGGTTAAACAGGAACAAAGACGATAGCCTCCTTGTAAAGAGTAAGTAAATAAACATACTTTTTTACGTGACAAGCTAGCACTTGACCACTCTCAAGTAGTATTGGCTCACCCCCTACCAGGGCTGTATGGTACCACAACCAAAATATAATCACTCACCATCCGAGGTTCGACAGGAACATAGACGATAGCTTGCTTATAAAGAGTATGTAAACAATATGTGGGCTTGCCACCACTCAGGACTCTATGGTACCACAACCAATACATAATTATCATTACTCACCACTGACATTCACATTTTTTTAGCGAAATATTGCTGCAACAAAATGTTTTATCTTGGAAATACTCACAGAAATAGGAATATTATTCCTATTTCTGTGGAAATACTGTTATGTTGGTCTAACTGTAACAAAAATATTTGTAGGCACTGATGGGATGATAGTTGCCATGATAATGGACATAAATTACTAATCGTTTCATCTCATTTCTTTTTTAACCGACTTCAAAAAAAGTTCAAAAAACGACGAAGTTATCTGCGAACAAACATAAATAAAAAAAATATATACATACGATCGAATTGAGAAACATCCTTTTTTTGAAGTCGGTTAAAAAGAAACATTTACGAAACCTAGCTCGTGCTGTCAATTCATTGACCCCACTTCTATAACCTCAAACCTTATTCTAACCCACACACTTCTTCCAGGTATAGATCAATCTTTAAGCGGTAACTACACGTGTCTAGCCAAGAACTTGTACGGATCAGACTCAGTGGTCTACTCAGTAAAGGTGTTACCTCTACCCGACCCCCCATCATTGAGAGCCACTCCTTACAAAGACTATATCGTAGTGGAGTGGGACGAGATTAGAGTGACCAACGAGTCTATGACTTATGGAATTAGTGAGTATATACTATTTGCTAAGATACTTGTTAAGAAAATCTCATTAATAAAGGGTCTAGTTATCGTGAGTTTGAATCATGATTATAACTTCCGACTATTTATACTCACGACTGTTTGTTTTCGAAAGATCGCGACGACCACTAATCAGTGGTCAACTGAACATCAAATTTTGCTGTTTACTGGGTATGAAAGAAAATTTAAGACGTTTAAAAACTAAAGAACCAACTTCAAATGCCGCGCTAGTCATTTTTAGTAGCAAGTCTGAGGTATTTGTTTCTTTATCTCTGGAGATACTCATCAGATCTTGATGAATTGTATCATGGGCTCACCATGAAGGACCTTCTAACTCCTAACTCACCAGGCCCAATGCGCATAACAACGCATCACAGATTGCGCCCAACTACTGCGCGAGTGGCCTAGAGAGGCCATCTTAAAAGACAACGTCTGCACCAATGAAAAAAAACAATAATTCGAATTGGTTCACAAATGGCGGAGTAATTGCATAAGAAACATACAAAAAGCAACATAAGGACGAATTGAGAACCTCCTCTTTTTGGATGTCAATTAAAAAGCAATAGCACGAGTAAATTTGCTAGTCTAGGGGCCAGTTTCACCGGTTCCTGATAATGTGTCAGATAGTTATCTGACAGATGATGCAATATACAAGTTGGCAAAAATCTGTCAGATTAGTTACTGATATCAGGAACCGGTAAAACTGGCCCTAGGACAGATAAATTAACTGCAATTTAATTGTTAAACACTTAACTAAACTTAAGACTTACTTGAATACTCCAACGCTGGCCGTTTCTCATACATCAACAATTTGGGTTCAAGCCAAATTCATTATAGAAACTGTATTATTATTGCGTCACTTTCATATGCTGCGTTTATTAAAGCTGTTCAAATTGTATAACTTCTTATTTGTGAAGACTTTTTACAGGGTTTTTTATGAGAGTTTGTAAGCAAAAGTTGCTAATTTAATTGACAGTCCTACGCTCCTGTTACGTGAGATTAAACTTACTTAGAACGAAATGAATAAATCGCCCAAATGTGAGTCGGACTAGAACACGACGAGTTTCTTACCATCTAACAATACTTATTTCATAAGTACGAGCAAAAAATTGAAAAAACAAATACGTTTCCCCCATAAATATGAAAAATAAACAAAATAAATAAGGTGAAAGGTACACACCCTGTGACAGACACATGGACAGTGGCGTATCAGTAATAGGGTCGGCCGCGCGGATTTGGGCACGGAACTCAGAAAACACATTTACTCTAAATTTCAAAAGAGTATATAATAAAAATTTTCATTTCAAAATCATAAACCTCTCGAACTAAAAAAAATTGGGTTTCTTGCACGGGTGCTCGTCCACAAGTCGTAGGATCATAATATATCGATGTTCCGCTTGACTTGCTAACAAAACAGAGCTTAGAAACCACCACACCATCAAGGAGAAAAAAATTGCTGCCATAACCTTACGGTGTTCCGGCACCATACAGCCCTTAAGAGTCAGAATATTCTAGACCTAGCGTGTTCAACATCTTGACCACATCCTTGCGTAAGCAATTCGTGAGCTATCTTGCCTGGTGGTAACACCAGGTGAGATAGTGGTCAAACGCTAGCTATAAAATATAGAAAAAAACCTATATTTTCAAAATATTTCAGTATGATATTACGTTGTATCTCGTTTGGCAGTTGAAACGGACCAAATTAAGTCAGTAATTCAATCAAAATATTCTGATTCTAATTATAAGCCTTGTCTTTCCGCTCTAAGTTTTGGGCGAGTTAATACCATCTTATACTTTTATATCGCATAAAAATTGTTCAAGCGAAATCTTGGAAGACCTTTCTTATCCGTAAATCTGTTGTCTAAACATTTTAAATAAGATCAAATGAATAGCATAATTTCACGCAATAATTTAAATAAATATGTTATAGGCTAGCATTTCACCACTATCTCACCTGGTTGTAAGCAATAATGTGGTCAAGGATGTTAAACACGCTAAGCCCAGAATACTCCTGACTCTCAAGGGCTTAGTGATGCCGGAACACCCTAAGGGTATGGCGGCAGATTTTCTCCTTGATGGTGGTAAGCTAATTTTTAGTAGCAAGTCAGGCAGAACATTGTCGAATTGCCGGCAGTCTGTAAAAAAAAAATTATATACAATCTCTAATCATTTGCGCGTCGGAATAAAGTCAGTTGTCTAGCCGTCGCTAGCCTTGTCTTGCTACCATCTTCATCCTCATTTAGTGCGATCTAGTGCGACTTCATTTTATCGCATCGTCATTTAATTTACCATCAAGTAAGAAAGTGATTAAGTGCTTGTCTTTAAGACATAATAGATAACCTTATTTTTTTTTCAACCAGGTTACAACCTAACATGGCGTGAAGGAGACGGACCTTGGCAGGAAGCCTGGCCCATCACTAAAGAGACCAGACTAATAGGAATCCAACAGCATACATTAGCTGGGCTCAAGTGTGGAACCAAGTACTCAGTGCGAGTATCAGCCACTGATAGTGTGGGGACGTCAGCACCCGCACATGTCGATGTTGTCACTTTGGGATCTGGTGAGTTGGTGAAAATTGATGCAATGTTTAACTTGTAAGAGCATAATGTGATATTCCGATGGATTTCAATTCATAATGAGATCGAATAATGTGAAATAAAATTGATTAAACTTTTACACAAAAATTGTCTAAACTTTTCCACCAAAATTTGTAAAAGCGCATGATACTCAAAATCAAATGCTCCATCTTATGATCTTAGAATATGGTTATGGAAAATATTTTGGCTATTTATTGTTTCGCGTAGTACAATTTTCTTTCAGTTACAGTTTATATATGATTATTATCGGCCCGATAGTATCGGGCGATCGGTGAACCATTTACTTTATCTATCTATGCAAAATTTTCTTCGCCTGTTTATATAGCACCAGTATCACCGCCATCTACCGACTGGTTGTGGAGTAACGCTACCCACATCTACATCCAGCTCAGTGGGTGGGATGATGGCGGATGTGACGTCACCAAGTGGGATGTGGACTACCGACCTCTGGGTTCCAGCCTGTGGATAAGAACTGAGAATAGAGCTGTATGTTTTTTGACATGATTTTAGTAGTCAAAGAATCAAGAATCAAAGCATTTATTCAGTATGTAGGCAGTATAAATATACGCACATATACACGTCAAAATCATAAATCATAAAATAAATCATAACCAATTATCAAGTAAACATAGCAAAAGCAGAATTTAACGCTTTGAATCAGAAAAAAAAAGTAATGAACCATTCAGCTGTCATCCAATCGTTTACGTCAGAATATTTAAAAAAAATTAAAGTAGGTTAAAACCAACCATACATGTAAGTGTGTGTTTCAGTACTTCAGACAATTTTTATATAAAAAAAAATAAAAAAGTGAAATAGTGAAACACAACATAGAGAAACGCATACCGATCACAGTACATATCATGATCCAAATGGAACTGATAGTCCGTCTGTCAGCTGCATAATATTGTTTAAATAAAAATAAAAAATGGCAAGCCTAGAAAGAAAATCTGCGGACAAAAGGGGAAAACTGAATGGCTGTTGAATCTACCGGTGTTTCGGAAATACTCCCATCAGAGAAGAAACACCAAGAAACTCTATGGGGCTTGTCTTGTCATTTTATCTTTTTTTTTTTTAAATTAATTGTACATGTCAGCTTTAAAATTTTAACAATATATTATTAATTATAATACAATTTATATTTGTTCTTGGAACTTGGGGCATTCAGGCCATGCATTTTTGTCATCCATATAGTCACCTATTGTATAGTATGATTTTTTCATCAAATTGGATTTTACATAGATTTTAAATTTGCTCATAGGCAATTGATCAATATCTTTAGGTAGCTTATTGTAAAAGCGTACACAGTTCCCCATGAATGAACCACTAACTTTCTGCAGTCTGAAATTAGGTATAATTAATCTATTTTTATGTCTTGTATTAAAATTATGTACATCAGACCTTTTCTTATAATCATTTATATTCTTGCGTATGAACAAAATATTCTCATAAATGTATTGACATGCCACTGTTAGAATTTTAATTTCCTTAAATTTTTCACGAAGTGAATCTCGCGACCTCATACTATATATAGAGCGAATAGCTCGTTTCTGCAAAACAAATATTGATTGGATTTCAGCGGCTTTCCCCCACAATAAAATGCCATAAGACATTATACTGTGGAAGTAGCTGAAATAGACCAATCTTGCAGTGGCTTCGTCCGTTAAAAATCTAATTTTACGTACTGCGTATGCAGCGGAGGTTAACCTACCTGCTAGAACCGATATTTGAGAACCCCATTGAAGCTTTGAATCCAGGGTGATGCCCAAGAATGTTGTGGATTCAACAAGTTCTAATGGTTCATCATTTATTAATATACTTCTATTTAGGATACCCTTTTTTACATTTGGTAGAGAGAAATTAATACATTTAGTTTTTTTTGCGTTTAACAATAAGTTATTGGTTGTAAACCAATTCAGAACCTGTGTTATTGATTTGTTTACATCGTCAAAGTTAGGTGTAGTCCTATCTATTTTGAATATCAAGGAAGTATCATCTGCGAACAAAACAATATCACATAGGTTCTGTACGAATGACGGTAAATCATTGATATAAACTAGAAATAAAAAAGGTCCTAGGATCGATCCCTGCGGGACTCCCATTTTTATGAGGGATCCAGATGACCTGACGCCATTGACTTCAACCATCTGTGTTCTGTTACAGAGGTATGATGATACCAGATCAAGTGCCTTACCTTCAACACCGTAGTATTTTAATTTGTAAATTAGTGTTTCATGACAGACACAATCAAATGCTTTTGATAGGTCACAGAACACGCCAATAGCATCTTGTGCTTTCTCCCATGCATCAAATATATGTTTAAGAAGACCTATTCCTGCATCAGTAGTAGAACGCCCTTTAGTAAATCCAAATTGTTTGCTATTTAAAAGATCATTCATGTTAAAATGTGTTAAAAGCTGGTCTAATATTACTTTTTCAAAAATTTTACTCAATGCCGGTAGTATAGAGATTGGTCTATAGTTAGATGGATCATTTTTGTTTACTGATTTGAATAAAGGAATCAATTTACTTTTTTTCATCAAATCCGGGAAGACACCTTGATCAACGCATCTGTTAAAAATAAAAGCTAAGTATGGGCTAATAACAGTAATAATGTAACTGAGAACTGTGGTTGACATTCCCCACAGGTCCTCGGTTTTCTTTTGTTTGAGCATTTTAAATGTTTTCACAATTGAGTCTGCAGTTACGTGTTTGAACTGGAACAAGGTATCACATTTATTTACACACTTTGATAATATAGAATAAGCATCAGCGGGACTAGAATTTATGGACTGAGTGGTAGTAATGGGTACTTGAGAGAAGAACTCATCAAATGTATTGGCAACCTCATTACTATCCATGATTAATTTATTGTTAATTTTTAAGATGATCTTACTGTCTCTTTGTTTTATTTTTCCAGTTTCAGTATTGATGATTTTCCATGTTGTTTTTATTTTATCATCAGCATGCTTAATTTTTCTACTAAAATGCAAAGATTTTGCTGTCTGACAAACCACTTTAAAAGTTTTGGAATATAGTTTTAAGTGATTTATGAATTTAGTATTGTGTAAATTAATTTGTTTTTGTGAGTATAAGTTGTACAAATTATTTCTACTTTTGTAAATACCAGGAGTAGCCCAGTCATCGATCCGAATTTTCCCAGCTCTTGTAATAGTTTTAAATTTAAAAATATTATTGAACTCTGCACTCAATATTTGAGATAAAGTGCTGCATAGGTCATCGGGATCCTCAGAAAATATTAGGTTCATTAGTTGCTTGTCAATGATATCCACAAAGTTTGTTTGGAGCTGCCAACCTTTTATTAAAATGTACTTTTTTAGGGCTATTCCTTTCCACATTTCATTTTGGATGTAGCGGAAAGTCAGTCTAAAGTGCGGAATAAAATCCAATGCCGACGCCACACATTGATGATATAAAATTGAAATGTCTCTCTCTCTCAAATCTTATGGTCTTGGAATATGTTTTAATATTTGCACCAAGATATATATAATCTTGGAACCAAGACACTATCCAGTATCTGTCAAAGACCGACACTTACATGGGTGTCTTAGTTCCAAGATTATGACTTGGTGTAAATGTAGCCAATGCGTGGCACCGGCATAAGAATTCGGAATTCAATAACTTCTTTTGCTAAATACTTACGAAGTGAATTTTCATAACTATAACTTTTGATGATTAAAAATCGTATAATTCAAATTGAAACCTGCATATCTTGAAGATACATAATCACACGCGGCGAACTGTGTTTAAGTAGAATATCGAATATTGTAATATTTCTAAGTACTAAGTACTTCTTATTATTCTGTCTACCCATAGCCAATGGAAACAAATCTGGGGTGGAGCTACATAGAAGGTCACTATCAGGCTCCCCCGTTACGTTCCATCCCCACTTCCTACGCCGTGGGAAACCTGTCTCCAGCTAACTGGTACCAGTTGAGAGTGACAGCTGCCAACGACGCTGGTGCTGCTTCTACTGTGTACAGCTATGCTACGAAGACTATGGATGGTGGTGAGTCAATTTACTGAACTATTTAATTAGTTCTTTTTGTAGCTGTACCTATCAGTTTTCAGGTGGAGAAGAACATGAAGATTAGTAGTCGAAACAAAAGATAAAGTTACAATCAGATCAGATAATACCCCCCCATTCTAGGCCTAGCGTGCTTACCATCTTCGACCGCATCATCACTTACCAACAGGTGAGATAGTGGTCAAACGCTAGCTTACAAGATAAAAAATACATTTACAATGTTTCTTCTAGCTTCTAAGATCAATAGATCCTATATCGGCACCGGTCCAAATTTTACAGCTGTTCTATAAAGGATCGTAGTAAGTAATCATGAGAAACTGGTGTATACAGAGTGATACAGTTGACGGCGCAGGAGTACGAACACGCTTAAAATATGTCTTCTGTGATCATGGAAGAAGTCCTCTTTTACTTTGCACATAAGTGTTTATTAAGTATTCAGTATTCATTTCTTTGCAAACACAATGTACAATAGTTATAAAACTTAGTCTAAAATTAGTGTTTCTCTTAGTCCATAATTAATTTGTCGATATTAATTGTATTCATATTCTTTTCTTTTTTTTTTTTTTTTTCTTTTTTTTATACGTTATAGGCAAGCGTTTGACCACTATCTCACCTGTTGGTAAGTGATGATGCGGTCGAAGATGGTAAGCACGCTAGGCCTAGAATGGGAACTGGCTCTCAAGGATAGCTGCCAGAACACATTAGATGTTTGGTGACAGATTTTCTAACTTGAGGGTGGTAGCTGGCCAGGCGGACATTAGATAGTGTCCTACCACCATGCGGGGGTTTTGTTGGTTTCTTAACGATGTTTTTCCTTCACCGGAGGGCCACTGTGAGAAGCGCACATAAATTTTTCGATAGAAAAATCCATTGGTGCACGGCGGTTTGAACTCGGTACCACGGCATCAAAGCCGAACGTTCTCCCGATTACGCCACCGGGCCCTCATTACGCCACCGGGCCCTCATTACGCCACCGGGCCCTCGAAGCCTACGTATAATGATAGACAAATGTTTTTAAAATTAGTTGAATTTTTACGTTTTGGGCACCAACAAATAAAATAAGAAAGATGTAAACTTCCGCTCCACCTAGGAGGGCGTTCTGTACAACGTTAACCAAACCAACGAGATTTCTCCACCAACACATCCAGAACACTTTTACCCCATCGATTAATTATTAGTACTGCAGTAACTAACGATATAATATGTTTCGACACAGAACCACTATCTCCGCGAAATGACGATGCAGCAATTTTGAAATCCAACATTTTGTTTGATGAGAAGTTTGATAACTGAAGTTCTGCCAAATTACTCAACTAACCAACTCTCTTGCCAAGTCTCTCAAACTATCACAAACCATAAAACGAACAGAAGAAAAGGTTCACTCACAATAGCCATTAAAATTCAGGCCAGGACATGCACAAAACTGTTCATGGCCGCTCAAAGCATTCCCAAACTTTTGACGTCTACATCATAATTTCGGCTGCGGTGCGCTGATGACAAAAGTTCGGATTGGCAAAACATCTAGATTGACAAACTTTGGTTCGTGTTCAGCAAAACAGAGTTTATTGTGATTTCCACGTAATAAATTAAGCTGCAGAAGTTTGGCAACCGCTTGCGCTAAGTTATTTCTGTCGGAATACTCGCAACGGAACGTTGTTTAACTTGTTTGCGCTGTGGGACTTATTAAGTCGAATCTGTCAGTCATCAAATTGCCTGTACGGTAACAGCCGTGAATAATACAAGCCTTATTTATGATGTTAACATGTCGTAACGATGTTTATTTGCTGGCTTATATTTCTGTTCGTTTGTCGAACTTTTTTTAACCCCCGACGGATAAACGAAAGCTGTTATAAGTTTGAGGTATGTATGTGTGGCATCATATCCCCTTAACGGATGAACCGATCTTGATGTAGTTTTGTTTTGTTTGATAGTTGTTATCATCGAAAGTGTTTTAGCTTTGATTCATTAAAATCTGTTCAGCTGTTTTAAGACTTGCTCTTTCTGGCTCTTTTCTAGTTGTTGACGCTGTGAGATCAACTTTTATAGGTCTGTTCAATTCGAAATTCGGAATCCTCTGACTTCAATGATATTGTAAGAACATGCTGACAATACCTGATGCTGGGGCATCTCCTGGAATCTGCAGAATACTCTTATAATAATAAGAGATTTTAACCCTTAACAATAATAGAAATATTTTTTCACAGAGGAAATCGGCCCACCATCAGAATTCCTGGACTTAAATATGTTGGTCATTATCTGCAGCTCCATCCTTCTCGTGGTATGCCTGACGGCATTCGTCTGTATTCTCTACAGGAGACACAGGTAGCTTATATTATGTTAAGTGTTATGTACTCTTTATAGTATAGGATCCCGTCATACAACAACCTTCACCGAGCTGGTTAATGGATCAAACACATTTTTTATGTAATTGAAATTATTGAAAAAAATTCAAATCTCATGATAGTCAATTTTTTCAATTAATATTTTTCCTCTTCTAGCGCATGGGATGCTTGGAAGGGACCTCTCAGTCGCACACATTCACTCGAAGCAAAATTTAATCTTCTAAAATTCGGCAACCGGTATTCAGGACTGATTTTTCGCAGGCAACCCTATATCACCGTGTTCGTAATGAAATAAACTTTATTTATATTTAAGTTTCATTAATTAACCAGACCGGTGCAAATTACTAGTATCGAGTTCATACCTGGCAACCCAAGGGTTGTGACAGGAAAAAAATAAGCAACCTAACTTTTTCATATACTATGGGTTGCATACTTTCGATTGTTATAGAATTTATCTATTAACCAAACCGGTGAAATATTTAAAAAAAATATATTTTTTAATTAATTAAAAATATCTGGACTGAAATTTGCTAGGCAACCCATATGCAATATATTTTTTGATATATTAAATTACATAAAAAATGTGTTTGATCCATTAACCAGCTCGGTGAAGGTCGTTGTATGACGGGATCTTAGACCATTATATTTTTTGTACATTCACAATATATCCAAAATCCAAAATACAAGATTGCAATCCAGAGAAAAGATACAATCCAAAATTGTATCGTACCGACGGGTACTTGAACTCGCGCCTCTGGAAACATGCTCGTCCTTAAAATCTGTCGCCATAACCTTACGCCTGTACTATTATTTATTCTATGACTACGCTACAATACTTATCGACGAAACTAATGGATTGCATTTTAACCAATTATGCATTGGTTGCGCTATCTGTGATAACTGTTTAGAAGTAAATTACTCGGAGGAAATCATTACAGATTTCAGATCCGACGAGAGATATTGCACGCTTAAAACATTTGGATTGTATATACTAAGGTTACATTCCAATTATTAAGCCTATAAGTATTCAGTTTTCTATCGAATAGATGTTAGAGAGAGTGCCACCCAGATAACACAGTAAACACAGACATCTTGTTTCTCGATAGGAACTATTAAATTCCTTGAAAGTACAATTTTAACAGTAGAAATTCTAAATGATTTTATTTTTTCCGAATATGACATAAATTTTATTATAAAAACTCATGTTCATTTTAAACTTATAAATTTGAGACGGGAATTTAACGTGAATTACGCTAAGTCGATATAGCGATCGACATATGTTTCGGCCTCATCCGGAGGCCTTCTTCAGGATCTTGAGTGCGGGGCGCTCGCCGACGCGTTCAGCCTCGAAACATATGTCGATCGCTATATCGACATCGCGTAAGTCACGTTAAATTCCCGTCTCAAATCTATAAATTACATAAATTGTTTATTTTATAAATGTTAGTATGTATAGAAGTTGCTTTTAGAAAGTTCATAGGTTATACCAATAACCTTGTTTAAATAGTGTAGATACATCAAATAAAAAGATAATTTTTATGCAAAGCGATGCATGGGCATTTTCCATTTGCATTCATAGTTGCATCTGTGTATCTAATTTTACGATCACTAAACGACATCCTCAATTCCTCACTGTGACTACGTTGCTAGATACACGTTACTGCATTATTCAAAGGCACTGCGTCACTATTGCAATAGGTACAACAATTATTTTGTTAATAAATCTGTATCTTAAAACTTTGTTTTTCAACCGACTTCCCAAAAAGAAGGAGATTCTCAATTCGTCTGTATGTTTATTTTTTGTGTGTATGTTACGCGATTACTTCGTCAATTGTGAACCGATTTAAATGTTGTTTTTTTTAATCGGTAGGGTTCGTTTCCGAAGTGGTCCCATTGTAATTTCATTGAGATCTGATTAGTATCTCCAGAGATATGACAATAAACGTCTCAAACTTGCTACTGAAACTGACTCGTGGGGCATGGAAGTCGGTTGTTTTAGTTTTTAAACTAATTATTCTTAATTATTTTTACGCCGAACAAGGTAGCACTTGACCACTATCTCAGTGATGATGCGGTCGATGAGAGAGCGCACTCAGCCAGAAAATACCTACCTATTCACTCGCGATTTGAAGACCCCCATATTGTTCTTAACCGGAAACACAATCAGGCGGAGCATTCCGTTCCCTGGCGGTTTGTATGATGCACGAAGATGCAAATCGCTTTGTTCGGGTAGATGGTATATCCACCATAAATCGGTGACGCCTTTTAGTGTCTCTGAATGTTGTATAAAAGCGTGCAAATAGAAAGATGGTCGTTTACCTACACATCACATTACATACTTAATAATGTTTCTGCAGCGGAAACTTACAAAACTAATAAGAATAAATATTTGACAATAGTTTATAGGTATAGATTTGATAATAGTTCAGCCATTTAAACCAGTATATTTCTTCATACCCAGACAAAACTTCGCCTCTCAATATCGTCACTCCATCACCGAAGAAGTGAAGTCTAGGAACGAGAGCGTCGCATCACATTCGGAACATAAAGACGCGCGGTACGCCCATGCGCCAAGGATATACACCTCACCGGTACATGCTAGGAAAGGAAGTAAGAATGGTACGTACATCAACACCAATCAACACCAATCAACACCATCAACACCAATATTATAAATGCGAAAGTCAGTTTGTTTATTTGTTTGTTTGTTTGTTTGTTTGGGACTTCTTCACGGTCAAACGGCTAGACCGATTTGGCTGAAATTTTGTACAAAGATAGTACATAGGGCAAAATAGGATATAGGATACTTTTTTTTTGGCTATCGAGTCAGAGGGTCCAGATATTTTTTATTGAATTTTGTAAATATAAGACTTCTTCTCGAATAAACGGCTTGACCGATTTCCCTAAAATTTTGAATGAATACATGTCATAGGGCAGAATACGATATAGGATATTCTTTTTCTGGCTGTCGAGTCAGGGGGTCCAGATATTTTTTATTGAATTTTGTATAAATAAGACCTCTTCTCGAATAAACGGCTTGACCGATTTTCCTGAAATGTTGTATAAAGACAGTTCATAGGGTAGAATAGGATATAGGATACTTTTTTTCTGGCTGCCGAGACAGGGGGTTCAGATATTTTAAATTGATTTTTGTAAGTAAAAGACCTCTTCTCGAATAAACGGCTTAACCGATTTGCCTGAAATGTTGTATGAATACATGTCATAGGGCAGAATAGGAATTAGGATACTTTTTTTCTGGCTGTCGAGTCAGGGGGTCCAGATATTTATAATTGAATTTTGTAAATATAAGACCTTTCCTCGAATAAACGGCTTGACCGATTTGCCTGAAATGTTGTATAAAGACAGTTCATAGGGCAGAATAGAATATGGGATACTTTTTTTTGGCTATCGAGTCTGAGTGTCCAGATTTTTTTTATATAATTTTGGTAATGTGTGGCCTCTTATCAGCTAAACAGCTTGACGTATTCAGCTAAAATTTTAAACATATTACAGCTCATATGGCATAGAATCACATAGGATACTTTTTTTTGACAGTCGACTCCAGGTGTCCAGATTTTTTAAATTGAACTTTGTAAATGTGTGGCCTACTCTCGGTCAAACGGGATAACCATTTTAGCTGCAATGTTGTACACAGACAGTCAATAAGACATAGAAGGACAACGTATACTTTCTTTGGCTGGCAATTTCGGTTGTCTATATTTTTATTATGGAATTTTGTAAATGTGTGGCCTCTTTTCGGCTAAACGGCTTGACCGATTTAGATGAAATTTTACAAAGACATTTAATAGGGTATAAAAGGGCAAAGAATACTTTTTTTTTCGGCAGTTAAGTGTGGGTGCCTATATTTTTTGTTTACTTTACATAGAGTTTGCATAATCATAAAAGTTTGACCTTAGGTTCATCAATAATGACTAAACTTAATAAGTGTCTTAATTAGGCCATAAAACTGTCAGGGTCATTAAAAGTCATCAAAACTAACGCGATGGCTTTGCTTGCCCAACGTGTTTTATATGCTTTGTGGGAAGGATTTTACAACATTCGTGTTTTAACAGCCACATTTAACTTAAGCGTCATTGGTGTGGACTTAGTAGGTCATAAAAACTGTCAGGAAAATTAAACGTAAAAATTTTCGCGCTCACTTCGCTCGCGCAGTGATAGCGCTCGCAACGCTTGCGAAATAATTTGGTTGATCTACTTTGTAAGTAATATTTCAGCAACTTTTGTATATCAATCAAGGATATCAAGTTTAACCTTAGGGTCGTCGAAGTTGACTTAGTAGGTTATAAAATCTGTCAGGGTCATAAAATGTCGTTAAAATTTCTCGCGCTCGCTTCGCTCGCGCAAGCATTTGTTAAATCCACTTGGTGGGAAATATTTCAGCAACTTTTGTATTCTAATAGCCTCATGCATCAAAACGAGCTATAAATTGGAATAGTACAACCTATAATAATCGTAATGATTATTTACCTTAAGATTAAAAGATATTAAGTTTAACCTTAGGGTCATCGGTGATCACTTAATAGGTCATAAAAACTGTTAGGGTCATAAAAAGTCGTAAAAAATTTTCGCAAGCATTTGTTTATGTACTTTGTAGGTAATATTAGAGCCACATGCATCAAAACAAGCCATAAATTGGAACAGTACAACCTTCAATAATCATAATGATTATTTACCTTAACATAAGTGGATATCCAGTTTAACCTTAGGGTCATCGGTGTTCTTTTAGTAGGTCATAAAAACTATCAGGGTCATAAAAGTAGTAAACATTTTTCGCGCTCGCTTCGCTCGCGCATTAAAAGCGTTCGCTACGCTCACGCAGGCATTTGTTTTATCTACTTTGTAGGTAATATTTCAGCAACTTTTGTATTTTGATAGCCACGTGCAACAAAACGAGTCCATGAATTGAAACAGTACAACTTTCAATAATTATAGTGATTATTTACCTTAAAATTAGGGGATATTAAGTTTAACCTAAGGTAATCGGTGTTCACATAAAAAGTCGTAAAAACTGTCAGGGTCATAAAAAGTCGTAAACATTTTTCGCGCTCGCTTCGCTCGCGCATTGAAAGCGCTCGCTATGCTCGCGCGGGCATTTGTTTTATCTACTTTCTAGGTCATATTTCAGCATTTTTTGTATTTTAATAGCCACATGCATCAAAACGAGTCCATAAATTGAAACAGTACAACCTTCAATAATCATAATGATTATTAACCTTAAAATAAGTGGATATCAAGGTTAACCTCTGTGGCATCAGTATTGACTTAGTATGTCATAAAAACTGTTAAGGTCATAAATAGTTGTAAAACATTTTTCGCGCTCGCTTCGCTCGCGCAAGCATTTGTTTATCTACTTTGTAGGTAATATTAGAGCCACATGCATCAAAACGAGCCATAAATTGGAACAGTACAACATTCAATAATCATAATGATTATTTACCTTAACTTAAGTAGATATAAAGTTTAACCTTAGGGTCATCGGTGTTAACTGTCAGGGTCATAAAAAGTCATAAAAAATGTTCACTCGCGCTATAATAGCGCTCGCTTCGCTCGCGCAGCTATGCACCTTATTTTCTTTGTAAACAATATTTCAGGAACTTTTGTGTTGTGTCAAACATTTAAACAGCACAACTTCGTATACCTAACCAAAATGATTAATGACTTTAACAATAGAGGATATTGAGTTCGACTTTGGGGGTCATCTATGGTGAATCGGCCTAAGAGATCATCGATCTAGATCTCAATGGTCATAAAGACACAAATAACGCGGGCGAAGCCACGGGTAACAGCTAGTAATTAAGATATTTTAAACTTTAGCGATTTGAACAAATTGTTATAAATATTAAAATACGGGACTTATCTTACTAAAACATTAATTTTATTTACCTCGACGTTTTGGGCAAGTTGTATAGATCCTGTCACGAGAAGACTGGTTAAAACATAGACCTAGGGTTTGCAATAGTACATTTTAGCGCGATAAGTCCCGTATTACAATATAATTATAGACCTAGGGCTTCACTAAGATTTTAGGTCTGTTGTCACTTCCCATTCTAGGCCTAGCGTGTAACCATCCTCGACCGCATCACTTACCAACCGGTCATCAGCTTTTTTGCTTGAAGTTGATAGAGTGCTTAGGTACCCGATGCCAGCTAAAAAGGTCAGCAGCTTGCTGACGCCGATTCCTGGCAAAAATACTCTGAAGCGTGCCTCCACTGTGTCACCACGCTACTGCACTCTAGGGGCCAAATCTACAAATAAATAAAACTATTATAAACGTAAAACTTTTATATTTTACCCATATATTTCTTTGGAAAAGGACATACGATACTTTTCATCTCTGTCATCTCTTCATGGCGAAAACAAGTTATCAAATTACCATCTTTTTATTTTTACACAGAAATGTTCGAGATAAGTCCGTACGCTGAGTTCGCGCTCGGATTCCGAACGTTCGAGCATGTTGAGAATCAGGACTTGCCAAGTCGACTGCCCGGCAGGCCGAGATTTGATACAGGTAAAGTTTTGATACTGTGAGGTTAACCTCAGATGGTGCGGTAAACGTAGTGTAGGACGCCCTTCAGCTAGATGGAGCGATGATATAACCAAGCTGGCTGGCAGTAGCTGAAAACAAAGATATGAAGATCGAGCTCAGTGGCGTGCCATAGGAGAGGAAAATGTACACCAGTAATCAGAGATAATAGGTTGATGATAATAAAAGCTCAAGCAATGGTTATTTTATTTCTTTTGACACTGTACGCTTACTATACCTATTAAAATAATTACAAACAACTATTCTAGCTATTTGATACACAACTATTTCTAAATATCGCTTACGTACTGGGATTTTTTCACGTTATATCTAATTCAAATATGCTCAGACCAGGTGAAACCTTATAAGGTAGTGATGCTGCAAGCTGCTAAAATACCGCAATTGTCGTCACGTCGCACGCGCTTCCCGGAGCAACCGCTATTGTTTGTGTTTGAAACACGTGAGGCTTATTATTGGATTGAGGTTTTATTCGAGTGATGTTGTTCTTAGTGTTTGATACATGTGACGTTTTTATTATAAGAGAGGTTGAACACAATTTTCGATATTAAGGATAAATACGTGCGTACAGGATCGACTACATATTGTTATACATAATCCTCAACATAATGACTACTACTCCTGTCGAATACTACAATAAACACATTTTTTTTTATTTAGCGTAGAAGCTACCTTTCGCCTATATCTCACCTGTTGGTAAGTGATGATGTGGCCAAAGATGATAGCACGCTAGGCTTAAAATAGTGCTATCTCTCATAAAAGTAAAATTATTTTTGAAATAAACAAACTAATTCTCGCATTTTTAATATTAGTTGTCAACTGTATCAATTTTAGTACGAAATACGGTGCCCGAGCCATAATTTCACGTTAAAAATTAATACCACCGAAAACAGATAATGGCAATACATAATTACTTATCTGCGGCCAAATACCAATATCAGTATTGTCACAGTCGGCAATGTTGACCGCTAATTTACAATTAATTGGTTATGTTAACTATGTAAATACAATTAACTATGCTTTATAAATACAGATTGCTGTGAATTAGAAAGCTTTATTGTACTTAAATTCGCGCTACTATTTTGCCCAGTGACCAGGTGGAGGGACGACATTTGGCAGTGGGCTGGTCACATCTGTCGTAGAACCGATAACCGTTGCGATAGACGAGTTCTAGAGTGAAGTGTAGGACGTCCTCCAGCTAGGTGGAGCGATGATATACGCAAGCTGGCTGGCAGCGGTTAGAAACGAATAGCTGAAGATCGAGCTCAGTGGCGTGCCATAGGAGAGGCCTATGTCCAGCAGTGGACGGATATTGGCTGATGATGAAGTAGAATTATGAAGAAAATCATCTAAATAAGTGAAAAATTGGTAGGAATGTTACATTAACTGACATCAATTTTAGGGGGAGAAGGCAGCAGAGGTTAGACAACAAAAAAATCATATCTCCGAAAGGGGGGTTTCTGCAACTTCCCCTACTCGGGGGTGGCTCTACCCATCCCCCCGCCTCCTTCTCCCCCTAAAATTGATGTCAGTTAAGTAACATTTCTACCAATTTTTCACTTATTTAGATGGAGCAGAAAGCTTAAAATCGATTGGAGTAGAACTAAAGTTGAGCCGTCGTAAGATCCCCATTGCACTATTGACGTGACCCCATGACATAAGCATATTTAGCTTAGTTTTTTTTTTATTATTACTATTTATTTTGAGTACAATTTTAAACTGCTGCTTTCGGTGATGCAGCACCATTAAAACATATTAACATTGACATTGATAAATTAATGAATTTATGACAAAAGTATTATATACTATATACATATATACTATTTAGCTTAGTTAGAGGGGTTTATAAGACTACTAGTAACGTGCAACTCACATTGCTAGTAATTTTTTTTAGTATTTTTTTATTTAAAAAAAATATTTAAAAATCGTTATCATAAAATTCATCATCATCATTACAATCAGCCGGTATCAGTGCACTGCTGGACATAGGCATAAATAAATAATCATAAAATTAGTGACTGTTATATTAGAAACATGATATAACCATAGAAAAGATAATAATAAGTAAGTGTTAAGTATGTTCATATATATGTTAACTTATTGCTGCACACCCACACAATATATAATATAGAAATCCTGTCCATCTAAAGGTTTTCTGGTAGAGATCGCTCTAAGCGATAAGACCGCCCATTGTACTACCGATATCTTATGTTCTATTGTTACTTTTGTTTGTTTTTTTGTTCTTGGTGTGCAATAAAGTAATATTCATTCATTCATTCATAATACTACGTAATATAACTATAAACGCGGACTTACATATGTAAAGATTACATTCGATTTAAAGATAAATAAAATGTTAATAAAATCTAATCTACAGCTGTTGCAAGAATTAAAGATAGATCAGAAATAGAAACCGACCCTTTCAGTCCGTCAAAGCCTCGTTTAAAGACTGTTCCTACAGTATCGTATATCTTTAAATCTGCTTTCTATCTATAACACAAGAGAGTGTATCGCTGTATCGCACAGTCGCTTCCACCTGAACGCTCCCTCTATTCAGAATATTGAACACGGTACTCTGACACTTCAAAGACAGGAATGCCTTTGTTTATAACAAAGGAGCTAGATGCTGCTATACTCGTAGATTACTTTGATAAATACTATCTGTATATAGCTGAATACCCAATATCAGCAGAAAATCGTTTGATAACTTTAAATAACACTTGATTTGAAAATGTTAAACACCCGACTGGAATGTTATATAAACCTCTGCTGGAACCGCCTGTTCACATCTGTCCAGTGTCGGATCCGATCTTTAATCGAATGTTCCAGTGGCAAAACATTTTCATCCGACTTCACAAAAAAATAGGAGGTTCTCAATTCGTCAGTCTTTTTAATGTATGTTCACCGATTTCTCGAAGAGTCAAATGTTAATGAAACCGGCCAAGCCGTTTTTAGGGTTCCGTACCCAAAGGGTAAAACGGGACCCTATTACTAAGACTCCGCTGTCCGTCTGTCTGTCTGTCTGTCTGTCTGTCTGTCTGTCCGTCTGTCACCAGGCTATAGCTCATTAACCGTGATAGTTAGACAGTTGAAATTTTCACAAATGGTGTATTTCTGTTGCTGCTAGAACAACAAATACTAAAAACAAAATAAAGTTAAAAATTAAAGGGGGTCCCCATACAAAAAACGTGTTTTTAAACGCCATCTATCTAATTAGTTTCGGCAAAATGACATAGATGGCGCTCGTAAACGAGCCCCGTCTTTCTAGATCGCGACCAAACCAAATATTCTTGGTAATATCAATTAATCAAATATATGAGGTTGAAACTCTGTTATGTTTCGTATTGTAGACGAAGAGGAGACGCGATGCTGACTCGCACTTGGCCAGTTTTATTAATATATCAACATTTGTATTACGATGCATTTATATACCTCGATGACATGATACTAGCTACTGTGACTAGCGTGACGTTTGAAGTCGGTTCTTTTAGTTTTTTAAACGATCTTAATTTTTATATTAAGTATTCACACTTGTCGGCCCGATTTTGTCTTTTTTTTTGACAATCCAATTAACAGTAATTTAATCCAAATAGTTGGTAAGGAATTAGGTATTCTGCAATTTCCAGAGATAAAGTCAAGGTTACTATGCTCTTGTAATATTATTATAATAACAGGATATCTGAATTTATAAGAGCTGTGGGAGTTGCTCTCATACAGTCATCAACTAGAAAAAAAACAGCTAATGAACTTCGAACGGCTCAACGGAGTTTCTTGAATTAGGTATAGATAAGAAACACTACTAATCAAAAAACCTTTCTAAAAAAATTATACATAGCTTTTTACGTGTGGGTGCAATGATGCAACAAACAGACACACAGACACAAATACAACCCCTGAAAAATTTAATAGATTTCGATTTAACTTATTTGGAACAACGCTGAATGTATAAACCTTTTCGAACATAAAACAAGTCGGTTATAAGAAGTAACTGATGATTTGCAATAACTATTATTTATGCTGTGCTGATGTATAAAATGGAATATTCACACGAATCGAGTTCTTAAGTCGTCCAACAGAAAAGTAGCTTAAAAAGCTAAAAAAAAAATAGTGTTTTAACCTTTGAGTATTCACCAAACTCAAAGGTTTAACATAGTCTAAAGATTTCTTAAATAGAACCATGTCTAATAAACAATCTTACAGAAACAGACAATTCTGAACGCCCTAGATTCATACATCTCTAAAATAATATCCACCATTAAATCATAAATAATCTTCATTTCCAGTCTCCAGCCACAGTTTAATATCATTAAACCTATAGATTTCCCAACCAATATCTCAGTTGGATCTTCCCAAAGCTATCATATTACCTACAATTTACAGCCCTTTCAGACTATATTTCATGATGTCAACTCAAATAAGGCATTGCGAGAAATCTAGGTACTGACTGTCGCAATATACACAGTAAAACAGTGACTGAACTCCGACCTGTTGTGCTGATATTGATCGTATCTTAATATCAGCTCCAATAAAGGCTTCGTCGTTTGAGATGCGATGCGTCCTGCGGTAATAAACGTATTATTACAACGTATGTGAATGGTCATGGTTAGGATAATGCGCAAAGATCACAATAAAGCAACAGACGGAAAAGCTAGTGTTTTGAATGACTTCCTGATATTCTTGACGCATGAAATGTATTTTATTCAAGACTGCAAGATCAAAAAACAAAAATATTTTTGTGCATCAATACATTAACAATACAAACTTACCACTAAAAAGAACGTCAAGTACCATTAGAAGTACACTATTAGCATCATCATCATCATCATCAGCCGGTTTCAGTCCACTTCTGGACGTAGGCCTCTCCCAAGATGCGCCACTGAGCCCACCGCTTTGCGTATGTTGTCGCTCCACCTGGTCACAGGACGCCCTACGCTACGTTTGCCGATTCGCGGTCTCCACTACATACCATACGGTTACCATAACGGTTAACAGTCCTTTTTTTTTTTTTTTTTTGACCCAGGAAAATCCTTTATGGATACCACTCGCCCGGGGGAGCGAGATGATTATGTGGGACTCGCAGCCTAAAAGGCAGGATACCGCACTAAAAACCTGGGGTGAGCCGTTATCCACCGTAGTGGGGCAAGATAGGATCGCGCTGGCATTCACCACCTTGCCCCGGTGGCAGACCCAAATGGGCCTCTGCCGCTGTGGAGGGATAACCTTGCTCACCAAGGTCACCCCTCAACCATCATGTGGGGTAGTGCAAGCCGTTGAAGAGTCCCCCGACTCTCCAACAGTTACCCCACAATGACAGAGGAGTGTGGCTCGTCTTCTCGTCAAACTTACCACACCCTCTGTCCCTCTGATGACTGGTGTGCGAAGAGCTAATACCCCTACTCGCACACCGTCCGCTGTTCGACTCGCATGCCAGTGCCAGTGACATGCGAGACCGCACTCTTCGACCGTCGCCGGCCCCACCACTCGGTCCATAGAACCCACGACCTGGTACCCAAGTGTACCCCTCTATTACAGAGGAATGCGGCACGCGCTCTCCTGAGCAACGCCCCACACCCTCCGTCCCTCAAATGACTAGTGTGCGAAGGGCACACACCCCTACTCACACACCGTCCACCGTCTACCTCGCACGCCAAAATGGCATGCAAGAAACCCTCCATCGGCCGTCACCAGCCCCTCCACTTGGCTCGAGCGTAGCTCGGCCCCACCACTGGGCGGCTCCCACTACCGAGCCCGCCCTGCCCCGTCACACTGTGCCCTCTGCTAATATCAGAAAGACACGCGGAGGAGCCCCTCACGTCGGAACTTCGCTATCGGTCGACAACTTAACCTAGTAGACTAGGAAAAGTTGTCGGCCGATACCCAGGGTACACCACGAGGAGGTGTTCCGACCTGCACCCCAACGGTTAACAGTCCTGCGGCAGATATGACCAGCCCACTGCCACTTCAGTTTGCTAATCCGTTGAGCTATGTCGATAACATTAGTTCTGTGGCGAATTACTTCGTTCCGGATTCGATCCCGCAGAAAATTACCGAGCATATTAAGCCCTCTCCATCGCTCACTGAGTTAAATTGGTGGACCAGTCGAACTGTGAGTGTCTGAACTCAAACTATACAAAGACTAAACTCAAATCAATAACTAGACAAGCATTCCATCTAAAACTACATCGTCACATACCAATTGATATAATCAACAAGTAGGTACGTTTATGTACATTATGTCGATAATAAATAATATACTATAGATATAACAAAAACTCTTTACTGTATTGCCAAATATGTAATAACTAAATTAATAATACCTAGTACATAATAGGAGATCTAGACAACATAAGCAAGCACCTTAGCAAACTCAATCCATAGAGCACAAAGCAAATAAACACAGAAGCTTAAGTACTGCTGCAACATCTATATTAATGCACTTCCCTTTCTTAATTGAATTTCCTGGCTTCAAAGTGTCTCCGGGGAATATGATAAGCGGAACTCGGGAAATATACAATTAACTCTTAACGATATTTCGTTTAATCTCTGGCACTGTTTGATGTTGTGCCCAAAGGCTTGTTACGTAATAAGATTTTAAAAAAGACGTCCTTCATTTTGATTTTTTTCTTGAAATGGCTGAATGAAAACTGAGGACATTTATTTACGTAAAGGTTTGAAGAGTTTTCCGCCTGGAGCGGTACCACTACTGTGCCTATAGTGGTAGGATTTCTGCTAGTCCACTTGGGGCGGTACCACCACTTAATTCAATTCTTGCCAAATTATTCAGCCGTGAAATAGGAATGTTTTTCGGTTGAAATGGCAAGGTGTCCAGTGAAATTACAGGGCATGTGAGACTTAACATCTTTATGTCTCAAGGTAACAGGCGCAGTGTAGTCACACGCAAAATCTCTAAAAAATAGCGAGTTACTGCTTTATTTGAGCTATTTTCAGTTGAACAAATATTAATAAAATTAAGACTATACCAAGAAATTTAACACTGAAAAGTTCTGTCAATCAACGTTTGTGTGACCTGAGTTTTTTAAGTTATACTTGGTTATTATTCGTCCTTCAGAGATAAGTTATAAATACGACATGTAGTACCGCATCTAGCATTTGCACTATTTTGATAATTTTTTTGAGGGTAGACCACTATTCCGTGGTCGCTCACTGCAATCGTACCATCATTCGTGCTTTAGTGTTAAGCCATTCCGCACTTCTTTATTCGTACAATTAATAAAAGTTTTCAGATCAAGTTAAAATCATGCATAAACGAAATAATACTTGATGAAAGATAAAAGTGACAATAAGCTTGAAGTTTTACACAAAAAGAAATTGAACAAGAACTTCATCGTGATAGCAAAATAAAATGTAGTCGCCGCAGCCGAGTGATATACACTTCGCATAATTATGATAGAACTTCACTAACAGGTAAGTTCGTTGAATCACTTTGTTAATTATTTCTAAAAAACATGATTATAGTATTTTCACAAAAAGTAGCCAATGTTCATCCTCATGCTATAAAGTATCTACTTGTTAAATTTCAGTAAGATCGGATCGTGCGCTTAGGCGTGATTAGATAACAAATAGACAGAGTGACAGAGTTACAAACGTTTTTATAATATAGTATGGATATAGTCAAAAGTCAAAAAAGTCAAAAGTCAAAGCATTTATTCAGTATATGGGCAAATTAAAAATTAGCACTTACACACGTCAAATAACATTAAATAGATCATATTCAACAAAAAATATAGATATAACAGAAACATAACGCTTTGAATTTACAAAAAAAAAAACAAAGGTATTGAGCCATTCAGCTTTCATCTAGACGTCGAACGTCACACTTAAAACACATGTTTAATTCCCCTTATTAATGTAGGGTTGCCAACCGTACCATTACGTGCACCCGCAACCCAGTGCATGTTTCAGTACTTCAGACAATTTTTATCCAAAAAATTGTGAAATAATGAAACATAATAGATAAATAAAACGCAGACTAATTGCAGTACAAATCATGTTCCGGATGGAACTGATTGTCCGACTATCAGCCGCATAATACCGTCGTAACAGGCAACCCTAGATCTGCAAACAAAAGATGAAAACTGATTGACTGTTGAATCTACTGGTGTTTCGGAAGTACTCCCATCAGAGAAGAAACACCAAGAAACTCTATGGGGCTTGTCACTTATTTTAATTCATTTTTTTTAATTCATATTAAATAAATGTTTAATGTACAATAAGTAATTCTATTATCATACAATTTATATTATATCTTGGAGCTTGGGGCATTCAGGCCAAGCATTTTTGTCATTCATATAGTCATTTATTGTATAGTACGATTTCTTCATTAAATTGGATTTTACAAAGGTTTTAAATCTGCTTATGGACAGTTGATCAATATCTTTAGGAAGTTTATTATAAAATCGTATACAGTTCCCCAGAAAAGAACCACTAACTTTCCACAACCTGAATTGAGGTAGAATTAATCTATTTTTGTGTCTTGTATTGAAATTATGTACATCGGACCTCTTATCATACTCATTCAAATTTTTGCGTACATACATAATATTTTCATATATATATTGACATGCCACTGTGAGAATTTTAATCTCCTTAAATTTTTCACGAAGTGAGTCTCGCGACTTCATGGTATATATAGATCGAATAGCTCTTTTTTGTAAAACAAATATAGATTGGATTTCGGCGGCTTTCCCCCACAATAAAATGCCATAGGACATTATACTATGGAAGTAGCTAAAGTAAACCAATCTAGCAGTGGATTCGTCAGTCAAGTTTCTGATTTTACGTACTGCGTATGCAGCGGAGCTCAATCTACCTGCCAGAGCCGATATTTGAGAACCCCATTGTAGTTTTGAATCCAGGGTGATGCCCAAGAATGTAGCGGATTCAACAAATTCTATCGGTACATCGTTTATTAATATCCTGCTATTAATGACACCCTTTCTTACATTTGGCAGCGAGAATTTAATACATTTAGTTTTTTTGGCGTTCAGTAATAAGTTACTGGTTGTAAACCAATTCAAAACCTGTGCGATTGATTTGTTAACATCGTCAAATCCAGGCGCAATCCTATCTATTTTGAATATTAAGGATGTATCATCCGCGAACAAAACAATGTCACATAAGTTTTGCACGAAAGACGGCAAGTCATTAATATAAACTAGAAATATGGTCCTAAGATCGATCCCTGCGGAACTCCCATTTTTATGAGGGATCCAGATGACCTGACGCCATTGACCTCAACCATCTGTATTCTATTACTGAGGTAGGATGAGACCAGATCAAGTGCTTTTCCGTTAACGCCGTAGTGTTTTAATTTGCAAATTAGCGTTTTGTGACAGACGCAATCAAACGCTTTAGATAAGTCACAGAAAACGCCGATAGCATCTTGTGCTTTCTCCCAGGCATCAAATATATGTTTAAGAAGATCTACTCCAGCATCAGTAGTAGAACGCCCCTTAGTGAAACCATATTGTTTGTGATTTAAAAGATGATTAATATTAAAATGTGCCAAAAGCTGGTCTAATATAACTTTTTCAAAAACTTTACTGAGCGCCGGTATAGTAGTATAGTATGGATTTAGTATGGAAGTATGAAAGTATGGAAGTATGGATATGGATAGTGCGGAAGTATGGATGATCAGGAAGCAAAAATCGGGTTCGGAAACTGCCTATCCTTCTACTCAGATCTTTGCAATTCACAATGTTCTAATCCGCTACTTTTGATATTTCAACTCGAAAAATCAATGATTTTAATCGGAAAGGTGTCCGGTAGCGAGCATATAGCTCACGGAATAATAAATATTCAAAATTCAAAATGACGCTTCCGAATCCGAATAGGTTATCGAATGATTTAGATTCAGGGGGCAGATTGGCTTCTAGTACTATTAAGTATTCTGTAGATTGGCTTCAAACTTCACCCGCCGTAACAATTACTCTAGTGTTTAATTAGTTTCCATTGCGAAACTTTTCTGAATTATCTTTTTAAATGTGATCCGAGCACGAAGTTAAATTACTTTCAGAAATTAATCAAAGTTTGTCAAGCATCGCTTTTCACGGTTAATTTAACATTTACGCGGAATATTAATTTCTTGAGAAGTTTGCGTAAAGTATTTAATTTCGTCATAATATTTTGGTTTAGTAAAATGTTAATTTAAATAAAAAAATATTGTATATTTTTTATCAAGAGGTATATTAATCGATTTAATCAATGTTTTTATTATTTTTTTTATATATTATAGGCTAGCGTTTGACTACTATCTCACCTGTTAGTGAGTGATGATGCGGTCGAAGATGGTAAGCACGCTAGACCTAGAATGCGAACTGGCTCTCAAGGATAGCTGCCGGAACACATTAGATGTTTGGCGACAGATTTTCTAACTTGAGGGTGGTAGCTGGCCAGGCGGACACTAGATAGTGTTCTACCACCATGCGAGAGTTGTTGGTTTCTTACCGATGTTTTTCCTTCACCGGAGGGCTACTGTGAAAAGCGCACATAAATCACGACGGTTTGGACTCGGTACCTCTGGCATCAAAGCCGACCGTTATCCCGATTACACCACCGGGCCTTTAATTATTATTTTAACTATAAAATAAAGTGTCCAGTTAAATTACAGGGATTCTAAACGACTGTAGCAGAGAGACGCGAAAATCTGTTCAGCGGTTTTAAGACTATGTGCTCTTTTTTATTTGATGAGTGATGACGCTGAGAGTAACCTTCGTAGGTCTGATCAAATATTAATTCGGTATTGTCCTACTTCAATGATATTGTACGAACATAAACCTGATGCTGAGGTATCTCCTGGAATTTGCAGAATACCCTGATCCTCATTTACTTACAGTAGATGTCGTGTTTGGGCTCATTCGAAGGGTCTCAATGAACCGATTATACATAGATCAGCCGGGAGTGGTTTAACATTTGAGTAATATTTTATTGATGAATCTGTTAAACATATCATAAATGTAATTTGATATAAATTATTATAGAATAAGGCCCAAAACTTAATTAACCTCCCTCTTTCCTCCTTCTTTGGCAATCGTAAAAATTCTATTTATTATGCAAACATTTCATAATGCAACACATTTTAGAAACAACACACACAAACGACTTGCTCTAACAAGATAGAAATAAGTGAACAAAATATTGTATCACAGGTCTCTCTCAACGTTGAATTTCAGGGTGAATATGAATGTATAGTACCTGAAGACGGAATATGACGGTATGACCCAGAATGCATGTAGGGATTTAATATGGGGCTCGTTCTGTAGAAAGATGCTTAGATAGAGCTGCTGTTTATATTACTGTGACCTGCAATATAGTCTCTGAATGTACAAGATAGTATAGACCAGTACATAGTCACAAGTAAAGATGTCGGTGCTAACCAACATTGGAGAAGGGTTTTTTTTATAGGCTAGCGTTTGACCACTATCTCGCCTGGTGGTAAGCGATGATGTTTAACACGGTAGGACTAGAATACGACTCTCAAGGCCTGCGTGCTGCCGGGACACCGTAAGGTTATGGCGGTATGGGGGTAAGCTATTTTTTGGTAGCAAGTCAGGCGGATTATCGATACAGTATACCTGTGGACGAACACCCGTGCTAGGGTTGAAATAACTGTACTAATCACTAAAGATAGCTATCCTGTGCCTCGTCACAGAATATATAATAGTACAAGCCTCGACGCATTGCCGTCTTCCATCTTCAGAAGACGTAATTTCATGTCAGACCGCATCGTTACTTAAAATCAAATAGAACGGGATCAAGTGCTTGTTTATCCTGAACTAGCAGCCCGCCCCGGCTTCGCACGGGTGAAATTGATCCATAATATTGGAAGGTCTGTTAGCGTAAAGGATAGTTACCTTGACTTCTAACCCGACGGTCGCTGGTTATAATCCTAACTATATATCTACCAATTGATTTACAGGAGTTAAGTAGTACTACTAGTTACCTAATTCAAACTGAAATAAGATCTTAAATAAAATATTTTGGGTTATAATATAAGCCAAGCAACACGCTAAATTCTGGATCACCAGAACTTTTCATGTCTTCGCACTGTACACTGTACGCACGCAAGACGCTGCGGTGTGTCCGTACCTTCAGAAAAGAGGATACATATCTACGCAAGTACCAACTTTAATAGTCTGTTGTCTGTCAGTGTTGTTTTCCTTGTCCATTTATTTACTTGTTTTAAACTTAAAAAGCCCACAATATAATTTAACAGCCAAAACCTCTCCGAGGTCTATCAGCGCTCCGATTAATCTTGGTCTTATTAAATAAAATTAATGATGGATCCCAGCACGCCCGCCGCCCGAGTTGCCCGAGTTGCGGTAATTGATTGATCATAGTTGTTTATATCGTTAGCAACTTTGCTTTTACAAAATATACTTGTTTCAGTTAGGTGATATTCAGTTCACCGCTAAGTATTTTTCTGTGTTAGAGAAAAGGCTTATCAATATAAAAGGTATTATTTGAAGAAGCATTTTAATTCTTGCATCATATAACTTACTCTCTATGCAACAAAATTCATAAAATAGCAAATATTTATGGGGTTTTAACACATAAAGTCAAACAGAAATTCAATAAAGAACTAGTAGATATAGATTATGCGGAAACTGAACATTTTAAGCTTTAATCGAATAACAAATTCAATGACATTCACATGTATTACACAGATAGGATATATTATATATCATATCACACATACACACATTTACAAAACCTCATCAAATATAACATGGCGACTTATGAAATACGAGTATCTAAAATGTAATCGTTAACTAAACGATTTTTAAAGGCAAGCCCCTCTACAGGCTCACGGCAGGGCAAAACATTTTAAAAACAACTTGAATTCGTACGTTTCTAATGCTAACAAGAAATGTCATTGTTTCAGAGACCAGCTTCCAGACCCGTTCAGAGTCGGACGACAGTGACAGCACATCTAAAGCTACTGTCTCTGTCATGCCAAGACGTGAGTTTTTTATTAGAAAGGTAGCAATATCTATAGACCCACCTGCCTCTTAGACTGAGGGGCCTATGATCTAGATTTTAATGATGCATGTGGTGTTGTGATCCTTGATTGAGGTACAGAATAAATAATACTAATACTAAGTACAAGTAATTGAGGATTAAATAGTTGATTACTTAGGTACTTACTACTACTTACTTCGTTTCACAGAGCTGTCATCCACTGCCCGACAATTTATATCAACTGATGGGCTGTAGAAGTTACCTGTAAGGCAAAGCAATGAGGGATGAATAAATTTAAAGTTAGACACTTTTCAACCGACTTCCAAAAAGGAGGTTCTCAATTCGTCTGTGTGTTTTTTTGTGTGTATGTTACGCGATTACTCCGTCAATTGTGAACAGATTTGAATGATTCTTTTTGATATCGGCATGCGTTTCCGAGATGGTCCCATTGTAATTTCATCGAGATCTGATAAGTATCTCCAGAGATATGACGATAAACGCCTCAAACTTGCTACTGATATTGACTCGCGGGGCATGGAAGTCGGTTGTTTTAGTTTTTAAACTATCTTAATTATTAACGCTATATATCGTTCTCATGTATAGTGAAATGTACTAACGATGTACCACAGTACATAGTAGCCCAAATATGACTTTCCCACTATTTGCCACTACCGAATTCCAGTCCGTACAGCCCGGCTCCATCATCAGGTCAGCTTGATGGTACCATATTATTGATTTACACCGAACATACGCAAGTATACCAAATTTGAGTCAAATCGAACGTCGGGATATGGTTCTAATTTAGCTTCCAAGTATTTATACATAAACTTACATACGTACTTGTACGGCAAGTTACATAATAGCTTGTAAAAACACGTATAATAATAATAATGAGTACACGTGAAGCCAGTTTAAATGTGCTGATAAAACAAGCTACTTTACAAAATGAACACACTCAACATCAGTAGGCACCTAATTATCCAATTGTGATGACATTTGGCAAGAGTCCAGCACAGTTAGCCAACACGGTTTGGCATAACCTTCTGTGATCGCTGCTCTGTGGCTCATTAGCTCGGATAGTTTAACTGTTTCTATTTTATTACACTGTGATGTTCATGTTATTGTTTTTTGAAATTAGAAGCTATTTATTACTCACTATAAATTGTTAGTTTGTGGGTAGAGGTTTACTATGGAGGGTAGAGACAAGGAAAATCATCTCCATATACATGAAAAAGTGTGTGTCAAAGGGGCCATCTGGAGTGAATAAGTATCTTCTAGCCAAGCATGCTACATCGTTGAACTCATCATCACTTACCCTCAGGTGAGATACTGGTCTAACGTTTGACTATTGAACATTTAAAAAAAATTACAAAGTATATATAAATTCTAATGATAATTCATAGCTAAAGCTAACTAGTACGAGAATGAAGTTTCCAAGAAATAGAGTTTCACAACTTTATAAACGTGAGATTTTTTAATTCCTTTTCATTATTAAAATGAATAAAATTTTCCAGGTCACTGCAGAACGCCGCACCACAACAGATAACAAGAAAAAATATAGTTTTAAAATCCTGTAAAAACTTTGTAACATTTACATAAATGTATATTTTAAGCATATCAAGTAAATCCAAGCCAAATGGTTGTAGTTATAAGGTTCAATTTTAAACTAGAAAACATTTGATGAGATACTTAAATATGTTTTGCATTAAACTTACTACATTTTACATGTTTATGGCTTTTTCTAGATGTTTTATATGGATTTGTATTTATATTTTATTGAAATATAAAACTGTGTCTACATTTTGGCTTACGGCGTTTTTTGTGGCGGTAATTAGAATAATTCGCCTTAAGTAAAGGCTCTTAGGGTTATGTTTACAGACTTGTTTTCTATATAAAATGTTTTAGACATATTAATTATCGTCTAAGCATAACAAAGGGTGTGCCAAATACATATTAAGGTAAATTATTTCATTACTTATTTAGTGGATTCTATAAAATACCTAAGGTCAGTCTAAAAGTGGAGCCGTGGGCAATTTTATTCTCTTTTAGTTTATATTTTAAATCTATCTTTTGAAAGACTGATGTTATAACATTCATATTAGATTTATATAATCAATGAAATGTATTTATTCATAAAAAACATCATGTTACGTGTCATCAAAAGTGTACACTCGCCTTATTAAAAGTTCAACTTAGTGGAATTAGGGGTAATGGCGATCAGTGGGTAATGCTGCTCAGTGGATAATGACGCTCATACCTTCTCATCGCAGCTAGCTGTGAGTGAAATATTATGTCGCCATTTCATCCCGCGTTACGTGGTAAAAATTCAAAATTTACATTCAAATTTAATTTTTTTATTCAAAATCGTCACAGCTATTTGACACACATTTTTATGGTTGATCCTATTGATTTTAAATTGTTTGAACATCTCTGATTAAGTTTTTAATTTAATCATTTCGATACAAACTTTGTACATTAACAGTAGAATTATTTTCAACCGACTTCCAAAAAGAAGGAGGTTCTCAATTCGTCTGTATGTATTTTTTTTGAGTATGTTACGCGATTACTCCGTCAGTTGTGAATTTGAATTGATTTTGAATGAATCTTTTTTTTAATCGGTAGGGTACATTTCCAAGGTGGTTCCATTGTAATTTCATCGAGATCTGATAAGTTTCTCCAGAGATATGACGATAAACGTCTCAAACTTGCTACTGAAATTTACTCGCGGGGCATGGAAGTCGGTTGTTTTAGTTTTTAAACTATCTAAATTATATGCTCGCTGGCTGGCAACGGTTGGAAATAAATAGCCGGAGATCGAGCTCAGTGGCGTGCCATGGGAGAGGCCTATGTCCAGCAGTGGAGTGGTAGATATTGGCTGATAATGATAATAATGAATATGCTCGCACGCAAAACGATTGTTGTTTTTCGGTACTACATTGTTACAAAAATCTACGATCCGAGCTTTTAGCCATTGTATGCACCTGTCTTGTCATGCACCTGTGCGTTTTTTAGTAATAAAATAGCACTCATTTTTACTAGATATCCTATGTGTGTATCCAAGCTTGATACGTCAAAAAAATCAACGGATCTGAAATTTCAGATTGAATGTATGTACAATAGAAAATATACACATACGATTCATTGATTATAGGAATCTAGCATTCAGGTGCATCCACATGAACGAAAAGTAAATTTTGCATGTGTAAGATAACATCTAATGAAGTTAACGACACGAAACGGCAAAGCGTACTTATAAACAATGTTACTTATTATTGATGTGGACGCGCCTTTTCAAGGTAATTTCGAACAATAATCGTTTCACGATTGTCATTTGTTTCAGTCTTTTACACACAACGATTTTTAAAAGTTGGCTTATTTATCATTAGCTCGTAGCGCATACAATGCTCAATAGATAGTGAAACGTAATTGTAAGCAATAAAGTCTTGCTGAGTACTATTTAATTATTGCACTTGGATTTTTTTCTCGCATCGTTGCATCTTGCATTTGCAAAGATTATTTATTTAGTGTCGTCCCTTGAGGCCTTTTACATACGACTTTGATGATTTAACATATGAATTTATTTAAGATCGCGACAATGAGCCTATAATATTTAATCTGGGTTAAGAGTACTTAGATAATTCAGCAAATGAAGTTAGTTTCAGATTCAGATTATAACAGGTCAACTACAACAACTACTACAACGTCGTAGAAAGCGTGCGAAATTAATAATTACTAATCACTCCAACTCCAACTTTAATGCCAAGGATAGTCATTTTAAATTGCGCGACATACTCGTAAATTTCCATATAAATCGTTGTGTGTAGAGACTCTGTTAAGTGAATCGATCGATTATCATTTGGAACTACCCTCATTTAGTCATAAGTTTAACTTCGTGTCAAATATGGAGTAGGATGTAACTGCCAAAACATTTCACTTCTGAACTTTGTCAATTTAAACTACGGTTGATTCCACTTCTGAACTGCTAAAAGCCGTGTTGCGGAGTTTACTTTGAGAAAGTTCTTACTAGTACTTTGTATTGTTAGTAATGGAAAAGTATGACTTTTAGATTATTGTGAAATAAATGTTTGAAATATCTGAGTATGCTGTTTTTATTTCTTTTAAGACCCTTTACAATATAAAGTCAGGAATAACTTAAACTATAAAGGTGTTTAAAAAAAAAGACATGTTCCAAGAAAAATGGTCGTTGGTTTTGGAGTAAGGAAATGCTAAATTTAAAAAATATGGGAAATTTACGGATTCGAACCCAAGGGGTCCCAACGGAACCCTATTACTGAGACTTCACTGTCTGTCCGTCCATCCGTCAGTCCATCCGTCCATCTGTCTGTCAGTACTTTACAGGGCTGTATCTCCTTACCCGTAATAGGTACCTATTACGGTATTATATATTATAGCAGAGGCCTATGTCCAGCGTTAGGATGTAGTTTATATAGTTGTGTTAGTGTTGTAATGTAAGGGAGCACAAATCAATGCTCAACAGCAATCAACAGTGCTCCCAGTCAACCTCACCTGCCCGTGCTGCATCCTACTGACCAACGAACGAGGCTCTGGCGACCGACAAATGGCGGTATAACCATCTCAAAATGATGGCGTAGCTAAATACTACAGGCCGGTGACGGGCAGCAGCGTCACCGGTGCGAGGAGCTACGTCTTACGATCGCCAACCCGCCTGCCCGGCGTGGCGATTAGGGCAGATCCCTCCGAAAAATAGAAAGACGCAAAGCCAAAGCCCCAAGGCAGTGATTGGAAAGGAAGAGCCGAGGATCGGGCTCAGTGGCGCATCTTGGGAGAGGCCTTTGTCCAGCAGTGGACTGACACCGGCTGATGATGATGATGATGTCCAGCAATGGCCGGAAATTAGCTGATAATGATGATGATTACTATGGCCGCTATAACAACAAATACTTTAAGTATAAGAAGAATGAATAAAATATTAAATACCAGAATAAAATAAAAATAAAAGAGGGTAAAAATAATATAATGATAAGAGTTTATGGAATTATAAAGAAACAGTACATAGTTATGCACGCACCTGGCAGAATCATAACAACTGTTTCTTAAGAAACTGCTAACGTGTCATAACACTCCTCGGATCACATTGCGTGGGATGATGCCCGGTAGAGATAAGGTTGTTATGATGTTAATAGCAATAAGTTTAATTCATTCGTTTAGAGCATCCTCTTTTGTTCAGACGTATCTTATAAATGTTTAATTAAATCATTTTAAATTTAAAAAGTGTTTTTAAAAAGTGCTTTTGCGCTCCCCGCAACTTGACTGGCGCAGCCGGTAGGATTGTCACGTTAGCTGCGCCGTCGTTCGCGAAAAAACTTCGTAATAAGTTATTAGTTGTGAGCATCGAAAACGCGATTCTAAAAGTGCGTGCTTACAATCCGCGACTGTTCGGCGCGTGTGGCGATCCTCGAACAAAACAAATCTGTCAAGATTAACAAGGAGCATGTTCCAGATTGGCTGGTGAGTGAACTTTTTGCCATCCTCTCTTATCCTTTTTGTGTTATATATTGAATTGAACATCTTCTATTATAACGTGATCTGGTTTACCTCAAATAGGTTTTGTTATTTTTAAGTTAGAATTTATATAAATTGTGCAAAATGGCAACTCCACCTCCAGAGGTAATAACCCTGAAGGTTATTCCAAACGAGATGCTTAAACTTATCCCAATATTTGGTGGGGTAAGCGTCATTTAAATTTATTTTTAAGAAAGTGTGAATATGTTATAAACAGCTACCGCGGGAGTCATGATCAAAATGTATACGTTATGGCCTCCATAACGAGTAGGTTAGTAGATGAGGCAGCAGCTCTAGTTAGTGAAAGAGCTGATATAGAGACATGGACAACATTTAAAGAATTAATGATACAGCATTTTGGTGATCCTAGAAGCGAAGAGTGTATCGCTATACAATTAGAAAGCTTAAAAATGAAGCAAGGGGAAAGTTATATAGACTTGTGCAATCGTATTCAATCCATCAGAGCAGTATTGATATCAAAAGTGAACCAATTGACAGACGAAGATATGAAACAAGCTAAAGTTACAATTTATAATAATACATCACTTAATGTATTCCTATATAATTTACCCGAAAACCTTATTCGAATTGTCAGGCTAAAGTCACCACAAACTTTAGAAAAGGCGTTAGAGTATGTCCTTGAGGAAGTTAACTTTTATGAGCAGTATAATATGAGAAATAAAATAAATAGACAGCAAATTTTAGGAACACCGCAACCATTTAAATTCGGCATTTCTAATGTACAGCCAAGTACGCCCAACATGCCTAACATGGCCAACATGTCTAGCATGGCTAACATGCCTCGCATGCCTATGCAGCCTAGTGGCTTTAAACCAATGTTACCAATGCAAATGCCGCCGCGGTTTAATTTCGGCATCCCTAATAATCAGATGAAATTACCCCAAATTAACCCTCAACCACAATTTGGTTACAAATATAATGCTCCTCAACAACAATTTGGATATAAACCACAATTAGCACAGCAGTCATCAGGCATGCAACAGAGATTTATGCCACCGGGTCAGTTCAATGCGAGACCCCAGCAACAATTTGGGTATCGCCCACAATTTGGCCAAGGTCAGTTCGGGTACCGACCTCCTCAGCAAAATAACAAAGTCATTGACAGTGACGTGTCTATGCGTACTGCACCACCGTTGAAACCACAGGGACAGCCACAACCTCAAGGGTTTCGACTCAATGAATTAGAATTAGGGGAAACAGGTTTTTATGAAAATGGTGAGAATGCGTACGGGTATGATGGTCAGGAATGCTGGCAACAGGATGAAAGAATGTATTACGTAGATGATTCACAGCAGGAGATGTACATGAATGAGCATGAAAGCGATAGCGTAAATGAGACGGATGAAAGTACACCTGAAAAAGTCCAAAATTTTCACATCCAGGCCTCAATGAAAAGCGGGAAATAGTACATTTAAATTGCGATGTAAAACTTAAGCTTCCTTATGTATACATACCGGAAATAGACTCAAAACTTATGATTGACACAGGTAGCACCAGGTCATTCATAAGCTCTCACAAAGCTCGCGAATATTTCGAGCCTTATACAATTTGTGAACCGTTCACAGTTATTAGCACACATGCATCAAGCACACATGACAAAGTGGTCCAAATTCCACTAATGCCATCTTTTAATAGCTATGAGTGTCACAAATTTTATGTTTATGATGTCGACGAAAAATACGATGGATTAATCGGTAATGACCTTTTAATGCAATTGGAAGCCGTTATAGACCTGAAAAATTCAAAATTAATTACAAAGGCTACAACTCTTCCAATAGTAAATGATGGTAATTTCGAGATAGAATTAGACTCAAGAATGGAACAACGTGTTAAGCTACCAACGGATCAATTTTCCGGAGCAGCTATTATCACCTTTACGAAATTCTGTGAGGGTGTTAGGATGCCATCAGCCATCGTTAACTGTGAGAATGGATATGCGACTACCATTATACAAAATACATTAGAACAACCAATGACTTTGACTATTACAGCACCTTTCAAGGTTACAAAGTATTTAGACAATGCTAAAAGCATAAACTGTACTGATGTAGAGATGAGAGATTTAGAAGTGGACATAATACTTGACGAAAATCTGACTAGACTGAGACTTGATCACATGAATGAGGAGGAGAAAGAAAGTATAAGTAAATTGTGCAAAGAATACAAGGACATATTTTATAGTGACCAATTACCTTTGACATTCACTAACAATGTGAAACACAGTATCAGGACTAAAAACGAGGACCCAATATATGTAAGACCATACAGACAGCCCCCAGTACAAGCCGAAGAAATAAAAAACCAGGTAGAGAAACTTTTAAAAAACAAAGTGATAAGGGAATCCTACTCACCCTGGAATGCACCAGTTCATCTTGTACCTAAGAAGATGGACGCATCAGGTGAGGTCAAATATCGCATGGTCATAGATTACAGACGATTGAACGACATAACTGTAGACGACAAATACCCATTACCAAACATAACAGACTTATTTGACAAATTAGGCAAAAGTAAATACTTTACGACGCTAGATCTCGCTAATGGTTACCACCAAATTGAAATTGAAGAGAGGGACCGACATAAGACAGCATTTAGCGCGAACGGACACTATGAGTTTCTGAGAATGCCATTTGGGCTAAAAACCGCCCCAGCGACATTTCAGAGAACAATGGACAATGTTCTTAGGGGATTACAAGGACACCACTGTCTTGTTTATATGGATGACATAATAATTTACAGCCCCAGCTTACAAGACCACATTCATGACTTACGAGCTGTATTTGACCGACTTAGGGAGACGAACCTTAAAGTACAACTCGATAAGTCCGAGTTTGTGCGAAAAGAGGTACTATACTTGGGACATACGATTACCGATAAAGGACTTAAACCTAATGACGCAAAAATCAAAGCTGTTCTAGACTATCCCCTACCTAAAACAACAACCGAGATAAAAAGCTTTTTAGGACTAATAGGCTACTACCGACGATTTATTAAAGACTTTGCAAAAATTACGCAACCATTGACAGTTTGCTTGAAAAAACGTAATAAAATTGTGATCGACCAAAACTACATAGACGCATTTGAACGCTGCAAGGAACTTCTGACAAATTCACCCCTTCTACAATATCCTGACCAGACTAAACCATATATTTTGACAACTGACGCTTCAAATGTAGCCTTGGGTGCGGTATTATCCCAAGGTACTATAGGCAACGACAAACCAGTCGCTTACGCAAGTAGAACGCTGAGTGACACTGAAATGCGCTACAGTACTATAGAGCGCGAATTACTGGCTATTATATGGGCAGTAAAACATTTTAGACCCTACCTGTATGGAAATACATTCACCATTTTTACAGACCACCGACCATTAGCATGGTTGTATTCTCTCAAAGAGCCTAACAGCAAGTTAACTCGCTGGAGGCTCCGTTTACAGGAATATGACTTCAAAATAGTTTACAAAAATGGGAAGCAAAATACAAATGCAGACGCATTGTCACGCATAAAATTAAACGCCTTAAGTGACACTGACGACATTTCTATGCAGGTAAACTTAGATGAAAACGAGAGAAAGAAATTACAGGACCACTTAAAGGAAATAGACGATAGGATAGAGATTCTAGCAAAACGAAAAGACAGCGAGGAAACTATAACCATATCCGATAGCTCAGAAACTATTACTATCAGTGACGAATCTGAAGTAGACAAACAATATCCCGTTCCATCAATAGGCAGTAGCACTGAAACAGCCCACTCAGCCATAGAACTAGAAAATAAAGAAATCCCGATTCTACACGAGGCGATTGACACTAAACCTAATCAAATTATGGTATTTACGTGGTTCAAAAATAACATGCAGGTTAAAGACATCTCAACAGATAAACAAAAAATACTTGAGGTACATTTGCCCCTAAACAAAGAAGAACTAATTAAAGAATTTTTAAAAAAATATATTAAACCTAAAATTAAATACTTCATATACTTTGAAAACGAAAATCATAGGAAGGAATTTAACCGAGTAATCATTTCACTGTTCAAGGAAGGTATGGTAGAGTTTTATGAATGTACGCTTAGGGTCGTAAATGTAGAGAATGAAGAGGAACAAAAGGCTGTAACAATCAAACATCATGAAGGAAAAACGTGTCATCGGGGAATTAAAGAAACTGTAATGAGAATTAAAAGAAACTATTATTGGCCTAATATGCAAGAGTCAGTATCAGCAATAATAAATGGATGTGAAGCATGTAGGAAATTAAAATATGACAGAAAACCATTAAAGCCAACAGTACAATTAACTCAAACTCAGGATGCTCCCTTCCAGGAAATCTTTATCGATACTTTTAGTATAGAAAGCCGACAATACTTAACCATCGTAGACGCTTTTAGCAAATTGGCACAAGCTATTGAGATAAACAATAAGTCAACTGCGGAAGTGATTCGCGCGTTAATTAAATACTTCTCAATTTATGGTATACCAAAAAAGATCAGTAGCGACCCAGGATCAGAGTTCAATAACGAACTTATGAGGGAAATGGCTTTAATGTACAAAATTGATTTGCACATATGCACTACAAATAATCCCAACTCTACAGGCATTGTAGAGCGTTTTCATTCAACCCTTATTGAAATATATCGTCTAGCTAAATATGACCAAAAATGTACAGACGCGGCCTCAATCATGACTTACAGCATAATGGCGTACAATAATACGATACATACAACAACTGGTCTGACTCCGTTTGAAATCGTTTTTGGGCACACAGATTCCAGTAAAGCATTTGATGGTGAATTTGAAAAAAGTTACACACAACAACTACTTAAAGATCATGCTAAACGCACAAAATATCTTTATAATTACATATCTGATAAGATGCTTGAAGCAAAAGAGAAAATCAGAGAAAAGCAAATAGGTGAGAATGTAGAATTTAGGGAAGGTGACGTAGTATTTACTAAAGATATTAACAAGAGAAGTAGTAAGGACAAAGCTAGGTATAAAAAGGCAACTGTAACAGGAAAGGTAGAGAGAAACGTTTTACCGGTAGAAATAGGAAAACGACAGACAAAAGTAGCAATAAAGAATGTTAAACGTCCTCCACAGGTGGTGCGTGGTCGTAATGGCCCTTCTTCCCCAGAGCCAGGGCCTTCATCTTCAAAAACTTAAACAGAACCCAGGAATGCTACCAGTTAAAGAAGGGCAAGCTTATAGGCAAGAAGATAAATGGATTATTGTTAAAAGATTTGATTTAAATGAGTTAGGAAATGAATTAACTTTAAATACGAATAAATATATGGAATTCATTAAATTAGTCAATTCAAATAAAACATTTATAAACGAGTTTGTTAATATTAAAAATCAAGCAGAGCATTTGAATAATGCAACAATTTCTAAATTCTGGCAATTGGTTCCTTCACGTAGGATGAAACGAGGTCTTATTAACCCTCTTGGTTCACTCATTAAAATAATTTCCGGAAATCTGGATAACGATGATGCTATTCGTTACGACAAAGACATATCTATGCTTAGTAATAAGGATATAGTTCTGCAAAGGAAAATGACTCTTGTAACAAAAGTACTAGATAATTTTGTAAACAGTACAGGAACTTTAAATGACAATATTTTAATAATAGATAAGAGATTAAAGGCAATTGAGAATATTATAAATGAAACGTCAACTAAGGAAAATACTTATTTATATCTGACTCATGTTTTAAACATGTTTAACACTTTTATGAATACATTTAGAACAATTTATGATATATTAAATGAAATCGAAACTGCATTAGCATTCACCAAGGTCTCTGTACTACACCAGACAATTGTTAACTCTACGGAGTTGTTGTATTTACTTAAATCAATAGAACAGACTCACAATTTATTATATGATGTAAATGAAAGTAATCTACTAAAATTTGAGCGTATAATTAAGGTAAAAGCATATGTGAAGGAAAGCCAGATAACGTTTATTCTAGAAGTACCGCTAACTGATAAAATAATTTTTGATTATTATAAATTATACTCATTACCCTTTTATAATGGATCAATCAACAAAACTATTGTTGTTTTTCCCGATTTCCCTTACCTTTTGGCAAAAAGCTCAAAATACTTACCTGTAACAAAGCCATGCGAGAGAATAGACAATGAAAAATTCCTTTGTGCAGAAGACAATGTCGTACAGTTTCAAACACTAACGTGTGCTGAGCAGCTTCTAGAGTACCAGAACCCTACCAAATGTGTACAGTATATCGTCGAAGTAGAAGATGTTAAAGTCCAACGGATAGGTTTGGATAGTTGGATAATTTTTACACGAAAACCAACAGAAATGGCAGAGAAATGTGAAAATGAGAACACCAAAGAGACTCTCCAAGGAACCTACATTATTACCACAAAAGAAAAATGCGTTATATTCATAAAGAATTTAAAGCTGGTACATCAACGAACATTTGCCGAAAATCTGCAGTATAAAATAATGCCAATTATTGCATTACCAGACTTGAAACCCAGAAACCCCAAATCATTAACATCCGTGAATATCAAGAATATGAACCTGGAGGAGATGCGACACTTATCGTATATTTTGAAATTGAAGAAAAGTGATGTGTTTAGTGAAGGGCATTATAGTGAAAGTGGAAAAGTGAAAATTGACACTAAAAGCGTTAGTTTAGCAACTGTTTTATTGTATGTGTTTCTAATTTTTATTTCTATTTTTCTTGTAATGTATTATTTTATATATAAATTTAAGCGAAATCATCGAAACCCGATCCAAATTTCCACGGTTTCAGATAATTTCGCACTTGATGAGGGAGGAGTTATGCACGCACCTGGCAGAATCATAACAACTGTTTCTTAAGAAACTGCTAACGTGTCATAACACTCCTCGGATCACATTGCGTGGGATGATGCCCGGTAGAGATAAGGTTGTTATGATGTTAATAGCAATAAGTTTAATTCATTCGTTTAGAGCATCCTCTTTTGTTCAGACGTATCTTATAAATGTTTAATTAAATCATTTTAAATTTAAAAAGTGTTTTTAAAAAGTGCTTTTGCGCTCCCCGCAACTTGACTACATACATACCGGTCAAAATCATAACAAAATACACAGCGCGACGTTTCTGTCGTATCATTCATGAAAGTATCAAAAAGATAAAACGATCTATCCAGTTCGAGAGCGAATTAATAAAATAACATCGCATGCAAGTGAAAAAGTTTAGCCTATAAATGTGCATCAATATTGGATACCCTCATGCATTTCAATAAAACCACTCCGTGCGATTGGAGCGTCCTACCGTCGCTAAAAACGTCGACTATAAACTTTTCTAGGTATTTTATACACCGGTTTACAATTTTAAACACCTTTTAGAGAATTACATTGGAGAGGTATCTTCGAGAGGGTATCAATATAGGTTCTATCACAGATAGGTACTATAGAGTAAGTGAACATTGACTCTGAGTCTGAATCCAATGTAAGTAAGGTCTATTAGATCTTACACCGACTTCCAAAAAGAAGGAGGTTCTCAATTCGTCTGTATGTTTTTATTGTGTGTATGTTACTCGATTACTCCGTCAATTGTGAACCGTTTCGAATTATTCTTTTTGCAATCGGTAGGTTACGTTGCTGAGGTAGTTTCATTGTAATTTCGTCGAGATCTGATAAATATCTCCAGAGATATGACAATAAACGTCTCAAACTTGCTACTGAAATTGACTTGCGGGGCATTGAAGTCTGTTGTTTTAGTTTTTAAACTATCTTAATTATTTTATATGACGTCCAGTTGGCGCATAGGATAGATGCCTTGCCTTCTAACCGGATGTTCGTTGGATCAAATCCCAGCCGTATACTAATGGATTTTTCCATGTGCATTTATGGGTGGTCGTCCACTGATGGTTGGAACATTCATACATCAAGGTGTTTTGGCTGCACACAGCCCTTAAAAATCAGATCATTATAGGCGTAGCGTGCTTACCATCTTCGAACACATCACCCTTTGCAACCAGGCGAGATAGTGTTCTAACGCTAGATAGTAGTTTAACTGTCGCGATCACTTAAAATCAATTGAAATAATTTCTGTAAAACTAAGACACTGAATTTCAGTTTCAAAGTAAGTTTTAAACAAGTTCCTCTCGGAACTTGCCCACTATAGCTTCAACTGTGCAACTTTGACTCGCATAAAAATATTTTTCACTCGGCAAGGTACAGTCGCGGAAAACGAATGATAAAAAAAATTATTAATGCAATTTGGAAGACAGACTATCTCAGCCACGGATATCAGGAGATTTGGTCATTACGCAGGTTTATTCCGGGCTCAGTGGCGTGTCTTGGGGGAAGCCTACGGCTTGTACTATTCATTATACTGTTCTACGGCTGATAGTGATGATTCCGGTCTTACTGTCCGCTGAAATTCCAACCATATTTTACAACCACATGTAAACAGTGAGTAAAAGCTTTCATACATTATCTTACAGATTTTATTAATTTTAGGCTTCCGTACCTCAAAAGAAAAAAAGTCTCTTTCAACTGTGAATAAATTAAACTTGTAAGTCAACGCGATCAATAGGTATGACCGCTTATGTCGCATATGTTTGCATTTGCGATTTTACAAGGAAATCAAGTAGTTAGGCGATTTGTATTCAATTCCCAAATTGTAATAAAATCTCAGTGAAATATTGTATAAAATTATATCTTGTTGATTAATTAAAATTGTAAAATGACTTTATACCCGCGATAAGCTATTATATCATATACATCTTTATACATCTGGTAAACATTTTTTCCTTTACTGTACAGAGTATTACTAGTACTCTATTAATGTTCAGGGGAACCGCCTGGGTATTGTTCTGAGCTCGTATTTAGTACTATATACTGCAGCGACAATATGTGCATAGGTGTGTTTGTGTGTGTCTGTGTGTGTGTATACCTACTACTCTATGTCTACGTACTAGGACTATCATCTTTCCTGTGCTATGTGTAATTAAGAATCTGTTCACAATCTGCACTGTTCAGACTTATACCATACTTACTCAGCTGTAAATTATAGTACTATTTTTAATACGGTATAATTATGTGTATGAACTTACCCAATTTGTCATGCGATTTATTTTCAGTAGCAAGTTAATGGTTGCTCCATATCACATCAGAAATATTTCACATAAAGACAGATACCGTACTTATGAAAAAAAGATTAATTACTTCGGTTTAAATTGGCGGCGAAATCAAATATAGTGAAACTTGCAAAAAAAATACAATTGTATAGTATAACTTGTATAGTTGACCAAGCGAGCGTAGTGAGCGAAGCGGATTAGTTTTGACTAGGCCAAACATGCTTTTGTCCGGATGTATGTGTCTGTTCTCGCTTACAGGTCGCATTTTTCAGCAGATTTTGACGAAAACTAGCTCACCAGTTTCTTGATTTATTTATGGATTTTGTTGATTGGGCGGAAAATAGGGGGGGAAACAGGAGAAGTTTGCTGTAGCGTTTTTATGAACGGATTTCAGTAAAATTGGAAAGGCACACTAAGGACTTCATTTTAAATAAGATGTGGCGAAAAGAAAAACCAATAAGGGGAGTGGAGGGGAGAAAGGGGGTAAAGTTTGCTGCAGCGTTATATATGGACGGATACCGCACTTATGAAAAAAAGATTAATTACTTCGGTTAAAATTGGCGGCGAAATCAAATATAGTGAAACTTGCAAAAAAAATACAATTGTATAGTATAACTTGTATAGTTGACCAAGCGAGCGTAGTGAGCGAAGCGGATTAGTTTTGACTAGGCCAAACATGCTTTTGTCCGGATGTATGTGTCTGTTCTCGCTTACAGGTCGCATTTTTCAGCAGATTTTGACGAAAACTAGCTCACCAGTTTCTTGATTTATTTATGGGTTTTGTTGATTGGGCGGAAAATAGGGGGGCAAACAGGAGAAGTTTGCTATAGCGTTTTTATGAACGGATTTCAGTAAAATTGGAAAGGCACACTTTAAATAAGACTTCATTTTAAATGAGATGTGGCGAAAAGAAAAACCAATAAGGGGAGTGGAGGGGAGAAAGGGGGTGAAGTTTGCTGTAGCGTTATATATGGACGGATTTCATTTTTATAAGGGCAGGTGAGGTCTACTGTTTTCACAGAACTACTCGTTTCACAATATCTAAGAAAGATACATGCTGTTAGCTGGCATGAAACAATTAAATAAAAGACTATCTCGGCACTCTTGGAGCTAATTCTTCGAGCATTTACCAATGGAGATGTCAACGCAAGGCGTACTCCTCTGCTGGCCATATAGCCATTATTGGCCATATGAGCGTGCGTAACTACGCTGTATTTTTAATACTGTGTGCGTGTTTTAAGTTAGTGTGCGGGATCGTTAAAGTGAATGATTTGTGTGTGTGCAATGCGTGTTTACCTCGTCCCCCGTAAGTATCGGCAGAAAAAAATGTTTGTGGATTACAACGTTAACATCTCCATTAGTAAATGCTCGAAGAGCTAATTAGATAAATTAATGTTCGTACACCCTCCGGTAGCACTCGTAGATGTCGTAGAACGTCGTAGCACATCGTAGCATGACATGTGGGATAATTTAAAAAACAAAATTATCCTCACCTTGAACAACGTCAGTATAATATAAGTCGAAATATTATGAATACTGACGAGGGTAGAAAGTACCTCGATGTATATTATCCATTATGCTATAATGTATTACGTGTATTAACGCTTGAGTGCAATTCTACTGGGACTTCAGCACCATTTCTGCATGCACCAGTGCATAGCGGATGTACGTTTAATTCGAGTATTTAGGGTGAAGATCGCCAAATTTTCCAACCACGGCGCACGGAGTTTAAATCTGTTTATCCCATGGTTTGAGCTATAATGGACGGTTAAACCTCAGTTTATAAATTAGTGAACTCCGACGTTAATGAACTAACAGTGCTGCAACAAAAGTTTCTTTTATGCTCTAAGCAATAAAGTATTTGTAAAGTAATAGTATAATCAAGGCACTCGCCTGATGGTAAGCGATGACATCAGACTGAAGTACGGAAATATCTGGAATGTACAAATTTTGCGCGGCACTGCACTGCGCCTGTTATTTACATGCCAAAGTTTATGTTATAGTCAAACGTCATCACTTGCTAACCACCAACCAAATGCCAAACTTGTCCTGTTACCTTATGAATTTAAAAATAATTTAAGCCGCTAGTAGTGTTTAGTGAAAAATGCAGCACACCTCTCAACACCCTAAGTTATCCACGCCAATGTTACCCCTCGGCGCCAACATAACGGTCCGCGCGCCTATATTATATTATTGGGGCCCATTCATTCATATAACGAGTCACCACCCGTCTTAATATTTTGAAATGAGGCATAATTGGCGGGTGCCGTACCTCATCCCATAGACCATGTATAAGACATCAATCAGCTCATTCAATAGTCATCATGATATAATGTACCATCTTTTTATAAAATAGTTTCCCATATCCATCCATACACAGTAGTAGCTAAGTTAAAATTGTTAAGGGCCTCTTGGTGTTGGCTTAGGCTCCATCAATGCCCCCCAAAAGACCGGGCGTGTACGATCCGTGATGTGAATTTGAATAAAATAATTTTAAATAAATTATAAGCAAAAAATATTTTTAAAACCAAGCTTTTATATGGGACAATGAACTAAAATGTTAAAAATAAATTCTATTAAGTGTTTGGCGTGTAGATAATTACCTATATTCTTAAAAGCTTGAAGCACTACCCGTTTTTCAGGCTAATTAATTACTATACTTAAGTGCCTCAAGCTTTTAAAAGTATAGGTAAGTACCTACACGCCAAATACTTACTAGAATTTATTTTTAACATTTTAGTTCATTGTCCCAGATAAAAGCTTGGTTTGAAAAATATTTTTTACTTATAATTTATTTTTAACTTTTTAGTAGGTAGGTATAGATACCGATTACCTACTACCTAAGTATTTAAGAGAAGGCATGATGTTTTAAAATATTCCACAGATATTTGATGTGATTATGGGTAAAGTGCTCTTCAAGGAAAATCAATCGACTCGGTGGGGCTATTTTGCTTTATAACAGAAATGCCATGGCCACCTTACAGCTTCATCATCAGATCAGAAAGTTCTCCTCAAGACGAATCATTTGAGCCCAGATTCACTGGGGTTACGTTATTTTATCACAGACATACCGTGGCCACCTTCTAGCTTTATCACCAGTCGCTAAATATCATCTAGGTGTAAAGTTCTCTTCAAGATGAATCAATCGAGCCCAAATTCGGTAGAGTTACGTTGATTTATCACAAAGATGCCGTGGCCACCTTTCAGCTTCATCATCAGACCCTGGATATCATCTAGGTAAAACGTGCTGTTGAAGACGAATCAATCGAGCCCAAACCCGGTAGGCTTATGTTGATTTATCACAGAGATGCCGTGGCCACCTTCCAGTTTCATCATCAAACCCTGGATATCATCTAGGCATGAAGTTATCTTCAAGACAAATCAATCGAGGCCAAACTCGGTGGGGTTATGTTGTTTTATCACAGAGATGCCGTAGCCACCTTCCGTCTCCATCATCAGACCAGCTCCATGGTACCATATCATTGTATTGTCACCGAAGATACAGAAGTACACCAAATTTGAGTCCAATCGGACATCGGAAAGTGGGTCTAATTTAGCTTCCAAGATTCCACCCAAACATACATAGTGACATACATATATACATTGCAAGTTAAATAAAAGCTTGTAAAAACTCAAAATTTGACTAAACAATCTGACATTTCGTCTCAGACTGACGACACAAATTACTACTCGAAATATACTCGTAATTAACATTAATACAATTCTAAAGGCAGTCAGCAAAAAATCTCTAAATTACATCTTTAAGCCGAGCCTTAGCACTCAAATTCGCAGTCTATAATTGTGAATTTAAAAAACAAACTCATTAAAAGTTCCCAACGGTGCGCAATAGACGAAATAAACTCCAAACCGTACCGTTTAAGCTAACAAATGCTTAAAAATAACCAACCTGCTGTATCTCCCTCTCAGATTTAATCTGGAAATAATATTAATTTATCCCTGCCAAGTAGCTTTTATCGAATGAAATGACTTAACGTTGATTACGCCCTTCCCCGACCCTCGCCCGCTATACGTATTCAATATTATTCTGTATAGTAACAACCAAAAACATTCATTCGATATCCATTTCCGCTTCGCAAGGGAGACACAGGAAAGAGTCTGAAGAAAACACGTAATGGTTTGACAATTATTTGATAGTATTGCGAGTGGATGCCAAAGAATAAGAGCTAAGAGGATTAAGTTAATAGCTCTTACAGAATCTTTTCTATTGAACGGTGAAACAAATCTCTTCCGTACATTAATGGTATAAGGGATTCCGCTAATGCTTCGTATTGGGGCTGAGAATCAATTAGTCGTTCTTTTTCTCTCTTTCGAGATATTAGGTATTTTTGCCTGATGGATATCTGGGTGATTATTCTGTTAGGGAACGCGAGTCCAGATGTTTTTCGCGTTAGTATGAAAATATCGCGTTTTATGGGTAATTTTGTCTATTGTTTTCTTTATAGAATTGTTATCTTCACAGAATAAAACTTTGTGTGTGTATTTCGATATTCTGTGGTTTTCTTTCACATTCCAAGCAAGTAATTTTCTGTAGCATTATCTCTGGCAATGTTCATTAAAACTTGATAAAATATATTGAAAATATCCCAACCTTTCAACCTTTTTTTTCATTGATTAACATCTTCGAGCATTTACCAAATGCTCAAAGATTAACATATCCATGCAAACACAACCGGAATTGAGGTTAACTTAAACTCAAATAATTACATAAATTTCAATCGTTGATCTTGTCTTGCAATGTTTTTGTTAAGCCTGAAGGCATAGACTTAAAATATTATCAACTGTTAAGAGGTGTCACATGGACAACAGTGATCAATATAAAGTGTGAAAATATCGCGGAGAATGAAACCTCACCGATTTATTGTCGGCCAGCGAGTAATGAAACTGAATAATGCATGCCTGCGAATATTGCTATGCTAGGGTTGTCAATTGGTCTTGTTTAACTGACATAAAAAAGACATCAAAAGTTTCAGTCATCAAGATCTTTAGATATGAATAACTTTACTTACTTACTTACTTTATTGGCGAGCAATGTGAGGCCATTCAAAAGATGGAGTAATGACATAGTTGCCACGGTGGGAAATACCTGGAGCAGACTGGCAAGAGACAGAGCGAAATGAAATGAAATGGAGGAGGCTTTCACTGCCAGAGCGGTCCTTACAACAAAACTCGTTAACACAGTTTAATAACATATTGTAACAAACTAGAATAAGTATAATACTAACACTACAAATAATGTTTAGAATTAATGTGAACTATGTATAAGGAATAAATAAAACTTTATTATTATTATTATAATATTCAAATATACATTCTCGGGTCATAAATGCCCGGACCTTTATTAGGCATTGACGGAGCCGAAGCCAACGCGACGTCAAGAGGCTCTTTACAATTTTTGCTTAAATATGGTTTGTGGATGGAGAGATGAAAAACTATAAAAAGATGGTACATTAATTTATCATGGCTATGGATTTGTGCTGCTTGATGTCTGATGTCTGGTCTATGGGATTGGGGCTGAGAATTAATTAGTCGTTCTTTACGGCACCCGCCAATCATGCCTCATTACAAATTATTAATGCCGGTGGTGACTTGCTTTACACTGAATGGGGCTCATAAAGGCGAACCGGTATGTTGGCGCCGAGGGGCAATATTGGCGTGGATAGGTGTTGAGAGGTGTTGAGAGGTGTGCTGCACTTTATTATTATTATAATGTGAGAATTTTTGTAAATTTTGAATCTCTCATTCAGCAATCCAGCTGGATCTCCCAAGTTTGTATGGATTATTCCTGTTAGTTCACTTAATCTGTTCTTTTAAGTGGATAAACAGGAAAAAAGTTCATGCTGTCCACTTGCTAAGAGCAATGGGACAGCGTGAACTTTTCCTGGTTTTAATTTTTTGTCCGCTCTTTCCACTTCCTACTAGCAAGGATACATCCTGAATTTTTTTTCCGGTCTTACCACTTGCTAAAAGTAAAGTGACAACGTTAACATTTTCCCGTTTGTCCACTTAAGGGACAGATTAAGTGGACAAACAGGAATAAACCGTTTGTACGAAGTTCCTTCATTTTATTGCTACAAACTTAAAATTTTGCAGAGAGGCGTTTAGTAAATGTTCACTAAGAACAGATTTTGCGACAGGGCCGGATTAAGGAGGTCTTAGGCTCTTACAAGTTTGTATAAAAGCCCTTTAGTTTTTGCTACATACTTGAAATTTGACAATCCAGCTGGATCCGTCGCATTTTCAGGCCCGCTGGATACATTTACAAACAGGTACCTTTACAATTGTTATGGAAAAGCACACCTCATATGGATGTTTGTAAATACGATTCTTATTATGATAAAGGGCACAGAGCAATAAAATTTAAAGCTCAGAGTAACAATTACTAAAGTATAGAGCGAGCCTATGAGCCCGCCACCTTGCTGAAAGTTGTAAGCAGATGTGCTATAGCTGCATACATTGATATATAGGTCTTGCGTAGGGATGCCTGCAAACGCCCGCGCGCTAATCGATGAAGAGGGTGACACGTTACGACGAAAAATGAACATGTTGTATTATACATTGATAGGAATGTGATATATATTCTATAAAAATCATTATTTCGGCGAAGTAGTCAAAATATTATTCTCAAGATACGCTGTTTTTTCCTACGTTTACTCAGTCATTATATTATCAATGAACGAAATAGATAGTATTAATGTACGTAAGAGTACCTAAGAGCACTCAAAGGAATATTATTGTGATGTTATAATAATACTAAAATCCATATATAATAATACCAAATTAAATAATACAAAATTTGACCTGAGAAACAAATGCCTAATTACATACTATCTCGTTTTTTCACTCTATTTGTATAACATACCTAACATAAAGCTAACCACACAAAAACTCAACATAAACATTTTAGATTAGAATATTTCCTTAATTTGACTTCACTTGAACGTAAAAAATGCTTCGACATAATATCGACAGCCGTACATCACTACTTCAAGCGCCACTAGTGAAGCGACGGGTGGTGTAGTGGGACGCGACGCGCAACCGCACGTCTCACGTGAACTTCATCCCCGCTATCACGTAATGCTAAATCCGTCTAAAAGTATGAAAAACTGACTATCTTGAGAAACGTAATGTTATATTTTAGTTTCGTGTGTTTTCTTGTGTAGTTTTGGCAAGTTTGCACCGCGCATTTTATCATTTTTCCGGCAAAAAAGAAATAATTTGTGACTGAACGCACTCCGCTCGAACTCAGAATGTGGACTGTTCGCGCTTGCCGGTGGACAGCGACAATGTTCTGACCAGTGCTTACTGTTCTTACTCGAGTAGGCTCTATATCTCTCTATACCTTAGTAATTGTTACTCTGAGATTTAAAATTTTTCACTTGTCGCACTAAAAAGGTAAATTTTTCGTGACCACTGAGAATGTAACTTGATCGAAATGTCGAGGTAAATAATATTATTGTACTGAGTGCGATAAGTCCCGTAATAAAATAAAAGTAGTATGATGAAAAAGTCAGATCTATCGGATAAAGCTACTATAATTATTATTTCGCTTAAATTCTGAAAGAATAGCAAGTATTTTGCTGTGTTTTTTGAAGTTCTACAGTTACAAATACGTGTAACTAACAGAAATATAAACAAATACAATACATTTTTTATGATAGATTTTTCTCGAGATTTACTCAGGTTCTCTGTAAAAAAAGCTTCTAGGAATTTAAGGTAGTATAATAATAGTTTGTTTGTGTTATTGAATCAAAGTTTCATCAGCGATGTATTCTTAAATAAAATATGAGTGGTTAGTCTATCTATAGATCTTGGATAACTCTATGCCTTAGTCTATGAGTCTACACAACTAAGTTATAAAACGGTTGTTGGTGAAGTCGGTTCTTTAGTTTTTTATACGATGTTAATTATTTGTTTTGTTCATCCATCACGCACTTTGATTGGCTGATTACTAAAAGAGCGTACAAATAAAGGTTATACTGAATGGAGATAGCATGTAGAACAAAACGTTCACGAGAAGTAGTGTTCACGTAATGTTTAGCAGAAGACTACAGACTGTTCTTGCGTTAAGTGTGCGTTTAATGGGATAGAAAAACTACCGAGAGGAATGAACTTCTATCAGCAGCATTGTTCTATAGGAAATCTGCACATAGTAGGCATCTAATAGAATAGAATAGAATAGAAAAATTCTTTATTGTACACCAACTTAAAATGAAACAAACCGAAATTAAGCTACTTAAGTTACTAGAGGCAATACAATGGGCGGTCTTATCGCTTGAAGCGATCTCTGCCAGACAACCTTTGGATGGACAGAATTTTTAAAAGAAGTTGACGGTGGTACATTGCGTAACATGGTACTACAGTGCGAAAATATAATCAAAATAAAAAAAAAACAAACAATCAGTAATGCATAAGCATCATATACATGTATTTGCTTACCAATACAAAACAAAATATACATACACGTACATATCAGAATACTTATATAAACAAATATATTATTTATATAAATAATCAATAATATATATGTATAAATATTCTATACAAACAAAATATATACATATACCTATAGATAAAAAAATATATACTTTTAAGTACAGAGTAAATATTGTTAAACACAATCCAAAATTTCATCGTACCGACGGGACTTGAACCCGCAACCTCCGGAATAACATGTTCCGGTGCTTACGTAATAAGTAGTCATAGATGGCGCCACCAATGCATAATTGGGTTAACAAATGCAATCTACTAATTTCGTCGTAACGATACTTCGCACCGTGGCTTAATTGGCAAAGCACCGGAACATGTTATTCCGGAGGTTGCGGGTTCAAGTCCCGTCGGTACGATGAAATTTTGGATTGTGTTTAACAATTTACAAAAATATAAAGTGTGAAACACTTCAAAGAAACATAATATTTGATTTACGCAGTGCAACATCTCTCGTCGGATTTGAAAACTGTATTGATTTCTTCCGAATGATTAACTTACGTAATAAGTAGTCATAGATGGCGCCACCAATGCATAATTGGGTTAACAAATGCAATCTACTAATTTCGTCGTAACGATACTTCGCACCGTGGCTTAATTGGCAAAGCACCGGAACATGTTATTCCGGAGGTTGCGGGTTCAAGTCCCGTCGGTACGATGAAATTTTGGATTGTGTTTAACAATTTACAAAAATATAAAGTGTGAAACACTTCAAAGAAACATAATATTTGATTTACGCAGTGCAACATCTCTCGTCGGATTTGAAAACTGTATTGATTTCTTCCGAATGATTAACTTACGTAATAAGTAGTCATAGATGGCGCCACCAATGCATAATTGGGTTAACAAATGCAATCTACTAATTTCGTCGTAACGATACTTCGCACCGTGGCTTAATTGGCAAAGCACCGGAACATGTTATTCCGGAGGTTGCGGGTTCAAGTCCCGTCGGTACGATGAAATTTTGGATTGTGTTTAACAATTTACAAAAATATAAAGTGTGAAACACTTCAAAGAAACATAATATTTGATTTACGCAGTGCAACATCTCTCGTCGGATTTGAAAACTGTATTGATTTCTTCCGAATGATTAACTTACGTAATAAGTAGTCATAGATGGCGCCACCAATGCATAATTGGGTTAACAAATGCAATCTACTAATTTCGTCGTAACGATACTTCGCACCGTGGCTTAATTGGCAAAGCACCGGAACATGTTATTCCGGAGGTTGCGGGTTCAAGTCCCGTCGGTACGATGAAATTTTGGATTGTGTTTAACAATTTACAAAAATATAAAGTGTGAAACACTTCAAAGAAACATAATATTTGATTTACGCAGTGCAACATCTCTCGTCGGATTTGAAAACTGTATTGATTTCTTCCGAATGATTAACTTACGTAATAAGTAGTCATAGATGGCGCCACCAATGCATAATTGGGTTAACAAATGCAATCTACTAATTTCGTCGTAACGATACTTCGCACCGTGGCTTAATTGGCAAAGCACCGGAACATGTTATTCCGGAGGTTGCGGGTTCAAGTCCCGTCGGTACGATGAAATTTTGGATTGTGTTTAACAATTTACAAAAATATAAAGTGTGAAACACTTCAAAGAAACATAATATCAGAGTAAATATGTTACATACTATTAAGTGATAAATAGTGTTTTTTCACCATATTTTTGAAGATTGGGAGTGATTGAGCTTTTCGTATATCTAAGGGAAGTGCGTTCCATAATCGTGCAGCTTGAACAGTAAAAGACTTGCCATAGTACTCAGAAGTATGTGAAGGAATTTTCAGAATAAGTGTGTCAGAAGATCGTAAGGATAGGGAATGTGACTGATGTAGGAATTTAAAACATTCTTTCAAATAATGAGGAGTGGAAGGGATAAAGAGTATGGAATATAGGAAAGAGAGGATGTGTGCATTCCGGCGCAAACGAATCGGTAACCATTTCAGCTTACTACGAAAATCTGAGATGTGGTCAAACTTGCGAAGGCCATAGATAAATCTAATGCAGAACTTCTGTAAACGTTCGAGTTTATTCAGCTGCTCTTCGGTTAAGTCGAGGTATGAGACGTCGGCATAATCTAATCATCTTGACTAAACCTTAGGTGTCGAGTAAGTTTGTCTTTTCGCAAAAAAAAAATATGAACGAGACAACCCTACAGTTCCCGGATCCCCGTGTGATCGCGTGACGATTAGATTTTCATGAGCTCAAGGTGCGCGCTTTTTGAACTATCGACGAGTAATCGGAGAGTGTGTACTAGCTTTTTTTATCGAATTCTTGCATAATTACGTCACCAAAATCAAAATTCCTTTATGCAGGTCGTGGGTTCCTAAATTTGTAAATATACGAGTATGTGGTAGGCTTGAAAAATGTCGTAACACCAACTGAAAACACATGTTGCTGATTGGTTACACAAGTTAGTGAATTTTAATTTCCACGGGTGATAGGAGCATACTTTATCGATATTCCGCCTGACTTGATACCAAAAAGTAGCTTACCACCATCAAGGAGAGATTCTGCCGCGATAACCTAACGGTGTTCCAGCAGCACGCAGCCCTTAACACTGTACAACACACTGTACAACACTGAGTATTCTAGGCCTAGCGTGTTCACCATCTTCGACCACATCATCACTTACCATCAGGCGAGATAGTGGTCAAGCGCAAGCCTTCAAGATATAAAAAAAACACACGCGGCTTGCAAATTATATTTTAGGTCGGAACTTTCTTAATTATGTTATCTAGATTTTCTATGATACAAATATGTCCACAGCTTCGTTTTGTCGCAGTGCTCTTCCATATTCATGAGAAGCGGCATTAGGTAATTGATAGCACAGTCCCGTGATATTCGTACGCTATCTGTTGGACTGATAGAATGTCGCATTAAATCACACAATGCATCAGCAATATGTATATGTCACGTGATAGGTAGCTATTTATCTACAGGGATCAAGCACAGGGTTATCCCTGATCTGATGGGATCAAGTATTACATTCATACAATACATATGACATAGCTCTATCATATATCTCATACACACATACATACACCCACCCACACACACACACACATTTTACTAACACAGAAGACATAATGCTCCAAGCACTCAAACAACCTCTACATTGTCATCTACTAAGTTACTAGTTTGTTTAAAGAAAAAAGTAAATAGATTCTGAGACACAGGATATCCTAGTGAAGGATATAGGGATCTTAATTCTAATTAATCGATAAGCCTAGGCATAAGATATCTATTAAATAGCATAATTACCATATATTTCTAAGCCTTGTATATCTGGTTGCTTATTTGTATTAAATAAATGAAATAAATATAAAGTCGGAAAGTGCCATTGTCTCGTGGTTATTATTCGCAGAGAAAGGACTTTCAAACAAACTTTTTTTTTTATTAGATTGCAATACCAAGCTACAAGCTTTTTTATTTTTGAGGCTAGCGTTTGACTACTTTTTTTTACATAGAACTGGGTAGCACTTGACCAATTTATCACGTGATGTTAAGTGATGATGCGGTCGATGATGGAGCGTGCTTACCCAAAAGATACCTATTCACTCGCAATTTGAAGACACCCATATTGTATTTAGCCGGAAACACAGACTCAGGCAGAGCATTCCAGTCCCTGGCGGTTCGCTTGATTAACGAAGAAGCAAATCGCTTCGTTTGGGTAGATGGTATATCCACCATAAATCGGTGGCGCCTTTTAGTGTATCTGGATGTCCGATGATAACATGGGGAAGGTGGAATCAAATTATGCAGTTCCATAGCACACTGAGGGCCCGGTGGCGTAATCGGGAGAACGTTCGGCTTTGATGCCGTGGTACCGAGTTCAAACCGCCGTGCACCAATGAATTTTTCTATCGAAAAATTTATGTGCGCTTCTCACAGTGGCCCTCCGGTGAAGGAAAAACATCGTTAAGAAACCAACAAAAACCCCCCGCATGGTGGTAGGACACTATCTAGTGTCCGCCTGGCCAGCTACCACCCTCAAGTTAGAAAATCTGTCACCAAACATCTAATGTGTTCCGGCAGCTATCCTTGAGAGCCAGTTCCCATTCTAGGCCTAGCCTGCTTACCATCTTCGACCGCATCATCACTTACCAACAGGTGAGATAGTGGTCAAACGCTAGCCTATAACGTATAAAAAAAAAATTAAAAAAAAACACTCTCCAAAATGTAACCGATAGAAAACCGATAAACAAGCGACTTTGCGGCGATGCGCGAGACTCTGGTGACTCTTGCTTACTAGTGGTACTTACTAACATATTGCAACATAAACTTCCTTAAATTGAATATTACTACACACATTGCCGGAATAAATAAAACGATCGAACTATGTTGCGTTAACGGACCAACGCCAGTCAAAGGGCCAACCAATAAAATTACTAACCGAATCACACGCTAGAAATTCATTACCCTCCCTCCAACTCAGTCAAGTAAACACTGATCCCACAGAACAAAGAACAAGGAACTCGTTGAATCCAAAAGTAACTCCAAGAAATTATAATCAACTGGAATTACAATTGGAAAGTTTCTAACTTTTCAAACCCAATTGTCTTAACGTCTTTCGCCAACTTCGGTGGTTACCGAAGTTCATGGTAGTCGCTAATTTCAGTAATACCATGCAGAAAGTTGGACAATAGCCCATTGTTGTATTCGCTACAATAATAATTGCTTGTGGTCTACCTTCGGGCGGATTTTTGAATGGGACGCTTTTTACTCAGGTAGGTCGTGGAGGATGGGTTATTTGTACGTGCCGTGCTTAAAGTTAGCTATGACAAGTTTTTTGTCTTTAAGCATATTATGAACTAGCTGTGCCCCGTGGCTTATTCCGCGTTAAAAAGTATTCTATAGCGGATATCCTAAGCTAAATCGGTCCAGCCGTTTGACCGTGAAGAAGTTCCAAACAAGCAAATAAACAAACTGACTTTCGCATTTATATTGTTGGTGTTGTTACCAGATTGGATATTATTAAGAGTAAGTAATAAAATAAATAGACATCCAAAAGTCTATGTCAGGAAGAAATCGCTAAAATCCATAAAACCGCCTATTGTTACACTGTCACTGTTAATTAAAATGTTTCTAGTTTTGTGTTTTCACATTATCGTGAATTTGTAACATTAATAATGATATATATACCGGCTGTATTTCACGTACCTTTAGTTGAATTTTCTCGAGCTATGCTTCGAGCGAGTCCGGCGCTCTTCCTTGGGAGTGAGGTCACGCGGTGAGATCGCGATCTTCACTGAACTTCACTAACCTAGCTCGAGAAAATTTGACTAAAGGTACGGACACACCGCGGCGTCCTGCGATCTGCGGGTGCGATCTCAGTACTTTTCAATTGTTTTTTGTGTGAACCAGTCGGTGCAAATACTACTGCGCTATCTGATCGCCACTTAGATCGCGCACGCAGGACGCTGCGGTGTGTCCGTACCTTCAAGGTCCGTGAATTACAGCCGGCATATAACATGAATAATATACCTAGTTACTAATTATCTATAGTGTTTCTATCGGTAGAGACAAACTACTCAAGATTAATCGACGCAGCTTGAACTTTAATTTGGCTACAATGCGATTATTAAACATGGAAGGTCCAGGGGTTACTGATAAGAACGATTGAATCAAATTCCATTTGATGGAACACAAGCATGTAGAAGATTGTGACACAAGGAATAGGGCTACCTTAGATGTATTTGAATGGAGAATTGGTAGAAAAACATTATAAACGGATACATAAAAATATAAAGTGATGCAAATGTCACAAAAGCGCTTTTGGGTGGTGTCAAAAATTACCATATAAACTGTTTGAAATCTTTGACTGTAACTTAAACCACTGAGTAGTAATAGTCCCTCTTTTGCAATAGTTTGTCAGTAAATTGGTACAGAAGAGTAACGGTCCTTCTATCTTGACCAAGCTCTCTCAAAGCTCTCTTTTCATTGCCTTCCGTTCCTCAAGAACAAAAGGTAAAATATGAGAGAAGTGCCGTTTTTTGTTTGTTTTGCGCATTCATAATTAGGGAAGTCTTAGTGGATATTGTTAGTAACGAAGTGGCCTAGGTTTGTTCTCTCTCCCGGATTCCCATTGAGAATTAAAATGACTCACTTAAGTGTATTCATATGTTCGACCTTATGAACTCTCATTCGTATTCAAGAACATTTTTAACAAATTCAATAGTGGTGTACATCTTTATACAAAATCCATTCGCAGGCAAATGGAACGCAAGAAATCCCCTCTGGTCGAGTCAGCTCTAGACGAATTGGTAAAATATCTTTTTCGATTAGGCTGACTTACCTGGCAGGATGATATAAGCGCTATCAAGCAATGCTACCTAAACAAGCCCACGTGCTAAATTAAATCAAGATCGGTTCAGACACACACATACAGATTAAAAATATTAAACTTATAACATTAACACTCCTTCCTTTTGTGTCGAGTAGTCGGTAACCATTTTATTGATCAAAAATATGTAGGTACCATACCGTAAACCTATTAAGTTTCAATGGTGCCAGCATTGAATTTTTTTCTTTTAGTTGTTGGAATGAAATAATTTAACAAATGTAAACAGAGCCGCGAGACAAGGCCATTTGTTAGTTTAATATCGAATTAAGTACTATACTTCAAATAATGAGTAGGAATGTAGGTATAGGTCTGCACAGTACAGTGGTGTATGATTTATTTTTCTTTGAACAGACAATCTGAACGCCCACATCTAAAAGCCGTTTATACTCATATATTAAGTGTATACTATCTAAACATTCTTACACCTCAACTATCCGTAGCGTAAGCGTTTCCAATTTGTTAAGTGAGGTCGGTAGTGAGGTTTGTCCCACCGAAACCGAAACCTGCCAAGGATGAAAAGCCTACCCAACATGGGAAGGCCGAACTGAGATGGCAAGTGTTATACCTTTATAACACTTGCCTTCTCAGTGTGTCAGACGCTAGGCCTAAAATACTCTGTCTCTCAAGGGCTGTGTGCTGCCGGAACACTAAGGTTATGGCGGCAAATTTTCTTTATAATGGTGGTAAGCTACTCTTTGGGAACAAGTAAGGCGGCACATCGATATAATATACGTTTGGCTTTCCAAGCAATGCGCTTGCTTGATCTCAAGAGATGATGTCAGCCGTCGTCGTCGATACAATAACTTTGGATTTCCACAGTCATACGCTTAAACGCATTGTACAATATTTTGTACAAAAAATGTGTAGTAGATAACGGAGAAATGTTCTCGGCGAAACTGTTACTCCGTGAACATTGCGCTTGTAACAGCGCCGAAATATCGGAACCTTATAAATCATGAAAAACATGATATATATCCCGTTCAACTATCTTGTGAAAGTGATAATGACGATAAAAACTTAGAAGCGTATATTTTGTAAGGAGCCCGATTCAAAATATTGGCCTCACGTATTTTTTCACATACTTTAAAATGAATAAGCATAACTGAAGTCAGAACTGTTCGTCTGCAAGGAAGGGGCTTTAAGGAAATAATCTCTCATTAGTTATTTAACTGTATCTAACATTCAATTCCGCACTTTACTTATTAGGGCTAGAATAGAAATGGAAAAAAACATACCTTTATTTTAGATCGAAGAATGGTTATTTTTCGCGGCAATTAAAATGTATCGTTGTCACGGTTTTGAACCATAATATTTCAATTTCTTCAATAATTTGATATTTTCTTTCTGAAGATTGTTGTTATTCCAGTGTATAAGTAGGTAAGCGTTTGATCACTATCTCACCAATTGTGTGGTTTATGATGCACGCTAGGCCTAGAATGTGAACTGGCTCTCAAGAACAGCTGTCGTGATTTTCCGTACAAACGTATTCCCCCGTTTCCTCCCTGGAAAATGCTTTTAGAGCAACATTTGTTTCTACAAAAAATCAAGGTCTGCTGTAGTATATTATCATTTACTTTTGACCAACCAATTTCAAATAGAAATATGACTCTTCAAAAATCTTAATAAACTGGCCAAGTGCAAGTTGGACTCGCACTCGTAGGGTTCCGTAACACAGTAGAGTAGTATTCTATAACTATGATTTTTCGCAACTACAAAAATAACTTTGTTTTTCATAGTGTTTGTATGAAAAACAAAGTTATATTTGCGGTCGCTATATATCAAAAACTGCTGACTGTATCTCGGTCAAACTAATTTTCGTTGAAAGTTTTTATTGAGATCTACAGAATATATTTTTTCTAGATTTTTCACTCCCTTACTTTAAAAGTTAGAGGGAGGAACACACATTTTACCACTTTAGACGCGTCTTTTATCTTTTAAATGATTGATTTTGAGAAAAAATGATTTTAGAAACCTCAATGTCATTTTTAAAGACCTATCCTATAGACATTCCACACGTATAGGTTTGAACAAAAAAAAAAATTTTTGTTTCAGTTCCATGTATGGGATGCTCCCCCTTAAACTTTTATATATTTTATTTTTGTATAAAAATCGGAAAGCGGTTTACAGAATACATCCACCTACTAGGTTTGAATTCTGTAGTCGGAATAAAATGGCTGTGACATACGGACGGACAGACAGACAGACAGACATGGCGAATCTATATGGGTTCCGGCTTTTGCCATTCGGCTACGGAACCCTAAAAAGGAGATAAAAAGGCTTATTTTTCTTTTTGCAAAACAATTTTGTTCTAGAAGCGTTTTCCAGGGAGGAAACGGGGGAATACATTTGTATGAAAAAGTGCACCCTGCGTTCCCTCTTAAAGTATAAATAATATTAGGCTTTTATCAACTGAATTAACTTTGCTTCAATGCTGTGGCTATTCAAACTTTTAGATATATAATATGTAACTTAAAATATATTTTTTTTATTTTTGGTATCTAAGCTTGTCTCAAACCTTTCTTAGCCTTACATTTGGCGCACGATTAAAGCTGTAAATGTATTTTTCTGGATAAATATTTAATTTCACAGCACCTATTTAATTTTGAATAGTGCGTGGGTCTAAAAGCAAATGAAATATTCATGGTTTGTTGGTGTAGGAGTACTCTAACTAATAGACCAGATTGACATAGGTCTTCGAAATTGAATTACCTCACTCGAGAAAGGAATAGTTGTTTATTTTTGTTGAGATATTTTTGTTGGATACGCTGAAAAAGGAGCTAGTAGGCGTTACATTAAAGGAATTTGGATCAGATAAAGGATTGTAATATTATCAATAATATAATGTATTCTCAGAGAAAATATATTTAACGTGACGTTTATGAAAGTTATCATATATAGGGTTCCGAACCCAAAGGGTACCAACGGAACGCTATTACTGAGACTCCGCTGTCTGTTTGTCCGTCTGCTGTAGGTCTGTCTGTCTGTCTGTCCGTCTGTCACCAGGTTGTATCTCATGAACCGTGATAGACGGTTGAAATTTTCACAGATGATGTATATCTGTTGCCGCTATAACAACAAATACTAAGAACAGAACAAAATTAAAAATTAAAATAGGTCCCCATACAAAAACCTGTTTTTAACTGTAGCGCCATCTATGAAAGATTGTTTACCTTATTAATAATATTAATTACTAACACCTTTTAGTTGGTGTTAGAAGTTCGTTAGATCGTTCGGGACCCTCCGTGTGCGGGACAAAAGTCTGACTCGCACTTGGCCAGTTTTATTAAATCATTTTAGTTTACATAGTGCGAGTGCGAGTAACATAAAAATAAAACCGGCCAATTCGAGTTGGACTCGCCCACCGAGGCTTCCGTACCAACGTTGGTAAGTACCAATTAAGCTAGACCTCTAAATTGTATGAGCGCTTATATAACTCAGAGGCCTATCTATCTATATTGGCCAAACTATGTATGTATGGCGACACTCTTTAATTTTCAACTTTTTTATTTTTTGGAATTTTTCCTTTATTTGTGCTATAAGACCTTGCTTCTTGCCAAATTTCATGAGACTAGATCAACGGGAAGTACCCTACAGGTTTTCGACTCAAAACCTATAGGGTACTTCCGGTTGACCTAGAATTGTTAATTTTGGTCAAAAGCAAGGTCTTACAGTACAAATAAAGGAAAAATTCCGGAAATTAAAAAAAGTTGAAAGTTAATGTAAATTTTGGTACTTAAAATCTTTTTATCATGTTGACTTAGGACCTTGATTTTTATACACCTAATAGGGACTATAGACTTCAGTATCCAGTATAAATTTCTACTTGCTAGGTCCACACGTTCCTGAGAAAATCGGTGGCGACACACGGACAGACGGACAGACAGATAGACAGACAGACAGACAGACAAACAGATAGACGGACGGACAGACGGACAAGAAAGTGATCTTAAAAGGGTTCCTTTTTTTACCTTTTGAGGTACGGAACCCTAAAAAGAAAGAAGGAAAAGAATATGTGAAGCCATTCAAGTATTTATTGAAAACCATTTTGAATTAATTTAGATTACTACAGTTTTTACTTTCTTATTTGCTTGATTATTGTGCCTTTTGCAAATATCATCACCTCGCCTATTTTTCAGCCGACTTCCAAAAAGAAGGAGGTTCTCAAGTCGTCTGTATGTTTTTTAGGGTTCCGTAGCCGAATGGCAAAAAACGGAACCCTTATAGATTCGTCATGTCTGTCTGTCTGTCTGTCTGTCTGTCTGTCTGTCTGTCTGTCTGTCCGTATGTTACAGCCATTTTATTCCGAAACTGTTAGTACTACAGAATTGAAACTTGGTAGGTATTCTGTGAACCGCTTTCCGATTTTTATACAAAACTAATAAATATAAAAGTTTAAGGGGGGCATCATAGATCAGCATACATGGAACTGAAACAAAAAAAAAATTCTTCAAACCTATACGTGTGGGGTGTCTGTGGATAGGTCTTAAAAAATGACATTGAGGTTTCTAAAATCATTTTTTCTCAAAGTCAATCATTTGAAAGATAGGCGCGTCTAAAGTGGTAAAATGTGTGTCCCCCCCCCACTCTAACTTTTAAAGTATGGGAGTGAAAAATCTAAAAAAAATATATGCTGTAGATCTCAATAAAAACTAACAACGAAAATTGGTTTGAACGAGATACAGTCAGCAGTTTTAGAGATATGGCGACCGCAAAGATAACTTTGTTTTTCATACAAACACTATGAATAACAAAGTTAATTTTGTAGTTGCGAAAAATCATAGTTATGGTATACTTAACTGTGTTACGGAACCCTACGAGTGCGAGTCCGACTTGCACTTGGCCAGTTTATTTTTTGTATGTATGTACCCGATTACTCCGTCAATTGGAAACTGATTCGAATAGTTCTTTTTTTAATCGGTAGGGTACGTTTTCGAGGTGGTCCCATTGTAATTTTATCGAGATCTGATTAGTATCTCCAGAGATATGACGATAAACGTCTCAAAATGTCTACTGGAATTGACTCGCGGGCCATGGAAGTCGGTGGTTTTAGTTTTTAACCGACTTCACAAAAAAGGAGGAGGTTCTCAATTCGTCTGAACATTTTTTATTTTTTTTATGTATGTTCACCGATTACTCGAAGATGCCTGAACCGATTTGGCAAATTTTGTTTCCAAATGTACCCTTCCCAGGTGTTCCCATTTAAATATTAACGAAATCGGCCGAGCCGTTTTTAATATATCAACATTTGTATTACGACGCATTTACTTATCTCGACGACTTACTCGTAGTACATGTGGTACTACTAACTACTGGCACATATTATGTAATAGTTACTGAGTCTACTGGCTACTTTGACTAGCGCGACGTTTGAAGTCGGTTCTTTTAGTTTTTGAAACGATCTTAAATTATTAAACTATCTTAATTATGAGATATACTGTACACTTACGCTTGCCGACCACGACGCAGCCAAGAACTCGTCTACCCTACATAAACTAGCAAAAGCAAAATACATTTTTTTAAAAGCACCCACGACAGCGCACTTTGGTGATCTGTTATAACACTTGTCTAAGAAACATCGCCGATGAGTCACAGACCGTTTACGAAAAAACAAATCTAAATCTATTAAGCTTTTAAACCGACTTCACAAAAAACCTCATTTTTTGTGAAGTTCTCAATTTGACTGTTATTTTTTGTGTTTATTACCTTAGAACTCCGTCAAATCTTGACCGATTTCAAACATTATTTTTTTCTTTTGAGAGATTATGCCTTCCGATGGGTCCCATCAAAATATTATCGAGGTATGACAATTATCTCTGGAGATATAGAGATAAACATCTCCAACACATTACATACCTTGACGATATATCATTTGTATACCTTGACGACTTGATACTACTGGCTATTTTGACTATAGCGGCATGTGAAGTCCGTTTTTTTTCATTTTTTAAACGATCTTAAATTATTTCTGTTTTGGCGACTACTTTTTTTGCTTTTTTGTCGCATAAGCAACCTCTCGCCCTTAACATCTACATCTACATCTATACTTTTCCCGTTCTACTGGGCTAAAAAATAAAAACCTTAAAAATCCGAACTTGTTGGTACAAGCTAAAAACACCAGTGGTAGAGCAGACGCTACTAACTAATAGATTCCAGCAGTAATGGCCGACAGACTGTATCCGAATGAAGTACATCCGCCATTAATCCTTCCACTCCTGGGATTAATGCCTCAGTCGCCGACCCATTAACTAAGTGACGGATAGAGTACAGGAATCTGGAAGAGTTTTGGATGATAGATACTTTTTGTTTATATCTTTTGAATCAGAGTAAGTAATCTCTTTATAAAACTTTGGTATTTTAACTCAGATGCAAAAAGCCCTGTGGTGCTATTTTTTATATATCTTTTATAGGCTAGCGTTTGACTACTATCTCACCTGTTGGTAAGTGATGATGCGGTTGAAGATCGTAAGCACGCTAGGTCTAGAATAGAAATGGGAACTGGCACGCAAGGATAGCTGCCGGAACACGTTAGATGTTTGGCGACAGATATATAAGTATGTGTCTAATCTGTGTATCTGTTTGTGCTTAGCTCCAAAGTGGATGAACAGATTTAGATTTAGTGTTTTCGTTGGAAACTAAAAACAAAAACGTGAATTGATTGTGAGTTTTATAAGCCGTATAAGAACATCAGCTATTTTCGAATTAATGGAGGTATTAGAGCAACTTGCACAGGTTTGATCGATTAAAAATTCGTTATTCAGTAACTTCAATGTTATTGCTAATGTAACCAAATGCTGGGGCTGGACGTGAGATGCAGATCCAAGAAGCAGAATATCAAACAAACAAAAAACAAATATTTCAGCAGAGGTTTTTAAAAAATCGTTCAAAGATTTTTTTTCATTTATCATTATCATCAGCCTGTGTTACTCCACTGCTGGACGAAGGCCTCTCCCAAGATGCGCCACTGCAGAGCCCAATCTTAGGCTCCTCGTTTCCAGTCACTGCCCACCGCTTCGCTTTGCTTTTTAAGCTTACTAAACTGATGACTGGTAGACGCTTCTGTATAAGTAACTACCTAGCCGCATCCTTTTTAGGGTTCCGTACCCAAAGGGTAAAACGGGACCCTATTATTAAGACTCCGCTGTCCGTCTGTCTGTCTGTCTGTCTGTCTGTCTGTCTGTCTGTCTGTCTGTCTGTCTGTCCGTCTGTCACCAGGCTGTATCTCATGAACCGTGATAGTTAGACTGTTGAAATTTTCACACATGATGTATTTCTGTTGCCGCTATAACAAAAAATACTAAAAAAAGCATAAAGTTTAAAATAATAGAGGGTCCCCATACAAGAAACGTGTTTTTTTCGGCATTTCACGCCATGTATGTACGCTCAGTTAGGTAAACGTCCCATAGATGGCGTTATATTGAAATGTCGATCCCTAACTCCTTTGTTAGACGTTAGATGGCGTTATAAGAAATAAAATGTTCATTAATTATTATTTTTTGCTGGCGAAATATGATAGTGGTATTTTTTGCTCGATCTTATAAAATACTGTAGTGTGGTACGGAACCCTACTAGTGCGAGTCCGACTTCCACTTGGCCAGTTTATTGGTACTTACAGGCCTTCTATGTTTTGAAGCGGCAATAGCCCAATGGATAGGGTGTCGGACTGGCGATCGAGAGGTCGTGAGTTCGAACCCCACCCCACCCATTGCACTATTGACGTGAACCCACTCCAGACACAAGCATATATAGCTTAGTTGGAGGGGTTAACAAGAATACTAGTAATGTGAAACCCACATTGCGAGTAAGCTTTTAAAAAAAAAAAAAAAAAAATAAAAAAAAAATAAATAAATAAATAAAATAAATAAATGTGAAAGCAAGCGCCGTTATATAATATGTTAAAACGACCTATTCTACGGCTGAGTTGCACCATCTCAATTTAAGTATAACAAACGTCAAAATTCTGTCAAAACCTATATAAAAACACCGGTTAATAGTTATAGTTACGGTTAAAGTAGGATGGTGCAACTCAGCCTTACGAAACGAAACTACTTATTTTGATCGACATTGATAATTTGAAATTGAAATTTGGCAACATTAGAATAGAAATAACTCTTCTATACAGTAATCGATCTTCCAGACCGCTTAAATGTGAAGTCTTAAAATAAGCTGGCCAAGTGCGAGTCGGATTTGCACACGTAGAGTTCTGTATCGTATTGAACAAAATTTGACGAAAAATAAGTTTCTTGAATTATATTAATTATTAATCCCCGTTAATTTTCAATCGAATTATTTTTTTATTAATTGATGTCAAAGTTTCAAGCAGCCATAGTAATACATACCTACTTTATGAAAATGTCAACTGTTACCCATTATGGCTTAGAAGATACAGCCTTCTGACAGACAGACGGACGGACGGACGGAAAGCGAAGTCTCAGTAATAGGCTTCCGTTGGTACCCTTTGTGTACGTAACCCTAAAAATGTAGAAGGTTGATAATGACGTATAACTATATAGGGATATACAACAACTATAGAATATTATTGTAAATTGTTAAACACAATCCAAAATTTCATCGCACCGACGAGCCTTGAACCCGCAACCTCCTGGATAACATGTCCAGGTGCTCTGCCAATTAAGCCACAGTTCAATCTAACGACGAAATTAGTGGATTGCATTTTTTAACCCAATTATGCATTGGAGGCATACATATAGAATATTAGTTAAAAATATCCGTAATACTTCCAGTCAACCTTATAGCCATGTTATTCCCAGAGCAATGTAATGTAGGCCTATCAAGGAACACTGGCAATGCTTTTAAAGAAATCAACCTGAACCAGCGTTAGGCTTTCTGTTTTATAATCCGCGAATGGCTTGATAACGCCTTAGTGCCTTAGATGGATGGGGATTTTCCCGTCCATCTAATAATATCACTCAAGGAGCTAAAGATCTCTTCTCGACTTCAAATTCCACGCAAGTAAAAAGGTTCATAATATAAGTTTTAAATTTCAGACTGAAGTTTTTCTAACATATCTCTACCCATAAATACTTTAATAAAATGTTTATATTTGTTTTAAATAGTCTGTAAAATAGTATTAGGATGAATTAATTTAGTTGTGTTATCGTTTTTTATTTAATTTTGAGATATCAATACAAAAATCTTTATTTTTATATAAATGCAACAATATGCAGCTTCTATTAGAGTCAGTTCACACCGAGACGGGCAGTGAGTTATTCTGTCGAGCATTCACTCGTGTCGCGTTTATATTTCGAAAATGCCAATTTGTCTGAAAATATTTGTTTTTGAGGGCCCGGTGGCGTAATCGGGAGAACGGTCGGCTTTGATGCCGTGGTACCGAGTTCAAACCGCCGTGCACCAATGGATTTTTCTATCGAAAAATGTATGTGCAGTTTTCACAGTGGCCCTCCGGTGATGGAAAACATCGTTAAGAAACCAACACATCCCCGCATGGTGGTGGGACACTATCTAGTGTCCGCTTGGCCAGCTACCACCCTCAAGTTAGAAATTCTGTCACCAAACATCTAATGTGTTCCGGCAGCCATCCTTGAGAGCCAGTTCCCATTCTAGGCCTAGCGTGCTTACCATCTTCGACCGCATCATCACTTATCAACAGGTGAGATAGTGGTCAAACGCTAGCCTATAAAGTATTAAAAAAAATTAAAAAATTTGTTGTGAAACAATACCTTATTTTCTATTAAAGTTTTATGACAAACAGTCGGTTCGAACTTGCGGCAAATCCGGAACCAGATATCACATCGTAAATTATATCGCGCACAGATGTATCGAATGTTCTCAATTCCGGGATTTTTACGATTGCCGGGATTTTGCATTCCCGATTAACGCCCTTTTTTATGCGGGGGTTAAATTAAGTGCCAGGGATTTTGGGGCGTGAGTTAAGGCTGACTGTTTGAGGGTTAATGTCGGGATTTATTAAATACGCGCTTTGTTTGGAAAAGTCCGGAATACTTGAAGTCCGTGTTAGGATTAGGTGTGAATTTACAGAGGCTGTTAAATTACAAGGCATGACGGCTGTAACGTATCGGACGCATCTGTAAGTGGCTGCTGATAGAAGCGTCTGATAAATTGTGTACTGTCAAAAGCATCCAGCAGGCCCAGTCAGACGTCTAGACGCCTAGTTACGTCTGCGACTTCACTCCATAAACCGTACAGGTTCATTGTTTATGTCCAAGCTGCGAGTGTCAACCGAGTCCGTCAGTCGAGTCCAATAAAATGTTTTCGGCTTCAGAGTCAATATTATTGATTTTTCATAAATCCAATGCTGCAGTTTAATTTTTTGGGCCCGAAACTCCTTTGAGTACTTTTCGCTATTCCTTATAGTTTCTGATTTGGCCATCAACGCCCTCTTGAATTGAAAAATTGAAAAGTTCACCCTGTATATAGATAGGTAGATCCTGTATAAAGTTAAGGTACGGCCACACCGAGGCGTCTTGCGATCTGCGGGCGCGATCTCAGTACTTTTCAATTCTGATCGCGTTTGGTATGAACCAGTCAGTAAAAATACTACTGCGCTATCTGATCGCCGCCTAGATCGCGCACGCAGGACGCTGCGGTGTGTCCGTACCGTTACAATATTCCAGCAGGTTACAATATTCCGTTTCAAATAACCTTAACACCTTTGCTTAGGATTATTTCGCACTTCGGGTAGACTTCTTCGATTTTTCATTTGACTTTGAACCAACTCAATGTTCGATGTATACTGTACTAGAACTACAGGCACTGGGTTCGTCGTCCATTATGTCTCGAGTCGACTTGTAACTCCCAGGACCCTAGACAGTTAAATTAAGATTTCTAAACTAATTAGATCGTTTAAAAAACTAAAAATAACCGACTTCAATGCCGCGCTATTAATTTTCAGTACCAATTTTGAGGTGTTTATCTCCATATACCTGGAGAAACTTGTCAGACCTCAATAAAATTACCATGGTACCACACTTGGGATATTTCCTTTCCATATATATATATATATATATATATATATATATATACGGTCGAATTGAGAAACCTCCTCCTCCAAAAAAGGAGGAGGTTTCTCAAATTCACATTTTGCGCTAGTCAGTTTCTTTACCGCCATATCTCTGGAAATATACTTAGCATTTGCTGTCGATAAAATGAAATAAGGATAAATTAAATTAAATTTACATAGGAACCGATTTTAAGTATTATAGTGAGGTGTGGTCTAACCTAACTATAATAATTAAAATCGGTTCATTTTCAGTGTTAAGTTTGTGGTGTTTTCTACAAATCTCTGGAGATACTCATATAATCTCAATTAATAGATTAATAAAACCATATATAATAAAACCAACGTAGAGATGTACTCTACCTACAAAAAAAAATCGAATCGGTAACAAATGTACAAAAAAAATTACTATCCTCGATTACGTCGTCACTTATCAACACGTGAGATAGGGGTACTTAATGATATGAATAAATAAATCTTAGCCTATATAAAAAAGCCACGAAAGCGAGTCAGTGGCATTGCCGGAAGAGTATATATAGAGAGAGTATAGAGAGAGTATATATAGAGTGATGTTGAGACTCCATGATATTTTACGAGTAAACATTTTGCTTGACAGAAAGGTAACAAAGTACAGATTGCCATTAAACAGAATATGAGCCCATCCCCACAAATCAAGCGTGAAGCACCGATCGTTTCCGTGCAATTCTATCCGATATAAAATTAGCAGTAAAATACCTAATTTTGAGCGTCATGTCTCACTTTTATGGTGTGCCAGCGACGTTAAAAGGGTCCTCTGTGATTGACGATCGACAAAACCGACGCTTATTTTTCAAGTTTAACGGATTCTGGCCCTTATTTTTGCAGGGCTAGAGATGTTAATTCTGATGATGTGTTTTAGGTAAAATGATAGATATCAGCGATAATGGATAAGGTGTCGTTGTCAGTCAACGTCGCCTTTCTTGCGATGCCTCACTATCGATCTCGTAGTGAAAGTGGATACGGAAGTGTTTGGGTAATGACCTATCTATAAAATTATAATATCAAAGTAAACTGTTTTGTTGCAGTGAACCTTCTTTAGACGCACTGGGGTAAAATTTGACGGATGTGACGTAGCGTCACGGTCCGGTTCAACGGAAGTGACGTAAGCGTCATGTTATATTTAAATTTATAAACATCTCTATTGTAGTAAACTATGAAGACGTATTCGCTACTACGAACAAAAAAAAATCGCTATCATTATCAGTAAGATATACATATCATACATATCATACATCATACATATCATATCATAAGATATACACTAATATAGAAAATAATTAGTGATGTTGAGTAATAAATTGAATGAACTTGGTAGTTGAACTTCTAACGCGTAGTTTTCTACGCACTCTCCTTTTTCAACCGACTTTCAAAAAGAAGGAGGTTCTTAATTCGTCTGTATGTTTTTTTGTGTGTATGTTACGCAATTACTCCGTCAATTGTGAACCGATTTCAATTATTATTTTTTAAATCGGTAGGGTACGTTTCTGATGTGGTCCCATTGTAATTTCATCGAGATCTGATAAGTATCTCCAGAGATATGACGATAAACGTCTCAAACTTACCACTGAAATTAACTCGCGGGGCATGAAAGTCGGTTGTTTAAACAATCTTAATTATAATTATTTGTTTATCAACTTAGCGTAAATACCTCACTATTATTACAATCTAGTTTTATAATATAAATAGCTGTGCCCCGCAGTTTTGCCCGCGCAGACACCGTGGGAATATCGGGATAAAAAGTACCGTATGTATTATTCCAGGGTCTAGGCTATTTACATATCAAATTTCAGCTCAATCGGTTAAGTAGTTTTAGCGTGAAGAAGTAACAAACGTACACTCACAAACTTTCGCCTTTATAACATTAAGTAGGTTAAGGTACGACCACATCGCGGCGTCCTGCGTCCGCGTTTGCGATCTGAATTTCTATTGTTTTCTGATCGCCGTAGATCGCGTTTGGTGTGAACCAGTCGGTACAAATTCTACTGCGCTATTTGATCGCCCCCTAGATCGCGCACGCAGGACGCCGCGGTGTGGTCGTACCTTTAGGCTAATAAGTTATTTTTTCTGATAGGTTAGCGCTTGAACACTATCTCACCTGATATTAAGTAACGATGCGATCATAGATGTATCGCGCTTACAGAGAAGACTCGTATCTACCTGTATACTCGCGATTTGAACACCCTCGGGTTATATTAAACGGGAAGCACACACACCGGCAAGGAATTACTTTCCTTGCTATACCACGGTAATATAATATATCAGTAATGTGACTCGGCCCTGTTCTTGAAATCAAAACAAGCGTGCTGCGCGGCACCGCTCGGTACGTAAACACGCGACTTGGCTGCCCGAATATATATTCAATCAAATATGTACAATTCGCACGCTTTTTACACGACCGTACCATCACACGGTGCGTTCATCAGTCAGTACATATTATGTTACTCTTGCGTTCGTCACTGCGGCGCTTTCACAGATGACATTTTATCACAAGCTGGGTACCGATGGGTACCGAACTCGAGGCGCGTAGGCATGACTCACGTTCCGACGGTTTGTATGGAGTCACATTACTGATATATTATATTACCAAGGATATACGTATGATGAATGATGAAGCACAACGTTAAAGACGAATAATAGTAGAGGTGTAAATCAATGTAAATAATAACTAAGACATTTAAACTCTTTTATGATTTGTGTTTTCCTTTTAAGACTATTATCTTAAATGTAATTAAAAAACCTAAATGGCTTTCAAAAGGCATAAAAATATGCAGTAGAAAGAAGCGTCAATTACTTTGGCAATACAGACTGAATAGAAACAGCTCTAACAAATCCAATTTTAAGAAATATGCCAGAACTTTTAAAAATATTATAAAACTAACAAAACGAGCGCATAATAATCACGCTATTTGTTCATCTACTAACAAATCAAAAGCTACATGGAATTTAATCAACAGTTCAAGCCCCAACTATCCTAAAGAGCCGATTCGTAGTATACAAATATCCGATAAAACAATAACTGACCCACAAGATATAGCGAACACGTTCAATAACTTCTTTGTAGACAAAATTAAACCTCTTCAGGGTTCTAGTAACAATATAAAACAAATAAGAAAATCCCAAAAAGATTCTATATTTGTACAGCCCTCTGTTCCTTTAGACATTTTTAAAATTATTGCAGACTTAAAATCTACTAATAGTGTTGGTTATGATGGAATTTCTACGAAAGTCATCAAATCAGTAGCTGAGCAAATATGCAGTCATTTAAGCCACATTATTAATCTGAGCATTAGTGCAGGTATTTATCCCAAAGCCTTAAAAGTATCAATTATCAAGCCTCTATTCAAAAAAGGTAGCAAGGAGAATTTATCAAATTATAGGCCAATCTCGCTCATACCCATAATCTCGAAAATCTTTGAGAAATATATTTATAAGGAGCTTAATTCTTTTATAGAAAATAAACATATTTTATGTGAAGAGCAAAAAGGATTTCGAGAAAACAGAACTATCAATATGGCTATTTATGACTTTTTATACACAGTATATACAAATATGGACAAAAGAAACCCAGTTTGTGCTATATTTTGTGATATGACACAAGCGTTCGATTACGTTGATCACAATATACTAATAAGTAAACTTCAGACATACGGCATTAGAGGTAATATCTTGAATCTAATAAAATCCTATTTAAGTAACAGAATTCAATACACCGAAATCACAGATATTAATATCAAATCTAAAAATGAGCAATCTCATGTATCATCGGGTCGTTTTGTTAAATATGGTGTTCCACAAGGAAGTGTGTTAGGGCCTCTATTGTTTATATTGTATATAAACGATCTACCACTAAGTATCGACCAACCTATGACGCTGTTTGCAGATGACAGCACCGTGACAATAAAATGTAAAAATAAGGACACATATAGACATGACATTTCTCAATCATTGACATCAATAATATTATGGTTAGAGAGGAACAATTTAAAAATAAATTTGGATAAAACGAATGTTATGCATTTTAAACAGCGCGAACAGAATACATCTGACATAATCGTTTACTACGATGACAAAATTGTACATGAAGTTGACGCCACAAAATATCTAGGACTTAACATTGATAAAAAATTAAATTGGAAGTACCATATAGAGAATCTAAGTAAACGACTAAGTACTACCTCATACGCTTTGTACAAATTAGCAAGTGAAGTAAACACACAAACACTTTTAACAGCATATCATGGGCTAGTAGCGTCAATATTACGGTATGGTATAATTTTTTGGGGCAATTCTACTAACAACGACATCATTTTTAAAGCCCAAAAAAGGTGTATAAGATCTATGTTTAATTTGAAACCCACTGACACTTGCATACCACTCTTCAAAAAGCATCATATTCTGACATTTCCATCATTGTACATTCTTGAAACTGCAAAATTTGTGAAAGCCAACCCTAATTTGTTTCCTACAATTTCAGACATGAGTAATCGCCGCAGACGTGACAATAGAAAATTATGCTTACCCAGCGCCAAAACTAGCCTTCTAAGTAAAAGTGTTCTATACATGGCGCCGGCTATCTATAACAAAATACCAAATGACATAAAACTATTGACATTACATTTATTTAAAAAGAAACTGAGCAATCTACTTCATGAAAAATGCTATTATAAAATAGGTGATTTTTTAAATGACAAACTATGACAAGCTTGATGACTTAATTGAATTTACTGTGACATTTTTAATATAATATTTTGCCTGTATATTTTTTTAATTTGTTTTTTTTTTTTTTTTTTATTTGTAGTTTTGTAATAATCAATAATGGATTCTGTTTTCAAATGTATTGTTAAAAAAAAGGGTAGTTGTATTATTATATATCTCAAAAAGTGCGAATTATAATAATTATTTTATTAATGTAATTGTAATTGTAATGTGTTCTGTAATTCAATATTATTTGTACGCCTTCATAGGCAAAACATGAATGTACATTATTATATTTTACCAAATTGCATACATAATACTTTTGTATGCATACTCATGTTTTTTGGACAAATAAATTATCTTTATCTTTATCTTTATCTTTAAGAAGCAAACATCTTTTTTAAACACAAGCTTTTTGTAATGACGGTATCATGTGAAATTAAAAATACCTACTAATGTTAACAATACATACTAGCGCCTGGCAATATGTGCGCCTAATCTAATACATACATATTCTTATCGCTCGAAACGATCTCTGCCATATAATAATAGCTTTATTTATCAATAGATGTTATAGCAAATACCAAACAAAAGCGCGTTATGCTTTTGATATAGGTAAACCCAATGCTTTGTTAAATATTCTATCGTGAATAAGCAATTTGTTTTCAACTATAGCTATTGAAAATAACTAAGCGGAGCGTATGAGAATTTAGAAGAATTTAGTTTTATCTTTTAATGTTTTATTTCATCTTTCATAATATACGTACTGCCATGGAATAGAATTCCTTGCCGGTGTCTGTACTTCCCGTTAACTATAATATAAAAAAAAATATTTAAAAAAAACTCTTGAAATCTTCCGTTTGACACAATACACCGTCTGCAGTCGTTTTACAATTGATTGACGTGCTGATGGATCATGTTTGATTTTACATGACTTGAAATCTCTCTGCTGGTCCAGAAGTCCTATCTAATTGTGGAATTCAATAAACCGTTCCTATGCAGCTATAATATCTATTTACATAACGCGGTGGTAACATTATTGCCACCACACTTCTGTCTGTGATGCGTTAACCACAAAAGCGGGCATAAACTCATGTTAATCATATTCAGTGGTTGCTCATTGTAAATCACAGGCTCATATCCCTCAACGGTGATATTGTTCTAACATTTTGAATGGTCTACGAACTCTGCGAGTGAGTTCTAAGCAATTTCATAAAAAAGATATTCTAGCTAAGTAATTTGTTGATATTATTTACCCACATGTTTTTACTGTTGAATAATAGGAACAACTTTATGACAAATTATTTTTTAAACTAATTTTCTTCTATATAAGTTGCGAATACAAGCCAGTCTTACCACGAATGTCTATATTACTGAATCACCAACAATAGGAAAGTTGATTTATTTATCACAAAGACTTGAAGCTGTTGGGCAAACTCAACCAATATAAATGTGTTAGTGAATAAATACATACAATGAATAATTTAACAAGCATTTATATTCCCACAAGACCTTTGCATCCAAAATTGAATCCATCTTCACCCAACAAGGCCAGAGAAACTCTCTCAAAAATATTACTCAAATACAATTCGTAGCCTACATTTCGAGTAAATCATCCTCCACTCAATCTCCATGTGATTTCCATATTCCCTGCAGTGGAATTGCGGTCAATGCTAGTATTGCCAGTCCTAAATCTAATAGAAAATCAGAGAGTCCGTACTTACGGTTCTCTCTGGGGATACAATCACGCGTTCATCCGCACTTCATAGCAAATATCGGGAATTTTGAGTGTAAAGGTCTGAACACAACACGTTCCGTAGAATTTTCTTTAGCCAGACGATAGGTAACGATATTTTTTTTGACTGTTTAAATTTTAGTATTGTTACATCGCGTCGTTGAGTTGCGAAGTTTCGCAAAGCTTCTCGAGAAAAACAAGAATAGCCGTGGAAAAAATAGACTAATTAGGGGCCATAAACACCCGACCGTCATAAAAGTACCTTCCTTGTATTTTGACCCTAGTCCAATGAACCTAGTTTTGTTATTAAGTACACAGATTGAACCTTATTCTTAAGTCAATAGAGATCAAATTAGCATGTATTGTAAAAGTTGTTTACATTAGATGTTTCAATGGAAAGTCGTATCGTTTGTAATTTTATTGCTCTGCTTTGGTTTCTCCTTTGTTTTGTTTCTGAGTCGATGCTCGAAGGTTCTAGCTAGTAATTCGGTGTCCCTAGATAAATCGTAAAACCGCGGCGTTGAGGCAGTCATTCTTTGGAAGCGACAGTGTAAACATCTAAGCGCGGATAGCGATCAAGTGATTGTAAAGTGTTATCAGTGATCAAGTGTTTGTGAAGGCGAACAGTTAAATAATTGTGATTGTGAATTACCAACGACCTCAGTGTGTTTTAACGGACATTTGATCATTGTGCAAGACGATTTGGACAACTACTGTGAAATATTGTGCTAACTTCGTGTTCAGTGGAAATAAACGTTCATCTCATCGGATTGGCATTTTTATACAACCCCGCACGTAACAGTATGTTTTTTAGTATGTTTCCTTAACCTATTGAATGTAATAAAATTAATTGATGCGCGGCGGGGACTTGAACGTTGCTACCTCTGGCATAAGAGTAGGTACTTAGAACGTAAAACCGGCCAAGTGTGAGTTGTACTCGCGCACCGAGGCTTCCGTACAAACTTATCAAACTAGGTTAAAGTACAAACTTGACTTTGCAGTTCGATCCCTAGACATTTATATATTCGTGTATTTATTATTCGTATATGAAACTACATACTACTACTACATATATACGGACAGACAGACATACAACTAAGTGATTCTATAAGGGTTCTTCTTGTAAGGTACGGAACCCAGAAAACCAATGTTCACAAAAAAATACAATTTGCACACAAATCTCATTAGCTTTAGTAGCTTTCAGCTCCTAAGTCAATCCCATGTACGCTCAATACGAGAAATGGTCCATATAATCCCTCGTAAGTATATAAAAGGCTAATGTAATTAAAACTAAGAGTATCTAATTAAATCTGCACACTCGATTCATTACCAATTCTATTGGGCTCGGGCAAGTACTCCCGTCGAACGGTTTTTTCTACAAGTCTAATAGACTAGCTCTTACACCGTACTGTAGTTGGATATAGAACTATGCAACCAACTACCGCATGCTTCGCTTTCGCAAAGGTTCGAGACATTTCCAACAATAGTGTACACCTAAAATAATACTTAAATTTAAAACCACCCCCGACCGATCTATTAATTATCTCTTCATTGAGACTATTGGTGGACTATAAATTGGTGAGAAGTTGAGTATTGTGCAGATTCCAGGAGATGTCCCAGCATCAGGTCAACGCTATCAAGTTCTTACAATATAGTTGAAGCAAGAGCTTACTGAATTTCTAATTGATTAAACTTCCACTCCTACACATCTCCTCCCTCTACTCTCTTCTTTTGGTTTTTTTTTCGCAACAATGTATGTAGAGTGAATTCCTTAAGGTACGGACAAACCGCGGCGTCCTGCGATCTGCGGGCGCGATCTCAGTACTTTTCAATTGTTTTCTGATCGCGTTTGGTGTGAAATGCTGGAACACATTAGATGTTTGGCGACAGATTTTCTATCTTGAGAGTGGTAGCTGGCCAGGCGGACACTAGATAGTGTTTTACCACCATGCGGGGGTTGTTGGTTTCTTAACGTTGTTTTTCCTTCACCGGAGGGCCACTGTGAAAAGCGCAAATAAATCGATAGAAAAATCCATTGGTGCACGGCGAGGATTGGACCCGGTACCCCTGGCATCAAAGCCAACCATTCTCCCACTTACACCACTGGTCCTGTATTAAATTATCATTTTCATCAGCCTTAACATACACATGCGCCTCTCCAATAGTGTAAACTGTTCTTAATCGGTGGGTCATTATGGAACTTGAGCAAACAAAACAGCAAGCAAAACAAAGCTATGCCAATATATTGCTAAAGAGATTCCGCTAAAAATGGTGATGGCAAAATTAAGAAAAATAACAAAAAACTGGCCAAATGCGAGTTGGACTCGCACAAGTACAATTTCGATTAAACAAAATTTGTCGGAAAAATAAGTTTTTTGTGTGGAGACCCTCTTTAATTTTAAATTTAATTTAGTTTTTATTATTTGATGTTATAGTAACCATTACGAGCAAATGACACACTATGAGCAAATTTCAAGTCTATCTATTACGGTTCGTAAGATCTAGCATAAAACGCCTGAAAAAATGAGTTTCTTGTATGTGGAACCCATTTTACTTTTAACTTTATTCTGTTTTTAGTATTTTTAATAAAGCGGCTATTTATATTAATGCATACTTTGTGAAGATTTTAAGTCTCTATCTATTATGTTTCATAATTTAAAACAAAAAACGCCGAAAAACACGTTCCTTGTATGTTCTTGTTGTTTGTTGTATATATACCCCTTAAAACATTTCATTTTATTTTGTTTTTAGTATTCGTTGTTAAGTCTCTCGTAGTAGTACATACTTCGCGAAAATGTCAAGTATCTACCTACTATGGTTCAAGAGTTCAGCCCTGTGAAATGCGGATAGACGGACGGACGGACAGCGAAGTCTCAGTAATAGAGTTTTTTGGTACCCTTTGGGTAGGGAAACCTAAAAACGAATTTTCTATCAACACAATATATACCACTAATCAATATATAAATAGTGATACAGTCTACGTACTGAACTATAGAGAAAAACAGATAATTATGTCTTAAATTATATTCATATGAAGAGCCGTACACTGAACGTACAAAAAAAAATTGGCATTCAAATCACACATGCTTACGCGTCGGTGTAAAAGCAGCCGTACCCAAACGCACAGATTTATCGACGAGCCCGTTTCCCAGGGGTCCGAATAACAAGACACCCGCGAATAATACATGAGACTACCTGCTGCTTCAATGAATAATTTGCGAGCATTCGTTCGCGTGCGCGCTTCGGTGTAATGAATACGTGATCAAAGGTTTTTTGGTACGTGCCGGTGGATTGGGTGTTGTTTTGAGGTTACTTTGATGGAAAGTATATTAGAATTTCTAGTCTTTAGGTACTCTTGTATTAGAGGCAAGCACGTGTCCACGATTTTACCTTTGGTTTGGTGTTTGCTGAACAAGCTAGATGGCCATGGTATTTTTTTATAGCATGGGGGTCATCGATGTATATGTACTATCTACCGGATGACGCGTCGCAAACTAGCTCTACGTTCAAATAAAAAGCAGTGCTGAATCTACATCTCGCATAGTTTAGCGTAAGTACTCCTAACGCCCGATCGCGCGCTGCTCGGCACGTAAGTCAGTTTATGATGGGCGCCTCTGGTTTACATGTACCTCGATGATGGAGGCGAGGTGTTTGACCACTTTTTCATTTGTTGGATTTTTCGTCAGTAAAATCCATTGGTGCACACCGTTCTTAGTTAATATAATTTTTAATGGTAAAAGGTAAAAGGACAAGCACGACGCTCACCTGATGGTGAGCGTTGACGTCTACCTATAACAGATACAGCAGAGCATTCTTCCAAATATGCCACACAGCCCTCAAAATAATAGCTGTTATGCTACTATTTATTATCCCTTAGGAAACGTAAGTAATTTTGTAAATGTTAAGCCGTTCTCCAAGTGCTTGTCCATCAGGACTTGAAAAAAAATCTGCAGGAACAGTAAACAATAAAATGTTAAAGGCTAACCCTACAACATCTGTCGCCAAACATCTAATGTGTTCCGGCAGCTATCCTTGGTAGCCAGTTCCCATTCTAGCGTGCTTACCATCTTCGACCGCATCATCACTTAGCAACACGTGAGATAGTGGTCAAATGCGAGCCTATAAGACAAATAAAAAAATCTATCATATTATAATGAACACATTAATTTAAAAAGCCAGCTAAATACACAGTGTATTTACATACTCTGAATGCATCTTGCAATCTCGCTCGGTACATAAAGCGGTAAACAAACAAGGAGGGAGGACTCATGCGTTTATCTACCGTGTAAATTAGACTAGATGATTCGGGCCGTGGAAGATTAATGGAAACATCTAGACAGGATGCTGAAGGGAGGGGGAAAGAGGGGTTATTTGAGAGGATGTGTTTTGTAATACTGCAGTGCCAAGATAGAGTAGGTATAAAGGTACGGCCACACCGCGGCGTCAGGCGGGCGCAATCTCAGTACTTTTCAATTGTTTTCTGATCGCGTTTGGTGTGAACCAGTCGGTACAAATACTACAGCGCTATCTGATCGCCGTCTAGATCGCGCACGCAGGACGCTGCGGTGTGTCCGTACCTTAACGTCTTATAAGATAGAAAACGAAAGATGTTTTTGAATTGAATACCTTTAGGGTTCGGCCACACCGCGGCTTCCTGCGATCTGCGGGCGCGATCTCAGTACTTTTCAATTGTTTTCTTATCGCGTTTGGTGTGAACCAGTCGGAACTAATTCTACTGCGCTATCTTACTTACCTTAAGACAAAGGTGGACAATAAGGCAAGGGTTTATTTATTACCTACACGTGCGCTACTTATGTTAACATTTCACGTTTATTACCAAGCTTATAATTTTACTTTCGTAGTATACATTTTGTAGTGAATAATTACAATCGACTTCAAACGTCGCGATAGTCAATTAGCCAGTATTTAATGTCATCGAGGTATCCAAATGCATCGATGATATTTTTGATATATTAAAAACCGCTAGACCGATTTTGTTAAAATTTAAATGGGACCACCTGGGAAGGGTTTGACCACCTTAAAACAAAAAAATAATTACTAATTCAGTTCAGACATCTTCTAGTAATCGGTAAACATAAATAATTCCGATGATTTGAGAACCTCCACCATTTTTTGTGCAGTCGGTTAAAAATGTACGCAAACTTATTTACATTTTTAACTACAGACTACTCTTTTAAAAGAGTCTTATAAATTCACTTTGCAACTCCAGTTTCCGAACCTCTCTGAGGAAAGTACATAAGTTTTAACCCGCTTCGAGGGAAAGGAGATAGGGGGGACTCTTCCTTAATGACCGATGTCTCAAACTTATAATGATCGAGTAAAAGAACTCTTGTAAACTGAAGTTATGTACCGGAATGCATGTTCTTTATTTATTTGTTTATTCAAATGCTACAGCTTTAGTGGATATTTAGCAGGAAATATTATGTGCAATCACTGTATTAATATAGCAATTATTAACTTATAACATTGATTCTGATTACTTATAGAATGTTTATTCATGAATACACAACCCTAGAGTGTTTAATATCTATAAAAAGTAGTTTTGTGACCTGTAGACCTCACAAGTCTGTATTTGTAAGACTTAAAACTGAATAGCACACCCCGTTTGAGTTTATCGAATGAAAAGTTGACAAGACAAAAAAGTTGCGTCTATTTATAACAAAAAAAGTTTGTGACATTTTTGATCTTTCTTAATTGCTGATATTTTTTTTGCGTCTAACTCCGCCATTATGAAAAAATACCAAAAACTGAATAGATAAAAAGTTCCATGTATCGAATCTGCTCACAAAATTTCACGAGAATCTTTCGAAAAATGCGGACTGCGAATGCGAATGTACCTGTTACAAAAGTTGACAGTAAATATTGTTTGTTCATCGAGAATTTTAGACGATCTTATAATACACACCGTTCCATGGGTGAGATCCAATTGTTTCATTGATTGTAAATATTTTATTGTACAATAAATATCACAAAAAAATTATTTCACACAAACTAATTTTCAATAAGCAATCTAGTCAATACAAGTAATTAATGTAAGTAAGTATCTACTAATATTCTAGTTAGAATAAAAAAACTTTAACTCCCTAAAATTTCATTTTCCCAAAACTGGTTTTCTTGCACTTAACTCGCTAACTCCCTACGAATTTATAAGTCATGTTCGGAAAGTATCCGTACGTCCGAAGTTCGGAACTTTGCAGTAAACTTCGCTGATTGTGTCCCTGAGGACGGCTCAATACTTCCCTACAGTATTACTACGATCCCTGTGATATATAAGTACCTTTCAAGGCATCCTTTTCAACTGAATTCTAGAAAGGAGGACTTTTTTGTATGTTTGTATGCCGCTTACACCGCCAATTGTAAACCGATTTGAATCATTATTTTTCATAAGTTTATTTCCAAAGTGGTCCCATTGAAATTTAATCAAGATCTGATTAGTATGTCCAGAAATATAACGATAAACGTAAGACTAGAGACTTAGGCTGAAATGCACCATCTTACTTTTACTATAACAAAAGTCATAAATAAGTCAAACTCCATACAAAAACACTGGTTATATTTCTAAGATGTGCAACTCAGCCTTAGACTCGCGCGGCATGGAAGTCGGTTCATTTAGTTTTTAAACTATCTTAATTATTATCGACTAGCAGCCCGCCCCGGCTTCACACGGGTAGAACATATATGCCTACAAAATTTGCATCAGTTTGTTGCATCAAATATAAAATAATAACATATTTAACAATCATCGTCATATTTCAACCAATTTACACAAAATCTTAACAAATTATGCACCTAAACCTTCCTCATAAACACTCTGGCTATTGGTGAAAACCGCATGATAATCCGTTCAGTAGCTATTGAGATTATTGCGAACAGACAGACAGACGCAGTGATGAACTTTGTTTTATAATACTTCATCATCATCATCATCAGCCTGTATCAGTCCACTGCTGGACATAGGCCTCTCCCAAGATGCGCCACTGAGCCCGATCTTCGGCTCTTCTCTTCCAGTCACTGCCCACCGCTTTGCGTATGTCGTCGCTCCACCTGGTCACAGGACGTCCTACGTTTATAATACTTACGTAGTGATATTGGACGGCCCTTTGGCGTAAAGGATAGTTACCCTGATTCTAACCCGACGGTCGTTGGTTCTAATCCTAGCTATATACCTACCAATGAAAGTTTTATGTGCATTCATGAATCATGGGTTTTCGTACAGAGGTAGTGGGATCATGGAATCAAAATCAATCAAATCATGGGATCAAAGAAGGGGTATTATACGTTTAACGTGTGTATCTGTGTCTGTCTGTAGCATCTTAGCACCCAACCAGATGAACCGATTTTGATTTTATTATTGATATTTTTTTTTTGTTTGATAGATGTCTTCATCGAGAGTGTTCTTTTGATTCATGAAAATTCGTTCAATCATTATAAAACTATGAGCTTTTTTCTAGTTAATTGCGCTATGAAATCCACTTTCATAGGTCTGATCAATTCAAAAATCTTCTTCTTCAACGATATTGTAAGAACATGGAAGCATTGACCTGATGCTGGGACATCTCCTGTACTCTACAGAATACTCAAATCCACACCAACTTACAGCTCAGATTTTAAATGTCATGTTTAGAGTCATTGGAATGCTTTTATTGAAAAGTTTATACATAGATCAGTCGGGGTGGTTTATATATAGATCATAACTATATTATACAATAGAATTTTATACAGTAAAAATATATTATTATACTATATTGACTTCAAATTGATTGTGATCGGTGGGGATCTACAGCATCGCTAAGCTTATAATAATATTTTCTCAGTAACTATGACCTAATCTGTGGTTTCACTGCAGATATTTTATTAATTTTGCGATGCGTGTATGTGAAATCTGTAATATCTTCTAGAGTTTTCATTTGAATTATATACCGTTAAGGACAACTTTAATCTATAATATATGGCCAAGCTAATTAACGTAATTATTTGGATAAGGATTAATACTATATACTTGAAAATAGCCTTGGAAGTAATGTAATATTTTTTAACAAAAAATTAAAGATTAAAATTGTTACTGTGAGTCAACCGTAAGAGATAGACATATGCTGTCGCGGACTTTTTTGTAGGTCTTATTAAGTTGTACAACTCTTTCATAGAAAATATTCTTCCATCTATTTTCAATTGAGCAGTGTTCGTAAGAAACGTGTTTCTTCGACCGTTTTTTAGTCAACTTAGGTTGCAAATTAGGTCTCCACGAATGTACCTATGATTTAAACGGGATAATATATAGCTTATTTTTATTCCGAAAGTCCATTCTATATATTAGTGAAAGAATTTTTTAAATCGGTCCAGTAGTTTTTGAGCCAAATCATTACAAACATACAAAAATACAAATGTTCTCTCATTATAATATTAGTATAGATATATACACCCGCAGAGGCTAGTGTTTGATCACTGTATCACCTGTTGGAAGATGTGGTCGAGGATGGTATCACGCTAGACCTAGAATAGAAAGTGGTTCTCAAAGACAACTGCCGGAACACAATATTGTTAGGTAACATATTTTTAAACTGGAGTGTCTGCCTAGTAATCTAGGACCCTATCACCATACAGGGCATTATTTTATTTGGAACAGTAAGCTTGGAACTTTTATTTATACCCATATACGGGGTTTCGGGGGTTAAAAACAACAGTCAGTATAATTTCCTTGAAAACTTTAAACTGAAACTACTTCAAAGCTGAGCATCAATTTCTGTTGCTCGTTTAAGAAGAACCGCTCTCCATTTCCTTGGAGAATTTAATCGGGACTTAATATAATTCATAAAGAAATATATCACAGATGCACCATTTGAACAAAATAATAATGATCTAAATTGGTGCTTTTAGCGTAAAAGGTTCTTTTAGCGTTCTTTATCAATGAATAAATGTATGTGAGGGTTGATAACATTTATGACAAAAGCAATCTTACAAATTCTTATATACTTCAATACTTTTGAAAGACGGTCAGAAAAATAATATTCAGATAAGTTGATAACCATATCCAATGCGAAATCAATTAAAAAAACAATTTGTATATTTTCTCTTCTTTTTAGAAGTAGGCTAAAAATTACAGCTCAATCAACCAATCAGTCAGTGCATCACAAACAAAAAGTACCAAAATTGATTAACCACGTTTCGATGTAGGTAAATACCAAAACGCTTCATACCAACCGTTCCGTCTTTGCACAGCTCTCGCGAACTCTAAAAACAAACTGGGTTCCCGATAGGTACCATCGAAACCTCTCTTTGGTGATGGAACCACAGTTGAAAAACATTGGCGTGAATTCTGAAGTGTCTAAAACTACACTTACTGAATCCACCAAGCTGAGTTGAGCGGAATTGTGTAAGAACTACCTGCAACCATTAGAATTTCGTGACGCTGTTAAAACGTCGTATTGCGATAATTTGTTTTTTCTTTTATGAATTAAGGATATTTCTTCTTTTATGAATAACAGGACAAACACTACGCTCTGAGATGGTAAGCGATGTAGTCTGCGATATTATTCCGCGTCCTTCAGTGGGACCTTAAATTACAAAGACATGCAGCATTTCGCTTTCTTATACTCGCATCACATATCATATGTCCGCACTTTATCAATGCCGTCCCATTAAGATATTTTAGTAAACTTCTACTAGATGACGTGAGGTAGCGTAGCCAATTAGTCGGTAAATAAACCTGAAACAGGTTTTATTTTGGTTTGAAGAGCCAAGTGTTTAGTAAAATTACAGAGTGATTGACAAGTATCAGGGTAGTTAACCAGGCACAGTGTTTATTCAACACAGGATTTATTTAATCTTGTATACTTATTTACTAAAATGTAAACTAGAATCTACAATAGATATAAACAAAAAACAAAGAACAAGTAAAATTATACAATGTGTGTGTGTATATATATATTGTCATTTCTATTGATCGGTTCGAAAATGAACCGCTCTTTACAAATAACTAAATCGCATAAGCAATATTGTGACGCTGAAAAAGTCTCCAACTTGTGTAGGAGGACAAGAAGCGGAACAAACCAAAAAAAGAAAACAGGCACAGTGTAGTGACGCGCAATATTCTGAGTATTCAGAGTGTTGCGTGCTACCTAGTATCTGTTAGACATGCAGACGATGATGCTTCTTCTATTATCTACAATCGTAAAAATATTCAACGTTTTACTAACTAAACTCACCAAACTTCAAAATTGCTGTCAGATTTAGCTTTCCCGTACATCTGATAATATCTCCACTGTGTCAATCTCACAGTTACCGAGTTAGTAAGTAAATACAGGAACTCCACTATTTGCTATTTGCCATCGAAGCTTTGAGCGTAGTTTCTAGGAATATACGGCTCACAGAGTTTCTGTGGGATTATGTGTAAGTGGTTTATCTGATTCGCTGTGGAACTACGCGAAAAGGTTTACTTTGATGCCATTACGAAGCATTACCCACAGGACACGTACGCTACGCCTATGTATGACCCTATTTGATTTTTTTATTAAAAACGTAATAATTAAGAAGCCTCGATTAGCAGATATCAATCCTATGATAGGATCGATGACGAAGTGTGATGCCATCTACGGCGTAACGTGGTTTGACACCAGACGTAGCATGGTGCAAACAATGGCGTAGCATATTTATTAAATCTTAGCAAAATGTTGCCTACGACGTAGCATAATATACAACTAAAATCGTGGCATGAAGAGGTCTATGGCAACATAATATAATTTATGAGATAGCATGGTGGATGGAAAATACCGGATCCCAGTTTTTTTTATTTTTCACGTAAAAATATGTATATTCGTGATAAACAAGCGTTAGACCACCTGATGTTAAGTGAAGATGCAAGCGACGATGCAGCACGCTTGCCTAGAAGATGCAAGACCTGTACTTAGCCTTCTGTATCAATATCTAGCCAGCTATAGCTTTTATGCCTTACTTAACCTCAAAGCAGTGATATAAATCTGGTAAGCCAATCCGGGCTCTCACGGAGACAATGGCTGACATCCATCTTAGCATCAGATCATGCGTCAATGTGAGCGATTGCCCACTTTCCGGTCGTGTTATCGGGCTTGGAGGCCATCCCATACGACAGTAGACGTACGTTAGTATGTTATGTATAATTTAGATAGACGTAATAAAAAGGATGGTTCACTGCAGATGTTTTGACAAATTCAATTTAATCCGTATTCTTTAACGATAAGGTTGTAATTGCTTTGTAAAAGAAAGGGAGAAACTCCGTTCAAGGTCGGTCTCATGGGGGCCGGTGTACGCGATCAAGTTTTATATGTAGCAAGTCTGTGATAATTTAAGATCATTAACAAAACGAATAAAACCGACTTCATATGCCGAGATATTCATTTTTAACCGACTTCACAAAAAAGGAGGAGGTTCTCAATACGACTGTTTTTTTTGTTTACCTCATAACTCCATCAAATCTTAACCGATTTGAAAAATATTTTTTTTTGTTTGAGAGATTATGTCTCCCGTTTGGTCCCATTCACATTTTATCGAGATCTGATAATCATCTCCTGGTGATAAACATCTCAAACTAGCATAGTCGTATATATCTCAAGAACAAACATAAAAAAAAACAAACAGTTGAGAACCTCCTCCTTTTTGTGAAGTTGGTTGAAGATTACAGGGCCTGTGAGACTTACGGCCGTATTGATGAAGATTGTTTCTTTATAAAAGCATGCTGTTATTGCAGTCTCACAAGTCGAGGGAAAAATATAAGATCTAGATGTAGAATAAAAGAGAAATTTGTTTTGCTAAAAACAAATCAAGCAAAAACAATTGCTAACTTTGTTAAAAATTTAAGTAAGTAGGTAGTTTTTCTTTTAATTTTTCTCGGAACTGGTATGCTCCTCTCTTGCCCATCTTCTGGGACAACCTGTATATTATCACAGTCACCTACGATACCCGTGAGAAGATATGTATGACGATAGGCAGTCTTTATCATTTCATTACTGAACCAATCGTGAGTATTATTCATGTTTAATTATTGTAACCGCGTGTACCCATCTATCGGGTGTCGGATCAGATTTTTAATAGGGTTGTCAAAACAAACGACAAAATCGGGCCTACAAGATGTGAATAGCGACATATAAAATGTTTTGCTACCGTAACATCCGATTAAAAATTGGATCCGACACACGACAGATGTGAACACGCGGTTACGGTTAAACTCACATGAAATGGTCGAATGTCACATTCTTTACTGTATTGTTATTATTTTTAGTCGATACCTCACAGCAAAAAGATAATTTAAAAAAAATAATCGAAAGACTCCATAAACATAGATACAACTCGACTTCCATTACTAATCCTCGAATGAGCACTCATACCTTATGTGTTATTCATGTAACGCCACAGGGTTAAGGAAAAACAATAAGCACATTAATGTAGAAATATTGTGAAAATACAATAAACGCCTTTGTAGATTTTCGAAACATGTGCCTTGTTAAAGTATGACGGAGGATCAAAGGATGTCCAAAAGCTTCCTTTCGGGACGGGTTGGCACTGTCACTATATGTGGATTGGACTAAAATATTCTCGGAACAGCAAATACAAGATGTCAGTCATCCAGTGCCTCGTCTCACTGCCGTCTTCACAGAAAGACAGATGTTATAAGTTTGATATCTTTGTATATGTCGCCGCCAAATAGCTTAATTAGCCGTTCGATCAACAGCGCCGTTCAACTAGATTCCTGAATGATATTCAGCCATTTGATCAAACAGCTAAGCAAATGACTTGGGTCGATGACGTTTCATTACTTGCCTAGCCTAGTTTATTAGTCTGACACGAAGGCAACACACTAGGAACAGTGACCACCGCCTACAATTTACCTTAATTTTTTAACTTTTTTATTTTTCGGAATTTTTTTCATGTGCTGTACCACCTGCTTACCACCTTACTTTTGACCAAAATTGACAATTCTAGGTCGACCGGAAGTACCTTATAGGTTTTAGGTCGAAAACCTATAGGGTACTTCCCGTTGACCTAGAATCGTGAAATTTGGCAAGAAGCAAGGTCTTACAACATAAATAAGGAAAATATTCCAAAAAATAAAAAACGTTTAAAATTAAAGGGTGTCCCCATACATAAATACATAGTTTCGCTAGTTAAGATAGGCCTCTAAGTTATATGAGCGCTCATACAATTTAGAGGTCTAGCTTAATCGGTACCAACCATCGTTGGTACGGAAGCCTCGATGGGCGAGTCCAACTCAACTTGGCCGGTTTTTTTTTGTATGATATGTGGACATGTATATTATCAAAGGATAGGTGACTTAATTTGGAGGTCATAGGTTCGATTCAAGAAAATCCATTCAGCTGTTTAAAGGCTACGCTAATGGTTTTTATAACCACATAGCCCTTGAGAGTCAGATCATTTTAAGCTTATCGTGTTAACCATCCTCGACCATGCCAACACAACCACCTGGCGAGATAGTGGGGAAAAGCTAGCCTATCTGATATTAAACACATATAATTTTTTGTTATCCCACCCGTCTGTGGTTTTTATTACCACAGACGGCAAACTTGTCTTCCGCATTCATCCTTCAACACAAAACTTCTAAGGAAAAGCTGTAACTGTATTACAGTTTTGCCCGTACTTAATTATGTTGCCGTCCCCAAGTGGGTCCAATCTATCTCGTTCCCTCGCCGGCGAATCAATAAGCGGAACCCACTTTAGGACTTGGGTAAACTCTTTCACGCAACCCTAATGCCGCTGAAAGTATGAACTTAGACAATAAAAATAAGTCTTCACTTGACCTTCACTATTTGAAGGAGTTTCTTTTTTTTATAATAAAGACCATTTGCCTAAAGTAAGCATGGCGGACTTTACAGAATTATGAGTTAACATCACCGTTGTAGGTTCTTAAAAGAAGATATCTGCAACGGTAATGAGCACAAAAATATTGAGCTAAAACTCTCATTAGTTAGCTAATTGGTGAACTCTAATTGGTGAGTTTTTTTTTAAGTGTAAACTTCTTTAGGCGCGCCAAACACTTTATTTTGCAGGTATTGAATGAGTCTGAGCCGACGCCAACTATAGGTCAACACCCGGTCAAAGAAAATCGGCTTGAGTCGACTTAGGGAATAAGAGAGGTATAGTCTACGCTTCATTGCTATACTTAACCTCGCCTTGATAAACTTTTCACTTCTGTCATGTGGTCTAATGCAAACACCGTTTTTTTTGGTAATTATTATATAATAATAATAACTTTCATCATAATCAAGAAAATGAAAAAAATATAAAAGCAACACAGACATTTTAAAATATAGGTCGATTTCTTCAGTGACGCGACGTATAAAGTAATTTTGTTTATAAACATTTCAATTGATTATCATTATTGTGCCAAGTCCACAGTATATCGGGAAACCTCCTTTACCAAATTAAGCCTCCGACAGCAAGGTAAACAAACTTCTATCCGACTTGCTATAATAAGGTTTGTCGGATTGTTAGATCTGATTCTGTCGCACCGACGCCTACTTACGCTGAAGCTAAGGGTTTGCGACAAAATGATCGACAATGAACGACTAGAATTACGTAGGGCCAGTCTACATGAATAACAGTCTCTACATGAATAGCGATGAATTTCGACAGATAATTTTCGATAAGATAATATCGTTTAAAAACTAAAAAACAACCGACTTCAATGCCGCGCTATTCATTTTCAGTACCAATTTTGAGATGTTTATCTCAATATCTCTGGAGATACTTATCATACCTCGATAAAATTACCATGGTACCACACTTGGGATATCTCCTTTCGAACAAAAAAAGAATAATCGAAATCGGTTCATAAACGACGAAGTTATCCGCGAACAAACATAAAAATATATATATATATATATATATACGGTCGAATTGAGAAACCTCCTCCTTTTTTTGAAGTCGGTTAAAAAGAGATGCAGATAACAACTGTCTATCTACATCTCTTTCTACCAGACGTTTGCGATGAATGGACGCATCGCTATCAATGTAGAGACTTCCACCCCCGGTGCCTAGTGCGAGTTTTTTTATAATGGTTTGCTTACTCAATCACGTTAACTTAAACGCAGATTTGTATGGAATTAAAAATAATATAAAATATGTCGCCTAATATAAAATAATATCTGGGGTAACAAACATAACAAAAAATACAGTCGAATTGAGAACCTTCTCCTTTTAAGGAAGTCGGTTAATAATTAATCTGTCTATAGGTACCATTAAAACTAGTGCGATATATATATATAATATGTGGTAACAAAAATGTACTTAACTAAAACATAATTTTGACGGTTTCTAAAACACCTAACAAAATTAAATGAAAAAAAATTACAGTAAAAGTTGAAGTATCTCAAGACGTGCTGAGTGTACTCCTTGATATAAAGATAAAATTATGTGGGTGGTACTACAGATTCTCACTTTTTAGTGTATTATATTTTATATTGGATATTAATTTTGATTTTGATCTAAATTGAAATCTTTAGGGATAAGAGACCAGCCGGTGAATGTAACATTGAATGACGCATACGGAGCTATATAAATTGTTGCATGTTTTTTAGTTTATCGTAAAGGATTTTTAGGGTTCCGTAGCCTAATATGGCAAGAAAGGAACCTTTATAAATTCGTCATGTCTGTCTGTCTGTCTGTTCGTCCATGTGTCACAGCCATTTTATTCCGAAACTATTAGCACTACTCAGTTGAAACTTGATAGGTACTCGTAGATGTATTCTGTGTACCGCTTTACGATTTTTATACAACATTCAAAAATTAAAAATTAAAGGGAGGCTCCCCGAATTTCCTGGAACCGAAACAAAAAGAAATATTTTCAACAAACCCAACCTATACGTGCGGTGTGTCTATTGATACAGATTGAAACCTCTACGCGTTCCTGAGAAAAAGGGTCTTGATAGACGGATAGACAGACAGACAACAAAGTGATCCTATAAGGGTTCCTTTTCTTCCTCTTAGGTACGGATCCCTAAAAAACAGGCGAATTGAAAACCACCTCCGTATTTGTGAAGTCGTTTAAAAACGGAATCGAGTTCAACCACGAAAAGCAATAGGTGGTACCGTATCGCTTGAACTTCTTCGAGCAAAATAATCTACTTAACCGGAGTGGGGGAAATTCATTCATTCAATTATGACGAGCTCGGAGTTTACAGTTTGGATGGATCATTTCGTAACGCGTCGTATTCACTTTAATTATAATTAAACAGATGACATTATAACTGAATTTTCGTCTAATAATGTTTACTGACTTCACAAAAAGAGGAGATAAATCTATTAGTAAAAATGTAGATTTTTTAAATGTCGCTTATAAACTACGGCAACAAGTTTGCCTATTTAGGTTATAGGAAGACATAATTGGACTATTGGAAGAAAAAATCCGATTATGGTATATTAAAAATATAGCAGAAAAGAAAATTATTTTTTAATACAGTTGCTCAAAAAGTGGCGTATTGCAGGGACGTATAGCGTTCGGGATGTGGGCTGTTACATACTCGTGCTTTTTTTTACCTTTCCCGAACTTGTGCGTTCTCTTTCCCAACTGTCAAAATAATGCCTATTAAAAAGAAAAACAAACTATGAAGTTTTTACTAAAAAACGTTCATAGAAGTTTTTATGATTCATGCAAATACGTATATTTCTAAAAAGAAGCTACTAATTTGTTTCAATATCAGATTTAATGATTTGATTGAATGAGTTAGGTTAGGTTTCATTTCATTTCATCTCATTAAATTTCATTTTCATTTCATATCAATAAAAAAATTCTACTGAAGATTTGGCTGTATGGGCATAGTTCCCTTTGCCTACCAGAATGAGTGAAGAAAAAAAAACTCTGCTTATAATCTACGGTTGGGGCCATTTTTCAGAAATTTTCTTTGCGAGTTTAGTTGTTTATTGCATAAAATGAGTAATTTCGACCCTAGTTTTTTTGAATTAATACCACCAGAACTCAGTTTAATTGCACAAAATGCTTCGGAGAACATTATACCGGAAAAGTCAAAAAGTCGCTACATATCTACATACGACGAATTTATTGCGTGGAGAGAAGAGAAAACGCCAGTTAGTATAAAAAACTGTACCAATTTCAATGTATGTGTGAATTATAACTTTTATAAGAAATAAATGTTAAGTTAGTTGAGTTTATTGTGTTTTTATTATTTTATTAAATTGCTTCATTTTTTTCGCAACTGTATTAAAAATAGTCATTCAGTACACGTGCGGAACCGTCATTGCAACTTGTTCCGACTGTCAACCCTCGCCTTCGGCTGCGCCTCGGCTCGGGTAGACATTTGTCGGAACTCTTTGGAATGACAGCCTTTCCGCACTTGTAATGAAATATACTATTTTGTGACACCTTATAACATCAATTATAGTGTAACAATAGGCGGTCTCATCGCTTAAAGCTATTACTTCCAGGCTACCTTTGTATAAGAGAGAACTTACAAAGACACATTAAGTAACTTATTACTTAAAGCAAAGTTTCTAAAGTAAATAAATACATTTCTCAATGAACTATGTTAATCTAACCTTACACTTAATATTACTTACCTTTTTCTATGGTATAAGGTAACAGGACAAGCACGACGCTCTCCCGATGGTAAGCGATGACATCTACCTATTACAGATACAGCGGTATGCAAAATTCTAGCAGTCCAGAATTTTGCATGTCACTGCACTGCGCCTGTTACCTTGACATATAAAGATGTTGAGTCTCACATGCCCTATAATTTCACTGGACACCTTGCCATTTCAACCGAAAAACATTCCTATTTAACGGCTGAAAATTAACTGGCAAAGTGGTGGTACCGCCCCAAGCGGACTAGCAGAAGTCCTACCACTACAAAATACCTACGTACCCTACGAATAAATTATCTAATCTGTTCGTAGAGCGTAGAGCCTACCACAACCATTGCGTATAGATACGTCTTGAAACGCTAATATTTGTAATATTTCAATTGATCGTGATAATATATTTCTATCTTCAAGGTATGTCCATCATCCATTCCTATTTACCAAATAAAAAAGCCCTATACGAAAAAGTTCCCACATAACCCTACATGAAAGTAATAATAAATAAGTCCACGCAAGAACATACGGACTCCGCACATTAAGTGCTAGTCACACGGACGAACGGCACAAATCTAATCCGGCATCCAGGCCGGCCAAAACGTCCGGACATAAATCCGGCAAGACGGAGCAGTCGCGATAAATCTCACGCCGGACGCCGAATATTCATGACTATGGGTCGAGTTACACTATATACAGGTTGATATGAGTAGTTTTTATACTTGTTTGTATGTTTGAACACTTAAAGGAAGAACTGGTTAGATAGTGGTCAAACGCTAGCCCATTTGATATAAAAAAAAACGTTGAATCCTAAGTAAGTGATTTGGTGTTTCTCGTTGTAATGCTCTCGTGTTGCGTCACTATACACAAATATAAAATTCACGCCAAAATACTTCAGTGTCATGGATTTGCCGATCACGTTCGAGTATACTAGTTGTTTAAACACTAGACGTTAAGGTATTATTTTGGTTACCTTTACTCTAACCACGTGTTCGGGTTGTCAAAACAAACGACAAAATCGGGCCGACAAGTGTGAATAGCTTCATACAAAATATTCTGCCACTAGAAAATCGCATCCAACACCCGACATATTTGAACGAGCTGTTACGTGACGTCATTCATTTTGAATGGCATTCATATCATGGCGGATCGCATTGTATTGAAATTTTAATTTATCTTAATAATATAAATATCTCGTTTCTGAATAATAATTAATCTTGCTTGTTATAATAAAGAAAATACAACTTTTATAATCCATTATTTGTACAAACCATATTTTTTCCATAAACAGAAAAAAATTTCATCATGCTTAATCCCCAACATCCTGTATATTTATAAGTATTTCAACACAACTCCGTTCAAACATTTGACCATGTCGAACAAGATATTCTCGCATAGACACTGTAATAAATGAACCTACAAAAAAACTGCGTACGTTAAAAATGCCGATAATGTAATTCATAAAAATGGGAAAGCATGGGGAACTCTGTCTAATGAATAATCACTGTTATTAATTCTGAAAACGAGCTTCTGGCCACCCTCTGTTATATAACAAGTTTTACACAATTGTTTAATGACCATTTTGATTTATGCTGGTCTGGAAGTGAAATCAGTAGGACGAGGCATTGAACAACTTTGTCCAATTGGACTGTCCACGACTTTGCAGCTCGTCAGTCAAAAACGTCGTGGCGAGTTTATATGCACCGTAAGCTTAGAGCAAGACCACTGATATGCTTTTCCTGTGGCTCATAGGTAGACTTAATATAATAAAATATATACGGTCGAATTGAGAAACCTCCTCCTTTTTTTAAGTCGGTTAAAAATGGTGCACTGCAGATGTTTTGACAAATTCAATTTAATCCGTATGCTCTAAACATAAGGTTTTAATTCATCCATGTTACTTGAGAAATAAATAATAATTAATTTTAATTAATTGCTTTGTACAACAAAACGGCCCAAATGAAAGACACCTAGGTGGAAGCGTTTCCTTGTCTAACAACCTACCAGTGCTTAACATGTACTATACTATAAGTATAGTATATAATATATAAGTAGTCCATACAAAAGAAAGGGAGAAACTCCGTTCAAGGTCGGTCTTTTGCGGGCTGGTTTTGCGGTTTAGTTCGCAGTCGAGTTTAATATAGTACAATGTTGTTGTTGTGGCTGAAACCATCCACTGAACAACCATCACCAATCAGTTTGCCAAATACCGTCATGGTGTTTGGTGCCAGCCAGCTCTAAAGACAGGTTGGGTTAGGATGTTTGCGTTCTACGGATTAGACTAAAGTCTTATATGCTAATGACCTTGAGAGTCAGAGTATTCTTGGCCTAGCGTGTTCACCATCTTTTATCAGATCATCGCTCACCACCATGCGATATAGTGGTCAGACGCTAACCTATAAGATTGAAAAATAATCTTAGACCGCATCGTCACTTCACATGAAGTGAGATAGTGGTAATTTCCTTGTCTGTGGAAACAAAAAAACTAAGCTCATTTTTTGTTTCAACATTTTAACATACTTTCTAAAAACATGCACTTTAATGAAGTTCGCCGTTATTTTTCCACTGCGCCAACTATTGGGGCTATAGCATCATGTCGAACCAAACTAATACACTTAGTACATACGTGCCCGCGAATTACGAGCCGTGATTTGCGACAACCCTATTAATCCCGCCTGGCTAACTCAGGCTTTTGGATGGATTATAAATTGCTAGATATGGCAAGCATTGAATATGCTTCGAAATTAAACTAGATGGATGATAATCTTTTATTTATTTATGATTTATTTATTTACTGGCTGTGCCCCGCGGCTTCGCCCGCGTAAAAATATCCTGTAGCGTAATCTGGCTATACTGGCTAAACAAAAGCAAAGTTTCAGCTAAATCGGTTCGGCCGTTTGACCTTGAAGAAGTCCCAAACAAACATACAAACACACTTTCGCATTTATAAAATTGGTGTTGAATTATTTATTTATGTACAGCAATATGACCGACCTCACAAAAGCTCCTCAATTACATTTTTTTATGCATTTTTTTTAATATCTGGTAGGCTAGCGTTTGACCACTATCTCACCTGTCGGTAAGTGATGATGCGGTCGAAGATGGTAAGCGCTAGGCCTAAAATGGGAACTGGCATGAACATGTTACTTTAAAGATTTTTTTTTCGAAAAGTTTATCTGTATTTGAACTCACATATTATATCTTATTCAAAAATCTATGGAAATGTTTTCAGAACCGGAGTTCAACGCTTTGCGGAACCTAAAAGCAAAACAGAAGTTATTTTTCTTTAGTATAATAATTATGTTATAAAAAAAATCACTCGTACAATAATTATAAGCGGTTATAACTCTAGTATCTTGCGTAGGTACGTAGGTACGTAGTTACGTAGGTACACACGTAGGACACAAATAGACGGCAAAAATATCACTAATCACTTATAACGTTTGGAGGTAAAATTGTGCAATAATAAACTGGCCAAGTGTGAGTCGGACTCGCACAAGTAGGGTTCCGATTGAACAAAATATTTCGGAAAAATAAGTTTTTTGTATGGCTATATATATCCTTTAATTTTTCATTAAATTTAGTTTTTTTATTTGATATCATAGCAACCATAATAATACACACTATGAGCGTATTTAAAGTCTGTATTTATTACGTTTTGTAAGATAGAGCATAAACCGCCTGAAAAAATACGTTTCTTGCATGTATTTATATAACAAAAAATACTAAATAACAGATAAAATAAAAGGGGGTTCTTTTATTTTTAACTTTATTTTGATTTTTAGTATTTTTTGTTACAGCTGTCATAGTAATACATATTATAGTTCAAAGTTCAAGCAAAAAACGCCAAAAAAAACACGTTTTTTGTATAGATTGTAAATATACCTTTAATATGTTATTTTATTTTATTTTATTTTCAGTAGTTTGTTGTTAAATCCCCCATAGTAATACATACTTCGTGAAAATTTCAAGTATCTACCTATTACGGTTAAGGAGATACAGTCCTTTAAAGTGCGGACAGACAGACAGACAGACGGAATTATGACGGAATTTTGAGTACGGAACCTTAAAAAGGCTGATTGTAACAAACAATTAGTATTAGTATATATAAATAATCAGTAGTAGTATTGATTACTTTGTAATTGTAAACTGATTTGAGATTTGATCCTAGACCAGGTTTTGTGTTTTATTTAATCTTAGAAAGCTGTTAGAGCGATAGGTACAAAAAAAAGTTATATAAACTTTTAGTTATGATGAGTATAAAAAAATAACAATAAACATCGAAATAAAAACCACACTTCCATTTTCTATATTACACTGAAAAACAGTAATATTTTCCATGCCGGCAGTTTCAACGCATCAAACATCACTGCCATGTTACGTTCTACGTCTGTACCAAGCGGGTGTGCTTGACACGCGACTATTTACATTCTACACCATTGACGGGTTGGTGAAATAGTTACCCGAAGATAATTATAATTAACCATAACACGGCAAAATGCGTTAAGGTTTTTAAAATATTTCTATTTTTATTTAATGTTTCCACCCACAACAATCTTTATTTGCAGAAACAAAAAAAAATTATTTATGTTTTTTTATATCTTTTAGGCTAGCAACTGACCCGGTCGCCTGGTTGTCACACCTCGTCTCGTCTCGTCCTCCTTATCAAAGATGGTGAACACGCTAAGCCAAGAATACTCTGTTCATTGAGATCATTCCAATGAGCCCAAACACGACATTTCAACTGTAAGTTTTTTTTTTTTATAAAAAAAGATTACTCGCAATGTGTGTTGCACATTACTAGTATTCTTGTTAACCCCTCTAACTAAGCTAAATATGCTTGTGTCTGGAGTGGGTTCACGTCAATAGTGCAATGGGTAGGGTGGGATTCGAACTCACGACCTCTCGATTGCCAGTCCGACACCCTATCCATTGGGCTATTGCCGCTATGTTGTATAAGTTAATATATAAGTTATGTTATGAGTAAGTTAAATGCTAAGTTATTATAATACTATGCTAAGTTGGTGAGGAGTTGAATATTCTGCAGATTCCAGATGTTCCAGCATTAAGTCAATGCTACCATGTTCTTACAATAATATCAATTAATGTTATAGGATGTAGCGTAACGGAGCGCCTACCTCTCGCTACGGGTAATGAGGGAACCTAGACAAGGTAAACTACAGAAGCCTGGTTACAACATTTATATTTATATTGATTCCACAATACTCTACGATACTTAACTTTACATCACAAAACACACACATTGAACACTAATGTACACACAATACTCTTCGGGAAAGTCTTGGCTGACACCTTCGACTGAATATTGTAGACGTAAGGACAAGAGTTGCAAGCGTATCGCAACGCCGACTCCGGCCATTCTTCAACCATCATTCGAGTACAGGCCCCGCCGGTATGGGCCCAGCCAGTATAACCTCCGTAGTACACCGGCATTCTTGATTTTTATTTATTTTCTATTAGTACCATAGATTGACTGGAAGAAATAAGACTCCAATATAAACGGCAGGAAGAATTTCCGTTTTTCCGTATTTTGATTCTTGACCTAATAATAGGCATTTTGTAGTTCTTTAGTGCATTATTTGCACATTTATTCGTCTTTTTTTGCCAAAACCCTATAAAAATCAATAGTGTGTCCTTTTTTTTCGTTCCCTGGATTTTGACTGCTCCTCCTATAATTATCCATCTACGGCTCCTCCATATTTCCCGTCATTCATTTTCAAAGTTGACATCGTTCCGTCATAAAGAAACATAAATCGTTTTAATACAAAAGAGTATATGTATGATATGAAAATGAAATAGGTGGTTTACGAAATGCCACAAGGATACTACATTTCGAATTGATCAGACTAACTAAAGTTGGTCTCATAGGGTCATCAAGTAGAAAACAAAGCTAATCTTAAAACGGCTTAAAGGTTTTTTATGAGTCAAAGGCAATAACACTCTCGATTAAGACACCTATTAAACAAAAAAAAAACTAAATCAAAATCGTTTTATCCGTTTGGGCGCTACGATGCCACAGACTTACAGATACACACGTCAAACTTATAACACCCCTTCGCTTTGCGTCGGGGGCTAAAAATGAATAATCTAAAGAATCGGAAACAAAAGATGACAACCCTGTTTATGGTACACACGTAAAAACAAAAACTAGCGAAAATGTAACGTAAAAATAACGCTACATTACGTGAAACACAACTCCGGCGAACTTTCTGCCGCGTTTCATCTCAGACGTAACACGTCATCGTTACGGTAACTTGCGAGTTTACATGTCCGTAAACGTAAACGTGGGTTTACGTTCAGTGAACAAAACCGTAGATAAGCCCGAACTCCCTTCTGTAGATATATACCTAGTAATATTATTAGAGGAGATGTTAGCTCGACAAGGCTTTAAAAATATCTAAGCAGAGGTGGATGTGTCTACATTCATATCGATGCTTCCTGTCATGGCAACCTTCTACTAGACAGAGATGCAGCTAGACAGTTATATAGTACCATCTCTTTTCTTAACGCTGATCATTGCTCGAAATTCATCGCTATGCATGTAGTGACTTCCAGCCCAGACATCCATGTTTATAGTAGTCTGCCGTTTGACAATTTATCTCGATTGTTTGTGTGACGAAGTGGTTGAGGGTGGTAACACGCTAAGCCTAGAATTGGAACTGGCTCGCAAGGATAGCTGCCGGAGTTCATTAGATGTTTGGCGACAGATTTTCCAACTTGAGAGTGGTAGCTGGCTAGGCGGACACTAGACATTACACTAGACATTTTTTGTTTTTAAATTGTTACCCACAACACCACAGTCTCACACAGTTCACAGTCTCGTCAAGTTTACTTAACATCGGGTGAGATAATGGCCAAATTCTTGTATGTCAAGAATAAAACAAATAATATTTTTTAAGAGATCTAAGTATTTGCTAAGCTTTAGTTAAGCCCACTTTGCATTACCGATCTCAGCCTAAGTGTCTTCTCCTGTGACACATATAACTCTATGTAAATAAGCAATCTCTGAAGATGCTCGTGAACGTGAAAAATGGTTTACGCAAAAATTGACTTCCAGATTGAGTTACGTTTCGTAAATGGGTCGAAAGAGTTGGGACTAACACTTTATGAGATTTAGATTTTATTAAAAGCAATAGCAATTTCCATAAAGAAATTTCTACAAGATCTAATGGTCTTATTAATTTAAAACGGGAATTGAATGTGACTTACTTGATTCGATATAGAGATTGACTTACGTTTCTACATATTATGTTGAACTGGTCGTGTCGGCGACCGCCCTGCACTCGAGATCATGATGAAGGCTTCTGGCTGAAGCTGAAGCATATGTCGATCGCTATATTATTATTGGCATCGCGTAAGTCAAGTTAAATTCGCGTTTTTAAATAATTAAGAATAAAGTAAAACTTGAGTTTATAATAAAATCTAAACGCTGACTGTGCCCCTCTTCAAGCATTGTCATAAATCTGGTACACTCTTCTTTGGTTAGTGTGAGTGGCATGTTTTTAATTGACTTTGATCAGAATAATACATTTCTGCACAAGAAATGCCATATTTATATGACTGAACAGAAACATAGGTAAAACAAATAGTCAAATATGTTGTTAAACATTTTAAAAATCATCCACAGTTTTATGTTATTTTACTAATTGTTTTTAATACAATCACCAAAAAGAAATAAAAGGGTTTTACTTCTTTATATACTATGTGTAATAAAATAAACTATTTATTATTATTTTAAAAAGATTGATCGAATATTTAAATCACATATAACGAACCCGCTTTCATTGCGACCCAGTGTCATTTCCGTTATTCCGTATTAATATTCCGTATTATCTACCAAAACAGACGTCAATTCAGTTAAAATTTCCTCGATAGAAATGTGCTTTTACCCATCGCTTTGGTAAAATTCAACGCTTTGCACTACTTTGACGCTAACCATTCGAAACAAGCTTTCAGCGACTCAAATTGCTCGATTAAAATACATTTAGCGACAAATAACGTTTCGGACATTTCGCATCATTTTACGTTCAACTCAATATTCATAGTCACGGGTGTCGTGTCGTTTTAATTTTGTATTCACAGTATGGGTTATAATGTTACGAATAAATAATAAGTCAGGAACCGTAACTGCGTTAAAAAAATGACCCAATAAAAGTCGTGTCAAAGCAGGCGGGGTTAAAAGTCGTGTCCAGCGCGTCATTAGTCGGACATTTGTCTTGTTTGACTCAACTGTCATAACAGACATTGCAGCACATGCGCGAACCAATCGCTTTCGTTCCGAATTTAAATCAATCTCCAAGCCAATTTGTAATTTCGAAAGTGATTCTTATTTTGAATCTACGTCGATTTGGTTTGAAGGAGGTGTGTATACACTTTTTTGAATTTTGTTTGAATACACTTTTTGTGTGGAATTTGTTCTGAATTAGACTTCCTGACTATTTATTCGTAGGTTAAATTGGCAAACACAAAAAAATACATGAGGAAGCAAACAGTCCCATGAAGATTGCTATTAAATCGAAATGTCTATCAATCCTTCTATTGCTATTTTTATCACTTTATGCTATGTGTACTCTTATGTTGTATGTCCACTGATCTAAATGCCACCTAGTAAAAATAGAAAACGTTGAAAAGAGGGCTGAATGCTGAATAGGTCTAGTATAACTAATATCAAAAAGAAGAAGTTTAAACACTAAAAAACCGACTTCGAGAGCCACGCGAGTCAGCTTCAGTAGCAAGATATTTATCACCATATCACTGGACATACTTATCATAAATATCTCGATAACATTTTAATATGGAAATAAAAATAAATAATATTCGTTTCTTTCGGGCAATGCCCGTATTATCAAATGTTATAGTTTAAATTAAATCAATAAAATCAAATCAACATTAATGGGACCACCTCGAAGATAAGCCCTTCCTATGGGAAGGGCTTCGTCATTAATATTTTTATCTTACACAAAAAACAAAAATAATTATATAAATCGTTTCACAATAGTCGGAATAATCAATTAACAAACGCAGAACAAAAACTTACACATGAATTTAGAACCTCTTCGATTTTTTGGAAGCCTGTTGAAAATTGCAGGGTATTCACAAACTCTGCAATCGAAATTAGCATTTAATGTCTCAAGGTCTTGTGCGCGGTGCAGTGATGCGCAAAAAACTTTAAATCCAGTCTTTAGCTCCATGCTTTAACCGCTTACAGCCGCAGTATCTGTTACCTTTAGACAGATCTCATCGTTTACCATCAGGCGAGCGTCTTTTTAGGGTTCCGTACCTCAAAAGGCAAAAAAAAGGAACCCTTATAAGATCACTTTCTTGTCTGTCCGTCTGTCTGTCCGTCTGTCTGTCCGTCTGTCCGTCTGTCTGTCCGTCTGTCTGTCCGTCTGTCTGTCCGTCTGTCTGTCCGTCTGTCCGTCTGTCTGTCCGTCTGTCTGTCCGTCTGTCTGTCCGTCTGTCTGTCTGTCTGTCTGTCCGTCTGTCTGTCCGTCTGTCTGTCCGTCTGTCTGTCCGTCTGTCTGTCCGTCTGTCTGTCCGTCTGTCTGTCCGTCTGTCTGTCCGTCTGTCTGTCCGTCTGTCTGTCTGTCTGTCTGTCCGTCTGTCTGTCCGTCTGTCTGTCCGTCTGTCTGTCCGTCTGTCTGTCCGTCTGTCTGTCCGTCTGTCTGTCCGTCTGTCTGTCCGTCTGTCTGTCCGTCTGTCTGTCCGTCTGTCTGTCCGTCTGTCTGTCCGTCTGTCTGTCCGTCTGTCTGTCCGTCTGTCTGTCCGTCTGTCTGTCCGTCTGTCTATCCGTCTGTCTGTCCGTCTGTCTGTCCGTCTGTCTGTCCGTCTGTCTGTCCGTCTGTCTGTCCGTCTGTGTGTCCGTCTGTCTGTCCGTCTGTCTGTCCGTCTGTCTGTCCGTCTGTCTGTCCGTCTGTCTGTCCGTCTGTCTGTCCGTCTGTCTGTCCGTCTGTCTGGCCGTCTGTCTGTCCGTCTGTCTGTCCGTCTGTCTGTCCGTCTGTCTATCCGTCTGTCTGTCCGTCTGTCTGTCCGTCTGTCTGTCCGTCTGTCTGTCCGTCTGTCTGTCCGTCTGTCTGTCCGTCTGTCACCACTGATTTTCTCAAGAACGGGTAGACCTAGCAAGTTGAAATTTATACCTGATACTGAGGTCTATAGTCTCTATCGGGTGTATAAAAATCAAGGTCTTGAGTCAACACAATAAAAAGATATGGGCAAATTTAGATTTTCGCGAAAACTTGTTAGTACCAAAATGTACCTTAATTTTCATTTTTTTTTATTTTTCGGAATTTTTCCTTTACTTGTGCTCTAAGACCTTGCTTATAACCAAAATTGACAATTCTAGGTAAACCGGAAGTACCCTATATAGGTTTTGGGTCGAAAACTCTTAGGGTACTTCCCGTTGACCTAGAATCATGAAATTTAGCAAGAAGCAAGGTCTTACAGCACAAAAAAAGGTAAAATTCCAAAAAATAAAAAAAATTGTAATTTAAAGGGTGTCCCCATACATACATAGATTGCGCCAATTAAAGTACACCTCTGAGTTATATGAGCGCTGATACAATTGCGTTACTGTTAGTATGTCTGCATACACTTTAGCGAGAGAGAGCTTTGACGATGTCCATTAGCACCTTGATATATAACGTATGCATAGCACATACGAGTATAGGTCTACCGACCAAGCGTCATTATAGAAACGTTTGTTAGATAATACATCGAATGTGTCTAATATAAAGTTCACCTTTAGAAAAGCCTTTGAGTAGTAACTTGTGATATGATACGACTCTAAAATACATTTTTGACAACCGTGGATGGTTATTGGCGATCTCTTACAGAATCTCATAGAATTGGCAAGAATACATAGATCATCATAGGCAAGGAAGGTGGTGTGATTGGTGTATTATAAAAGAAAAAGCTAAGTATTATAATTCCTATTTAACAGTACGTTATAATCTCTTCATTATCATCATCATCATTATAATCATAATCAGCCAGTGTCAGTCCACTGCTGGACGCAAACCTCTCCCAAGCCCGATCTTGGGCTCATTGGGAGGGATATATATGCCCTAATCGCCACGCTGGACAGGCGGGTTGGCCATTGCAAGACGTAGCTCCTTGAACCGGTGACGCTGCTGTCCGTCACCGGACTGTTAGTATTTAGCTACGCCATAATTTAAAATGGATTATAATATTTTTATAATCCCTTAAAGTTGTTTTTTATTATTATCTTATAGACTAGCATTTGACTACTATCTCGCCTAGTGGCAAGCGGTGATTTGGTCAAAGATGGTGAACACGCTAGTCCTAGAATACTCCGACTCTCAAGGGTTGTGTGCTGCCGGACTCCGTATAAAATATATGCGACAAAAGATACATCATCATCATAATCAGCCTGTGTTAGTCCACTGTCAGCTCACTTCTGGAAATAGGCCTCTCCCAGAATACGCCACTGAGCACGATCTTCGGCTCATTAGGAGTAGTATGTCCATATCGCTGTCCACGCTGGGCAGGCGGGTTGGCGATCGCAGGACGTAGCTCCTCGCACCGGTGACGCTGCTGCCCGTCACCGGCCTGTAGTATTTAGCTACTTCATCATTTTAAATGGTTGTACCGCCATTTGTCGGTCGCCAGAGCCTCGTTTGTTGGTCAGCAGGATGCATCACGGGCAAGTGAGGTTGGCTGGGAGCACTGAGGTGGTGTTTGTGCTCCCTTACATCCCAAAAGACAAAAGATACACAGAGAACATAGATCGGATATCTCTACGCATACTCAGAGGTTCAACATTAGTAAAAGTTCAGTGTCCTCAAAAACACCGACAGTTACAAACATACATCATCACTTACCAGGCAAACGTCTACGTTGTCCTGCTTCCTAATAATGTCATTAAAAACTATTGGCTTGAATCCTTAGCAAGTAAATAAAATAAAGAGTGAATTCATGAACCGGGTAGGATACGGACTGCGATATAGCACAATTTGGGATAAGTGCTCGCCGAAGCTTTTTTGAGAGCTGGATTGGAATCTTTCCTTTCAAATAATCGTAGCTCTAAAAAGAAATGGTTTGCGTTTAGAGAAATCGTTACATCGAATCCGAAACGAAGTAATTCACTAGAGAACTAAAGTTATCGGCATAGCTCAACGGATTAGTAAGCTGAAGTGGCAGTGGGCTGGTCATATCTGCCGCAGGACTGATAACCGGTGGGGTGGACTTGTGTTGAGTGAAGAACGCGCATCGGTAAAGGTAGCGTAAAACGTCATGTAACCATGTGGAGCGACGACATACGCAAACCGGTGGGCAGTGACTGGAAAAGAAGAGCCGAAGATCGGGCTCAGTGGCGCACCTTGGGAGAGGCCTACGTCCAGCAGTGGACGGACACCAGCTGATAACGATGATGTTGAAATCGATACAACAATGCCTATGAGCAAAACAATGAATCTTTATTGTGTACCAGCATAAAAAAAATATCAAAACAAAATAAAACATAAGTACACGTAGTATTTATATTCTCTGTAATAAGTATATGCTATTATTGCTAACAGCAATCTCTTCCAGAAAATCTTTGGAAGTACCAAGTTTGAAGTGTTAATTCCATATCTCTGGAAATACTCATCATTATCTCGATAAATTGTAAAATGGTTGGAGACATAAACTACTCAAGAAAAAACGTGTCAGATAAATATCTAACGCTTTATCAAGAACCGATGAAACTGACCCTAACCTATGCCTCCCGTTTGTTCCTATATTCAAATTTTATCGAGATCTGATAATAATCTCCGGAAATATGAAGATGATCGCCTTAAACTCGAAATCAATGCATTTGTATACCTTGATGACATGCTACTGGCTATTAGCTAATTTGACTATCGCGGCATATAAAGTTGGTTTTTAGGGTTCCGTACCCAAAGGGAAAACAGGACCCTATTACTAAGACTCCGCTATCCGTCTGTCTGTCTGTCTGTCTGTCTGTCCGTCTGTCACCAGGCTGTATCTCATGAATCGTGATAGTTAGACAGTTGAAATTTTCATAGATGATGTATTTCTGTTGTCGCTATAACAACAAATACTAAAAACAGAATAAAGTTAAAAATAATAGAGGGTCCCATACAAGAAACGTGTTTTTTTCGGTATTTCACGCCATCTATGAAGGCTCAGTTAGGTAAACGTCCCATAGATGGCGTTATATTGAAATGTCGATCCCTAACACCTTTGTTAAACGTTAGATGGCGTTATAAGAAATAAAATGTTTATTAATTATTATATTTTGCTGGCGAAAAATGATAGTGGTATTTTTTGCTCGATCTTATAAAATACGTGTGGTACGTAACCCTACGAGTGCGAGTCCGTACTTGCACTTGGCCAGTTTATTTCGTTTTGTACGATCATAAATTATTATTTTTGAGTACACAGCCAAGTTTATTTAGCAACATATACACAAAAAAAAACATTAAATTGATAACCTCTCCCTTGTAAGTCAGTTAATGAAAGACTCGAACAGACCTACATGACGTACGAAAACAATTTAAACATTTTATAACAAAGCTCGCATTTAAATATAATTCCTTTACAGAAGCAGTAACAGAAACACCGAAACAAGTAGTAAGTAAACTAAACGTTCAGTTTCAAGAAAACATCGTCCATTCCGATCCCGGACTATGAAGAGGAACTATAATGCACGAAGCTCCGAACTTAATTGTGTTACATAGGGTCAGATGAAGTGAGAATGTCTTAAAGTCACTGTATTATAATACAGGCTGTGCCCAGCAGCTTCACCTGCGTTCAAATATATCCTTTTTTTCTATTCGATTGTCCATCATAATCAGCCAGTGTCAGTCCACGGCTGTAGGCCTCTCCCAAGATATGCCCTAATCGCCACGCTGGGTAGGCGGGTTGGCGATCGCAGGACGTAGCTCCTCGCACCGGTGACGCTGCTGACCGTCACCGGCCTGTAGTATTTAGCTACGCCATCATTTGAAATGGTTATACCGCCATTAGTCGGTCGCCAGAGCCTCATTTGTTGATAAGCAGGATGCATCTGATAGGTTTTACCTCGATCTCGCCTAGTGATAAACGGTGATGTGGTCAAAGAAAGTGAACACGCTAGGCCTAGAATATTCTGACTCTCGAGGGCTGTGAGCTGCCGGAACACGGTAAGGTCATGGCGGCAGATTTTCTCCTTGATTGTGGTAGGCTACGATTTTTAGTAACAAATCACGCGGAACATCGATATTGTGCTCCTACCACCTGTAAAATATTTAATTTAAATATTTAATTACATTTTACTATAGCATTGCAAACGACTAAGACTAAGACGGAAAAATGTATATACTCAAAGATTTTTTTTTGGCTGCTATCCCACCTGATGGTAAGTGACGATGCGGTCTATAATAATAATGACTACTGACACAAACGTTCCTGTTTGGTACATTCCACCTCGATTAAATAACCGCCTTTCCTCCACTTACTGCAGACGGGGTTTTTTCCCGTATTCCATTTTACAGCAGACTGTAAAGTTTTTAACTAAATGAAGGAAACTCTTGCCGATTCTGGCGGCAGGTGCTACGGAAGTTTCTTTAGTTTTGCGCGTTTTTCTTCGGTTCGAGAGCTCGAGGCGGCAATCCGATGTGTTAATATTAATTACAGATCTTTAGGATTTGCTGCTTTGTTTTTAGAAAGGGGTGTTTTGGAATTTTAAAGAGATCTTATTTTATATCGATACTCTTTTGGGTTAATCTTTTTATTTTACTTTATTACAGTAATGTACTTTATTACAGTAACTTAAGCTAAATAACACCAACTTTCTTGATATAACTAAGTGTGATAGATAGGCAAGCGTCCACTATCTCTCCCGTAAGTAAGTGATGATGCGGTCGAGGATGGTAGCACGCTAGGCCTAGAATGGGAATGATATGCGTATCGTTAAAGCAATTAACATCGTACTACCCTTATCCCACTTAGTGGGGTCGGTGCAACATGTTATATTCGTCCGTTTTTTGAAATATCATATAGTACATCATCCCATACATTCAAAGAAGGATTAAGGAAATTCTACTTGTCCAATGATAACTGCTGATCCTGTTACTTTTTTTTTCTAATGTGGAATTTACTATCTGTATCATTATTTTCTTTATTGTTATAATGTATAAAATTATGTAAGTGTAAGTAATATGTAATATGGATATAGGTATATATGTGTGTATATATGTATTTGTGTAGATGTATATGTTTATGTAATGTATATATATATTTACATGTATGTTTGTGTATACACGTGTATTTATGTATATGTATAACTATATAAATAACTAACGATTAAAATAGATACACCACCGTCCGTCACAGTCTCGCAATATTACTCTCAGCTTGGTTGTCTGGAAGAAATCGCATTAAGCCGCCCTTTGCATTACGTAGAATAAGTATTTTCCTGTAGTATTTTTCTGTAATTATTGGTGTGCAAATAGTGTTTCTCTATCTATCTATCTAGGCAAGCTTTTGACCACTGTCTCACCTGTTAATAAGTGGTGATGCGGTCGAGGATGGTAGCACGCTAAGCCTAGAAATGGGAACTGGCTTTCAAAGATCTATATGTAGTCATTTCTGTATCCACTCCTTTTATATCCATACTTCCACCACACAGCCTGTTGGAACTTGACTGTTTGAACCTGATATTTTGAGATTTAGACATGATTATTTTAACTATTTTTTTATTACTGACTAAATAACCGTTTGGCTGCAATCTCACCTGATGGTAAGTGATTATGCAACTAAGATATAGCTCGATTGCTGAAAAGATACCTATTCACTCTTGACTTGAACATTCCTAGGTTGTATTTGGGAGAAATACGGTCGAGGGTATAGTATAACACTAAAGTATTACTTGTAGCTATTCAGTTATAATTTATTGTGTTTATTATTTAATCTCAATAGTATCGAAAATATGTAAATTATAAAAATATGTAAAATAATAAGAAAATATGTAAAATATGTTTTCAGACTTGACTTTAGGCCTCTGGAAGATCTCAATCATCTTTATTAAAAACTTTTCGCAAGCCTTGGACACTCTTAATATTAAAATATCCGCCACAAAACATAACTCCTAAAATGCTTTCAGTTTAATTAAAATTGTAATTTATGCAAGCACCTCGCCGGTGGGACAAGATCCTCGGGTTTTTTAGACAGCAATCTGGTTAATGGCAAAGTAATTGAAGTGCATACTGTAACCACGAGACATACAGAGTTATATTTATATGGGCAGTATGGGGAAATAATGTAGAAATATGATATACAGAAGAACATCATCATCTTTATCTTCATCTTCATTACCCATCTCCGTCCACCACCTATGTTCAGTAACAGGACATAGGTATCACCTAATGGTTTGCCACTGAGCTTGATTTTCAGCTCTTTGTTTCCAACCGCTACCAGCCAGCTTGTGTATATCATCGCTCCATCTAGCTGAAGGGCACCCTGCACTACGTTTACCGAGCCGTGGTCTCCACTCTAAAACACGTCTACCCCAACGGTTATCGGTTCCACGACAGATATGACGAGCCCACTGCCACTTCAGCTTACTAATCTTTTGAGCTATGTCGATAACTTTGGTTCTCTGACGGATGATTACATTTCAAATTCGATCCTTCAGAGAGACTCCGGACATAAAGCACAACGTGTCTATTGATATCAGAGTTAAAATTTATTTTTAATTTTATTTCGTACTAGCTGACACCCGCAACTTCATTTACGTACACCAATAATTAAGATAGATTAAAACATAAAACAACCGAACTCCATGCCCCGCGAGTCAACTTCAACAGCAAGTTTGAGACATTTATCATCATATCTCTGGAAATACTTATCAAATCTCAATGAAATTACAATGGGACTACCTCGGAAACGTACCCTACAGATAAAAAAGAAATCATTCGAACCGCGGTTCACAATTAACGGAGTAATCGCGTAACATACATACAAAAATATATAAAATAAAAAATATATAGACGAATTGAGAACCTCTTTCTTCTTGGAAGCCGGTTGAAAATAGCTTACTACCATCTAGAAAATCTATCAACCATAACCATACGGTGTCCCGAGTAATTATCCGGAGTTTGATGTTAAAAATATTATTTTAACCTGTACCTATCAATAAAAAAACCGACCGTTGGTGCAATACATTTGTATTGCACCAAACGCTAATAATAAGTTTGTAATAATAAATTCACTTATTCTATTATTAAACTCCATATTTACGGTTTTCAGGTTTATTCCTATAAGTGCTTTAAGCCCTTGCTTCTTGCGAAATTTCATTATTCTGTAGGTCAATGGGAAGTACTTTATAGGTTTTAAATCCCTTGTGAAATCGAAAAATATGCGACATACACGGTCATATATTTTGATCGCGTTGACTTATGAGTTTGATTTGTCACAGCCAAGACACCGTAGATCCCAGTATGTGACATAAGTTTCAACTTGATATCTCAACGCGTTCCTTAGAAAAAATGGGTCTTGACAGACTGACAGACAGACGGACAACAAAGTGATCCTATAAGGGTTATTTTTTTTCCTTTTGAGGCGCGGATCCGTAAGAAATAATTTCATATATTTTGTACAAACGTCCACAAAAATACTGAACCCTAAATAGTTAAAAACCTAAATAGCAAAAAATCCACAAACAAACCGTTCGACATTATTACGACTATATTCGAAAATGGTCGCACATTTTTTCCTACCCAAGCTCTAAGTCGAGACGAACTCGTAAATGTATCGACTGAAATAATAACCGGGGGAAAACATTTCGAAAATGTTTGAAAACTTTTGCATTTCATGTTTCGCCGATTCTTGTAGTGGATTACAAGTTTTTTCTCGCTGTTGGCACGGTCTGGTAAATTATTTCTACCTGTAATAACAGGGAAGTAAAACAAACATAGCTGTAATATCAGAATACAAATAAACTGTAAGATGTCAATGACCTAAAAGTGAAGCCATTCATCATCATCATCAGCCGGTATCAGTCCACTGCTGGACACAGGCCTCTCCCAAGATGCGCAACTAAGCCCGAAAAGTGAAGCCATTAATACCACTTAAATAATGTGGTGTCACGCGCGAAAGTAAAATAAACAAAGCTGTAATTTTAGGATAAAGAATGATCCAGAGAGCGTCAACTTAAGTAAAAGTAAAGCCACTCTTAAAAAGTGTGGTTTTATGCACCGGCGATTGGATAATTCACTCTGTGAACATCGTGGCGTAGACAACGTGTTATTATATGTAATTAAATTATATTAAGCCACCTTGTGCCGTTCCCACCTGTAAAAATGCTAGCTAATATCATAATAATATAATCAACATAATAAATACTTTGTGTGTAGTAGTAGGCGCGCGCGGATTTTCAGATCGTATTTTGGACACAGAGCGTCGCTTGAAATTATGGTTGGACGCGGTTTCTTTTTTTTTCTGTATTCTGAGGCTCTAATAATGATAGAAACAGAACCCTGGAGTAAAATTTCGCGTTTGTGTTTTGTTTTTCATTTGGATATTGGCACACTCTTTGCAATTGTTAACCGATTTCTAAAAAGCAGCAGGTTTTCAATTTGTTAGTATGTATATTCTTTCTTTTTTAGGGTTCCGAACCCAAAGGGTACCAACGGAACCCTATTACTGAGACTCCGCTGTCCGTCTGTCTGTCTGTCTGTCTGTCTGTCACCAGGCTGTATCTCATGAACCGTGATAGTTAGAAGGTTGAAATTTTCACAGATGATGTATTTCTGTTGCCGCTATAACAACAAATACTAAGAACAGAACAAAGTTAAAAATTAAAGAAAAGTTAAAAAAAAACTTTTTCCCGATAGCGCCGCGCCATCTAGATGATCATTAAAGATGGCGCTATCGTCTTTACCTTAATCTGAATCTCGGCGGCTCCAACGATTAAATAAATTTTAGTATACAGGGGATTTCGGGGGCGATAAATCGATCTAGCTAGGAATCATTTTCAGAAAATGTTGTTTTATTCGTGTTATCAATTATCAACTTTATTGATAATCAACTTAAAATATTACTCTTCCCGACATCTATTGGCGAGTAGAAGTAGCTTTAGTGTTACTGTGTGGGTAAAGCAGTTCTGTGGGTAAAGCAGGCTCTCAATTAAAAAAAATAGTATTATTATTCGTCAATAGATGTCGGGAAGAGTCATATTTGTCTGTTTAAGTGGCAAAAAATACCGAGCAAAGCTCGGTCAACCAGATATTTAATAATATTAATTACTACTATTACTATTACTACTATATAATACTATTCTACCTTTGTTTTAACGTTTACTTAGTTGGTGTTCGGTTCGGAACCCTCCGTGTGCGGGACAAATGTCTGACTCGCACTTGGCCAGTTCTATTTTTTTAAGATTACTCGCAATGTGGGTTGCACATTACTAGTATTCTTATTAACCCCTCCAACTAAGCTAAATATGCTTGTGTCTGGAGTGGGTTCACGTCAAGTGCAATGTGTGGGGTGGGGACCGAACTCACGACCTCTCGATCGTCAGTCCGACGCCTTATCCATTGGGCTATTGCCGACTCACAAACTACTTATCTAATTTCCTAAATCAAGTATCGTTGGATGCATCGTCACTGTCCGCTAGTTATAGACTATATGATGCTTGTTACATTCAATTGAATGTGGCGCCCTCTGGTGAACGTAAGTCATAAACTTAAAACAAAATATGTGTGTTTGTAACATCTTTCTTCTCGCTGTCTCAATCTCTAGAAGTGAATTCAAGAAAAGGGACGTGTCATACTTTCTAGCGGTGACATGACATCGGTCAGACTTCAGTGTTTTATAAAAAAATGTACTATAAAGGCTTTCGAGAAAACAAACATTCAAAGTCACCGCCAGGAAGTACATCTTTCTGGCGGGCGCTATGGTGAAAATTCGTCGTACAGACTTCAATGTTATATCAAACAATTGTACGGAAATTGTACTAAATTGTACGCTAAATAAAAATAAATGTACTATAAAATATTACGAGAAAACATACATATCAAATGTCACCGCTAGGAAGTTCATCTTTCTGGCGGACGCTATGGTGAAATTACGTACAGACTTCAACACACATGTGTCAGGATCGTAGCATGTGGAAAGTAGTAGTCTTTGCCTACCCCAACGAAAAAAAGGCGGTATTTTGTGTACGTATGTAATGGATGCATTACTACGGAATATTTAACACCAACACTAAAAATAAAATAAATTAAATTAAATATTATAGGGGATATATATTATTTTTAACGCAGGCGAAGCCGCGGGGCATAGCTAGTTTAATTCTGTAATTCAGCAAAATTCAAAAATCAAAAAATCTCAACACAAAGCCTTATCAGGTTTTGTGTTGAGATACTTTGAAATTGATTAATACAGCTCAGCCTTTTAAATCCACTCCAAAATGTACATAATCCTAAATATCTCAAAACAGATTTGATATAATGACTCGATTAACAAAATCTAATATCCAAAAACATCAATTCCCTGACGGAATCTGCATAACCTGATTGTATCGTGTCTGAGTCCCTTCAAGGGCCGAATAAATAGGATTATTGCGAGATCCATCTCCAAAGGGCTTGCCTTAGATGAATTATGTACAAGATAATGAATTCCATTCCTTGAAATATTAAAAAAAACCGTATGTGAAATTTATAATATGTATAAATGTACCGACTTTTTATTTTATTATTAAAAAGCGGCAATAGCCCAATGGATAAGGTGTCGGACCGGCGATCGAGAGGTCGTGAGTTCGATCCCCACCTATTGCACTATTGACGTGAACCCACTTCAGACACAAGCATATTAGCTTAGTTGGAGGGGTTAACAATAATACTAGTAATGTGCGACCCAGTAAGCTTTTAAAAAAAAAATCATATACCGTATATGCAAACGGTTGAGCACTATCTCACCTGTTGGTATGTGATGATGCGGTCAAAGATGGTGGTACGTTAGCGTTAGCAGCTAGGAGGAGCGATGATGTTCACTAGGTGGCTGCCGCTGGCAAGAGCTAGATAAGATTAACCGTTTCATCCGGGTCTACCGCCGAAGCAAGATGGTGAATGCTAGCGCGACCCTTCTCGCCCCATCTCGGCGGAGGACTGCTCACACGTGAGCTTTTTAGCCGGTAAGAGTTCGGCATAATCACTCCGGCACCTCCGTGCTAGAGTGGTATCCGTGAGAATTTTCCCCACGTATAATTAAGATAGTTTAAAAACAATAATTTAAGATCGTTTAAAAACTAAATGAACGGACTTCAAACGTCGCGCTAGTCAAAGTAGCCAGTAGATGTAGAAACTATTATATAATCTGTGCCAGTAGTAAGTTGTCGAGATAAGTAAATGCATCGTAATACAAATGTTGATATATTAAAAACGACTCGGCCGATTTCGTTAAAATGTAAATGGGACCACTTGGAAAGGGTACCCTTTGAAACAAAAAAAGAATTTCCCAAATCGGTTCAGGCATCTTCGAGTAATCGGTGAACATACATTAAAAAAAATAAAAAAAAAATGAAAAAAAAGATTCCGACAAATTGAGAACCTACTCCTTTTTTGTGAGTCGGTAAAAAACTACTGACTGCCTTCAAGACATGCGAGTCAATTTCAGTAGCAAGTTTGAGATGTTTATCGTCATATCTCTGGAGATACTTATCAGATCTCGATGAAATTACAATGGGACTACCTCTAAAACAAACCCTAGAAGCTAAATAAACCCTAAAGAATCATTCAAATCGGTTCTCAATTTAAGGAGTGATCGCGTGACAAACATACAGACAAATTGAGAACTTCCTTCTTTTTGGGAAGTCGGTTGAAAAAAAGAAGGATCGTGCTCAGTGGCGTGCAATAAGAGAGGCCTATGTCCAACAGTGGACTAGAATAGACTGATGATGATGAAGATGTAGCTATTTATTAACTTGGTAAGCGTTTAAATACAAGCCAAATACAATTCTCCCAGTGTAATATAGCACAGAAGATAATGTTGCGCGGACATAAGTGTAATGTTAACCCTTTTGTTTAAGTACTTAGTTATAATCTCACAAAGGAACCGTCCCTTAGGGCTACCCATGTCATAACTATGAATTAAGTTATGGTGTCCACTAGAGAAAGGTTTTCACCGCGCTAATATTTTTTTTTCACCCGACTACAAAAGGAAGGGTAATGATTTTAGCAGTATATATATGTATGATATATGTATTGCGTACCTCCGGAGCTCCAACACACGCTCTATTAAAGAAGCGATCGAGCGAAACCGGGGGTCAAAAGTTTTTGTTCAACAGCTGGGTCGAAGCCATCTGACAAAGTTGACCACATCTAACGGGAGTGTCGTCGCTTCTAAGCCGGAGATTCTTAGGGAGATTCAAGACTTCTACGGCTATATACCTCGCAAGCGTCCCGTCCCCAACCCCAGTCCGATGATCCTAGAGCCACTCTTATCCGCCATTATACCGAGGATTCGCCAGAGGTCAGCCTGGACGAAATTTTAATGGCTCTCAGACAACTTCAAAATGGAAAAGCCCCTGGAGAGGATGGAATTACAACGGAGCTCTTGAAAGCTGGTGGAACTCCAATGCTTGTACAACTGCAGTGTATATTTAATTCCTTCTTTTTTTCGGGGAGAACTCCAAAGGCGTGGAGCAAGAGTGTGGTCATTATGTTCTTTAAACAAGAAGACAAGACCCTCTTAAAGTACTATCGACCCATTTCACTCTTGAGTCACGTCTATAAGCTGTTTTCGAGAGTCATCACAAATCGTCACGCGCGTAGACTCGACGCGTTTCAGCCCCCTGAAGTTGCTGGGTTTCGAGATGGATATGGCACCATAAACCACATACACACAGTACGACAGGTTATACAGAAGACCGAAGAGTATAACGAGCCCCTGTGCTTTGCGTTTGTGGATTAAGAGAAAACTTTTGACTCTGTAGAAACCTGGTCTGTTCTGGAGTCTTTGCAGCGGTGCCAAGTTGATTGGTTATACGTCCAAGTACTGAGAAGCCTGGACGACGCCGCGACTATGACCGTCCAAGTACAAAATCAGCAGACTGAACATATTCCCTTACATAGAGGAGTGAGACAAGGGGACGTTATTTCCCCCAAATTGTTCACTAACACTCTGGAGGATATGTTCAAGACGCTGAATTGAAAAGGACGGGGCATAAATATAAACGGCGTGCACCTCTCACACTTGAGGTTTGCGGGCGATATCGTCATCATAGCTGAAACCGTGCAGGACTTGCAATACATGCTGACCACCCTTGCTGATTCTTCTGCACGCATCGGTCTCCGGATGAACTTAGATAAGACCAAGATCATGTTCAACGATCATGTTATCCCGAAACCGATTGCCCTAAACGGAGTTCCTCTCGAAGTTATTCACGAATACGTCGACCTTGGGCAAATCGTGCAATTGGGTAGAAACAACTTCGAAAAAGAAGCTCGCATAAGGATACAGCTGGGATGGACAGCATTTGGAAATCTTCGTCGAGTCTTATCATAGCCCATAACACAAAGCCTTAAGACGAAAGTCTTTAACTAGTGCGTCCTACGTGTTATTACGTACGGAGCCGAGACGAGGATACTCACAGTGCGACTGGTTCACCAATTCAAAGTCGCTCAGCGAGCTATGTAAAGGGCTATGCTCGGTGTTTTTCTGCGGGTCGAGGTCATCCGTCAGAGAACCAAAGTTTTCGACGTAGCTCAAAGGATTAGCAAGCTGAAGTGGCAGTGGGCTGGTCACATCTGTCGTAGAACCGATAACCGTTGGGGTAGACGTGTTGTAGAGTGGACACCACGGCTCGGTAAACGTAGTGTAGGGCACCCTCCAGCTAGGTGGAGCGATGATATACGCAAGCTGGCTGGCAGCAGTTGGAAACAAAGAGCTGAAGATCGAGCTCAGTGGCGTGCTATAGGTGAGGCCTATGTCCAGCAGTGGACAGAGATAGGCTGATGATGATGATATATACATATCATTTCGTTTATTTGTATTTGCGTAAATTCCTCCGTAGCGCCTAATCTATCAAGGTGTCAATCGATTCGTTATTATGGCCCGGGTAACAAAGGCTACATTTTAACCGACTTCAATGATAGGTGGAGTCTATTTTAACCGATTTCATTCCTTTCTTTTCAATGGTGCCATTTTAGGTATCAAATACACGCTTCAAAAATACATAATATGTATATTTTTAGCTGTTTCTCGCGGCTTTGCTTGCATGCAACCGATGACAGGGTATTTTTGTAAAGTATCTCAATTAGATTCCTTAGTGCTAATGAACCACTAGAAAATGCATAAAATGTTTATTCAATCGTTTATTGCAATAAAAATGCATTAAAATTTTGTATTTTCCAATTTCGCGCGTAATTTGACAAATACGCTGGACGCAGTGGACGCCATTTTGCTCTGTGGTCATGACGTCAGTCGGCAAATGCATTGATATGATAGTTGACAGTTGACGCTTCTAAGTTTACATAGCCGTATGACGTAATAACATGGCGACTACTGGCGACTACTGGCGACTACTATTTAATGGTGTTATGAAACAGATTAAGAAGCTGACACTTTGAATTGAATTTTAAAATTTAGTAAACTAACGTTTTCCGAGTGGTTTTTACCTAAGCTATCTCAATAATATTTAATTAGATTTTTTTACATACAGAGTAAAATACCCTATTGGGAATGATTTTTAAAATTAGAGGTTGATTATCAGTGTAGTCGGATTATAGTTTTTGAAATTACTACTTGTTTCAATGATAGATCTTTTCCTAGTCTTTAAGTGAAATCAGTTTGCCAGTTAATAAATAGAAACGTTTCGATTTAATATGGTAACGGCAGTGAAATACTAAGGCATGTTAGGTTCGAGATCTAATTGTTTTAGTTGGCGCAGTGCAGTGACGCACAAGATTCTATAAATTCAAAGCTTTGTGTGCCATTTGTAAAGCTATCTATTTCCCTGTACTGTGGTGTGCATAGTACATGTTATACGCTGACGTCATTGCCTACCGTTAGACGAGTGTCTTGCTGGTCTTGACTATAAAAGAAAAACTAAATGCTAAATCACTTGCAAGTTTTAAAAATGTGGTAAAACATCACTATCTTTCATAATTATTATATTTCACAATGTCACTATGATTATCACTATTTGTTTATGTATACTGTATACTTAATGCTTATGTATTTTATGTGTATGCATATGTATTTATATAAATTATATGGATGTTTATTGTATGTAGTATATGTATGTGTATCTTATATTGATTTTTGATATATATGTATATAGTGATATACCTATGTAATTAGTTTACTTAATTATAGGTTTTTCGATTGTTTCTAAGTAGATTGATGTATTGCGCACTGCATTACCAGCCAATTCGTACTACGATACTGTCCATCCAAAGGTTGTCTGGCAGAGATAACGATAAGACCGCCCATTGTAATACCATAGACTTTAAGTAGTTTATATGATTAGTTTACTTTGCTGGTATTCAATAAAGAGTATTTCTATTCTTCTATTCTAAAAACATAAACTTTTTTTTTGTTATATCTTATAGACTAGCATTTGACCTCTATCTCGCCTGGTGGTAAGCGATGATGTGGTCAAAGATGGTGAACATGCTAGGCCTAGCATATGTATGGGGATAGAAATCTAATAGAAATAGAACACACTACATTATATGGATATTTGGACCCAGCTTTCCTACATGAGTAAAATGTTCTCTAATTCATAATAACAAGACAACATTATATGACACAGCTAGCTGTGCCTCGCTGCTTCGCCCATGTTAAAAAGTATCCTATTGCCTATTCCACACCCACAGGCTTTCCTTGTGCAACTTCATTGAAAACGTAACACATACACTTCAAAAGTTTACGAACAATTATAATTTCACGTGTGAAAGCAAAACGACAAAGTTGGTAAATTATATAAAAGAAGAAATAAATATTAGAGGAAAATAAACAGACCTATAAAATTAACTATGACTTATAATTAAAATACAAATTGACATTCGCATTTATAGTATTGCAAATTGAAAAACATAACACGATATGGCTTTAATGGCTTGTTATAAATAGTTTGGCGCTTGACCACCATCTCACCTAGTGGTAATTGACGAATTGATCGTGTAGCGCCATAACTTTTCAAAATATTTTTTTTTAAGTATCTTCTAGAGATGCTTATTCACTCCTGACTTGAAGACCTCCAAATTATACTTAACCGGAAACACAGACTCAAACATTCCGTGGTTGTACTTTCAACCGACTTAAAAAAGGAGGTTTCTCAATTCGACCGTATATTTTTTATGTTTGTTCGCGATAATTTCGTCGTTTATGAACCGATTTTGATGATTATTTTAATTTTTTTGTTGGAAAGGAATTTAACTTTTTGTTGAAATTATAATATACTAGCTGTTATCCGCGGCTTCGCCCGCGTAATTTGAGTCTTTATGACCTTTGAGGTCAAGATCGATGATCTCTTAGGCCAAGTCACCATAGATGACCCTAAAGTTGAACTCAATATCCTCTATTGTAAAAGTCATTAATCATTTTGGTTAGGTATACGAAGTTGTGCTGCTTAAATGTTTGACTCAACACAAAAGTTCCTGAAACATTTCTTACAAAGAAAATAAGGTGAATAGCTGCGCGATCGCAGCGAAAGCTATCATTGCGCGAGCGAACATTTTTTATGACTTTTTATGACCCTGACAAAGTTACGACCTAATAATCAACTCACTATAGATGTCTCTTAGGTCAAACTCGATATCATCTATTGTTAAAGTCATTAATAATTACTTGATAAACCTTACCAAGGTTTACCAAGTTTTGCTGTTTAAGTATTGGGGTCAGTCTAATGTATGAGGCTGTTAAAACACGCTATTATACACTATACAGCGTTATTACTGCGCAAGCGGAGCAAGCGCGAAAATAAAAAGTTTATATATAATATAAACATATATATATAAACAAACTGACTTTCGCATTTATAATATTGGTGTTATAATTGGTGTTGAGGTGTTTATTTTATAATTTTACATTATAATAATTTTATCGAGATCTGATAAGTATCTCCAGAGATATGGAGATAAACACTCCAAACTTGGAACTGAAAATTAATAGCGTGGCATTTGAAGTCGGTTCTTTTAGTTTTTTAAACGATCTTATATAATACAACACAAAAACAACTAGATCAAAAATATCAACATCAGTTCATCCGTTTGAGCGCGACGATTCCACAGACACCCCTATATAACACCCCTTCATTTTGCGTCGGGGGTTAAAAATAAGAAGCAGTTTTGAACCAAGTCAATCCTGTATCTGAAATTCACAGTTCTGAGGCAATAGGGCTCAATTCTATTCTGTATTTCGATACCCTTTGGCCTTTTATGGGTTCCTAAAATTTATTGGTTATTTGAATACAAGGTCTACTTTGATGGGGTAGGGTTTTCACGGACTTCCGAAATGAATCGAAGATATTCTTGTAAATAGGTTATTCGTACCTTTATGATTGGATGAGATGAAAACATGGGATTTGTTGGTGATAGCCGTGGAAAGGTGATTAATTCATTTTTACCGATAATAGGAACAAGTAATTTTGTATAAACGAACATTTGACTACTAATGTCACCTTATGTTAATGTCACCTTACGGAACCCTAAAAACATTGCATCACTTATGATGCAATGTTGTTGTTCCGTACCCAAAGGGTAAAACGGGACCCTATTACTAAGCCTCCGCTGTCCGTCTGTCTGTCTGTCTGTCTGTCTGTCTGTATGTCTGTCCGTCTGTCACCAGAGTGTATCTCATGAACCGTGATAGTTAGACAGTTTAAATTTTCACAGATGATGTATTTCCGTTGCCGCTATAACAACAAATACTAAAAACAGAATAAAGTTAAAAATAATAGAGGGTCCCCATACAAAAAGCGTGTTTTTTTCGGCATTTCACGCCATCTATGAACGCTTAGTTAGGTAAACGTCCCATAGATGGCGTTATATTGAAATGTCGATCCCTAACACATTTGTTAGACGTTAGATGGCGTTATAAGAAATAAAATGTTTATTAAATTTTATAGTTTGCTGGCGAAAAATTATAGTGGTATTTTTTGCTCGATCTTATAAAATACTGTAGTTAGTTACTGTAGGTAGTTGTGGTACGGAACCCTACGAGTGCGAGTCCGACTTGCACTTGGCCAGTTTATTTTTGCATGTTTGTTACGCGATTACTCCGCCAGTTAGGACCGGATCTCGAATTCTTTTTTTTCATAGGTAGGTAACATATCGACGGTGGTTTCATTATACGATTTAATGAGATATGATGAGTATAAGGAGATAATCATCTCAATGTTGCTGACTCACGCGGCGTGTGAAGTTGTTTTTAGCCCCCCGACGCGAAACGAAGTGGTGTTTATTCTAAGTTTGACGTGTGGATCTGTAAACTTAACTACGTTTAGTGCTATCGAGGTCTGTGATATAAGAGTAGCGGAAAATCGTGCTCATTGGTGTACAATTTAGAAAATCTGTCGCCAAACATCTAATGTGTTCCGGCAGCCAACCTTGAGAGCCAGTTCCCATTCTAGGCCTAGCGTGCTACCACCCTCGATCGCATCATCACGTGCCCACAGGTGAGATAATGGTCAAAGCATATATGATATTAAAAAAACTAAGTGATATATAAAAAAGTAGGCTGTAAACAAGTAGGCTGAAGATGAATTGATCATTGTAGTCTGAATAAATTTTATACCTTTATATAATTAAAATAAGATTTAAAATTAAGTGACAAATCCAAAATACCTTTAAAAGACATACATGAATGAACGGCTCCAACCGGTATTGAAAAGGATTGTTTTAAACAGAAAGGTTGCGACGTTTGGACTGGACTGGTTTGGACTGTTTCGGCTGGAACTTTCTGATAATGTTCTGAAGAGTTGACAGTGAACTCGTGATACTGGAAGTGACACAGAAATAAATATAAACAATGTTAAAGGCATAAAGCCGCTAGTTGCCTTTAGTAAAAGTGCAGCACACCTCTCGACACCCTAAGCTATCCACGCCAATGTTGCTCCTCGGCGCCAATACAACGGTCCGCCTATTCAGTGAATGGAAAGTCACCACCCGCCTAAAGGTACGGCCACACCGTGGCGTCCTGCGATCGGGCGCGATCCCAGTACTTTTCAATTGTTTTCTGATCGCGTTTGATGTGAACCAGTATGTAGGTACAAATACTACTGCGCTATCTGATCGCCGCGTAGATCGCGCACGCAGAACGCTGCGGTGTGTCCGTACCTTAAATATTTTGTAGTGAGGCATAATTGGCGGGTGCCGTACCTCATCTCATAAACCAGCAATCTGAAATCAATCAGCTCAAACCAATATTCATGATACAATGCACCATCTTTTCATAGTTTTCGAGTATAGTCATAGAGCATTAAATTTGACATCGTAACTTCAAACGTATCTAATGGTACAGATATAATAAAAGTGCTAATGGTAACAAGATATAGATTTCAAAGTTCACGTGCGCGCGGCAAATGCTCCTGTATACAGGTTGATTCAGTACCGATGGATCAAACGAAGCACAAACGGGTGGTAGAGGACCTTACTGCGCATCTATTGAATCCCCATGTATGTTCTACCATTTTGGATAGTTTCTGAGATATGACATTTTTTTGAAATGTTTTTGCATTTCGCTACAAAAAAAATTTTTTCTGCTCAACTCTTTACGCTAGGGCGATAATTCTTTTATGTAATAGTAGGTAAATAATAGATCTAACAAATGGTATTATTATTATTTTACTCGAAGAGTAAATACTTTCATAATAATAGAAAAGTTACAAAATTCTCATTGACCAATGCTACTGCATAAAGTTTTCGAGGCCAATACATTATGATACAAAAAATTATCGCCCTAGCGTAAAGGGTTGAGTAGAAAAAATGTTTTTGTGAACCAAAGTGGCGAAAGGCAAAAACATTTTAAAAATAAATTTCATATCTCAGAATCTATCCAAAATGGTATAACATACATGGGGGTTTAATAGATGCGCAGTGAGGTCCTCCACCACTCTGCTTCGTTTGATCCATCGGTAATGAATAACCCTGTATACCCCGCCTATTCGCCGGTAAGCGCAGGCTCTTGGATTCTATATCTTATTACCATTGGATACGTAAGAATTTAAGCTGGCAAATTGAAAATGTCATGCCTTACCGACCGCTGGTGTATCAAACTCTTACTTTAACTTTATTACTTCTAACTCTGTTTAAGTTTCATCAGGCTCTTCCTTAACCATATTTCTTTAAAATCTGTAAATTTTATTAATAGAATTTGAAAAGTTTGTCATATTTCTCTAACTCCGTGACAAATACTGTCTCCAGCCATTAAGGTTTCAGATTGTGGTCGGTCCATTGAACTTTCAGACAAAAGGTTTGCTCGCAGCAAAATACTGTCCAAGCGAAATGTTTTCGTAAATAAAATTAATATTGGCAGAGTTTTTCAATATTGTTTGGATTGTTTAGAAGGAATTTCGTAAATTATTTGCACCTATATTAATTAATGATCGGACTAACTTTACTGAAATAGTAGGTATCTAATTCATATATGAATGCTAATCGGAGTAAAACCTTCTTTATCGCCGTAGATCGCGTTTGATTTAAACAAGTCGGTACAAATACTACTACACTATCTGAGCCCGCGGATGCAGGACGACGCGGTGTGGCGTACCTTTAACCTTGTAACCCCCGACTGAAAAAGAAGGTTGTTATCATTCTAACGCTATCATTTAAGGGCACCTAAAACCTTACAGGTAAGGTACACAAGCGAACCAGTAATTTAATTCGAGACCCCTTTGAGGTAAATTCCATAAGTTCGAAGCTTACAGTAGAGCTTCGGTGAAATCGATTCGGCGTATTTCGTGCTTGGGAAATATTTACTGAGTTATTTCCCTAATGGAAGTTTAGAACTACACAACTGCTTTATTTGAGTACATATGTTTACTTATTAGTTATTTGTATTTGTAATATTATTCGTATTTGTAATATTATTTATTTTTCGCGTATTTATTTACTTTCTTAGGATTAGGTTTATTTATATATACACGTGGTCGTAGTTTACTTTTCAGAGTGTATTGTTTTGTTACGGTAGGTGACATACGACCACGGTATCCTCTGAACACCACTATGAATATATATGAAATACAATAAAATATGTATTACAAGTTAGTTGTTTGTATAATACACGATACATATTGAATAGTTTGTACATAGCAATCTCAGATGAGAATATTTTCTTGTTTCATACTTTTTAGAGAGTGATTTTTCAGTAGTCGGGTTTTAGTTTATGAACATATTTTTTATTTAAAGCATTTTGGGGTTTGGGGATAGATATATACATGTATACATGTCAAGATACTTACATACATACACAGCGATCAACAAACACATAACCCTCCCAACTGTTTTTTTGCGACGCCGTGGGGTAAAATTTAGTTTTCTTGACTTCGGCGGGATATATCTCACCAACGCTACGCCGCACAAAAATATGATGTACTGAATCCTATCTTTATTTTAAAATCCCTATTCAACGATACCACACACGATGGGGTGGGGTGAATTTTTAGTTCTGGACTTCATCCCCTCTAGGGGGCGCCACATTCAATTTGTTGTGACGTCACATAGCCTATAACCAGCAAACAAATAAGACGCGTCCAACGACACCTCATTTGTTAAATTATGATAAGTAGTTTAGAAGTTATGGGGGAACAGATGAACATACATACAAACATACATACATACTTACATACATACATACCCACATACCGGTCAAAAACATAACCCTACTTTTTGCTTCGCCGTAGTCGGGTAATAATTCAAAAGAATTATAATAAACTGGCCAAGTGCAAGTCGGACTCGCACTCGTAGGGTTCCGTACCACACTACAGTATTTTATAAGATCGAGCAAAAAATACCACTATAATTATTCGCCAGCAATAAAAAATAATTAATAGACATTTTATTTCTTATAACGCCATCTAACGTCTAACAAAGGTGTTAGGGATCGACATTTCAATATAACGCCATCTATGGGACGTTTACCTAACTAAGCCTTCATAGATGGCGTGAAATGCCGAAAAAAACACGCTTATTGTATGGGGACCCTCTATTATTTTAAACTTTATTCTGTTTCTAGTATTTGTTGTTATAGCGGCTACAGAAATACATCATCTGTGAAAATTTCAACTGTCTAACTATCACGGTTCATGAGATACAGCCTGGTGACAGACGGACAGACAGACAGACAGACGGACAGCGGAGTCTTAATAATAGGGTCCCGTTTAACCTTTGTGTACGGAACCCTAAAAATTAAAAATATTATTTAAAAAAAACTTAATCTAAGATGCCGCCGGCAGGGGTGACTATAGGTCACCAACACGCAAAATTATATCATTGAGATATTCGCGAGTCCAAGCACCATCCCCAAACACCTAGGTTGTCTGGAAGAGACTGATTTATGCAATAAAGCCACCGATTGTATTACTTAATTAGGTTGTTTTAATTTTTCAGTATATTAATTTGCACTTTATATTGATTATCGGACCCGACTTTACTGAAGGGGGAGGTATCTAATTCATATATTACTGCTAATTGGAATTAAAACTTATTTAGCCGCGTCGAGCGCGTTTTAACCAATATTTTTTTTTTTTTTTATATTGTTATTTTTGGTTTAGGTAGACAAAAAGTTTATAAGAGTTTATGAGAGTAAGATATCTTTGTCTTATCTATATTCTATCTTGTAAGTAGGAAAGTGTGCTATATAATATCTTCGCTCGACTCCGGTTGCATAATATTATGTAATATGAGAACTGGTATACTTTTTTTTTAGTTGGCTTAAAAAAATTGTGCGTTCATCATACTTTGTAAATTTACAATTGGTAATCAGATGTGTAAATAATCTAGCTACCAATATCAAAACCCAAAGAAAGCATTTACATTTTAAAATCTCATTAGGATAAGATCATACGAAATCGGCACAATATTACCAAGTCTTTATCCGTTCAATAAAAACATTGAAGATATTTTCGGTCATTTATGCCATACGCCAAAGCACCATTTAAGTTTTTTCTTTGACCAAAAGGTCGAATAAAAGTACCTCCCAACCAATTAAAATAGACCTCTCATGTTTCTAAACAAATCCTCTAACTAAAGAGCAAAAGGTTCAATTGCTTTTCGATTCAGTATCCAAAGAGGTCAATGAAAATTGGTTTTGGGTTACCATATCGCACTAAATAAAAACCTCTAACGTCGCGATAAAATTCGCAACAAAGCCGAAAAGGAGCTGGTTTTTCTCGATTTTCCTTCTCTTGTCAACCTTAGTGCTTTGTGATAAGGGTTAGATAAAAGGGTAGAAGATGACCGATAAGGAAGGCTATTGAAATACGAAAGGGTCCGAAAGGTCGTGTTTCCTCCAAGTCCATTTATTTTGATCTGGAGCGGTTTTGAGGAAACACTCCGAGTGTGATTTCTATATTTCGTCTAACAGTGGATGTTTGTAAGCTTTGTAGGACGATTTTATGGCATTTTTATTGTGGGACAGTTTCGCTGATTGCAACACTTTTAGGGTCGTATTGTTGGATCCATTTTGTATAGATATTGCCTGTACTTAGCTATTTTATTGCAGTTTTTTTTGATAACAATAGTTAATTAGATGAAGGATTGAACGCTCTCAACTGCACTGTTAATAATTTAAGATCGTTTACAAAACGAAAAAAAAACAATTTCACATGCCACGATAGTCAAAATATCCAGTAGTATCATGTCGTCAAGGTATATAAATGCATATTATTATGTCGTCAAGGAATGTAATGTGTTTGAGATGTTTATCTCTATATCTCCAGAGATAAAAAAATACAGTCGAAATGAGAACCTCCACCTTTTTTGTGCGGCAAAAAAAAAAGCGGCAGCGCTACAAGCGTCTAGTCCGGATAACTGGCTGGCTGCGTAAGCTGCTGCGTATAGTGCATCGGACATGAATGAGTCATTACAGTCGACAACAAACAGAACAGAGTAGAAATGCAACGGAAAGGCATAGTAACTAACTGAAGGAAAAAGAGTTTTGACTTAAACACATCAAAAACACAAGGCGTCCTGAGGAGATGTTGACCCCTCTAAAGATTATTGAGTTTTCTATCCCTTCAACAAGCTGTCACGCCTCGTTGCAGCTCAGCATAGCTCATATTCACAATCATTCGAAAAAAAAAACCTATTCTGAAACTGCCTCTCGTTCAACTCAAAATTCATATTATGTCATAGTCAGTTTGGTACAAATCCTAAAAAAAAACTATAAATGACATTAACATTTCGTTGACCTTGTAGCATACTAGCGTCCCTAGCGGTAAATTCACACGGACTATAGCGCCCAGTGAGCTGAAATTATATTTCATACTTATGTATATAAGTTTGGTGAAGATGAAATTGTACTTATCTGATGATGGAGCTGGGATATAAAACTGGAACTCCCTGATGGAAAATTTGGCATACAAGCGAATTTGGACTGGCATGTTTTGCTATCGTCAATACTTTTCTTAACACATGACGACGGTATGACGTTAAAACTAGTTTAAAAAAAAATAACACGCATTGATTTTTTTTCTTGACAGAGTTACGTGTCTCAATTTATTTATTTATAGATCTCGTTTCTATTTCCGATTCTTAGCTATTTTCTGCGGTTTTGTAAACATACGAAACTAAAAAGTTTTGAGACAATAGCTTAAATGCGTTTTTAAGCCTTTGTGGTGGTACCCATAGATCCAGGATTTCACTACGTTATAATCCTAGATCTGTAGTACTATGTTAAGAGGATATTCACGAAGTTTTTTATTATTATGTATATAAGTTTACGATATTTCGGCTCTGTTACGGGTATTATTATTAGTATTGTGTTTAAGTCTTTAGTTTCATTAATTCAGCCGCGTTTTGACACATAATAGAAACTACTACTACTTAATCTGTTCTGTGGTCAATAGCTTTAAATACTCGTATATCGGTAATGAGACACCACTTCTCCCTTTTCTTTTATTTGTTGTTGTTTATTGAGGTCACTTACTAGTTCTTAGCTACGATGTGATAAATAGAAGAGCTTTAGTTAGAAGACATAAGAAACACTACCTCAGTTAATTAGGTTTGAAACCTAAAAAAACCCTATTTCCATGCCGCGCAAGTCAGTTTCAGTAGCAAGTTTGAAACGTTAATCGCCATATCTCTGGAGATACTTATCAGATCTGGATAAAATTTAAATGAGACATTGGAGATGAACCCTACGTATGAAACAGTCATAATTCAAATCGGTTCACAATTGTCGGAGTAATCGGGTAACAAACATACAAAAAAAAACGAATTGAGAACCTCCGCCCTTTCGGAAGTTGGGTGAATAATATAAAAAATATTTTCACCGGCTTCAGCAATCAGTTTTTATTTCGGTCCAGTTTTTCCTATGCAAAAACCGACGGGTGTGGGTGACATTAGGTCACGTATGTCACTCAAATCGGAATAGAATGGGGGACCTCGTACTGATTGATTCACCGTTTTGGTAATGACCTTTGGGACCCTTGTCCCTTTGATGCTTTCTTCAGTATGTATGTAAATTTTATTTGGTAACGATGTAGAATTGAATGTTAATATTTATGGTCAGGTATCTTCTAGGTAAGCACATTACATTATCAGAAGATATTGGTCGTGAAAAAAATTACTTTGTCGCATTGTCCTTTGGCACACTTTTGTAAGTTTGGTAACATTGCACTATTAAAAAAAAGGCAAAATAAAATAAAGAATTATAGATAGGACATAGACCCAAGCGCTGCAAAATAAAAATGGCGATAAATGCAGGAGGAAGGGGGTTTTAGTCAGTAGGTCGCCAAGAGGCGGAGTCTGACTAACCGCAGAGCCCTAGTTCTGTGGTATCAATGATGACATCTCCCAACCGCGCGAGAAAAAAAAATACATTGCACTATTATAATGCCATAGAGCTGATACGTATTAGCCTCTGTAGGTTATGTAATATATCCTGAAAATACAAATAATTATAATTATAAACCTATCCGCTGGCTCTTTAAATGTTGCGATATCCTACCAGGGTATACCTACATGCCATAATGTTGTCATTTTATATCTAAGACTACTTTAAATAATTAAATGTAATTTATGAACCCAATAAACGATTGATTATTGAGTATAAAACTGTTACATAATTATCTGTCATCTACTAACATAATTACGGTTGGACTATTCAACAATAATTAATAATTACAAACCATACTTAGGTGTCCCTGTCTCCCTTCGCACGTTTTGTATAGCTTTCTGAACCCCACGGTCACCATCATCCCATGATTAAAGAAAAAAATAGACAATTTCCCGCTGGTAAAAGCATATTTTAACGATTTTCTGCCTGACTTGCTACCAAAATGTAGCTTACCACCGTCAAGGAGAAAATCTGCCGCCATAACCTTACTTACGGTGTTCCGGGAGCACACAACAAGGAAATGTAATTTGTACAATATAGGTGCCTAAACGTGGGAGGAACTAGATCCCAAGATACGGGCGATCATTCGTCTAGTTTGATATCTAGCGACTATATTATTAATGTGTGTAACGCGGGGATTTTCAAAATATTACATGCGCTATCGGTCGCGTGCGTTTCCCGCGCACTTCATAAGTTCCCTCCATAGTAGCTTACCGTGGGGCGCCCAACGTGGGGCGCCACTATAACACGCGAATTGTTTGTAAAATGTATAATTCGATGTCACAAAATATCATAAGCACAAGGTATAAGTAATATAGGTATACAGAATAACGCTGGTAATAGAATCGCAGAGGAAGAGTAGAGTTTCAATAAAAGATCGTGCGCGCAGCTAAACTGTCGCCAATGGAACTCTTGCGTCCCGCTTGGGGCGCATCGCGCATCTTCGCGGTTTGTTGCTAACTGCGCATGCGCGACGGATAGCTACTATGGAGGGAACGTATGAAGTGCGCGGGAAACGCACGCGACCGATAGCACGCGTAATATTTGAAAATCCCCGCGTTACAGCCTCCCCCTCTAGCCTAACGTTACGTCCCGGATGTTTGGCTAGCAATCGTAAAGACGTGGCCTACCACGCTTACGTTTCTCCCTAACCGGGGATCCAACCTGTCCAGCGAAAGGTGTGAGGTGCGAGATATGATATCTGCCTATATCCTCTCCAGATCTACCATTCTTGAAAGTTGAACGTATAACCTGGCCTGCCCCAGACTCGTCTAGTAGTCCTGCAAATACTGGCCTGCGTTCGCGCTCAGGTATCACAGCTGAGCGGAAGTCTTCTCCATCAACAGACTCAAATCTATGATTGTGGAGCATCATGTTCGAAGTACGGTACCCAGCTTGGCCCTCGGCCTCCCCCTAGAGGGTTCGTAGGACCTTCGGTCTTTGCCGACCTTACGCACCTCTGGGTCCATGGTAAGGCGTACATCAAGATCGTCGGCGTAAAACAGACGGTGTTTGATCGAGGCAGCGTGCATCAACACAGAGTTGGTCACGCTTAACTCGGCGCTGGTCGTCTTCGGCTCGACGCCGGTCGCCCTTGACTCGGCGCTGGTCGTCCTCAACTCAGCGCTGGTCGTCTTCGGCTCGGCGCTGGTCGTGCTCGACACGGCGCTGGTCATCTTCGACTCGGCGCTGGTCATGCTCGACTCGGCGCTGGTCGTCCTCGACTCGGCGCTGGTCGTCTTAGAGTCGGCGCTGGTCGTGCTCGACACGGTGCTGGTCATCTTCGACTCGGCGCTGGTCGTCCTCGACTCGGCGCTGATCGTCCTCGACTCGGCGCTGGTCGTCTTCGACTCGGAGCTGGTCTTGCTCGACTGCATACCGGTCGTACTCAGAGTATACGATTGTACAAACTCGTATTCGCTTTCAGGTTCGTCATTAAACTTCCACCTACCATTAGCTACGTCGAGTACCATACCTGCCCGTGTTAGAAAGTCGACACCGAGTAACGTCTTTGTGTCGTCGCTGGGTAATATTAAATATCTCGCACCTCACATCTTTCGCTGGACAGGTTGGATCCGCGGTCAGGGAGAAACGTAAGCGTGGTAGGCCACGTCTTTACGATTGCTAGCCAAACATCCGGGACGTAACGGTAGGCTAGAGGGGGAGGCTGTAACGCGGGGATTTTCAAATATTACGCGCGCTATCGGTCGCGTGCGTTTCCCGCGCACTTCATACGTTCCCTCCATAGTAGCTATCCGTCGCGCATGCGCAGTTAGCAACAAACCGCGAAGATGCGCGACGCGAGCGCCCCAAGCGGGATGCGAGAGTTCCATTGGCGACAGTTTAGCTGCGCGCACGATCTTTTATTGAAACTCTACTCTTCCTCTGCGATTCTATTACCAGCGTTATTCTGTATACCTATATTACTTATACCTTGTGATTGTGATATTCTGTGACATCGAATTATACATTTTACAAACAATTCGCGTGTTATATGTGTTATCTTTGTGCAATAAAAATATTTTTAATTTTGAATTTGAATTTGAACAGCCCTTGAGAGTCAGAGTATTGTAGGCCTAGCGTGTTCACCACCATCGACCACATCATCGCTAACCACCAGGCAAAAATAGCGAAATAGTGGTCAAACGCTAGCCTATACGGCATAAAAGAAAGACAAATATAATAAACTGTTCACAAGTCTAATAAGATTAACTAGCAACTGGCAATAAGCGAGGAAATATAATTTATTTGCGAAGTTTATAATGAAATAGTCTGCGTCCGTTACACACTGAGACTTTTTTCTTATGATAGTAATTCTTGGTGTACAGAGAACATTTTCCGAAACCTAAAAAACAAAACCAAATCGGAAAAAAACACCAAACTTTCGTCTTTCATTTGTCGATGGGCACGATTCATTTAGTGTGGTTTTACAGTGACGCGTTCACCAGCGCGGTTGGTAAGCGTCGCGGGCCAAGAGCTTTGCTTCTCTAGGATCGTTAAACATAGTCGCGCGGATGGCCTGCGCTGACGGCAATTCGGCTGCGCTCTCTTATCACAACTGTGACAGACAGAGACGATCGTGGCCTGCGACACTTACCACCCGCGCTGGTAAAAGTGTCACTGTAAAACCACACTTAGATCTCATCTTTACTTAACTGGTGAGATAATAGTGAAGTCTCTGCATTGATTTCGATGCGTCCTGTCATCTCAAACGTTTAATAGAAGGAGATGCAGCTAGGCAGTTGTATATTTACATCTGTTTTTCTTAGCGACGATCATCGTTCGAAATTCATCGCTACTCATATAGAAACTATCGGCTCTGTCTGACATACATACAACAAAGAAAAAAACCGTAAAATTCATTTATGCCAAACATCGATGTCATAACAATATGACGTCGATGGTGCCAAAGCATAGTTGCGCTATGTGGGCAATATTTTTCTGTCTCCAACAGACACTAGATGGCGTTGGAACCCGTTAAAACACGCTATCGTTTCAGTCACCGTATGGCTCACTCTTCCTAATTTTCTGAAAACTTCTCTATCTACACTTGATATATTTAAATTAAAAACATATTTTAGTAGAGACGTAAATACGTTTATAATGAACGATTGTCTCTGGAATAGAATAAAAAAACTCTTGGTTCCATCTTTCGAAAACCGTTAAAGCCGGTGTTTTAAAGAGCTTAGTAGCCATTTGGTTTGCATTACTATTGTCTTGAAGAGATCGCTCTTAGCGGTAAGACCGGCCATTGTAATACCATAGATTTTAAGTTGTTTTAATGCTAAGTTCCTATGGTGGTATTCAAAAATGAGTATTTCTGTTAGTTGTTCTTAGTCTAGTAGTCTTTTTAATCTCCCAACTAAGCTCGATATCCTCGAGTGGGTTCACCTCAATATTGCAATGAATGGAGATCGAACTCACGACCTCTCAATCGCCAGGCCGATGCCTTAGCCATCGGGCTTCTGCCGCTTTTGGTGATTGGTTCCTCGATAACTGCGTCGATACAGACATTATTGCTGCCATGAGACGTGCGCTTTGTCCTGTCACCTCATATCATTATTAAAAATGCTCAGTGTGCCTCAGTCCTCCGCATTCTACGTCGCGTTTCGTTGAAGCGCGAAATGGGACGAGCAGAGTTGTTAGCAGTCTGTCTTCCAACAAAAAGAGTAGCAACTTCACTCAAATAGATTTCAAAACAGTGACAGTGGTAACAGAAATCGCATTTACCTTAAAATACATATATAATCTTTACATAGTATAAAACAAAGTCGCTCCCACTGTCTGTACGCTTAAATCTTTAAAACTAGGCAACGGATTTTAATGCGGTTTTCAGCAATAGATAGAGTGATTCAAAAATAATGTTTATAAATAGGATTGAACGCGGGCAAAGCCGAGATAGTTTAAAATAATTTCAAATAGTTTACAAAACGAAAAAACCGACTTTAAATAGCGCGCTAATTTTTAGTTTGTGGTGTTTTATTTCAATATCTCTAGAGATACTCATCTGATCTCAATGAATTTACAAGGGGACAAACTGAAGCCATAGATACTCTTTCAAACAACAAAAATCCAAATCGGTGAGTAAAGTTCGGTACCAAATATATTAAGATAATTAAGATAGATAAGATAGAATATATTTAAGATAGTTTAAAAACTAAAGCAACCCACTTCAATGCCCCGCAAGTCAATATCAGTAGCAAGTTTGAGTCGTTTATCGTCATATCTCTAAAGATTGACTGACTTATCAGATCTCGATGAAATTACAATGGGACCACCTCGGAAACGTACCCTACCGATTAAAAAATACAGATGAATTGAGAACCTCCTTCTTTTTGGAAATCGGTGGAAAAATACAGTCAAATTGAGATTGCCTCTGGCAGTTTCAAACATTTCTAACCGATACAGTTTCATGCGGTATCCATGTACAATAGTATTATGAAACACATAATATAATTTTTTTTAGTGGGTTGATTTTAGCTGGACTGATTATAATGAAATTTTGCACGACGATATAATCCCAAAAAAAAAAATGAGTTAAACTGCAATAAAAAGTTTATGTGTAGGTAATACTTTGTGGCTGGAAATTGAGAATCATTTACTTCTTGCTACGTACGCTACATTTGCTACGCTCTCTACGCCCGCTACGCAAGCTACGGTCTCCGTAGCTCAACGAAACTACGAAGTTGCGACGAGATTTATACTAATTTTGGTAGCACAAACCTAGGATTCACTTCGTTACATAGGTCTGTGTGTGGTACAAAAAAATAACACAATGCTAGGTTTGCAATTTGTTCTTACGATTTTTTTCCCAAACCTTTAAATCTTTGTAAATTGTTAAACACAATCCAAAATTTCATCGTACCGACGGGACTTGAACCCGCAACCTCCGGAATAACATGTTCCGGTGCTTTGCCAATTAAGCCACGGTGCGAAGTATCGTTACGACGAAATTAGTGGGTTGCATTTGTTAACCCAATTATGCATTGGTGGCGCCATCTATGACTACTTACTACGTAAGTTAATCATTCGGAAGAAATCATTACAGTTTTCAAATCCGACGAGAGATGTTGCACTGCGTAAATCAAATATTATGTTTCTTTGAAGTGTTTCACACTTTATATTTTTGTAAATTGTTAAACACAATCCAAAATTTAATCGTACCGACGGGACTTGAACCCGCAACCTCCGGAATAACATGTTCCGGTGCTTTGCCAATTAAGCCATGGTGCGAAGTATCGTTACGACGAAATTAGTGGGTTGCATTTGTTAACCCAATTATGCATTGGTGGCGCCATCTATGACTACTTACTACGTAAGTTAATCATTCGGAAGAAATCATTACAGTTTTCAAATCCGACGAGAGATGTTGCACTGCGTAAATCAAATATTATGTTTCTTTGAAGTGTTTCACACTTTATATTTTTGTAAATTGTTAAACACAATCCAAAATTTCATCGTACCGACGGGACTTGAACCCGCAACCTCCGGAATAACATGTTCCGGTGCTTTGCCAATTAAGCCACGGTGCGAAGTATCGTTACGACGAAATTAGTGGGTTGCATTTGTTAACCCAATTATGCATTGGTGGCGCCATCTATGACTACTTACTACGTTTTGTGTTGTGTTAATTGTGTTTAACAATTTACAAAAATATAAAGTGTGAAACACTTCAAAGAAACATAATACTTTAAATCTTTGTCTACATTCACAGGTTTATGTATAAATAAGGATGCTTAGCTTGCTACTTATTTTAAATTAAACCAGCCGTTATATTAGTACGTTTCAACAGCTGTCCTTTAAAGCCAGGTTCCATTCTAGGCCTAGCGTGCTACCATCCTCGACTACATCGTCACTTACCTTCAGGTTTCTCATAAGGTACACTTTTGTTTTAAAATTATCGTGAATTGGTTTCGAGCGAATCACAGTGAATATTGCGATCTCACCGCGTGACTTCACTCCCGACGAAGAGCGACAGATTCGCTCGAAACTTAGGTCGACAAAATTTGACTAAAGGTACGTGAATTATAGCCGGTATATAACATTAATTGGGGTACACTCATCCATCAGGAACAGATATGTAACTATCTAGTGGCTTAGCATCATCATTATCATCATCATTATTAACAGCCAGTATTTGTCCACCGTTGGACATAGGCTTTTCCTATGGCATACCACTGAGCTCGATCTTCAGCTCTTCGTTTCCAACCGCTGCCAGCCAGCTTGCGTATATCACCGCTCCACCTAGCTGCGAGAGCGGCCTACGCTTCGTTTACCGAGCCGTGGTTTCCACTCTAGGATACGTCTACCCCAACGGATATCGGCTCTAGCTTAGCTATTATCAAATATGTATGAGATCTAATGTACTGTTAATATCACAGTATTTTGTTGAGACGCTTCTCTCGCTCCGCTGCAAGTATGAAATTGTTTTTTATGGAGTTTATTCAATATTGGAGTTATTTGTTGCAGTTTTGCTTATTACTGTTAAATCGAGACTTATGCGTTCTTTCAGCTTATAAGTTTTCTTTTAGCAACTTTTTTAACACAAACACATATGCAACTTGTGATTCAAATTACTAGTCTCACAGGATAACTCTGCAATACCCTACTGTCTCCTCTGCAGATAGGCCTCCCCCAAGACACGCCACTGAGCCCGGTCTTCGGCTCTTTGTTTCCAGTCACTGCCCACCGCTTTGCGAATGTCGTCGCTCCACCTAGTCACAGGGCGTCCTACTCTACGTTTGCCGATTCGTGGTCTCCACTCTAGAACCAGTCTGCCCCAACGGTTATCGGTCCTACAGCAGATATGACCAGCCCACTGCCACTTCAGTTTGCTAATCCGCTGAGCTATGTCGATCACTTTAGTTCTTTGGCGAATTACTTCGTTCCGGATTCGATCCCGCAAAGAAACACCGAGCATAGCTGTCTCCATAGCTCGCTGAGTGACTTTAAACTGGTGGACTAGTCGAACCGTGAGTGTCCACGTCTCGGCTCTGTATGTCATGACAGGTAGGACGCACGTAGGAGTTGTTAACAAAAAGTAGCTTACCAACATCAAGAAGAAAATCTGCCACCATAACTTTACGATGTTCCGGTAGCAAACAGCCATTGAAAGTCAGAGTATTCTAGGCCTAGCATGTTCACCATCTTCGACCACATCGTGGCATACCACCTGGCAAGATGTCATTCAGACTAACCCAGTAATAATTAGGATCGTTTAAAAACTACAAAAACCGACTGTACATGCTTCTCGACTCATTTTCATGAGCAGGTTTGGATTGTTTATCTCCATATCGCTGGAGATTATCATCGGATAAAAATGGGGCTACTGCGGACATTCATACGCGACAAAAATAAAATAAAAAATTAAAAGAATGCAGACATCGCTACTACATTCACCAAAAAAAACATGCGGGGCAGTCTTTGGGAACTGCCGATAGAAGTGAACACTAAGTAACTTGTGAATTGTATCGTCGAGCTACACAGTATACATATAGCTCATGGAAAGCGTGCTGAGACGATGACGCGAGTTCCATGATTTTTTTTCACCCAAAAAGTGTTCGACGCACCCAATGAAAATTTTCACTTCAAAAATGCATACAAACATCTGTTTGTATGCATTTTTGAAGTGAAAATTTGTATAAAAAAAATAGAAAAAAGGTTATCTATCTAGATAACCTTTTTTCTATAATAATTCTCTTTTTGAAAGTCGGTTGAAAACCAGGCTTGATGTTTACTAACATTTATTTCGAACATATCAAATGTCAACAACTCTATTGGGTTTAATCTTAAATGATAATGATATTCCCCGTTATGGAATCAAGCGAGATATTGGCTTCCGCCCCACTGGGCCACGTTGTAATTTACGTTAATACCGTATATTACGTTATTTACGTTTAATTGAGGGATGTTACGGTATACGTTATTACGTTTCTGTTTTTGGATGTAAGTAGCGTGTTATGTGTAAATAGTTTTGACAATCATATTCACAGAATTACGTTTACAAAATTTTAAAACTTCATACAGACTGGAATGGAGTTATACAAATGTAATAGCTCTATCTCTATTTATTTGGAATTCGTTGTTGTTTGTTCAAACAGTGTGAAATGAACGACTTTATGTGAGACACGAGTGTGAGTGACAACAAATTGCAAAAAGAAATAAGATGCCTTTTAATCCTCTCTTTAAGATTTTTGAATGGTCATATTTCTAGCTACACCTGACCTTAATTTTTTATGGAACCCTTTTTTTTTCTAGAAGCATTTTCCAGGGAGGAAACGGGGAAAACATTTGTATGAAAAAGTACACCCCGCGTTCCCTCTTAACCCCCGATACAAAAAGAGTGGAGTTATAGCTTTTTGTTCGCCGATGAGGCTATGAGAGCTACTTACTTTCATTTTCGTTTTACCATTCCCGACTACATCTTCGCTTACCACTAAGCAAGATAGTGATCAAACGCTAGCTTACCAGATAGAAAAATATAGATTTGAGGCCCAGCAACTTAAGAACAAACAAAGAATAGGTAGTTATATATATGCAAATACAGGAATTATCGCGCCTAAAACATTAATTTTATTTAACTCGACGTTTCGACCAAGTTGCATTGATCGTGGTCACGAGACGACTGAATGTTGTGAGTGTCCGCACTGCTATTTATAGGAGTGTTCGTTGGAAACTAGGATAGGATATAGGACAGAAGATAGGATAGATAAGAATAGGTAGGTAAGTACTCGTATTTATTGGAATTCAGGATTAGAACGTTTCAGATCACTAACCATTGTCGAATAAGGCATTTCTGTGAACACATGAAAATGTATTTCCAGTGGTAGGGGCATAATTATTTTTATTTTTTATTTATTAACATAATTAGAACGGTCCTAGCCAATTACACTAATTACTTACATTTTAAATATCAACTTAAACAGAATATTAACTAATACTAATATTGAAATTGTTCAAATCCAAATTATATAATTAACCATAAGTTCTCACAAAATGTCAAACATAGTGAAGAAATCATCATCCATTTGTCCGCTAGCAAGTCACAATCAGGGTTCGAGTCCAGGAGAGCATTGAGCGTCGCCAGAGTGCGCGGGATAGCGGACCGAGCGCGCGCAACTGTGCGGTGTGCTGGTACCGAAAACAACCTGTGTTTTCGGATACGGCAGTAATTGTTAGGAACATGGAACCGAAGCAGCTCGCTGAGAAGATCAGGGCAATCTATCCGCCCGCGGATAATTTTGCACATAGAAACAAGATGTTATATCGATGTTCCGCCTGACTTGCTACTAAAAACTAGCTTACCACCATCAAGTAGAAAATCTGCCGCCATAGTCTTACGATGTTTCGACAGCACACAGCGCTTTATTCTAGGTCGAGCGTGTTCACCATCTTCGACCACATCATCGCTTATCACCAGGCGAGATAGTAAAGCTAGCCTAATATATAATAAATAGCCTATTTTATATAATTTTAAACAATGCTTTAATATTATTCAGGGTTTAATGGAATAAAGAAAGCATACTCCTATTTATTGTCCTAAGCTTTATCTACGCTGATTCCACCTTATGATGATTCCTAGTTAAGAGAAATCAACATTCATTATTCCAAAATCGCATTTATCACATATGGTTTTACTTACTACGTTAAGGTACATTTTCACATATCAGGATATGTTGGTAATTGTGTGCGGCACTGCAAAGCCACTGGGTACCGTTTAATCCAGTCTCGGCTCTCGTCAAACCTCACTGGGTTTAGCAGTGGCAAGCATTTTGCCACTATTGAGACTTTGGGATTTTCTATGAATATTTTAGTGTTACAAAGTGCTTAGGAATATTCGTGACACTTCTCCATATTATGTTCTCGTAGGTGTCAAATAAAACTATTTGCTAATTTGCGACGTAAGTGAGATTGGCTGAGCACTTAGCATCATCAGACGAACACTAGGCCTCAGATGAGATAGTGGTCAATGGTAATGTGTGTGCTTATGGTAATCTAACAAAAATATGTTTTCAAGCTTAATTTAATGATCAATGTTTACAAAATAAATTTTAATGCAAACGTACCTATTTAGAAAATTATTTTTTTTCCTTGAAGGGGCTTAGAATACTTCCCAGGTAGTCCCATTCAAATTTCATCGAGATCTGATGAGTATCTCTAGAGATATGAAGATAAACACCTAAAACTTGTACTGCTTTAAATGAAAAGTACCGCATTTGAAGTTGGTTCTTTTAGTTTTTAAACGATCTCAAATTATACCTTTCATATTACCTACTGTAAAATTCTTGTCTTCTTGTAAACCAAAACGTACTCATCCTACTCGTCTCGCTCGAATAGAGAGAAAGCTTTAATTGCCGTCCCTAATACACCTGGGGCTGATTTGCAATCACTGGTGCCTATCGAATAATGACTGATGTCTCGCAACTTTGTGACGTCACAACGCTGTAAACAATGCATTAAGAAAGGGGCTCTGCGGTTATTGGCTTCATGTTGTGCTAAAACTTGTGATTATTTTGTTTGTGGGGTTTTGATAGTCGTTGTAGATTTCGAACGTGGCCGGGGCTCAAACCGCGCACTGAACTAAGGTTCAGTGCGTTTTCATTCATTTGATTTTGATGATTCATTCGGATTTGAACAATTTAAATATGAGTATCAGTTAATATTCTGTTTAAGTTGATGTTTAAAATGTGAGTAATTATTGTAATTGGCTAGGACCGTTCTAATTATGTAAATAAATAATAAAATCAATAAAAATAACGCCAATGGATAACCCGCACTACCCGTTTTAACCGAGGATTTCTACCGTGTACCTACGTATATATAATATACCATAAGATGTGGAATGACTTGCCTGTATAAATCTTTCTATCTAGCTAGAAGTCGGTCTGCAAATTTGGCCACTATTATTACTACACTATTTATACGTCTGCCTCATCTTACTGCTGTGGAGAGAGCGAGATGCAGTTATACGTAGATCATCTCGCTTCCTCCTCAATCTTTTAATGTTGTAATGTAAACCTCATGGTCGGCCTTCGAGCACGGCTCAGCTTTCTCGGTCGGCATATAGGCTTACCAATTAATTTGAAACACAAATCGAAACTTCCTAAATAGGTATACCATTACATTAACACTGCTAATGAATCTCAAGTGTCTAAATAAGACAGATGTCTTTAAGACAAGCGAAGCGATAAATTGAACATTATGAAGACGCCTGCGGCAAATGACTTGCCTATACAAACATGCCAAAATCATTAAACATAAGATTTACCATAATTTTATCAGTCTTCTTTTTCTTTAAGTGCCTCTCCATTAGTTCGACAGTCGTCCGCTTAATTTGTATCTTAGATATCAAAGGGCTTAGGCTCTAAAGACATTAAAAACTGTAGATTTCTGTTTCTTTTTACTTTGAAGAAATAATAATAACTTTTTTCGGGAAGTAGTTATACCAACCACTATAATAATCAAACTACAAAATTTAAAAAAAATTATATTCATAAGGTGATGATAGATAAAATCAACAAAATTGATAATATCGTTTAAAAACTAAAAAACAACCGACTTCAATGCCGCGCTATTCATTTTCAGTACCAATTTTGAGATGTTTATCTCAATATCTCTGGAGATACTTATTATACCTCGATAAAATTACCATGGTACCACACTTGGGATATCTCCTTTCGAACAAAAAAAGAATAATCGAAATCGGTTCATAAACGATGAAGTTATCCGCGAACAAACATAAAAAATATATATATATATATATATATATACGGTCGAATTGAGAAACCTCCTCCTTTTTTTGAAGTCGGTTAAAAAGAGATTTTTACAACACATAATTGTCTCGAATTGCAGTTGGGAGTGACTGTCGCTAGAGCCATAAACTAAATTTAGAGCCAGTGACATGCAATCTTAATTGCTGCGGGCTCTCTGACTCCAATTTACAAGCCTTGGACTTGCTTGACTGATAAGTATGCAACTATTAACTTTGGGTACTAGGTGTTGAAGTTCAGTTTGGTGTAAAAGGAAATTTGCAGGATTTAAGGCAATGTTTGGGTAGAGACTACGGCGGATTAGAGGATGTTAATGGTAGAGCTGAGTAGGGCACTTGTTCAGGTCTTGATGAATGCAGAAGGTAAGTTAGGTTGAAGCTGAATTTAATGGCAATTAATAGTGTGTTGTTGTATGCATTTACAGGCCGTGTTCGATTCTATATAATTATCTTGTCTAATGGCAATGGATGCAGAGTAACGACACGAAAAATTCTGCCATCTAGAGATTTATCTTGATACTGGTAACAATAATCAACCGCCAAGTACTTGATTTTGTACTTGGCGGTTGATTATTGTTACCATAAAAAATCGTGAATCACAGACCCTTACATTCTACCACATATAATGGTGTGCAAATCATGTACTTAAATATAATCAAAACATTTTAATATATTTTATTTTATTAATTAATGTTATTAATTTAATTAAATGAAATATCAATAGATTAATTAAAATTTTAAGTATATGTTATGAATATTTAAATAAATAAAAAATAATAATAATAATCGTCAGACTGACATGGTTAGGTTAGTTTAGAAGAAGGGGCGTAGCTACCGCCGTATCTGCCGTATCAATTATACGGGGCCACGTCGGGACGTGCGTAAGAATTAATGAAAAACTTTCCAATTTTTTTTTATTTCAGAAATGACAAAAGTAAAAAAAAACAATTTATTTTTATTTTTATTTTGTGAGAAATCTTCACCCTACATTAGGGCCCCCAAACAAATTTTTATACGGTGCCCCGCCAAGGCACGCTACGCCACTGTTTAGAAGGCTAGGTTATAAAGATGCCCCAGACATAGTAGTCTAAGGAGTAATAATAACTTAAAAAAAAACAATAGTATTATATTGGGCATGCTTTCGCGGTTTCCGTTTAACGTCCCGCTTGCTATCGTAACCGTACTTTAAATTGTTCTCACAATTTAACTCGCCTGATTGTTAATAGGTAAGATTTCAAGCTGAAAGCAGTTTCAGCAGACTTTATCGTTCGTGATTGTTTAAGCTGCTGAACCTTACACTAACGATTTATAGAAGACGTTAGTTTTAACTTAATGTACGTAGTTCGAAATAATGAGCATGTGATATACAAGCAGTATGAAGCTAAACTCTTTTCAACCATTATGAACTTTTGACAGCTGATAGAGAATGTAACTGTTGCATGTCTCGCAAAAGTAATAAAGCTTTAAATGCGTTGTAACAGAAATTAGTTTAATCTAATCATAACTATTTATCTACCTATTTTTATTTAGAAGTCCGTTTTTACTTCGTCTATCTGCTATGCTTTTTAGACTCCGTGATATGCGTCTTTTTGGGAAATTCATTTTTTTATTTGAATTTTATAATACTTCAAAGGTAGTCCCATTTAAATTTCATCGAGATATGTTCAGTATCTCCAGAGATATGAAGATAAGCACCTCAGACGTAGAACTGAAAATTACTAGCGCGACGTTTGAAGTCGGTTCGTAAAGTTTTTTAAACGATCTTAAATTATGATATAAATGTAAATATTCTGGAAAGATGTGTATATCTATTTAATTTATTTTATTAGTTAGTTTAGATAGTTCAAGTCTTTTGTGACTAGCATATCCATTTGTTGTGTAGTATGTTCCAATTAAGATAAGACACTAATAGGTCGAGATCTTCTTTTAAGTTCTGATTACCGTCTTACATAAATATCAAAGACTGTATAACTATATAGACTAACAAACATCAAGTTAGATAGAAGTCAAGTGCTTGTCTATCTCAAAAAAACGGGCCAAGTCGAGTTGCACTCGCCCACCGAGGCTTCCATACCAACGTTGGTTGGTACCACTCTTTAATTTTCAACTTTTTTATTTTTTGGAATGTTTGCTTTAAAGTAATTAATTAATTGCATCATTTAGTTATGATTTTTTAAATGTAATGTGTTTTATGACTGTCTAGATTAGTTATTATAAATTATGTGAACATGTATGACTATGAATTGGTTGAAATAAATGAATTATTATTATTATTATTATATTTATTTGTGCTGTAAGATCTTGCTTCTTGCCAAATTTCATGATTCTAGGTCAACGGGAAGTAGGTACCCTATAGTTTTTCGACCCAAAACCTATAGGGTACTTCCGGTTGACCTAGGATTGTCAATTTTGGTATAAAGCAAGGTGTTACAGCACAAGTAAAGGAAAAATTCCGAAAAATAAAAAAAAATGATAATTAAGGTATATTTTGATACTTACAAGTTTTCGCGAAAATCTAAATTTGGCCATATCTTTTTATGGTGTTAACTCAGGACCTTGATTTTTATACACCTAATAGGGACTATAGACATCCGTATTTGGTATAAATTTCAACTTGCTAGGTCTACCCGTTCCTGAGAAATTCGGTGGTGACACGGACAGACAGACAGACAGACGGACAGACAGACAGACAGACAGACGGACAAGAAAGTGATCTTATAAGCGTTCCTTCTTTTACCTTTTGAGGTTCGGAACCCTAAAAAGCACACCCAGGTAAATAAATTACAACTCGCTCCCGCTAATCTAATCGCTCCCGCTAATCTAATCGCTCCGCTCACCGCTAAGTTTTAGCCGATTCGATCCTTGCTCCAAACTAACGGTTTAGGTTGCAGAACCTAAGTTCAGTTTGTAATTTTATTAGTCAGTGAGCAATATTTGGCGGATTTAGCTTATAGCTCTGGATTACTTCGGCTGCCTCGATACTTGAAACTTAATATCGAAGTGAATTTTGAAAATATAGCTTGAATAACTAACTACAAATCTTTGATTATATACATGTCCAGGTACCGTATTAAATACACGTAACTTTCTAAATAGAAAAATATACCATATATAGTAGATTATCTGTTTACTTACAACAGTGACATTTGAACAACCGAGCGCGCGGAGCTCATGAAAAAATAATAAAATATGCCGGTTTGTGCTATGCTATTATGCCACAATCACGCAGGAAGGCATGATATTAATAAGAAGATTAGTTATCATCGGTATGTTTTAATATTTCTCAATCGTTTGAGTATGAAAACACGATTTTTATTTTGAATTTTTCGTTGGTTAGTCGGACTGGTCAGTGTTATCAGTTTAATAGTGGGGTAATTATCCAAATATTTGGGAACTTTTTTTCTGTGTATAACATTATAGTGTACAACAGGTCACAACTATTATACAATCGTAATTTAACCGACTTTGAAAAATGAGAAAGTATTCGAATAGTGTGTTTATTTTATTTTGTTGTTACCTCAGATCGTAGACAAATCTGAACCGATTATTATTAAATTAGACTAGTTGTGTCCCGCGGCTTTGCCCACGTATATAAGTATTCTATATCCTATTCTACCCATTGGCTATGATATGACGTTTGCCCTCACGCGTCTGTTCGTGTTCGGGGGCAGATACCGTGCGCCACGCAGCATTCTCTCACGCGTTCTTTGTACTATAATTTTCACCGTAGCTTTTAAATTATTTACCTAAATTACTTAATGTAAAAGACAATGATTTATGTACTTATATATATATATACAGTTTGTCAATTAACAATTAGATTTACACTATATAATGTAATTTTACTAATATTATTTTGATTAGGTTTCCTACAGACCCTGTACAATCAAACCTTTAAAATGTTATAAATTAAAAGTAAATAAATTATAAATAAAAAATATTTTTAAAAACAAGCTTTTATCTGGGACAATGAACTAATATGTTAAAAATAAATTCTAGTAAGTATTTGGCGTGTAGGTACTTACCTATATTCTTAAAAGCTTGAAGCACTACCCACGCATAAATAATAAGCACGCTACGCCTAGAATGAGAACTAGCTCTCAAGGATAGCTGCCGGAACACATTAGATGTTTTGGCGACAGATTTTCTAACTTGAGGGTGGAAGCTGGCCAGGCGGACACTAGATAGTGTCCTACCACCATGCGGGGATTGTTGGTTTCTTAACCTATACCTGTGGACGGACATCCATGAATGCACATAGAAAGATCCATTGCTGCACTGCTAGGATTTGAACCGGCGATCTTCTGGTTCGAACTTCGAGCATTTACGTTGTAATCCGCAAACATTATTTTCTGCCGATACTTGCGGGGGACGAGGTAAACACGCATTGCACACACACAAATCACTCACTTTAGCGATCCCGCACACTAGCTTAAAACACGCACACAGTATTAAAAATACAGCGTAGTTACGCACGCTCATATGGCCGGCAGAGGGGTTCGCCTTGCGTTAACATCTCCATTGGTAAATGCTCGAAGGGTTCGAAGAAAGTTATCTATCCTTTACAGTTTACGCCAACGGCTCGTCCCCTAAAGTAACTGTACCTAGTAAGTCCTTAATTTATGTCGACATATTATTTTTGTCTTATAGGCTAGCGTTTCACCACTATCTCGCCTGGTGGTAAGTGATGTGGTCGAAGATGGTAAACACGCTAGGCCTAGAATACTCTGACTCTCAAGGTCTGTGTGCTGCCGGAACACCGTACTATTATGGCGGCAGATTAATATACAGTTTTACACCGTGGCCAGCTTCTTAAAGTTGCGAAATAAAACACAAAATATTACTAATTATATCTTTATTTTGTATGTATTTCCGTTAAGACACATCAAAATCAATGTGAAACATCGACCGAATTTTTCTTCTATTGCGGAATTTAAAAAACATATATGCTTTTTGACATGAATTAATCACTTTTATATTGAACAGTTTTTACATGACATTTGAATGCAATATCAACTAAAATCACATAAATTCTGTTTGACTAACTCTGAAGTGGGATAAAACTACAAAAAACGAACTCCAAAATATTTTACAAGCGTACATCTATATCACTAAAGTCTCTTAAAATATTGAAGTATTTTTATAAACATTTTTACTATTTAATTTTTCTTTAATGAACAAAAAAAAATTATAAATACTGTATCTAAATATTAAATTTATTTGCATTTACCCTACTATTGTAAATAAACTTAAATTTGTTTTCACTGAATGGAGAAAAATTTAAACATTTTAAAAAACTTTAGTGATTTTTTGTAACTTAAAACCTACAAATACAGGGACAGAAAAAACAACAAAAACACGAAATAAAGATATGAATATGAATAAAAAACATCGTAAATACTCTATAAATATTGCTTCTTAATTAAATATTTACAAACTTAATTTTAAAGGTTACTCGTAACTTAATCTTAACTTATAACTGAATATTAGTACTGTCCTTTAATAAAATCCATCTCAAAATTACAAAATGCGCGATAGGTATTGTTTATTTAAGTTATCAACATAAACATAGCACAGACAAAAACTAAAGAATAGGAAAAGAACTTAAAGCAATAGAAATTTGTGTCAGGGTTACCATGCAACGACTCAATTTTGCGCCACTTTTACTTTATTTCATTGTTGCCATAATCGCTTACACAAAAATTGCCAAAATACAACGTTTTATTTCAAGTTATTTTTTCTCACGATTTTAATGAGCTTTCTTGGAAAATTATGACATTGAAATTTTATTAGCAACTTACTTACTACAACTAACTTAAAATTTTGTACTTAAATCTTACTCAATACATTTCTTCCAAAAAAATTTGCGAATTTATGAAAAAAAGGTTGAGTTTGTATCACTCAGTGCTTTCCCGTTCGAATTTAATAAGCAAGGAAGAAACTATATTTAAGCTGGAATAACGCGTTCTTGAGCTGTTAATAACATGATATAGACTTTTGACGTTAAAGTATTTATATTAAAGGCATGCATACATGCTTCAACTTAAAATAAAGCCATATACCAGAGCAATGATAATATGCCATTACACATAATATGAAAATTAAATTTCGTAAATAAATAAAATACAAAAAATGTAACGACACAATTTTCTTCAACTTTCGTGCAAAATAAGTAAAAACTTTATATCTAACAGTAAGTATATCTAAACTTAATCTTTAAACTTAAATCTAAGATCACACAGGTTTATTTACAAAATAGTTTTATTTTATCAAATAATAAAATAACTTCTGAATTTTTTAATTCACACCATTTGCACTTACAATTTAAAGTAGGCAACACGATTAGAAAATAAATTATAATTTAATTGTACAATCAATATTTTAAAGATTTTCGACAGTCAAGCAATTTGAAAGATGCCTTGATCAAGCATTGATTCAGTATCACAATAGCCTGTTATCGGTGTCTATTTTCATGTTGTACTGACCAAACTTAATTTGACAGAGCTAAAAAAAGATTGCCATCCTTCTCTCTCATCTAAAATAAAATAGAGACGACAAGAGCTTTTTAATAAGTCAAGTTTAATGTGTTACGTTAAGTTAGCATGACATCGAAATAGACAGTTCAAGCCAATTTATAAATCGATGCTATTCAAACTGCTTGATCGTCTGACACAATCTTCTTAATATTCCTACTAGATGCGTGCAATGAGGCGTGTAAAAAACACTAACGCATTGTCACTGTCATCATATGACAGACATCATGTGACAGCGGCACGTATTTTTAGAGTAACCGTGCCTTTTTCGGCACTCAGCCAGTATTTACCAAAATCAAATTATAAGTTTTCGTGCTTGATTTTTACATTAACAACTATTACAATTCATGTAGAATGAATGCCAGCGTATATTGTATTACTTGAAAACGTAAAAATCTGGCGGGATATTGTAAAGTTATTTATTTTGCTTACAACTGCGCGAGTGCTAAAAATTGGCACCTTGACCTTCAAAATTATTGCTTCTATCAATGATGCCAAAACAGTCACAGCCTAATAAGTCAGTATTTTTATAAATGCCTCATTGACATTTATTTCCTGGCAATAAAGTTCAAATTTCAGTGTTCATTAGAAGTTCAAAGACCGTGGTTTCAATGCAGTCTTGTTGAGGAATTGGTGTGCCATCATTGTTAAGTCTATTTGATCTTGAGTTTTGCCGCAAGCTAGAATCTTCCATTTGTCATCACACTGCAAAATAAATGTAATTAAAAAAAAATAAAGTTATGACATATGTAACGCTCGCCTGATGGTAAGCGACGATGATAGAAACTATGGCACGCAGAAGCCATTCCAGTAGTAGTTATTCTTAATTATTCGAAAGCAAATTCGGATTCGGAAACTGCCTTTACTTCGACTTACATCTTTGCAATTTTGCAATTTCTATTTACAATTGGTTAGTCAAAAAATCAAATTATAGGGGCGTAGCTACAGCAGACCTTGATTATTTGTATAAACAAATTTTGCTTTAAAAGCATTTTTCAGGGAGGAAACGGGGGAAGACAATTGTATGGAAAAGTGCACCCTGCGTTCCTCTACTTATTTAGTCTCAAAGTACAGAATAAACTAGATGGCGTCAGCTCACTTAAAAGTGAATCCACTAAAACTATTCCTAAATAGTTTAGTTCACGAGCCTAACTCACTTTGTTAAAGTCGTTGCATAGATAAGCTGTTTAATAAATGTCTCATCGTGTTTTTTCTGTATTCTGAGGTATGTATTCGCTTTGATTTAGCGCGAGTCAAAACAAAGCCAATCATTATGTTCTAGTCGACAAAAAATATCTATTGTGGGGACAGCTAAAATAAGATTTCTCAAGATAACTGCAATTCCCCTGTCAAGAATCTAGCACCAATTTTGTAGGCACCAACATTTACCATAACTTTAGGTTATAGGGTATAGGGACTCGCACACTGAGGGTTCCGTACAAACTTGTCAAATAAGGTTTAAGGACAAGCTTAACTTTCCAGTTCGATCCCAAAGTTTCAACTTGATATCTGTAAGCATTCCTGAGAAAAAGTGGTCTTGACAGATGGACAGACAGACAGACCGACAAACGGAATACAAAGTGATCCTATGGCGTCCATTACACGGTAGGTTATCCGTCATTCAAAACCAAAAGTCATGACTGATAGTTGCTCATACAGCAAATCAAAGTATGTAAATATCGGTTAGTCACCGTCAGTCTCCTCATTATTACACGATCAGTTATCCATCAGTCACAGCCGTGACTGTGAGCAAACTGTCGACAGCAAACATATCGTGTAATGGACGTCTATAAGTGTTTCATTTTTCATTATGAGGCAAGGAGGAGAGCAAGGAACCCTAATAAGATGGACAAATAGTATAAATACAAACCAGTATATAAGAGACGGGTTCCTCCTCAACTTCGTCCGGCTCTTGGTCAAACTTGATGGATCTTACGGCTGATCGCTTCGGCACTACAGTTTCTTCCGTTTCTGGTATCTAGAATTAATGTTTCATTGCTTTGGTTTTTTTAATAGGCAAGAAGACTTGAAAAATATATTTAGTCCGTCATTTACATAAACAAAAAATATTGGATACGTAATAAATAATTATAAGATAGTTTAAAAACTAAAACAACCGACTTCCATGCCCCGCGAGTCAGTTTCAGTAGCAAGTTTGAGACGTTTGTCGTCATATCTCAGGAGATACTTATCAGATCTCGATGAAATTACAATGGGACCACCTCGGAAACGTACCCTACCGATTACAAAAAGAATCATTCGAATCGGTTCACAATTGACGGAGTAATCGCGTAACATACAAAAACCGTCAGATTATCAAAAATGAATGAACTCGTATTTTTACCAACTTTACAAAAAAGGAGGAGGTTCTCAATTCATCTGTATGTGTCTGTATGTGGTGCGTTCTTCCTAGGTGGTGTAACCGGTCGAGCCGTTTTTATTTTCATTGTATTTGTATTACGATGCATTTATATACCTCGATGACATGCTACTTACTACTGGCTAGTTTGACTAGCGCGACGTTTGAAGTTGGTTCGTTGAGTTTTTTGGAACGATCTTAAATGATTTGAGAGAGAGTTTCTATGATAATCTAATCACATAACTTTAAGTACGGTGGGCAGTGACTGGAAACACAGTGCCGAAAATCGGGCTCAGTGGTGTGTCTTGGGGGAGGCCTATGTCCAGCAGTGGACTGATACCGGCTGATAATGATGATGATGATGATGAACTTCAAGCAACATTTTTAATATATAAGTAAGCGACCAGTGATTTATGATCAATTTTGCCGAAATACTACACTTTTTAGTTTCTTGGCATTTTTATAGCACTTTTATCGAACCCAGGAGCTGTCTAACTTTAAAAAATGTTTGGACGGAGTACCTATAGTGCATGTGTCAGATTGAGTTTAGTTCAAACTCATTTGTGTAAAATCGGGTTTATGGACTCACTATCAAGGCGGCAATAGCTCAATGTGTCGGAATGGCGATCGAGAGGTCGTGAGTTCGATCCCCACCCCATCCATTGCACTATTGACGTGAACCCACGCCAGACACAAGCATATTTAGCTTAGTTGGAGGGGTTAACAAGAATACTATTAATGTGCAACCCACATTCCGAGTATATTATAGTATATTTTATCTTTTTAAAAAAAAATTAAAAAAATGTATTGTGAGGTGTATGTATGTGTATGTTGTGACAATAACAAAATCGCTGAATTTTTCTATAAAAAAGTGTGATCCAGGGGTTGAAGTCTCTACATTTATAGCGATGCGTTTTGTCATCGCAAAAGTCTTATAGAAAGAGATACAGCTAGACATTTGTATATTGTTACATCTCTTTTCTTATCGATAAAAAAGAGATGTCTATAAGACGTTTGCGATGACAGAACGCATCGCTATCAATGTAGCGACTTCCACCCCAGCATAAACAACTGAACTGAACTTTAGGTAAATATATAGTTAGGTATACATCCGAATATCCGATTTCTAGTTATCACGCACCTGATAAGCCAATCAAATGGCTTTATTTCATGTCAAGAGCTGGGGTCTTATGCTTGAGTTTGACAGTTGACTTGAGACAGACAAAATGAACTAAATGGCGGCGACGCGGCTATACAGGCTGTATAGCTCCATCTCTATCATGTTTGTTCATTTCAATTCAATCCCTATCAAATTCAAGCATACGGGGGATGATTGGTGCTCGAGTTTCGTTCAAGAATACCAAAAATAATAGTTTTCCTTATGGATGTTATGATATGATGCATGCTTTACAGTGTGAAAAGTGGACATACTTTGCAACGAGAAAAGTGTAATTTTATATATCTAACACAAAAAAGCTCTATAAACAAAGCTGAAAACTGAAATGTGTAAGTATATCATCGCAATGTTCATCCACTTTGATTTAAATTATAATTAAACTACACAGGCAGCAAAGGACAAAAAGAAACAAACATATAAAGTAGACAAATACATTTATTGAAATAAAAAATGACATTGGAAACTTTGGAAAAGTGGAATGGACTACAAACAATATTGACAGAAACACTAAACTACTAAAGAAAAAACGCAAATGTCAATACAAAGTGTTGCCAAAATACATAGAAAACTACCACTACAGAAAATAAATTAAAACATTTTAAAAAACATAAATAGTAACAAAAACAATTGCTATAACAATAAAATAAATAAGCTTTTTAGAAGATTCAACACTGGTCTGTCAATATTGTGGAAAGGATTTTGGCGGGAAGGGAAAACAAAATGGCGGATATAAAGGAAAGGGTTTAGGTAAATGTCATTTAATTATTTCAATTAAAGTATCCTTAAGTATGGCTGCCGATTTACATTTAAAATTGCTATAAATTTAACAAAAATGTGTTCGAAATAAATATAAAAAAAATACACAACCGTTACGCGATATAAGAAATGTTAAAATAACTTTAGCGATTTAGTCAAAATGACAGATAAATTAGTAATAAAAATGTTAATGTGTAGAGCGAAAATACAAAGCAAATACTAATATTAATAGACTTTTAGAATAAATAAATACAAGGGATAGGATAGGTGACTTAAATTAGGGATAAACTAGTTCCAGGCTAAATGCCATTTTAAAAATACTGTACATTTTTTTTATTTTATTATGTAAGAAAAGATATCTCCCTATCTTTTTTATACCACAAAAGTTCTTAGCAACTTAATAATTTAGATTTTTTATCGTTGTTTTTTTTTTCGCAATTTTTGTACCGATTTTTTAATAACGTAAAGAAATACCTAAACTCTAAAAATTAATACTTGAAAAATTCTTATTTAGTCGATATTTTTAAAACCTAGTAACACTAAAATTCAATTTGGTGCGTGGTAAACTTGAGGTAATATTATTTTTTAATTACAAAAACATGCAACAAATTACCTTTGGCCTTTCAATTTAAGTGTTAAAAACAAATTGTCATCTATTCTGACAAGCACTAACAAACACTATTTATTTTTACAGCTCTAAATATAGTGCTGTCTGGTTCTAACCTCAGAGGTATGAATGAGATAGTAAGAGTTTTAGAGCTATTAAAGTAAGATTGAGTAAGTGCTCATCGAAATGTATCGTAGTATAAATGTCAATAATTATATGATATTTGACTAATAGATTTCTTGAAAAAAAAAAGGTCGACTATGAATGAAAACTTATATAATTTAACCAAAAATGTTTAATTATATAGGTAGTTGCTGTTTTGGTATTACGCCAATGATTGCCCATCAATGAGATAAACTGTTATTCTGGTTGTGTGTTCGGTTTACCCATAAAAAAATTCGTTAGTTTAACTTTGCTTGAATACACAGTTTTCATTTTTTTTAAATAGTTCGAATACACACGCTAGGTGGCTTTTGGTGTGAACCTACTGAGAAGTGAGATGTCTATATTTGTTTAAAATTTTTAGCAAAAATATCAAAAAAGTCGAAAATTGTACTTAACATAGGTGAGATAGTGGTCGAACGCTTGCTTTACTACTTTTAAAAAAATGTTCTTAAAAAATTAAAGCTGGTATCATCATCAACATCAAAACTTAAAGCAAGTAAAAAGAAAATATGGCGTTTGACAAATTTATTTAGCATGACAGTGACAGATTGCTGGGCAGCTGAGTTCATTTGTATGTCATCTAATGAGTCTCCGGGAACTAAAATGCATTTTTTAAAAACGCTCCTTTTGGTTATCTGGAAGAGATCGCTTAAAGCGATAAGATCGCCCATTGACGCTATTAGATTTAAATTGTTTAGTTTTAATGTGTTTCTGTTTTTTTATAAGTGGTCAATAAAGAGTTTATCTATCTATCTATCTATCTTTTATTGTGTAAATTATCTACAGCAACTGTCCATATTCAGAGCAAAAACGCAAAGGTTTTAATATGTTACAAATGATTTGGTCTTGAAAACTTTAGCACATCAAAAAAGAGGACAGACGAAATATTAGTAAAAAATATCATTTAATTATCGAGTGATACATTTAACACTTCTAGCCCCTTTAAAGGAATACCTCGAACAATTTGTTGCCTAACTTACGATTTATTTCTAAAACTTTACCAATATATTAAATAAGAAAATTCACAACGTTCTTAAAATTCATTTGATGAAAATATCATCTTTGGCTTATCTACTAACATCGTCTAACGTTTAAATTAGTTTGGTGCAATATTTTATCATTTTTAATGTATTATAACATTTTGTTAACATTTAGTCGTGACCAAGAAGTTTATATAATAACACTTCAAGATCTTAATTATTAATGACGTTTCATCATGTTTTTCCTCTATTCTTTTCGATTCAGGTTAAATAGTTTTTACGGTAAGTGTAAACGGGACAGAAACAAATGGGGGGAAATACTTTGTCTTCACAACAATGTCCTACCTTGTAAGCTCCATTTAGGGTTTAAACTTTTTGGTTGTTACTATATCTAACTACGGTATAATGTCTACTCCAAGGTTTTTTTCACTTATTCGAACTTAAAAGCCGCACTGTATTGTATAAAGATTATGATTCAAGGATTTATGTGTAATGTATTGTATTTAAATCATATTTCACGTGTAATTTTTAGAGCGATATTCCTAAAACTTTCAATTTATCAGAGGTACATTACGTATGCATATTGAATTTATAAGGGAGGTAAACTTTTCACTTAAAGTCAAAACAAAAAAAATCGATGGTTTGTTTAAGTAAAGCAAATAGTCATTGTAGTAAAATTACATCGATTTATAAACAGTCTACGCCATGGCCTTATCGTTCTATTGAAGAGGTTATGTAAATCATTTTTCTGTGTATGTTTTTAATATTAAGCAATGACATTTTAACAAAACTCTATATGCATTATTCCTTACTCCTTAGTCATGTTAGTTAAAAATGTTAGTCAAAAAGTTAATATTTACAATAACAGGCCAACGCGAATATTGTTTTGGAATCTTTTACAGATTATCCATCTAGTTTTATACCATTCAAATATGTCTTAACTAGTGCGCGTGCGTGCACTAAACTAGTGCCCTGTTGTCAGAGTTTTATGACCGCCTGAAAACCTCTGATATGGCCTACAATTGTTGTACTAGAACAAACAACCTAAACTTGTAAAGCCGATTATAAGATGAAAGGAATAGATATCCTTTTAAAATTGTAGCCGCTTTTTAACCGACTTCAAAACAAGGAGGAGGTTTCTCAATTCTATTCGAAAAAAAAAAATATTTTTACGTTTGTTCGCGGATAACTTCGTCGTTTATGAACCGATTTTGATTTTTCTATTTTTGCTGGATTGGAGATATCCCAAGTGTGGTACCATGGTAATTTTATCGAGGTCTGATAAGTATCTCCAGAGATATGGAGATAAACACCTCAAAATTGGTACTGAAAATTAATAGCGCGGTATTGAAGTTGGTTCTTTTTAGTTTTTTAAACGATCTTATTAATTTCATTTAGTATATATATCTTACATATTGTATCTGCGAAATCATAGTCATCATCATTTTTTTAACGGTATTATGCTTTTGGTCGGATGAATTAAATATGAATACCATTTACCTCAACTCTAGTAACGTAGAAATATAACTATTTTTAGCCATCTTCGTTTAATTGTTGATACATTATAAGACACAACATTCGACAAAATCTCACAAATGCATCTGGCATTTCAAGCCTCAATAAATACTCAATACTCAAAAGTATTCCTTACATATTATTGTATATAAAATACTCATTAGAAAACATTTCTTCTTGACTCGTTTCTTTATCGCCCCACCACTGATTTTCCTTTTGATAATCACTTTTATTAATTTTATTCGTTAGGATTTCACCTATTTTCGACGTTGACGGCTTTTGATTGGTTACTTTGTATATGTGGTCAGCTAACGCATTAGCCAAGACATCTTTAGGTGCTATTAGATTATCGCAAGCTAATTCCGTGGAATTAGTAATTGTTCGTAATCTATCAGCGTTTAATCGAGCGAAGGTGCGCGGCGATTCTAGATTTGTTATATCTTTGAACGGAGTCGTTTCGTACACTTCTTTATAATTCTCGTAAGGTTTTAATTCTTTGTATTCGAAAGGTTTAACCTCCTTGTACGTTTCATAAGGTTTGACCTCTTTAAAGAATTGTGTATTAGAGTCGTAGGTTTGGTAAACGTTTAGGTTAGGTAAAGGATTAGTAAGGACATTGGACCTGTGTTGTACCTTTGTCTTTTCACTGATGACGGTTTCTATGTCGAGTTCTTCAAACGTGCGAGGGGGCTCGGGTGTGTTGTCAGCGCTTAGGATGCTGTGAAGACTCGTGGATTCTTCTAGAAGGGAGTTCTTTACTATCGAAGGTGGGGAAAACATCACTGAGTTATCGCCCGCTAAGGTTTTGCTCTGTAACAAGGAAATATAGGAGTTAATTTTGGTGACGACCAACATTAAACTACTTTGACACTATGTATTATACAAATTTTAATATATAATAAAAAAAATCGAAATTTATTTTTTTTACGTTCTGTACACCCATAAACGCAATTTAAAACACATTTCAATTCATGTGCGGTAGCATAAAACATTCCATTCAAATTTTATAATGTCAATTTCGATTTTATAATGTTAATAAGTAAATTGTTATGCTCGATATGTCCCAAAACTAATAAAAATAATATAATTGATAACAAATTAATGCATGCTGCTTTTATAGGTTTCATTTCAATCCATTCACATGTAAATAATTCATTATCAAAGAAGAAACTTTTTATTAAAAGTTGACATTTAAAAGCAGGCCATTTCTTTAATCAAATTTTAAACAAGCATATTATGAAAACTACTGAACGGTTTTCGCTTAAAATTACACCATCGGGACGTAAATTCATCAAGGATTTTGCTTACATAATACATACAGTCTGTGCAAAAAGAGAACCGTCGTGGCATTACGATGAACTAAAATTCAAAGGTAAGGAAGGAAGAAATATACCTACCTAGTACCACCCGATAATTATAAGAGTAGGTAGCTACCGAGTTTCAAACATGTCGTATTGGCAATGACAGAGCAATTTTGTCAACGCAACAAAAACAGTAAATTAAAACCATCTATACGCGCGCCCTCAATTTCTATGACGGATCTCTTTTTACACAGACTTTAGAGGTAGATTACATACCGGCGTTTCAGCAATAAAGGAGACATCCGGCACCATAGTCTGATGCGCGGAGTGCGCGTGTGGCGTGCTAGTGGCAGCGCCCCAGCTGCTAGCTAGCGCCTTCCTAGCTCGCTTGTGTACCGTGCCGGGGACGTTCTCTTTGCCTTGTTGTGAGTTTTCGGAGCAACGACGCTTTAGACTGCCTATACCCGAGTCGTTTACCTGAAAACATACAACATTACCAGTTAGATTTGTTACTTGTACTTCTAAAACATTCCTCAATATTTTTATTGATTTGGGAAGCTTATTTAATCTACTGTACTCAAAATCTTAGTTTGAGCCCTGCCAGTATAATGTTATTCCATTAGCCAGTATTCGTTTTTTATGTAGCAGACATTTTTCGTTCATTTAGTTATACATTAGAAATAACATAGGACCCATAATGCCCTGAGGCACTCCGCATTGTTTAACTGATTATTTATGAATCTCCTTGAGAGTCAGTTCCCATTCTAGGCCTAGCTTACCATCCTCGTCCGTATCGTTACTTACCAACAGATGATATAGTGGTCAAACGCTAGCCTGTAAGTAATTTATGCATCACTTTTGTCTTACTTTAGTTCAAATATATTAGAATATATGTTACCTGGGGCCCTTCCTGTTCTGTAGAGAGTACAGAATCGCTGAGCTGTGTGTTATCCTTTTGTTCCCGTTTGATCATCTCGGTGATGTCTTCTACTAGAAGACCTGGGCTCGATGGTTCGTACCGAAGACCAGATTTCTTGCCAAGTTCTGCCATTGCAAGCTTGAAGGGAGTCGGTGTTCTGAAATTGTAGGTGTTTGTGTCAAATTGTGATAGTTTTTATTTTTTATTAAGGTTCTGAACCCCAAGGAACGGAACCCTATATTACTGAAACTTCGATATCCGTCGGTCCGTCAGTTCGCTGTATCTCCTTACCGTAATAAGTACATACTTGAGTTTTCACGAAGTACGTATTATAATTAGGGGATTATTAACCAATACTAAAAACAAACAAAAATAAATATTAAACCCTGTACAAGAAACGTGTTTTATCGGCGTTTTTTGCTTGCTTTACGTTTGTGAGTCCGACTCGCACTTGACCAGTATGGTACATTACAACAGATTTATACAGAACGATTCAAGAACAAATTAATGATAATGTTTTCCGGCAGCTGTCCGTAAAACTAAGTTTCCATTCTAGACCTAGCGTGCTACCATCCTCGACCGCATCATCATTCATCACTTAACAACAGGTGAGATAGTGGTCAACTGCTAGCCTATATGATACAAAATACCAGCAGGCAATGCTGATTAATGAGTCGATGGGGATCGAGTTCTGGCGATCGAGAGTTCGATTCCCACCCATTGCACTATTGACGTGAACCCACTCCAGATACAAGCATATTTAGCTCAGTCAGGAGATAACAAGACTACTAGTAATGTGCAAACCCCAGTAAGTGTTTCTTAAGAAAAAAATAAATTGAATTATTTTGGTATAACATCAAATCAAACCACACTATGCTTTTTCTTAAAAAAATTAGATTATTATTAGATAAAAATTAGACATTTTTATGTACAACACGACGTTCTTAAGCGCTTAGAGCCAGTTTCACCAGTTCCTGATAATGCGTTGGATAGTTACCGGACACATGACGCCTTATATTAGCTGTCAAAAATCTGTCAGATTTCTTCATTTTTGCGCTATCAGGAACCAGTGAAACTGGCCCTTAAAGTTGTAAATAGTCGTTAACTTACTTGGGTGTTTGCGTACTATTGAGGTGTAGATTGTTGCCAGGAGTTATGTTGTTGGTAGCGGGTGTCGGTGTATGGAGTAATGGACTTGCCATCCATTCCTGAAACACAACCGTTTTGTTAAGCATTATTATAACCTGTATTTGACAACGATATAATATCGTTTTAAAACTAAAAAACAACCGACTTCAATGCCGCGCTATTCATTTTCAGTACCAATTTTGAGATGTTTATCTCAATATCTCTGGAGATACTTATCATACCTCGATAAAATTACCATGGTACCACACTTGGGATATCTCCTTTCGAACAAAAAAAGAATAATCGAAATCGGTTCATAAACGACGAAGTTATCCGCGAACAAACATAAAAAAAAAAAAAAAAATAATATATATACGGTCGAATTGAGAAACCTCCTCCTTTTTTTGAAGTCGGTTAAAAATAGCAAAGGAATCTTAGGCAAGTATTACTAAACGATGATGTACTCTTAGCATGAATCTCGCCTGGTGGTAAGCGATGATGCGGTCGAAGATGGTGAACACGCTAGGCCTAGAATACTTTTTTTATGGTAAAAGGTAACAAGACAAGCACGACGCTCGCCTGATGGTAAGCGATGACGTTTTTATTATATATTTCATAGGCTAGCGTTTGACCACTATCTCACCTGTTGGTAAGTGATGATGCGGTCAATGATGGTAAGCACGTTAGGCCTAGAACGTCTACTTATTACAGACACAGCGGCATGCAAAAATCTGGCAGTCCAGAATTTTGCATGTCACTGCACTGCGCCTGTTACCTTGAGACATAAATATGTTGAGTCTCACATGCCCTGTAATTACACTGGACACCTTGCCATTTCAACCGATAAACATTCCTATTTCACGGCTGAAAATGATTTGGCAAAGTGGTGGTACCGCCCCAGGCGGACTAGCAGAAGTCCTACCACAACAAAAACACTCTGACTCATGCACTCTGACTCATAAAAGCTGTGTGCTGCCAAAACACTCCATGAGGTTATGGCATAATTTCTTTTTGATGGTGGTTAGCTACGTTTTGGTAGCAAATCAGGCGGCAGATCTATATAATGCTTCTACCGCCCCTGAAAAATCTAGTAACTATCCTTGTCAGTCTTTCATACTGGCTGGCATCAAATAAAATGTCAGAAATCGCGAACCGAATGGTGACATGTCTTTGTCCGTTGGGTGGTTAAAATATATTGTTTGATAATAGATGTACACATATCCGTACTCATTGGGCACCGATGATATAAAAAAGGTTAATAATGTCAGAGATTTGGGTGTTCTCATGTGCCAGGATATGACTTTCTGACTCCACATAGATAAAATAAGTCGTCAGTCGTTTTAAACCTTAGGATTTATTTTGAGGCAGGCTAGACATTTTGACAACATTTCAGCAATAAAAGCATTACATAATGCTTTTGTAAGAACTATAACAGAGTACAATGGCGTAGTTTGGTGTCCATTTTAATCAAAATATATACTTCTTATAGAAAAATACAAATAAAGTTTCTACAATGGCTGTATCACAAACAGCATGGATATTTCATTGGATACCCATATATATATCCCAGTGACTTTGTGATGGGAATGACAGGGTATAATTCGCTCGAGGTTAGAAGGACAGCATTTCTCATGGAATGTGTTATAGATACTGTTAGGGCGCAGGTGCTTGCCTATGATCTTACAAAAAATATGTATTGCGGTACCGGAAAACTATATAAGAGCACGGCACCACAATATGTTTAAGATAAAACGGTATAGAACAGAGCACGCACGCCAAGCGCCACTCCCGCGCGCTCTGTGCTTGCCCTCACTAATACCAATGAGTATTTGGATATATTCCATTGCACGCCGAGTGAACTTCACAAGGCTGTGGTGGAATTTGTCACATATGGATGCAGTCAGTTATTAATTGTATCGAACTAAATGTATTTGTCATGTATTAAGTAATTTTAATGTATTTATAATACTGGGTAAGCGCATTGGGATACACTGTAATGCTTATATTAAGGTTGAATAAATAAATAAATATAAAAATAAAATAAAATAAATAATGTTTAGTTTACCTTAGTATGAGCCTGGTGCCTCAAAGGCGTAGAATCGATGTGTTGGAAGGGAGCTGGCGAATTGAGGAACTGAGAGGGAGAAAATGGCAGTGCTTTGATTGGCGTAATACCGCTCTCTCTGTCTAATGCTTTGGTTATTGAGTCACTCCAAATCTGAAAAGAAATATATTAACATTCGTTTTATTTCATACATCAATGCTCGGGTATAATCTGATACGTTCTTGGCATGGAGTGAAGGCATTTGATTGGATAACCTGCAGGCGCTATTCAACCAATCAAATGGCCGTGATCTCCACTCTAGAACACGTCTACCCCAACGGTTATCGGTTTTACGACAGATGTGACCAGCCCACTGCCACTTCAGCATGCTAGCTCCTTTGAGCTATGTCGATAACTTTGGTTCTCTGTCGGATGACTTCATTTCGAATTCGATTCTTTTGAGAGATTCCGAGCATAGCCCTCTAAATAGCTCGCTGAGCAACTTTGAATTGGTAGATAAGTCGCACCGTCAGTGTCCACGTCTCGGCTCCGTATGTGATAACAGGTAGGACGCACTCATCAAACTTTTGTCTTAAGGCTTTGTGGTATCGGCGATGAAAAGACTCGACGAAGTTTTCTAAATGCTACACATACTAGCTGTATTCTTTTGTGGGCTACCTTCAAATATATACTATCACAATATACTGTCAAATACAACATATAATCAAATTATATATCCTGTATAAAATTTAAAAAAAAAACTATTTCGAAATACGTTCGATACAATACATTAACTCACATTATGGTTTGGCGTGTGAAGTGATTTCTTCGGTTTCCGCCTCAAAATGGGCGGGGGGCTGCTTGTCTCTAAATGCTTCTTCTTTGGAGAGGCGTATACCGCTGGTACTATAATCTCTTTCAAGGGTTGCGGCTCCACGGAATATGTTACTGCAAAATACAATAAATCATTCAAAGTACTGACACAAAACCATTCAAAGCATTGAATCACCAACATCATATAATATTTATACAGAATATTGGTAAAGTCTGGACTGCGCATATATCCGTCACTGCTGCAATAGACACGTGCCCAGTAGTGTCAGATCAGATGTATGAAGTAGTATAAGATAATAATTTTTGTTGTGACTTAAATATTGATTAATTTAAATTTATTTTGACATGGAATTTAATTTAATTCAATAATAATCTGATTATACATATGTAATATGTAATTAAAGAATAACAATTTATTGATAAGCACTTACTAACCAAATGGATCTATCGTGTCTGAAAAATAAACGAAATGAATTGAATTGATTGAACTGTAATTATTAATTTGATCTTACCAATTTTTTATTTAAATTTAATATGATATCTATAGTTAATTTAATAATATTATTATACTTTTGTGTTGTTTAATCTGTAAAATATGGGCAAGAGCCTGAAATAAATACATTTTAATTTTAATTATTTTCTTAACTGAATTAAATATTTTGAATTAAACAAATGGCTTTTATGTGCACATTCATAGAGTAGATCTTCGGTGAAGGAAGACATCGTAACGAATACCCTGCCTTAGTAATCTGAATACAGGTGTTGAGCAACCTTGTGTCAATCTTATAACGCATGGTGGTAAGTCTAACCTAACCTAGCTACCACCCTCATGTTAGCTGAGTCCCTCATGTCTTTGAGAGCCAAGTTCCATTCTATACCTAGCCTGTCCTCTTCACTTACCAAAAGGAGAGATAGTGGTCGAATGCTAGCCAACATATAAAATCTTGACGCTCCTTTTTAACCCCCGACACAAAAAGAGAGGTGTTATAAGTTCGACGTGGTAGTAGGGCACTATCTAGTGTCCGACTGGCCAGCTACTACCCTCAAATAAAAATTCACCTAATGTGTTCCGGCAGCTATCCTTGAGAGCCAGTTCCCATTCTAGGCCTAGCGTGCTACCATCTTCGACTGCATCATCACTTACCTACAGGTGATCAGTGTCAAATGCTTGCCTATATGATATAAAAAAAGAAGTCTATGATGGGTGTGTCTGTTTGATGGCATCTTAGCTCCCAAAGCGATGAACCGAGACTTCATCGAGTGTTCTTAGCATTGTTTCAAGTAAATCCGTTCAGTTGTTCGAAGATTATGAGCTCTATTCTAAATGTTGAGGCTATCAGAGCTACTTTCGTCGGTGTAATCAATTCGAAAGAAGCATCTCAAGGAAACGAGGGCTTTTACGCCAGAGGTACCGAGTTCAATCTCAGCCGTGCACCAATGGATTTTTTTATAGAAAAATGTATGTATGTGCACTTTTCACAGTAGCTCTCTGAAGTGAAGGAAAAACATCGTTAAGAAACCCCCAACCCCTGCATGGTGGTAGGACACTATTTAGTGTCCGCTTGGCCAGCTACCAAGTTAGAAAATCTGTCGCCAAACATCTAATGAGTTTCGGCAGTTGTCATTGAGAGCCAGTTCCCATTCTAGGCCTAGCGTGCTACCATCCTCGACCGCATCATCACTTCCCAACAGGTGAGACAGTGGTCAAACGCTAGCCTATATGATATTAAAAAATCTGCAAAATACTCTACTCCTTAACAACTAACAGCAGAGATGACGTGTAAAGACTCATTGGAATGGTCTCAATGAACTAATTATATATAGTCGGGGGTAGTTTTAATTTTGAAGTTTTAACATACGAGTTATCTAACAACACTTACCAGCGCCTGCAATATCTTGGTTTTCTTCATTATTCAAATCATTGGTAGATTTCCGGAGGTAGTTCTTGAGAGGCGAATCTCTGGGTAGATTTTCTATATTTACAAATCTGGAAAGAACAGATTAGCATTATGATATATTGGATTGGATAGAACTTATTATATTAATAGAAAGACTTGCTGTGTTCTGCGGCTTTGCCCGCATTAAAACTAAAGAAAAACTTAAGCTTAAAATGATGATGATGATTATGATGTGACATAGTAAGCAAAGACTTATCTAATAATATAAACATACATAAAATCACGCCTTTTTCCCGTTAGGGTAGGCAAAGGCTACTTCTTTCCACACGCAACGATCCTGACATACCTCTTTCGCTTCTTCCACTTTCATGAGCGCCTTCATACATGCTCGCCGGTTATAGGTAGGTACTTTTGTCTTGGCCTTTCTTTAAAAAGTCTCCAATCTGTACCCTTAGTATGAGTTTTCATCGTAAACGCTTTTGGCATATCTCACATAGTTTTCGACTTATTCTGGCGCTCTGATTGGTCTAAATTTAGTGAAGTGTGAAAACCACTAGATGCGCTGTACTGTTTTTCATACAAAATTTGTTCGATATACGATATCGAGTTTGGTATGAAAACTCGTACTATCATGACAAGAGTTTCTGGTCATGATACGTTCGCCTCCAAATACTACTGCAACTACCAAATACTTACTTGAAAGGCGAATCATCAAGAATTTCCAAATCAGCAGCGACCAAATGCCCTCTACTGGGCGAACATTCCGCCTTCTGCAGTGAGCTCAGCTGGTTCCTCAACAGTTGACGGCATTGAATCATTTGCTTCGACGGCTGGCTGGTGTTAGAAGAGTTGGACTGAGTAGACTCGTTGAAAGTATCCACCCAAGCTGATGATGTCTGGAAAGTTTAATCAATTAGCTATTATAGGGTTATTTCATTGTTGAACGTATCGTGTAAACAATATTACTTTTTAAATAATTTAAGATTGTTTACAAAACGAAAATAACCTACTTCAAATGCCGCGCTAGTCATTTTCAGTACTAAATTTGAGGTTTTTTTTTTATACATCATCATCATTACAATCAGCCGGTATCAGTCCACTGCTGGATATAGGCCTCTCCCAAGACACGCCACTATGCCCGATCTTTGGCTCTTTTTGTTTCCACTAACACATCATCGATTGATTTTTGTTGATTTATTAAAACCGCTCGACCGATTTCGTTAAAATTAACGTGTAACATACATAAAAAAAAGATTCCGACGAATTGAGAACTTCCTCCTTTTTTGTGAAGTCGGTCAAGAAAGTCAAAATTATCGTACCGGCGAGCATGTATGAACGTGGAAGAAGTGAAAGAGGTATGTCAGGCTCGTTATGTGGAAAAAGTAGTCTCTGCCTACTCCAATGGGAAAAAGGCGTGATTTTATGTATGTATATCTTTAAAACAGGTGGTAGGAATATTATATCCAGAGGTGGCAGGAACATTATATCGCTGTTCCGCTTGATTTGCTACCAAAAAGTAGCTTATCACTATCAGGAACGAAATCTGCCGCCATAACCTTAAGGTGTTTCGGCAGCACACAGCCCTTGTGAGTCAGAACATTCTAGGCCTAGCATGTTCACCATCTTCGACCACATCATCACTTATCACCAGGCGAGATAGTGGTCAAACGGTAGGTCAGATATAATAACACACCTATTTTAAAAACTAAAAAATCGACGTCATATATCGCGCGAGTCAGTTTCAGTGCGATCGATTCGATCAGTATATTTGAGATGTTTATCTTTATATCTCTGGAGATACGGATCAGATGTCAATGAATCGCATAATAGGATCTATAAGCACACCACAGTGTGCAACTAAATAACAGTACAAGTACTTATACATATTAGCATGTGTAGTCATCATTAGGTCAAATTTAGTTTTTATTTAGCACCATAATTTTTTGAGCTATTAAAAATATTTTAATACTACTTGATAGACATATTGTGGCTAAAATTGTGCTCATCTACATTGTTAACTGTGTGGCAAGTGATTTATGTACAAGGTGCATAAACATTATTAAAATTATTATTATCTTTAGGCCAAGTTTCACCGGTTACTGATAAAGTTTCAAATTATAATCTGACAGATAATACAGCTGTCAAAATTATGTCAGTTAAGTCCCAAATAGGAGTATCAGGTCAGGATCCGTTGAAACTAGCCCCTACTATTGTAATGCGACAAAACAAAAAGCAGCTCAAAACCAACTACCATAAAAATGTAAAGAGAACAAAAAAACAACTAGCGTAATTATTATAAACAAAACACCCGTGAGAACAATGATTTAGACTCTTTTTTTAGTTTCATCATAGCTCCACACGATTAGTGTATGTATTAACTAGTTTTTGTAAATTCAGACATAAACATAACAGGTAACATAGTTGAAATCATAGTCTAGTCCAAGTCGTAGCCTCAGTAAAGATGTGAACTTTACTGTAGATTTTCAGTCCAATTTTGGTGAGAACGCAAATAGCATGTATTTCAACAATGTGCTGTTTCCTTACATTCGCACACATTCAACAACACGTAATGGTTAATAATCCACATTTATTACACATTAACTTGCCAAAGAACACAAGTTTTAGGAAAAAATACACTGAGAGCACACACACTTTTTCACGTTCCCACCACAACCATTTAGACTCTTTAAGTAGCATCTTGATAGGTATTATAGAACGATAGTTAGCCAGATTTATAAAACTTTTATATAGCGAATCTGTAAGATAACAATCTGAAACTTTAGCAGGAATCTGTGAAACTGACCCTCAAGCGTGGATCAGGTAGGAATGAGGCCATTTCATTGGTTAAATCTGCTTAGTTAACCAATCAAATAGCTCCACTCCGTAGGCAAAGCGGATCAGTACTAGAGTATCGTTCTAGAATACCGGTCTTAGTCACAGAATAAATAATAAGCCTTAGTGCACTAGTGGTGAAATTACTAGGTAATGTCAAACACTCGCTGTCCGCGGTGATATAAATCATCTGCGAGCTAGGGACAAACGCGTGTGGTACGTCACTTATCGACAACTGTTTACAGTCCTACTTTTGGTGCTCCGTACCCAACGGGTACCATCGGTACCCTATTACTAAGACTTCGCTGTCCGTCTGTCCGTCCATCTGTCAGAGGGTTGTATCTCCTTAGCCATATGCCATAATAGGTAGACACTTAAAATTTAGACATAATTTATGTATAACTATGATCACTATATATGATAGTTTAAAAACTAAAACAACCGACTTCCATACATACTTATCAGATCTCGATGAAATTACAATGGGACCACCTCGAAAACGTACCCTACCGATTAAAAAAGAATCATTGAAATCAGTTCACAATTGACGGAGTAATCGCGTAACATACACACAAAAAAAACATACAGACGAATTGAGAACCTCCTTCTTTTTGGGAAGTCGGTTGAAAACTAAATAATAACCTAATTTTAAGGGGGTCCCCGAACAATGTTGATGTTCCGTTTATTTAAGAATGTTTTGCTCTAACTCAACTATATTGTAGCGTACCAGTGCTATGGAATATCGACACGACAGTTATAGATAACATTACCGTGCGTCAGTGGTGCATCTCTATGCCTCATAAAGCCCGTAAGTGCGAAAGGGAGCGCAATAGAGGCCATCCTGGTTCCACATGTTATTGCCTCGCGGGCAGCGGGAGTGTGACATTAGCGTAACTAAAGCAAACTAACATCGTTATAAGCAACTTGTACTTTCTCCTCCAAGTCAAACCGTTGCTTTACCCGCTGTTTCCTGCGGATGCTTTCGAAGGAATCCAGAAGTTCAGGCTCGTATTTTCTTCGCATTGTAGAGTTCCAATGGTTTTTTATTGCGTTGTCGGTCCTGGAAATCAAACGTTACAGTATTATTAAACATACTAGATGAATCCCGCGGCTTTGCCTGAATTCTATGTCCTATTCTACTCTGCTGGCTCTAATATGATATGTCATGTCATGTCATGTCATGTCATATCATATCATATATGATACAGACGGCAGACGTCTTAATATCTCTATATATATATATAGATATTAAGACGTCTGCCCGTGTTCGGGTCGCATACAGCGCGCAACAAACGTTCTATTCTCACCGTAACTTTTAAACCCGACTTAGTGTAAAAGACAAATATTATCTGTTTTACGTATAAAGTATGTATACATTTTATTTCTATTTGACGGTTACTAGTAGTGTAAAATCCTACTAATATTATAAAGGCGAAAGTTTGCGTGTATGTTTGTTAAGAAGTAACACTAAAAATACTCAACCGATTGAGAAAATTGAAAAAATTTGGTATGTAGATAGTCTAGCTAGACTCTGGAGTGATACATAGCCACATAGGGTACATTTTATCCCGATATTTTTACGGGAACGATGTCAACGCGGGTAAAGCCGTGGAGCACAGCTACTTCACTTATAAATTGCCATTTATTTGAGAGCCAGTTCGCATTCCAGGCCTAGCGTGGGGAGATAATAGTGAAACGCTATAAGATATTAACAAAAATGCAAAAGTTAGTAAGTAAGTAAGAATGGATGAATGTATTATAAATTTTGTCCTTACTGTAAAATGGTAAGAAAAATACTTACCTGCCGGGTAAAAGCTTCGCAATCTTCGCCCATTGGTTCCCCAGTTGTTTGTGTGCCTGATAGATAATTCGGTCTTCTTGTTCTGTCCACGCAGTCTTTTTGATGGATGGGTTTAGGTGGTTGTGCCATCGCTCTCTGGAATTATACAAATCTTTACAGACTACAAAAATGATAAAAAAACGTAAAAATAAAATGTTTACATATATTATATTTATACAAGCTTTTTGAAAAGGACGTTATATCAAACTAAAGATTACATAGATGCGCTCTGGACACATCCTGCTGATTGTGGGGTGATCGAAGATGTGCAACGTGTGCTATGGGAGTGTGTCCGGAACGCAGCCTTTAGATTTACCCATATTGGCGCTACGAGACATATGGATATCGGCCTTAGTAATTCTATGTTAAGTGTGACGATTTATGATGACTCTCGAAAACAGCTTATAGACGTGACTCAAGAGCGAAATGGGTCGATAGTTCTTTAAGAGGGTCTTGTCTCCTTTTTTAAAGATCACAAAGACCACACTCTTGCTCCACGCCTTTGGAGTTCTCTCCAAAAAGAGAACGGAATTAAATATACGCTGCAGCTGTATAAGCGTTGGAGTTCCACCAGCTTTTAAGAGCTCTGTTGTAGTTCCATCCTCTCCGGGGGCTTTAACATTTTTAAGCTGTTTGAGAGCTATCACAATTTCGTCCAGGCTGACCTCTGGCAGATCCTCGGTATAATGGCGGGTAAGAGTGGCTCTAGGATCCTCGGACTGGGGTTGGGAACGGGACACTAGCGAGGTATATAGTTGACCGTAGAAGTCTTGAACCTCCCGAAGAATCTCCGGCTTAAAAGCGACGAGACTCCCGTTAGATGTGGTCAACTTCGTCAGATGGCTTCGACCCAGCTGTTGAACAAAAACTTTTGACCCCCGGTTTCGCTCGATCGCTTCTTTGATAGAGCGTGTGTTGGAGCTCCGGAGGTCACGTCTTACCATCTTAGAGATTTTTTTGTTCAAAGCCCGTTTTGTTCAAAGCTTGTTAGTCTGACGAAGTGACTGCGGGGTTTTCTCGTCGCCGCTGCATTTGCTGACGAGATTCCTCTGAAAGCTTAGACTTCTTACCGGCACCTCGCGTCTCGCAAAATTTCTTCCCCTCCTCCCTGAGGATTCCCACCACTTGGTCGAGATCCTGGTCCACGTCAACGTCAATTGTGGTTTCCTAGGCAGCGAATCGGTTCTCCAGTTTTAACTAGAACGTTTCAGAACCAACCACGGATTGGAGCATATTAGGCCGGAGCGTAGATTTCATTAGACGGACTCGTTCAAGCTTGCAGTCGATATCTAGAGTGCCTCGGACCAATCGGTGATCACTTTCGGTGTTGAACCTAGCGATCACTGAGACATCTCTAAATATACGCTTCTTGTCCGTCATAATGAAATCAATCTCATTTTTGGTCATAGCGTCGGGGCTTTGCCACGTCTACTTCCGCCAGGGGATTTTCTGAAAGAAAGAATTCATCAAAAGAAGCCCCTCTTTCTCCAGGAAGTTGACGAGCATTTGCCCCCTATGATTCCTGCTTCCAAATCCGTGTGGTCCTACTACCGATTCGCCGCTTGTCTGTACTCCCACTTTAGCGTTGAGATCCCCCATGACAACGTTGAAGTGGGCTTTTTGGGTGGTGTACAAGGCCTTGGAAATATCCTCGTACAATTCCTCCATTTCATCATCCGAATGTGCCGAAGTCGGTGCGTATACTTGGATGACCTTGAGGCTATACCTCTCGGTGAGTTTGATCACAAGATACGCTACCCTTGTCGACACACTGGAGATTTCTAGGACGTTGTCAGAGAGGATCTTGTGTACCAAGAACCCGACGCCGCCTTGGGATGGTTGGTCTCCCTCTCTGAAGTACATAAGATGACCGAATTCTAAGGTTACGGTATCCTCTCCCTCTCTTCGGACTTCACATAACCCCAGAATGTGCCATTATGTTCCTCAGCTCCTCTTCGAGTTGTGCCAGATGTTCGTCGAGCCGTAGCGTGCGTCCGTTGTATGTAGCCAGAGTCAGTCGATGTTGGCGGCCTGCCGTAGCCCGGGGATTCTTAGCACCCCCTGCCTCGCCGTTACCATGACCGCCGCCTTGGCCAGGAATAGCGGGGCGACCGGGAACTGGGGGCCGTTGTTTTGGTGTGTTTCCCATAGACAGAAATGCCCGTAATCACCTCACGCTGGGCAGGCGGGTTGGGTGATCGCAGAACGTAGCTCTCGCACCAGTGACGCTGCTGCCCGTCACTGGCCTGTGGCATTTAGCTACGTTGTCTCCAATGGTTATACCGCCATTGGTCGGTCGCCAGAGCCTCGTTCGCTATTCGGCATGACGCACCGCGGGCAGGTGCGATTGACTGGGAGCACTAAGATGAAATTGTGCTCCCTTACATATTTAGAATTAAGTGAAATTAATTTAATTGTAATTCGTGTCCTATAGGACGATGTGGTCGCTCAGAGACAATGCCCCAAATTAATTTAAAAAAAAAAATTGACTGATGACTCCGATCCAACATCAGGAGGTGGTTCTCATTTAGATTTTAGGATTTTTTTTTATTTCTTATAGGCTAGCTTTTGACCAATATCTCCCCTGGTGGTTAGAAGATGCTGTCATGATGTGATTATGAAAAAGTAGCATACCACCATCGAAGAGAAAATCACCATAACCTTACGGTGTTCCGGCAGCACACAGCCCTGAGAGTCAGAGTATTCTAGGCCTACCGTGTTCACCATATTCGACCAGGCGAGATACTACGGTAGTTTAGATGTACAGATGAACAACACTTATGCAGTAACAATTATCTAATCTGTGGTTTCGCTGCAAATATTTTGAGTATGTAATCTATACCTGCATTGCTTTCCTATCCTGCCCTTGAGATGCCGCGCGATAAGCGTCCATTTCTTAGGTCCGTATTTCGCCACCAACTCTACCACCTTTTCGTCTTCCTGGAAAGAAAGAGACATTTGATTAATAGATGACACAAAAAACTTCTATGTTTTTGAGGACAAAATACGGATTCAAATATATATATCTATAGTACCCGGCGATATGTTATTTAGGCAACTTGATATATTTTTAACAATACGAAATGTTATGTAAAGACTTCACATTTTAGGATTTTTGATGACGAAGTAAGCGGATATGGTTCCGTTTGCGATTTTGGTAGGAGATCTCATACATTTAGACAATATTTACAAGGAGAATTTTGCAACCTACTCCACGCCATCTAGATGCTTTTATATTAAGTTGGTGAGTAAAGATGGATGGATTTTTGTTACTCTTTCACGCAAATACGGCTGGACGGATTTAGATGAAAATTGGTATACAGATACTTTTTAACCTGGATTAACACATAGGACACTTTTAAACGCAGGCGAAGTCGCGGGGCGCAGCGAGTATTTAATACACAGAAGCTGGTTACTACATGAACTTAAAACTTTAATTATAACTTATAGGCTAGCGATTGGCCATTATTTCACCTGTACTTAGTAAGAGGTTTCAAACCAAACTCGACATCATATATCGAACAATTTTTTATGAAAAACAGTACAGCGCCTCTAGTGGTTATCACACTTCACTAAATTAAGACCAATCAGAGAGCCAGAATAAGTCGAAAACTATGTGAGATCTATCAAAAGCGTTTATGATGAAAACTCGTACTAGGGGTACTATTGGTGAGTGACACCGTGGTCAAGGATAATAGCAAGCTAGGTTTAAAATTAGGACTGGTTTGGCTCTCAATAATTTATCATTCAAGTTACTACTCCAGGACAGTTAACAGGACAGGACTAGGTACAATAATAATAGGAAATAACAAAACAAGCCTCAGAAGTTTTTATTGGTCAAATGATAAAAATTCTAATTTTATAAATAAGCCACGGGAAAATTAGCCCCCAAGCCTTAAACTAATTATTGATACATTTTTCATACTTAACCTAAAAATTTTAAAATATTAATATTTGTTGAAGGGCAGGAGGTTACGCAAGTTTTCCTTCAAAGGGAGGATTCTACCCCTCCCCTCCACTTCCCTTCCCCTTTCCTCCCTTTAAATCGATGGTCGGAATAGTCCTACCATTGGTGGCCATATTATACTATTATATGACAATTTTAACTAAATGGTGATCAATTAATATGGATGAGTTACATTTTTATATAACCACAGACAGTGCTGAATTATATTTACAGTGGCTTACATAGAAAATAACTAGAGGTTTAAATAGTGTTATTTATTTCAGATGCTCTTAAATTGTGGCTGTCTTAGTAATTTAGAAGGCAATGCAGATTTTTAGAGGCGAAAAATGCTATTCAAAAGAAGCCAGTTTAATTAGCACCCAAAATTAATTTAAATGATAGTGTCTATGGGCGGTCTTATCACGAATAGCGATATCTTCCTGACAAACAAGCACAGGACTGATTTGATTTCACATGAGAGAGAGAGAGAGCCGATGTTTTCTCGAAAATAGAAAGCTTAGCAACAAACTATAGAAGATCAAGAATACAATTGCTACTCTTTAACTATGAGACCCTAATACATACTATAAGAAGGATCAGTAAAAACCTTATAAAACGATAGAACAAAACACCAACCTATCAATGAGATCATTAGATACATCATTCATGCCTATCTACAAAAACACTAGAAAAAATATATTTGTATCGATACAATACTTTAATAAATACAAATAGAAAATGAATCGTATTCCCTTTACAATAAGACTTAATTGAAATCAGACGGTATCAGAGCAAAAAGGTGTACGCTAAAAAACGTAGAAAATCACAGATCATATGGTCCGTGAGAAAATTCGTTATTTCACAAGGTGAACCGGTGTCATAAAACATTGTCGTATATAACTTGGATATACTGAACATATGTTTGGGCCCAATTAAACCAACTTGTACTCAGAAGTATTTTCATATTTGACAATGTTTATATATAAGATATTTTTGTGAGTCGAGTTGAGTACTAACTGATAGAATATCTACAGACTTCCGTCACAGGTTACATAATAAGTTACTACGTCTTCGGTCCAATCCCTGGACCCGCCAAAACATTACGGTTCCGGCAGAACAGCCCTTGAGAGTCAGTGTTCACCATCTTCGATCCCACATATCGAGATAGTCGTCAAACGCTTATCATATATGACAAAAAAAAACTTTCAGAGCAGAATTCAAGCATTTTCCGACTAAAATTGGTCAATTGAAGCCATTATTTTTTGTCTATTTTCGAACCTGGGATATATTCATGTTTCCAAGATTGCCGTGTATTTGAATACAATTTTACATGTTAAACGCGATTGACGATGCGACTCAAAAACCTGGCACAATATTGAATTAGATCGGCCTATTTGAATAAACGAATCAGAATAGAGCGAGATGACAGTGTCCACGGCCGGTATTATGAAACTCCCTTAAGAGTCAGACCATTATAGACCTAGCGCGTGCACTATCTTCGACCACATCATCGTTTAGCACCAAGCGAGATATTGGTCAAACGCTTTCATAGGTATAATCTAATTTAATTTTGGTATCCTCTTAATTCAACGATATTGTAAGAGCTTGGTAGCATTGACCTGATGCTGGGACATCTCCTGGAATCTGCAACGTACTCAACTCCCCACTAACTTACAGCAGAGATGTCGAGATTAGGCTCATTGGAATTGTCTCAATGAACTGACATAGATCAGTCGGGGGTGGTTTTAAATTGAGAATGAGATGAGAATTTAAGTATTATTATCTTACAATGTTCACAAAAACATAAGAGGGAATTATATTTTTTGTCCGTCCAAAAATGGCGCACGACTAATTGGATTCGCTCCATTCGATATGAACATAACAATTAAAAGTATAACAAAAAGTCGCTTGTACTACATTTAATTGGAAGCCTTGAGGCGGTTTGTTTCGATATTAAACGATCTATGGGCACGCGTCATTTTAGGTTGGTGCTTGGGTAAAGTTCCATGAATTACTTGTTTCTGATAATTATATAGTAGTATTTACTAGTATTGATTCATATAAGAAAGATGTTTTTGTAGGCTACCTACGCTTGCCACAGATGAACCCCGATAAATTGAATTTGTTCTTTCATAGAGTCATTATTTTATTACGCTTAGGGCCAGTTTTACCGATTTAACCGTTTCAACTTCCACACAATCTGTAGCACTTCTTGAAATCGGAAGACGGGTTAGGATGAACTAAAGTCAGTTATTCAGCGCCTCGTCTTCTTACTTCCCTTCTTTATGTACCTACGGAAAACCAGCGTTGGTCATGCCATAACCAACATCACACTGAGATGGGTCCTACAATGCACCAAATCACATGTGTTTAAATGTATAAGTTACCTCGGGCAGCTAATAAGTCTTTGCATTCAAAGAGGTTATGTCGCCAGTCGCCACGTCGCCACAGCTTTTGAAGAATAAACATCGAATTTATATCAATATGTTATTACAGACGTATTTTGAAATTTTTGTTAATATCCACACAGCACGTGGTTAAGATCGAAGATTAGCAAACAGCTTTGACCGAGTCAAGGGCATAAAACCGGACCGATTATTGATAAGGTTTAGTTTAGGCATGCCGGTCTCAGCTGACACGGATACAGACATAGATTTAATTATACACCGAAAATGTAAATAGTCTGCGAGACAATTTATGTTGAGATGGTCTTTATTGATTGAAGCCTATTTTCACCGCACGGCAAAATATCAAACTGCTAACCACGCGCGCTGCTGTTTGCTATTTTTAGATGCCATTGTAAGTGTATCTACGGAGAACGAGCTAAAGCCCTTATTTCAATACTCATATTTCTGGCTGGCTTTAGTCAAATACAAACATCATACATGATGTCAACATTATATTTATATGATGTCCTGACTTATTTATTTGGGGATTTGGCGATTGATTGGAGACATTGGAAACATGATTGTAATGATTTATAAACAATGTATAGCCATAGCTGCCATAAGTGGCATAACACAGTATTGTATTGCCTAATTCGCATTCGGCAAGCTGGCTGGCAGCGGTTGGAAACGAATAGCTAAAGATCGAGCTCAGTGGCATGCCATGGGAGAGGCCTATGTCCAGCAGTGGACGGAAATTGGCTGATAATGATGATGATGATGATGAAATAGATCACTAAATAATTGTATTGTATTGTATTGGTATTAGCCAATACTAATAATAAAAATGTGGCACAGGCTTGGACATAACATCGATACTTACTTTAATGTTTCCGGTTTATACCAGTTATAATTTTTGTAATACAAATTGAGACACGTCGTCTATTCTGATTTTTGTCTATGTTAAAGACCAAACATTTTTGTCAATTGAATGGTTTGTATGACCTTGGGAACCTTTCAAGGTATATTTGTTTAGGGACACGTGCCCTTAAAATTATGAGTACAAAACGCGTAAGTATTTAAAAAATTGTAACAAGGTACAATAGCTTTAAACATACTCGTACATGGTCTAGTTATTGTAAACGCTTCATACTTTGACCCAAATACATTGCGACTTGTTCTCATCGTTTGTTAACTTAGTTCAAAGTTGCAGTAATCAATTGCAGCTCAGAATGACTCCGACCAAAAACAGCAGAGAATACAGATCATACCTGTATGACTCTTTGTATGAAGTGAACAGTATGTAGTTATGTACAAGGTATGTAGGTACCTACTTACTTACTATATACTTACTTACGGAATTTCTCTCAAGGATCGAATTCGAAACGAAGTCATCCATCCGTCAAAGAACTAAAGCTATCGACATAGCTCAAAGGATTAGCAAACTGAAGTGGCAGTGGGCTGGTCACATATGTCGTAGATCCGATAGCCGTTGGGTAGACGTGTTCTAGAGTGGAGACCACGGCTCGGTAAACGTAGTGTGGGACGCCCTCCAGCTAGATGGAGCGATGATATACGCAAGCTGGCTGGCAGCGGTTGGAAAATAATAGCTGAAGATCGAGCTCAGTGGCGTGCCATAGGAGAGGCCTATGTCCAGCAGTGGAAGGAAATTGGCTGATAATAATAATGTACTTACCTACTTATTTTTGCTAAGCTATAGAACAAAGCCCAAGGCCGGTCTAGCAGGAAACTAACTATCTATTAAATATCAAATTTAACATATTTATGGTCTTACATTTGGAAAATTTCCGTTTTCTATTGAGTTCAAAAACCCACGCATATTTTTTATTTCTAAGGTAATAAAACTGGTGGATTCTTTAAAACACACCTTTTTGTTGACATTGAAATATTTCTATCTTGACTAAGATTTGTAGAAAAAACTAGCACACCTAGCTTACGATGTTACCGAATAATTACAGAACAGGTTTTTTTTCTGTGGAATTATATTTTTTCATGATAAAAGGTAACAGAATAGGACAAGCACGACGCTCGCCTGATGATAAGGGATGACGTCTACCTATTACAGATACAGCGGCATGCAAAATTCTGAATAACCATCATTTTGCATGTCACTGCACTGCGCCTGTTACCTCGAGACATAAGATGTTAAGTCCCGCATGCCCTGTAATTTCAATAGACACTTTCAAACCGAAAAACATTGCTATTTCACGGCTGAATTAACTGGCAAAGTGGTAGTACCGCCCCAGGCGGTCTAGCAGAAGTTTTCCACTATAAATAATAAATCAATTTATTTCGTTGCAAAAGAACAAAAGTGAACGACATAGGTCAACGCTGAAGTTGCAGCGGGTTGGTCATATATGTTGAATATGTCGAATATAGGACCGATAACCGTTGAGGTAGACGCGTTTTGGAGTGGAGACCACGAAATGGCAACGCAGTGCTATCTCTCTTTACTTCATCATCAGCCTAACTATAGTCAATGAATAGTAATGTAGTCTAAGATGAAAATGCTTACCAGGTAAAACACAGCAGAAAATCACATAAGTCAGTTATTTTTTTAAAGTTCACAAAAGATATCAAAGCATTATTTTATATCTGCAACTTAGTCATCCATCGTAAAATATGGTTCTTGTTCTCACGAGTTACCAAGGACGTATGGTAAAATTACGTCATCGATTGAGAACAGAATTAAAACTGGTTGCAAACACAATTGTAGTTTTTGGATTAGGTATGGCATTCAGACAGCGATATTTGTCATATATTGATGACTGAAAAGATGCCATATAACTACTTACTGCAAAACGGACCAACGAACAATTTAGGCCTGATCGAGTAACCCTAAAGCATGGACAAAACAGGCATAGACAAAAATATTGTCAACTAATAAAAACAAATGAAATTCCGGACGCGTGTCAGTACAAAATATTTAAAAGACCTAACACATCGATATTTTAAGTAACAGGACAAACTAAAACATATTTATAGCCAAATAAAGATCCACATAGATTAGTAAGTTAATTCTAGTAAGCATAAAACTTAAATTTAACATTCCATATGCGTCCATATACAATGGATTCATTCATAATATCCTCGTAAAGTGTTTGGTCATTTTGAGCACACGCTCAATTTTATTACTAAAAATAATTCGGTTGACGTCATTTCTTGAATGTCAAATATAAGCGCAAGGCTCGAGTGTGGACTACTATCCACACTTGATTGGTGCCTCACGTTACGGGAGGCACCAACTAAGTGACGACGGCCCCTTGGCGCAAAGGATAAATACCGTGACTTTAAGCCCGGAGGTCACCGGCTCAAATCCTAGCACACGTTCACAGATAGTAGGAGAGTTATTTCAATGTTCCGCCAACTTGCTACCAAAAGGTAGTTTACCACCATCAATGAGAAAATCTGCCGCCAAAACCTAACGGTGTTCCGGTAGCACAGGCCTTGAATGAGAGCCAGACCATTCTAAGCCTAGCGTGTTCACCATTGTCGACCACACCAGGCAAGACAGGCCTTATTGTATAAAGCCAATCCATTCTAGCCTGCTAAATATACTTGATCTGTGGTTTAATTAAGCCGAGTAGTTTTATCTGATGGCCAACAACAAAGGGTAAGCGAATGGCAAATATAGAGTAAGCACGCCTGAAAACTGTTGCGCGTCCTAAAGTTTTCGTCAACAAGTATGAATTATAGTAACTTCATAACGATACCCATTATACTTCTACAAGGCATCATGTCTCCAACATCAGAAGTTTAAATTATTGGAAACCAATAATGTAGTCTGGTTAGCAGCTCAAACAACAGTGTAATTTATCTTTTAATTGCTGCCTGAATAAGTATGAATGTATTGCCTGACGTACCAGCTAACACTTACTTCACTACCATGTAGGAATTGAAAACCAAGAAACGCAAAGGGTTTTATTTCTGCGGTTAAACCTCTAACTCTAAACTCTATTCTCTCCTAGGGTAGGCTTGGACTCTAATACTTCCTAAGCTGTACTTAATGTTACCAATGTGTCATTAAAGGTAAGATACAAATGTAATACTGTAGCAATACATGGTCTTATTCCATAATTCCTTTGAGTATTCAGCCAGACCAAACTCAAAGCATAATTCCCAAAGTGTAGTTGTATCCCATCAAATAGAAAGTACAAGTATTAACTTTACAGCGCAATGTAAAAACATATCATGTTCTAAAAATGCAACTAAAGCGACCTCGAAAGCAATAATATATTGGTATTCGATAGCGTACATATGAGGTTAATTCTGAACATTAAGCAAAGTAACAATGAACTATCCCTACCTTTCCCTGAACATTGGAAGGAAACTCGTGCAAGAATTAAAATATTAAACATACATCGACGGCACACATTCGCAGAAACAATGAATGGAGTCGATGTTCACCGTAAAGAATCCTGGATCATTTGTGTATGGATATATTGTTCGATTCGGTTTTAAACCGAACCGAAAATCTATCAACAATTTCAATGCAGATATTGACTTCTTGGAGGACAGGTCTAGTAGTATCTACAACGATATCGACTATCACAATAATATCTAAAGTCGTTAAGAGCTTCAAGCTATCTAGCTGCATCTCTCTCAGATCGATGTTTGCGATGACATAATTGACATAAAGAGTCGATAACTATGTACCTAGCTGGATTCTACCGGCCTCGGACAATTAAATCAATATAGTGATTTAGAATCGTAAACGCCCCAATTTTACCCATATTTGTCGAAAAAATATAACATCTATTATGAACTTCAAAAGCGCATAAGAATATACAAGTTTGAACAGAACAATGTGAACAAAATGTTCATGTAACTTGACTGAGATCAAAATATACAACTGACAATTCCGTCATACAAAATCAAATAGTATTTTATGCGTTGCAGCGACTGCATGAGTCATTCTTCCTTGCATTGATATTGATAGACTGATTGGCGTGCCCCAAGGCGTTTGATGGATTTAGATCGGGCTTATTAGCATATAATTAGAGACCAAAATATCTTGCGATATTATTGTTCAGTGGTTCTATGATTCATTTGTTTAAGTTCATAGACCATTGGCAATGATAGACAGATAGGCGTATCGTATAGACGAGCTTTATCTGATGAGATCTTTGTATTAAGGGTTGATTCTATACAGGACTTTACGGATGACTTTCTTAAATGACTAGACTCAATACAGGACATACTATAGAAAAGCGTTAGATAAGCACAATGACAAATTAATGTTGAAAGTTGAAATCAAAATGCAAAAGAATTTGTACAAAGCAGATGATTAAACCGTTAATCCTAAAAATCGGTTAGCAACATATTATTATCATTTAAAACAATACTAATAAGTTATTGGAATTAGGTAATTAATAATATGTATAAACATGACATGAGGAATATAAAATGCTGTGAATCAATACCAAAGACATATAGGAAGACAAAAATGGATTAGCTTACAATACAAAAGCGCAATTATCAAATGAGGTTATAAGGAAAATTGAAAACCAATTACATGAAGATGAACACCAATATATGTAAATAAATATTGCTCACCTCATTGGTCCAGGTGCCGGGACCTTTGATATGCTAGAAGATTGAATGACTTGGTCAATAAATGCTTTCTTTACACGTTACTTTGATGCTTGTTGCATCGGCGCTTAGAATTTAGAATTTAATGATTTCAAAAATATATGATACATTGCTTAGAGAATATTCAGCTTTTGAAAGAATCTATATAGGTCTTCGGAGAAATGTATTTCAATAGAATACCAAAATATTAACGGCAGATGTAATGAATTTGGTTATTATTTTGATTTGGATAAGGATGATATTAGTAATGCAACCAAGTAATAAATAAGACAATGGTGTTTTTGATGATGCAAATAAAAATAGGATTGATAGGAATAACTGGCCAGAAATTTGTAAAATACATAAATAAATTTGAAGTTGATATACGCCATATTTTATCATTTTTATTGCCTAGTCACCAATCGCCGATGCAAAAGCATCTAATGCATGTTTAACTAAACTTAAAACTAAGATCTTTACGGTACTTAGGGCTAGCTAAATAAATATATCATCTTACCTACTATTTTAATCATGATCATCGCAAATCTAAGAAGTTTGTGACGTTACGACTTTAGCGTGTTTTAGTTTTTATTAGCTATCAGAAAATTGCGATTAGAAAATCAGAAGAGTATTTTCCACGCACAAAGCGTATGGCACCCCAACGCTCGACTTAAATAACAATGTTTCATTTCGTTTCATTTTACCATCTTGTTTAAAAAGTTCAAACAAACAAAGCACTATTTATGCCATCATGTGAGTTTCACATCAAATGTTGTATAATTTTTTTGTTGTTGTAATGTATGTTGTTGTTGTCTGTAGTAAAGAAATTAATCGATTCCTTACCTCTTTGGTCCAAGGACCTTTGACTAGTTCTGGGTTGACGACCTTGGTCCATCTCTGTTGGCATTGGACATCCGATCTGTCTACGAACTCATTCGCAATGAGCTCCCAATTCTCGTTATACGCTTTTACGTATGTTTTGAGCTTTTTATCCTGAAATAGAAAATGATTTCCTAAAATATTTTTTAAGACATACAAATAAAGCATTACACATAATTTAAGATCGTTTTAAAAACTATAAGACCCGATTTCCAATGTCGCGTTAATCATTTTCAGTACCAAGTTTGGGGTGTTTATTTCCATATTTCTGGAGATATCCTCATCAGATCCCGATAAAATGTAAATGGACCACATGGGAAGATATACCCTTTTAAACAAAAGAATTTTCCAAATTAGTCCAGGCAAAACACGTAAAAAAATCCGACGAATTAAAAACCTCCTCATTTTTTGAAGTCGGTTAAAATAAACAAATAAGGGTTGTAAATATGGCTTACACAATTTGACTTAGCAAAAGTTCAGAAAGTATGCAAACCTTGCCGACTTTAATGAAAATGTACTGTACTGAACAGTGTACACTCAATCGTTATTAACTTAACAAGAGTAATACGGCATCAACAAATTTAACTGTCAGTGAATCTAGTGTTACCTCAGTTAAAGAAGTGTTTCAGAGATATTCAAGTCGGTAGAGAGATCAATTTCGAAAGTAATAGTTTAAAATCTAGATTATATTCACTGGATTGGCGAGCGTAAAGTTGGCACTAGATTAACTCTCCTAATGATATCGAATCTACCAATCAAGTTACAAGCGTTTGAATTTTGTTGCTGTAGCAGTAAGAAACTCATCAGCGACGACCTACTAGCACACCCCGGACACTCGCTAAATCTCCATACAAACTAGCGTTTTAACGACCGACACTGTGACACCGACACAGACACTACACACATGTCGTTTTTCTATACGTGCATTTGTGTGCGTGATGTCTAAGGTTGTCGCCCGTAATCACCGTATCACAGATTATATAATAGTTACTTCGTACATACGTACTACGTACTGACCGTATGAATATTTTTTGTACACTTACCCAAAAAGCTTTTAACACTAAAAATATTAGTCGCTATTTCGTAAACCATCGTCTACAGAAACATTAAATCACAACACTTCAACAAGCAAAGAGAATATAAATAAGTTCCGTAGGTAAGTACTAACATCAAGTTCCTAATTGCTGTGTTATAAAAATGTTTTACCGTGAAAGTTTTTTTAAATATTTTACAAACTAAATGTTATTTACGCACGAGTATATATAGTTGTTTCATTTATGAAAATTAATTCTAAAATATGAATATATAGGTAGGTATATAAGTATTTATAATATACCTACATAATAATAACCTACGTTCCTGACGTACGTACCTGATGTTCTTCTCCTCGAGAGTAGTACCTATTGTTCTGTAGCCGTACGCGTGTAGCGTCCTTGCTCAGACTGACGCCTCGACAAATCAAAATCGGTGGCGGGGTAAAGAAGCCCGGAATTGGTGGGGGGAACAGAGTGTCCGTTCTATACGAAGTATTATTATCTTTTCTATGCTACTAGTAAGCAAGAGACTCCAGACTCCAGTCTCGCGCATCGCCGCAAAGTCGCTTGCTTATCGGTTTTCTATCGGATACATTTCGGAGAGAGTTCAATGGAACTGCATGATTTGATTCCACCATCCCTATTTTATAATCGGACATCCAGAGACACTAAAAGTCGCCACCGATTTATGGTGGATATACCATCTACCCGAACGAAGCGATTTGCTTCTTCGTTCATCGATATACGACATATGAACCGCCACAGAATGGAATACCCTGCCTGAGTCTGTGTTTCCGGTTAAGTACAATATGGGGGTCTTCAAATCGCGAGTGAATAGGTATCTTCTGGGTAAGCACGCTCCATCATCGATCGCATCATCACTTAACATCAGGTGAGATAGTGATCAAGTGCTGCCCAGTTCAGAATAAAAAAAAAAATAGATACAAAATTCTTTACCTCCTCTTTCGTCCACCTGCCTCTGTTGATATTCTTCCTCTGCCCAGAGCTTTTGGTTGCAATCGGCACATCGTCGAGAGTAGAGTCCTCTGAATACTCGCTCGTCTCCGATTCACTGAAACAAATAAGAATAGTACGTCATATTTAGGGATATGCAGTCTATTTTCCTTTAAAGGACAAAAGTTGGACAAAATTTTGAAATCCTTTCAAAAAGTTTTTTTTTAAATCATCAACAAAAACGAAAAGGAAATAAGAAACTATGTATTGACATTCCATGGTGTATTTTACCACCAGACATTGAATTTTCAATTAGTGAAGGACCTGTTATGACTCACTAAATTATGTAAATACATTATGTATACGCTAAGGTGTCCCTCAAGGTAGAGACCGTATTTGTTTAATATGTATCTTTTGTAATTTATAAGACATTGTAAACTGGTTTTTTCATATCATTAACATTTTTAAATAAGAAGATACCTTATAAACAAATTCAAAAATGATACATTTTAAATAAAATATATTTTTGAATAGCTTCCATATTAGTTCTGCAAACTTAATTTTGTCTTATTGTTCAATTAGTCCTAATCGTTTTGCATAATTTAAGTACTATAGAAGATTTATGTTGCAAATAATATAAATCTTGCTCTCTATCTTTTAAAATTAAATTATATGCCACAGAGATAAGGCAAACGGCGAACTTACATTGATAAAACAAAACGTTTGGGCATTTGGTATAGAAATATATATCTAAATAAATGGATCGAAAATGCCTGGTTTAGTTAACATTTATTATCTTTGTGTAATAAATAATATCTATTTGCTATTACAATTGCTGCAGAATTTATGAAATATAATAAAACATACTTATAGGATTAAAATTTATATAAAAAAAATAAAAGGAAAATAGATGACAGCATTAGCTTATTAGTGTTTTTTGATTACGTCTTAGCTTTCAATCGGAGCTATAGTCACAGTATACTTAATAGTACTACGTACTATAGTCACGAGTGAACACTAACAGGTATCTGGAAAAGCATGCTACATTTTAAAATGATTAACAAGATAAGGTCTATTTCAAACCAAATATTTTACAAACAATATTTTTCCATACCTATACGATCCATCAAAAGTGTGACTAGTCGTACAGGCTTCCACCACGTGCTTTCCGACCGGGCCTCACTTACGTAAGCTTGATATTATTAACTTAGAATTTATTCGTAAACAGGACTTAGGCGCGGCAGGTTTAATAATTCTGAACGTGACTTAAGATTGGGTTAGTAGATTGGGTATGAAAAAATATTATGGACATGGGTATTTGTATCATTTACCGCTTTTTTGGTATTTGTATCATTTACCGCTTTTAAGCTTAGGAAAAAAACTTCAGTTTTGAATTAAACAAATCATACTGTAAGTAGCCGAGGATCTTGCTCAGTAGCATACTATTGGAGAATCCTATGTCCAGTGGAATAAGGCATAATGTATTCATAAAACAGAAAACACAAAGAATACCTATTTAAACAAAAATGAATTTTAAAATAATGGACTACTTATAACTAAAAGGTAAAGCTATTAAATATTTCAACAAGGTAGCATGCCGCATGATATACGAAAAGCAAATTAAAATAGTAGATAGGTACCTAAGAACCCAATTAATTGATAAGTACCAAAATAATTATAAAATGACCGTACTATAAATAATATAGATGCCAGAATGTGAATTAATGTTTTAGTAAAAGGTATCGAAATTATCGCTAGAGAAAAATATTAGAAGAAATATTAGAAGATATCAGGTAAAAGACGATTATGTAACATAAAATCAAAGAAATTGTGTTTCGGTAGCATAATGATATGAGATGAAATAATGACCGTCAGTAGAAAGATGAAGAATCATTTTCTTCCAATTTTCGTACTAACATTTCTCATTTGTTATTCCATCAATTCCAAGTCACGTATTTGTTATGTTTCTTCAATAACCATGACGGCAACGTGGTTTTCAAACATTAGAGCATTTTAGAGGTCCAAAGTAAACAAGCTCTTCCTTGTCTCATGTATTTTAAAGAATGTTCAAAAAGCAAACATTATACCGGTTTTTATCTATACTTCATCATACTTTGCTTCTAGCTAGGAAAAAAATCAGAACCTTGAACTAAACTAAGCTTTTAATCTGTAGAAAATGGCAATAGGTACTTATTATATTGACTAACACAGACCACTAATTTGTGCTCTATAACTATTATTTATTCTGTGTCTATACTATAATAACATTACGTAGGTAATAATCATAATTTTTCAGTAATTGATAGAATAAGTAAAAATAAAACAAAATATTAAAAAACCAAAATCAAACGAATGAATAGTTTAATGCTAAAGTTTGTGTGGGTTAGTATGATTATTACTTCTTTTTGTTAAAGTAGCTGGATTTGTACGAAATTTGGAATGGAAATATCTTATACTCTGAATTAAAACATTCGCCTTATAATTTTATCCCAGAAATCAAAGGTCAACATCAAGCACCACAACACCGCAAGGCTTATTCAATGCCAAAATATGTATTACATTGACGCTACAAATACTTTGATTATAGAAAATTATCACGGCGAGATGGAGTCATCATTTTAAGATGTTATAATTTTAATAATATGTAACACAACTAACACTATAAAAGAAGTTCTTCATACAAAAAAAGTTACTATTGCATGCAAAGAATCACCAAAGACAAATTGCCTTCTGAAGGCGACAAATCATTTCGCGGCAGCTTTTAATGTCTAATCGTGAATGATGGGCTGTCAGAGTCATTGAGACCTCGAAAAAAATTAAAAAGGCGCCAGTCCTTCGTATGAACACAACACAATTCGAAGAACAAGGATCACTGGATACACAAGCCTGATAATGCTACAAGCAAGTTTGATCCCAATTCTAGTAAATATAAAGATAACAATGTTAAATCTATAACTACTAACGAGTCAGATAAACAGCCCCTTGGTAATTCTACAAGCAATATAAGTCCCAATTAATATGTGAATAAGGATAATACTCGTAATCCAGAAGCTGAAGTAGAAACAAACGTGACGATGAACAAGTTTCTTGTAATACGTATGGAAAAATAACCTACACTTACCGGTTATAAAGGTAATAATTCTCGAATCGCCATGGCACTTTTGGTGAGGTAAGAACTGGTATAAAAACTACAGACAATATTATTCATGCATACCGAGACGAAGTATCAGCTGATAGCAAAACGAGTTTTTTTTCTCATTCATTGCAAATACCTCGCTGAGGTAACGAGGAAATGTAGAGTTATTTTGAGACTACACAATTTGTAGAATTTGCTAAGGACATTATACAATTCAATACAAATACTCTTTATTGACACCAATTCAGAGAAAATACACTAATACCACAGAATAATAAACAGTACAAGTATTCATACAAGAGTTCCAATGGGCGGTATTATCGCTAAAGCGATCTCAGACTTCAGGCAGACATAGTTTTTAGGGTTCCGTACCCAAAGGGTAAAAGGGTCTGTCTGTCTGTCTGTCCGTATGTCACCAGGCTGTATCTCATGAACCGTGATAGTTAGACAGTTAAAATTTTCACAGATGATGTATTTCTGTTGCCGCTATAACAAAAAATACTAAAAACAGAATAAAGTTAAAAATAATAGAGGGTCCCCATACAAGAAACGTGTTTTCTTCGGCATTTCACGCCATCTACGAACGCTTAGTTAGGTAAAAAGTCCCATAGATGGCGTTGTATTGAAATGTCGATCCCTAACTCCTTTGTTAAACGTTAGATGGCGTTATAAGAAATAAAATGTTTATTAATTATTATTTTTTGCTGGCGAAAAATTATAGTGGTATTTTTTGCTCGATCTTATAAAATACTGTAGTGTGGTACGGAACCCTACTAGTGCGAGTCCGACTTGCACTTGGCCAGTTTATTTATTATATTTATGTCAGATAGGCAAACGTTTGACTACTATTTTACCTGATGTTAAGAGACGATGCGATCGACGATGTAAGTTCAGTTAAATAATAAACCACCTTTACCACTTTTAAATATACGCATTGTTCGAGGATTGTACAAAGGAATTGTTCCCTTTAGTTTGTTTTGTAAGCATAGATAAATGTTACATATTATATGCTGAACTAAAATAGCAAATGCATCGACTTGGTGTCTATAGAAATCATAAAGTAAAATAAAGATAAATACATTTTAAAAGGGGGTACGCCGTACCCCAATCACCAACTAGCTTTTATATTACACATGAGATATCTAAGAGTTCTAACACACAAATCATTACTTTATGAATTTATTTTATATCGTTTGATAATAATAACTTACTATTGCCACATTACGTTGATTTATGGTAAATTCGAAACGTATAAAATTCCATGCAACCCTCCATCATTCACTTAAACACATATTATTAAGTTAATCACTTTAATTAAATCATCACAAAGCACGACTATCCCGTTTTTGATATTAATTAGAGATTCCAAAATGCTTGAACTACACTACACAGTAAAGGTTAATTAAGACACACAAACAAAGATGTAGCCCCCCAGTTTCCCGCCAAAACCACTAAGTTACATATCATATCTAAACGCGGTCCAGAATCACCCGGCACAAAAGTCACAACAACACTAAACTAAGCCCCAGCGAAAAATTTTATCCCTACCCTGCCTTACTTGGTTCCCACACACGCATACATGCACAACTCACTAACACACCCACACGGTGCGCATACACATGCCGTAATAAGGGTGTAGGGATCAACAAAAACCCCGTAAGGGACGCCATAATTCAAGAAAAGGACAGCGATATGATAACAAACTTGCAAGAAAAGGACGAAGGATCAGGTACAGAAATCATATCCATGAGAATGTGACGCAACAGGCAGGTGTTTCTAATAGAAAGGAACAAAAGAAAAACTATTATAGACCTTTTTATTGGATAGGTCAGCGTCGACGTAAAGTCCATGCAACAGTGAAGACACGATCAAAGGCCTCGCAAGTTTTGAAGAATCAAGACACCATTGAATTTGCCTTACAAGAGTAACTCAAAACCCCTAATCTTGCGCAGTAAACATGTATAACGGGAACCCATGTGTTCCAACTTCCAAATAAAATGGCACTTTCGATTGCAAAAACATAAAAGGGCCATAAAAACGGGGTTCGCGAACTTGTGGCGGATGCTGTACTAATTCTGTGCAACGGGAATTTGTTTTTTAGGAATCTTTGTTGGAAGGGCAAACTGTGAAGAACCTTTTAACTAGAGCGGTAAAATATGACTATTGCCGGTCATAAGAAGAGTTTCTTTTTGTATGACTTAAAACATATATTGTGAGTTGTGATGGTTTAATACGTAGTATTGATAAAACTTATTGATCTGTTGAAATCGTCAACAGCAAAATTGTAAAGGAATACGAATTTCAGCGTTAAATTAGGATTACTCCTGTATTTAGAACTAATCAATTAATAGGCCACAAATAATATTTGAGGTTTTCTACATTAAACGGGATAACGGATTATCAAAACAATGAAGTATGGCGATAAAAATCATACTACTCTCAAAAGATGAGTGCATAAAACAATACGTGCGAATCGGTTACATTATAAGGCTACTTCAGATTTTGTTTATGTACTTGTAGGTTTAAAAATAAATATACCAGGATACTTAGAAAATAGAAAACAATGACATTTATATACTTATGGAATTTATGAAACGGATCACTGAGATTGATCACAGTGCATTCTAGGCTAAGCATTTAACTTGACCATACTTTTTTGTGATGTAGTCTACGAATACATTTATTAGGTGGTAATGGTAATAGACAAGCTTTTCACCGATATGACATTTATGAGATCTACCACGCCTGATGCCAAGCGTGCTCAAAAGATTGTTGCAACATTAAAGAGATTGATTTTTGACGATATATCATAAGAAAGTTTGAATATGGAATATAAATATATATACACTTAAAGGATAGCGCAAAAAGAAAACAAATGTGGATAGTCATGCAACTGCAAATACTAATATTGCTGATGAATCAGCAGTTCCGGCGGCACTAAAAGCAGTTTGCTCAAGCTTTACCAAAGTCGTAGCGCCAACATTTCCTGTACACTACGATAACGATATGAATACAGTCTGTGATGATGTTGAAAGGGCAATGCCAGATACGGAAGGATCTAATCTGATTATATTAGACAAACAAGTTATTTTAAACATACTGGGAGCTTTTGGACTTTTAAACTAATTGTACAGAATTTTATAACATTTCGAAACCTGAAACAGGAATCCCTTTAGAGTTACGGCAATAAATGAACGGAGAAACTTACTAACTTGATTTTTAACCGACCTTAGAAAAGCGTAGGTTCTCAATTCAGCTGTATTTTTTAATGTTTGTGTTGTCAATTCCGGGTTACAAATATATACAAAAGCATTCACAAAATTGGACCTGAAGACATTTATTACTATTAGCACTACTATATTAGCCAATGGCACAGACAAAAATAATAGTACATGTAAGAGGTTTGGTACCTCTTACATGTACTATTGGGTTTCAAAGAAATAAAATTTATTGAGCTCATGGTCCTAAGTTACAAAGATCTCAAAGCAAATACAACGTTTGGTTTCACTAGGGCCTGCTGTTCGAACATACGAGCACAGCTATTATAAAATAAAAGATACTAAAAACTAAATCAATCAAAGTAATAAAATATTAAATTATCATGTCAAATTAAATAAAATACATACATACAAGGATAAATAGTACCAATGGGTACCTACATATAGAGACTTCAACTTCAAGGATTGAATCAAAATGTTTCTAGTCTTTACCAGATACTCAAAGCTAGTCAGAGTGACAAAGTATACAACCATTCATTATTCTGTGAATGATTGGAGTAAAGAAAGGGGATCTAATGACCTATTTTTTATATCAACCTGTTAAATCGCAGGGGTTATAATTAAAATAAGGAAATAGGTCAATTTGTGTAAAGTCATTTTCACCTGTTCGCTGCACATTTGGTTTCACGAATTATTATTTGAGGGTAGATACGATAAAACTTAGATGCGAGAAATTACTTGGAAACGCTTGGATGCTATAGTCGTAGAGGTATTTTTATATTGATGGATAAACTATTGTTTGACTAGACGTTCTGCTAGGGCCAATTCTATTACTTAAAGTGGCTTTTTACCACTAAACATTAAATGATTTTCATGTTCTGTCATAATCACCTTTAAAATAAAACAAGCTGTCTTTGAAATTCGACATACTTTGGAAAATATACAGATAATTTAAGGAATAACGCGTATATTATACAAGACAGCTTGACTGCAATGGCGCACTTTCAGATTCAGATTCAGATATTTTATTTGCAAATGCTTTGTCCTATTTGTGTTTCTTAGAACACGAAATGTTTCTCAGGAATTAAAATCTTATGGCAAAAGCCATAGTAGTTTTAATTCCTTCGCTAGCCATGATCTGATATTTTATTTTTTACGTTTACCTATAACAGCACGTCAAAAACATCTTCTTCGTCATTAAAATTATTATGTTGGCCGCCAAGTCGGTTGATATCATATTTGATTGCAGAAACCAGTCTGGATGCCACAGCGATCTATTTTAAATACAAATTAGTGTTAAGTGTAATTTGATTGTCTCTATTAGGTCATCATTATGGTCTGATCATACTTTTTAAGAATTTCATCTGTCTGCTGAACATTCTTTAATGTTGAATGGCGCCTGTTAAGACGAAGCACGGCAAACGTCAGCTATGTGAAGCGATGACATACGCAGGCTGGGTGGCAGAATAGCTGAAAATCGAGCTCAGTGACGTGAACGGAAGAAATTGTCACGAAATTTGTGACGGAAAAATTGACTGATAATAATGATGATGACAAATTTAAGACTATGTACCGTAGATGTCTGAGCTAAGATTAGACCATTAGATTTATGTAAATACATAATTATTATGATTTGAAAAGATGTTGGAACTAAGGAAGTCGTCGAAATTATAGGTATTTGAGTTAAGGCGACAACAAGTACAGATTATTAAGATACGCATACGCAGTTTTTTCCAAAACTAACTGCACCAAAACACCTTCAAAAAATCTCAGTACAAATAAAGCTGTAAGCGATACCACTTACCGCCTCCAAGATTTCTCAACACAACCAACAAACCCAATGTTGACATGAAAGTCATCGAACCCGAATTGGAAGACATAAGACCAGCTGGAGGTGATAATAACCATAGTATACAGGGACAGATATATAGGGAGCTTTTAAGTATTCTTTAAGTCTTTACGTACTATTTTTATATATACTTTATTACCCACAGGTATTTAGGAGCATTATGTCGATGTCTCGTCTAACTTGCTACCAAAAAGTTGCTTACCACGCACCAAGGGGAAAATATATCGCAAAAACTTGCGGTGTTCCTGTAGCTCACATCCCTTAAGAGTCAGAACATTCTAGGTCTAGCGTGTTCAGCATCTTCGACCACATCATCGCTTACCACCAGGCGAGTAAGGGTCAAGCGCTAGCCTATCAGATATTTAAAATAAAAAATCCGTCCGTTTGTCTGTCCATGACTCAGTTAGAAACTATTAGGACTAGAAAGCTGTAACTCATAAATACTCATAATTCATAAATGAAGCATACTTAAATGCAAATAGCCAAGCCGTGCACTTGCACTTAGACAGCAAAGGTAAATATTTTCAACTCTTTAAGTAACAAAAAAAAATTAAGAACGTTGGAAAACCTTCAACTTTTTTCATTTCACAGATTAAATTAAACTTAATAATGAAATGGTTGAAACTATTCATATTACGATTTCCTGCTGATCGCTGATGCCTAAAGCGTGCTAGACCTTCTTATAAAATAAAACAAGCTGTGCAACCAGGTCACAAGAACAAGGGGACAAACAGGAAACACGGGCGATGCGTGTATTAACAGGACGTTTCCTTAGGGAGCACCCTGATGGCTTTTTTTCTTCAAATCTTACTTGCACGCCCCGTTAATTTGACGGCGAAATTGGCCAGGATGTTTGAGGACAGACATTTTTATCGTTGTAATATGTAATAGTACCATTCTAAAGCTGTGGTTGGATATTATATCTTCGGAAGTCGGAACATAGAATTGAGCCAATGGAAGTAATTTGTTACGTAGAATTATTGTAAGTATATACTGTATATATTGTCTGCCTGTATATATATTGCCTACCTTTCGCAGATTGTCGCTCCATCTAGTCGGAGGGAGTCCCACACTACGCTTGCCCAAACCCACAACGTGGTCTCCACACTCTCCACTCCAAAACTCGTCTACCCCTGTCTATCTGTCTTTGTCCATTATGAGAAGAGCCGAAGACCGCGCTCAGTGGCGCGCATTAGGAATTTAGGAGTGGCCTATGTCAAGCAGTGGACAAATACATGCTGTTGATTGATTGATATTCTCCGAATCTTTACCACTAGGCTAAAATAATTTAAAAAAAAACAACGGGTTGCACTCCGGGAGTGCCGGCAGAAGTGAAAACTTCAACTCAACGTTGTGCATTTGGTCTACTCTCCCTCAGTGTTACGAATTCTCGATCAGGTCACGTGTCCTGACGCGAGGTCCTAACGCGAGTTTAACATTTTTTTACCCATCCCAAAAAAAGTTTCTACTCTCCCTCAGTCTTAAGAATTTTCGATCAGTTCACGTGTCCTGACGCGAGTTTAATATTTTTTAACCATCCCAAAAACTTCACAACGCCGCTAAAGAAGTTTTCACTTCAAAAGTAACATAGTGGTCAAGCGCTTGTCAGTTCGATTTTTTTAATTACGTTTAACTCTTTCGTCCAGACATTCTTCGCAGAGGTAGGTAGGTACACTACGCAATATGCATACGACAATAGGAAATACCACACAAAGTATTGATATAATTAATGCTTATCAAAGTTTTTAATAGGTATCCACACAACAGCGGCAATTAGGTCACTGATGATAAGTTAGTTGTTACTCAGAATTACAACAGAATGAATGAAAATGTAGTATTAATTTATAATCAAAATCTTTTAAGTTAATTTGCATGTTGTATTTTTTAAGTAGATATAAAGATTTCTAATCGACTTCATAAATGGAGGAGGTTCTTAATTCGGATGTTTATATTTTTTTACGAATGTTTAGCCATAGTCATCCGTTATTTATAGACAATAAGAATTTTGCAAATCCCATTTATTTATGGTCCCATTTATATTTTCAACCGACTTCCAAAAAGAAGGAGGTCCTCAATTCGTCTGTATGTATTTTTTTTTTGTGTATTACGCGATTACTCCGTCAATTGTGAATCGATTAGAATGATTTTTTTTAATCGGTAGGGTACGTTTCCCACGTGGTCCCATTGTAATTTCATCGAGATCTGATAAGTATCTCCAGAGATATGATATGACGATAAACGTCTCAAACTTGCTACTGAAATTGACTCGCGGGGCATGGAAGTCGGTTGTTTTAGTTTTTTAAACTCTCTTACAAGACTGAATTGGGGTCTGTCTATCTCTCGTGCTAGTTCATAAGTTATTAGACCAAACGTTTGTGATAGGTTAGTAGCGTAACTGGTTCAAATGGAATTCAAATTGGACTCGAAAACGCTAAGCTATAATTAGGTAGTCTACGTTGTCTAAATGCTAGTCTCCCAGGATATTACTTATACGCTTTTGAACTAATCTGCTGGAATGAACCAGCTGTCACATTTATATTATAGAAACCACGGAGGGTACATAGCTTTTTTCAATGACTATATCCATACTAATTAAATGTCACAATGAAGGAGACAATGATGTCTGGTTCACGCATAACATTCTAAAAGAATCATTCGAATCGGTTCACAATTGATGGAGCAATCGCATATCATACATACAAAAAAAACATACAGACGAATTGAGAAGCTCCTTTTTTTGGGAGTCGGTTGATTAAACATCTTTGAATGTACATATCATCAAATCAGCAAATGAGAATACAAAAGCCAAACATGAACAATTGTAGAATCACATCAAATCAATTATTGTATCAATAAAGCGGTTTTTGATAAAATAATGCAGTCTTCATGTCCCGTCCCACACATTCAATAATATTACGTAGTATTTTTATCTGTTCTGTGACAGTATTACTCGTAGTTATAAATATTAAAATACGGGACTTATCGCGCTTAAAACATTATTTTTTATTTAACTCGACGTTTCGACCAAGTTGCATTGATCGTAGTGACGAGACGACTATAGGGCTATTCTGTAAGCTAGTTTACGCATCTTTTGCGAGATGCGTAAACTAACTTACAGAATAGCCCTACTGACCACGATCAATGCAACTTGGTCGAAACGAGTTGAGTTAAAAATTAAAAATTCATGTTTTAAGCGCGATAAGTCCCGTATTTTAATATTTATAACTATGTGTTCAAATCGCGAGAGTTAAAAGTTTACAATTACTCTTAGGTACTATTACTTAGTCTGTGACAATATTCAACATTGAAGTACTTCTCTCGTGCAAGCTCAATGATCAGTTATATGATTCACCCATTCACAAGTCCCTTTGTAGACGAAAGGCGATCCCACAATAACACCGCTATTTACGTACCATTTCACAGTGCAAAGTGCTCAAGATTCATAAGGAAAAATAGATGTTTTAATGTGTATTGCATTAGCAACTCATTGCGATAAGGTTCTTCAAGAGCTGGAAAATGAATGGCATCCTGTTTAACTATGAAACAAGAACCTGTGTTTATCTTAATTATTTTAGTACACTTGACTCTCCAGACCAGAGATTAAATACGAGTACCAGATGGAAGCCTTAACAGGTTCGGAGAATTTCGCGGTACTATTATTTATTCTGTGCTGTGTACGTGTCTCATGATGATTTTCAAGCATGTAGTTATGTTTAGGAAAGACTAGCTGTGTCCCGCGGTTTTACCCGCAAAGACATCGTTCTCGAGAAAATATCGGGATAAAAAGTGGGTTATTCCAGGTTCTTGGCTATCTACATACCAAATTTCAGCTCTATCGATTGAGGAATTTGAGTAGTTTTAGCCTGAAGAAGTAACATACATACCATTACCAAGCCCCCGAGACAAATTCCAATTACTCCATTCACGCTAACGCAAGTTCAAAATGTATGGAATGACATTTATGTTTCCGCTGACATCAACAAAGATGTCCATTACCATACATTTTGAAGTTGCGTTGTAAATGGAAACTAATTAGATTTTGTCTAGGCGGCTCCTAGACAAAATCCATCCTAGTAGAAGTGGGCTCCTACTAGGTTGACTACTCAGAATGTAATGCGAAAATATTTTTACTACGTTTTATTACTTGTGCGAGTCCGACTCGCACTTGGCCAGTTTATTTTTATGTTTGTTACCTCAGAACTCCGTCATTACTTAACCGAATTCCAAATTGGTAAGAACCTCCGTGATGTCACTTTGGGGTCCCAACGGAAGACCAGCGTTGGTTATGTCAGTCATGACCAACATTATGCTGAGGTGGGTCCTATTTTGCACCAAATAACATTTGTTCAATTAATATATAAGTTAGTAATTAGTTCATTGTATTTGATGCTAAATAAACATATTTTCTTTCTTTCTTTCTTTCTTTCTTTCAAATTTATTTTTTTGTTTGATACCTATTGATTTGTTTTTGCACTGCATACTCTCTATGCTTCCCGTTTGGTCCCAATGTAATTTTATCGAGATCTGATAAGTATCTTCAGAGATATGGTGATAAACTCAAACTTAGCAAGTACTGAAATGACTGGCGCGGCATTTGAATTTGTTTCTTTTCATTTTGTAAACATATTGTAGTGGTAGGACTTCTACTAGTCTACCTGGGGCTGTACCACCACTTTGCCTATTAATTTTCAGCCGTGAAATAGGAATGTTTTTCGGTTGAAATGGCAAGGTGTCCAGTGAAATTACAGGGCATGTGAGACTCAACATCCTTATGTCTCAAGGTAACAGGCGCTGTGCAGTGTCATGCTAAATTCTGGACTACCAGAATTTTGCATGCCGCTGTATCTGTAATAGGTAGACGTCATCGCTTACCATCAGGCGAGCGTCGCGCTTGCCTGTTACCTTATATCTATACTAATATTATAAAGAGAGAACATTTGTATTTTTGTATTTTTGTATGTTTGTAATGATTTGGCTCAAAAACTACTAGACCGATTTAAAAAATTCTTTCACTAATATACAGAATGGACTTACGAAATCAAAATGGGCTATATATTATCCCGTTTAAATCAAAGGTACATTCGTGGAGACCTAATTTGCAACCTAAGTCGACTAAAAAACGGTCGATAAAACACGTTTCTTACGAACGCTCCTCAATTGAAAATAGATGGAAGAATATTTTCTATGGAAGAGTTGTACAACTTAATAAGACCTACAAAAAAGTTCGCGACAGCATATGTCTTTCTTTTAAGGTTGACTCACAGTAACCATTTTAATCTTTAATTTTTTTTTTAATTATTACATAAATTCCAAGGCTATTTTCAAGTATATAGTATTAATCCTTATCCAAATAATTACGTTAATTAGCTTGGCCACATATTATAGATTAAAATTATCCTTTACAGTATACAATTCAAATGAAAACTCTAGAAGATATCACGGATTTCACATACACGCATCGCAAATTAATAAAATATCTGCAGTGAAACCACAGATTAGGTCATAGTTACTACGAAAATATTATTATAGGCTTAGCGATGCTGTAGATCCCCACCGATCACAATCAATTTGAAGTCTATATAGTATAATAATATATTTTTACTGTATAAAATTCTATTGTATAATATAGTTATGATCTATATATAAACCACCCCAACTGATCTATGTATAATCATTTCAATAAAAGCATTCCAATGACTCTAAACACGACATTTAAAATCTGAGCTGTAAGTTGGTGTGGATTTGAGTATTCTGTACAGTACAGGAGATGTCCCAGCATCAGGTCAATGATTCCATGTTCTTACAATATCGTTGAAGAAGAAGATTTTCGAATTGATCAGACCTATGAAAGTTGATTTCATAGCGAAATTAACTAGAAAAAAGCTCATAGTTTTATAACGATTTAACGAATTTTCATGAATCAAAGCTAAGAACACTCTCGATGAAGACATCTATCAAACAAAAAAAAAAACAATACTAAAATCAAAATCGGTTCATCCGGTTGGGTGCTAAGATGCTACTGACAGACACAGATACACACGTTAAACGTATAATACCCCTTCTTTGATCCCATGATTTGATTGATTTTGATTCAATGATCCCACTACCTCTGTACGAAAACCCATGATTCATGAATGCACATAAAACTTTCATTGGTAGGTATATAGCTAGGATTAGAACCAACGACCGTCGGGTCAGAATCAGGGTAACTATCCTTTACGCCAAAGGGGCCGTCCAATATCACTACATAAGTATTATAAAACAAAGTCCATCACTGCGTCTGTCTGTCTGTTCGCAATAATCTCAATAGCTTCTGAACGGATTATCATGCGGTTTTCACCAATAGCCAGAGTGTTTATGAGGAAGGTTTAGGTGCATAATTCGTTAAGGTTTTGTGTAAATTGGTTGAAATATGACGATGATTGTTAAATATGTTAATATTTTATATTTGATGCAACAAACTGATGCAAATTTTGTAGTCGTTTTCTACCCGTGCGAAGCCGGGGCGGGCTGCTAGTCATATTTATATATATATATACTAGCTGGCCTGGCGAACTTCGTACCACCTAACAGATAATGAATGTCGTGTTACCTTTTAGATGAACTTAATTTAGGCTTTTATGAACGTAAGAAATGAATACAAAAAAGATATAATTTATTATGGCAATACAGATATAGAATAAAAATTGGTAAAAATGGTTTTTGGAAATATAAACTTTTGTAAGTTGCTTGTAAGCATACATTTCTGAACGCACGCATATTTCACAATCAACAAATATGTCAAACAATTATCATTACTGACAATATTTCACATTTTTAAAATCTACATGACTCAAATTCACAAAAACTTGAAGAATTTTTACTTGACTTACTACTTGACACGGGCTAAATACACTAATCGTGTGGAGCCAGCCAAATTTATACCAAAAAAAAAACGCGATAATCCGAATATTGTAATCCACACATGGGAAGAATTTTTATACTTGACACTGGCTAAATACACTAATCGTGTGGAGCTATAATTACACAAAAAAAAACACGGCGAGATAAACAATTGAACATCAAATAATTGGCAGTTTTTAAACCCAGGAACATTTTGGCAAAATATTTTTTCTTATATAATTTTTTTAGGTCAATTATTCATTGTTTTTAATGCTTATTATCCTATTGCTGACTAAGACAATTCCAAAAATACTAAAATCATAAAAATTGGTCCAGCCGTTCTTGAGTTATAAGTGTAGTAACTAACACGACTTTCTTTTATATATATTTTATAGATATATTTGTGTTGTTCAGTTGTGTCCATTCCATATGTGTGTACTGTGTATATTTACAGCTATTTTGGAGCTATTACAAGCACCATGTTCAAGAACTTAACGAAACATCATACATTGTTGATCTAGCAATTGCACAGACAGGTCGTCAAATTCCAAGGGTCTACTACCTACAATACAAGTCTTCAGAGTACATAATGTTGTTTTGAGCAACATGACACCGGACCTTGTGGCTACCTTACGTGGGGCCGTAACCAGATCTCGACCAGTGGCGTGGAACTGATTGTTTTCATCCTTTCTCTGGCAGGGAACTATCATGTAGCCACCTTTGATTATACACGGTAGCTACTTCGTTGACGAAGTTGGTCGTGATTTTCTGATATTGCATTGTAGTAAATACTTTTCAATAACAATTATATATTTATTATCTTAGAAGGTATTTAATGTCTTTAATTGGTAGGTTTGGTTAATATTTTAGGAAGGAAAGTTAGTAGGTATATTCGTTTTTAGGGTTCCGTACCCAAAGGGTAAAACGGGACCCTATTACTAAGACTCCGCTGTCCGTCTGTCTGTCTGTCTGTCTGTCTGTCTGTCTGTCTGTCTGTCTGTCTGTCTATCTGTCTGTCTGTCTGTCCGTCTGTCACCAGGCTATAGCTCATTAACCGTGATAGTTAGACAGTTGACATTTTTACAGATGGTGTATTTCTGTTGCCGCTAGGACAACAAATACTAAAAATAAAATAAATTAAAAAATTAAAGGGGGTCCCCATACAAAGAACGTGTTTTTAAACGCCATCTGTCTAATTAGTTTCGGCAAAATGACATAGATGGCGCTAGTAAACGAGCCCCGTCTTTCTAGATCGCGACCAAACCAAATATTATTGGTAATATCAATTAATCAAATATATGAGGTTGAAACTCTGTTGTTTCGTATTGTACGGAACCCTCACTAAGAGACGCGATGCTGACTCGCACTTGGCCAGTTTTATTACATTTTATATTAGAAACACCTCCTTCTATTGTCTCTTTCTATAAGTCCTCTCCATCCAAAGGTTGCCTGGAAGAAATCGCTTCCAGCGATAAGGCTGCCCATTGATACAGTAACAAAATGAATGCCTTGTATGTTATTTTTACCCACGACGGTACGGAGATTGTATATGCGTTCGGGGTGAGAGGATGTTTGTTTGTTTGTGTGTGCAAATCCATGTTGCCATTTTTCTCCAAAACTACTAGTCCGATTTTGGTGCAGTTTTCAGTTATGGGTTAGGGTGTAATTGGTGCATGTTTTTAGATAAGTGTTACGGTGACAACTCACCAGGGGGCGCTGCAGTAAACATTTGTTTGTGCAAATCCATGTTGTCATTTTTCTCCAAAACTAGTTCGATTTAGTCTTTAAACGGTTCATAACTAATCAGTTGTGGTTCTTAGATAGATGTTATGACGTTAATTTTCTAAAGGACATTGTCGTGGGTGTATATTCAAAATTTTAATTTTGTTGCTTGTTAAGTAATGAGGTTGAGGTGTGACAATAAAGAATTTTCTATCTATCTTCTATATCCTGTTACTAGAGCCTCGTTGCAAAATGCGAATACAAGTCCAAAACTCCAAAGTATCTATAGTATTTCATCATATTACCTTTGTACAATGTACTGTCAGTAAAACACCTTCTTCCAATTGAAACATCGTGTAATGGGCGCAAACTTCGTATAATATACATCCGACCAATGTCGGTACATCACAAACTATACAATAAATGTCGAGAATTTAGAGGTACTTTTATAACCACGACCTACTAGTTTAAACGCCAAGACCGAACTGAAGCCCGACTGCCAACACTGTACCGCGTTAACTTTCTTGTTTTCTTTTTAAGGTTGGCATCCATGCTTAGAGGCCACAGACAATTCTCATTCGCGGTAGTTTTGAACTTGGCAGGTTGGCACCATCGATTGACACTGACAGTGTGAGTCAAAACGTTTCCAATGGCAGTTTCACAAAACATAAGTCGAATGAGCACAATTCATTATTAAAATACATCAATATAAGTAAATTTAACTTATAAAAATAAGAAATCATGACACTCGGCCATCCGACAACGTGATGCCTCCCGGCATACACATAAAAATAACTCAATCATATTTTAATAATAATAGAAATATCAAGAATATAATACTGTTCAACTATGATTCTAATATTTCATCGCTATAATATCATATTACATTATTTCTGATAACATACATTCCTACAATATTTATCAAATAAACTTTTCCACGAATATTAATTCCAAATAACTCTAATGTTTATTTAACTTAATATAAATTTACTATGTTTACTAATATTTCACACGAATTGAAAAATAATTACTTATATGTATGAACAAAACTAATTAATTAGACAAATTCGCTTTACACAAATTATTTAACTATGCTTTAATTAAATCATGACACAAAATATAATGTGTGAATAAATATATAACATAAAACCCTGGTTTTGTAACCTTAGTAGCTGAAATCATGACATCAGACCTTATTTCATACCACCAGTAAAGATGCCATCATCATAGCTTTGTACATCTACGGATTTAATATATATCCAAGGTCGGATTCTATTGAATGCAGTAACCGCAGTAACTAATAAGTTTAATAGTATTTTTTAATCAAGTTATTTTAATCTAACAAAATTATCAAAAACTTAGTAAAGTATGAAAAGTCGTTCGAAAGATTATTTATGAAAAGAAAACATGACTACGGCTTTTAATAAATGCTGAAAAAGGCACGGAACAACGTAATATATTCAGAACAATAAGGAATACGTCTAAGCCCATAGATTTGACAAGATCAATAAATAACAAGAGCATAACTGCTGATAAACAAAAACATAAGCAGTGAGTTCATAATTAATCACCAAAAGTATATAAATCACTAAAATATCAATTATAAATTGTAACGTTACAAAGGTATCAAGCACCTAAACAATAAAATATTTTTAATCCACTTTTGTTTGAAATACCTTCGACTCCAGCCAAAATAAAATAAATACACTTTAATACGAAACGTTAATTTTGTCAGTCGTCTGTAAGAATCGCTGGCAGAAAGGTTAGCTTTTTTGATTTGCAATCTGCGTGACCCTGATTCGAACACCGTCATTTATCGTTTTCTTTTTTGTCGCCAGCGCAGTAACTTTGAATAGCAACATCAATGTTAGTGAAATGTCAGCAGATAACCAAGATAGCACCACTTGTAGTTTACCTGATTATTTTGAAAATGAATATGGAACTCCCGAAATAATTCCAGGACTTTATATTTAGACATTAGAATGAAATTATAGTATTACCTCTTGAAGACGAAACTTTAAAAGGCAAGAATGAAGAATTAACTCTTTAAAACGAACTATATAAAAAGTTATTTAAAGTTTCATTAAATCGAAGTCATTAACTACATCTCAAAAGTAGTAAATCTTCATTAAAACATTGATGTGTATTTTCGGGCTGTTGCCCGAACTAAAGCAATTATTGATAATATAGACTCCAAAAAAACATTCAACGTATAATAAGACAGCGTTGACATAGACGGAAAATTACTATGAAATGAACCCAAAAACAAATATTTCATAATTATTTCAAGTCATTAGAAATAACCCAAGTATCCACTACATGTCTAAAGAAGGAAATATCACTTGACATTACCAACAAAGAAATTTGTGTTTAGAGCTCGAAATATCAAATAAAGATAGTAACGGTGGCAGAAAATAATGTACCGTATCATAAAAAGACAGATAATATGTTACTAACTTGTCGTATTCGTCCAGTAGTATCTTATGTATGTGTGTATAATAATGTATATGGCTATATATATATATGTGTGTATGTAAAAAATGTGTGTGTAATGTACATTTAGTGTATGTATTTTATGTATTATAATTATTGTTATATAATTTTATAGCTGTACACCCCTTTCCCTTGCAACATGAATATGTGAAATCCTGTCCACCCAAAGCTTGTCTAATAAAGATCACTCCAAGCGATAAGACCACCCATAGTATGAACATTATCTTGTTATGAATTATTGTCTGTATATTTTATTTGATGTGCAATAAATAATCATTCTATTCTATTCCACCTTTAGATTAATGTCAGTAGCAACAAGCAGATATGGATAAGAAGTTAGCGAAATTACGGAGAATGATTACTGCATTAATCCGCGAAAAGAACTTCAGAATATCAAGTGATCACTTTGGTATATCCATGTTATACATAGTACACTTATAAATATTATACATACTAATAGTATACCTATTATGTCTACCAACTGTTGAATACTCAAGACTTACAATTGAAGAGTAGAATATCTCAATTCCTGAGCTTGAGCTAAAATCAATCACAAGGAAATAATCCAAATAGGAATATAAAGAGAACAAAAAAAACCACAATGGAGTAGTAATTCGCATGAAAAATATTTGTAGCTTCATTGATCTTTTCTTAATTAGAACAAATGTTTCTGTTTTCCTATGTAATGAAATTATAATTATAGTAATAATGATTTCCATATAGACGTACAAAATTAACATCGCTTTATACTTTAATGATTTGTTTTTTAATTGATTATAGACATTTTATTAGCATTTTTCAATTTTCAAAGCATTAGCATTTAAACAACAGACTATATAAAATAGGAACCAAAGTTGGTTTTATAACTCCGTGCATTGTTTTTTTTTTTAAATTACTGTAAAACTGAACTGTTGAAACTAGCACTCTATGAACACACTGCACAGCTGATACGGTGTGGAGATTGAAAATCAGTAGTAAAAAGCAGATGCTTTTTACAGCACATCTACACTCAAATCTACAATGACAAATAGAAAATAAAAATAATACTCTAAATTCCTATTAAACATTTTATACGCATGTCACAAAAATAAAAATATTGAATAATAAATCGAAAACGTCGTGGTGAATACGTAAATATATCAAACAAAATGTTATCTTAATTCGCAATTATTTTAAGTAAAATAACTTTAAAGTTACGAATGAGTAATTCATACTGAAGAAATATCCTACATCTTAAATGATTATATTGTAAATAAAGTCATACCAATATCTACCATAATTAGGAAACAAAATAACAACATAAGGAGCAATACAAATTGTATGTTCATGTGCCCTTATATACCTCACCTCATATATAATACAATATATTTTAAAACTGGAGGTCACTGAAAAATACCAATTGTGTCGGCTATATTTGACATTGTATTTCATTAATGTTAATTTTATGTTCTTTCACATGTCATGACATGGCGAAATAGATGGTCTTATATGATTTCTTAGAAAACCTTTTAAACTCTATTTCATGTGAAATAAATTAATTTCCATTTATTTCATTATAATGCGATTTCTTATAAAATAATAAATCGTGTCATCATTGTCGATCACAGCAAATGTGTTCATACACATGATGCTATCCTATGCTATGATTTGAGTCATATTGATGCTTTAAACGAATGCGACGAAAAGGTAACCTTTTCGATACATCAGGTATATATCCAGACAATAAAATAGAAAATATTTAAAACATTTTTATACAGATATCCAAAGAAAGCTGATTTATAGTTCATAACTACCGATCCATAGTAATAATGCCAATAATATCCAAACTATTTGAAAAGTATGTAATATAGATATGCATATATATATATATATATATATATTTCCTCTACAATTAAACGACTACTTCGAGTAATATGATATTTTCTGTAACGAAAAAGGGATATATGTCAAATGCACTTGGCATAATTATTCATATTTCATATTCTGTTATTCCTAAATCGTCAAATTTACACGTCATTTTTACAGTGTTGTACCCGTGTACAATACACGCAGCCAGCTTACAATAAGTTGTAAGTTATCATCTAAATATAATTAATTAAATATACACATCAATTCAACGCAAGGTGAAGTATGGAGTAGCTAGCGTACTTAGCCCACATCTATTTATCATCTACATTAATGATTTTTCTAGAGCAATCCGATCAATATCCAATGACTCTGTTTGCCGAAGATAGCATGTTAACGATTCCTTGACACCCTACAGGTCTTACGAGGTGTAGCAACTTCTTCGCTGGTATTAGTAGTAGAAGGCGACCTTCTCTTCTGGTCGCCGTCGAGTGGCGAGTCAGGCAGGGTTCCATCATCATCAGTAGACATCATTGGCAACACACTGAATTACACACATTGCCAACGGCATAATCCATTCACAAACAAAACACCGACAATATTCAATTTAGATTCATTAAACATTTAAATTTTCCAAAATTATCTAGCATACTGAATCCAGTATTTAAAAAAAAGTAAATAAAATTCTCATTTCTATTTAACCCATTTTTCAATTCATATTTACTTTAGTAAGCTGTAATATTTTTATAAACATCACCATCATCATCACTTCCATCAACACCATCACCGTTATCATTATTGCCACCATCATCACCATCATCGCCGTCATCATCGCCGTCATCATCACCGTCATCATCACCGTCATCATCACCGTCATAATCACCGTCATAATCATCGTCATCACCATCATCATCACCAACGTCATCACCATCATCATCACCATCGTCATCACCATCATCATCACCAATATCATCACCATCATCATCACCATCATCATCACCATCACCATCATCACCACCATTATCATCACCATCATCATCACCGCCATCATCACCATCATCACCATCAGTACCATCATCATCACCATCATCGCCGTCATCATCGCCGTCATCATCACCGTCATCATTACCGTCATCATCACCGTCATCATCACCGTCATAATCACCATCATCACCATCATTATCATTATTATCTCGCTCAATTTACCAATGTACAGCTAGTACAGCTAGTCCTTTAACTGATAATCCGACGTGTCTAATCGACTCAACCAACGTACAATGTGACACTCACGTGCCAGCTCAATTAACCGATGAGTACAATTAGAACGCCCCCTAAATTAACAATTCGACGTGTCTAATTAACTTAAACAACATCCAACGTGACACTCACGTGCCCGCTCAATTAACATCCAACGTGACACTCCCGTGCCCGCTCAATTAACATCCAACGTGACACTCCCGTGCCCGCTCAATTAACCATCCGACGTGTCTAATCAACTCAACCAACATCCAACGGGACACTCACGTGCCCGCTCAATTAACCGATGAGTACAATTAGAACGCCCCCTAATTAACCATCCGACGTGTCTAATCGATTCAACCAACATCTAACGGGACACTCCCGTGCCCGCTCAATTAACCGATGAGGACAATTAGAACGCCCCCTAATTAACCATCTGACGTGTCTAATCGACTCAACCAACATCCAACGGGACACTCCCGTGCCCGCTCAATTAACCGTTGAGTATAATAAGAACGCCCCCTAATTAACAATCCGACGTGTCCAACCAACGTCTAGCGAAACACTCAGGTGCTCGCCCAATTAACCGTTGAGTCAACTGGCACGCCCTCTAATGTATCCAATAAACTGACAACCAGTCGACCCATCCATTAGAAAATCAATATATTATTTTAACACACTTGAAACTTTATATTCTGTATGCTTGTTACACTTTGTTTGAAACGTTTGTAAATATTAAAATCAAAACTTATATAGTTCAATGAATTTCAATGGTTTAATACTTTCTTATAGCACGCGCAACCGCAACATAAAAATAAAAATAAAATGTCAAACGTGTTATATGCTATCGGAGGGTGGCCCCGACCAAACACAAACACGCCCAACTCAAAAGCGTACGAAAGCATGCGCTAGGTTCTACCAGAGGGTAGCCTTGGCCAAGAACCCACGCACACCACCGCACACGAATGATCTTGATTTAAGCAGCACATCACCAGAGGGTTGCCCTGACCAGACACGCTGCACAAATCCAACACAATCATGTAACTTGCACGTGTCATGATCCAGTTCAATTTTCAAATAAATGTCAGTTACTTCTGATAAATTACTTTAGTGGACGCATATCAAGCATACCAAATATAGGAGAAAAAAAAACAATCTATTAAAAGCTATCAACATACCCTTTGGGTTATCCCGCTTCTGAATTGTCAGTAAAACACCTTCTTCCAATTGAAACATCGTGTAATGGGCGCAAACTTCGTATAATATACATCCGACCAATGTCGGTACATCACAAACTATACAATAAATGTCGAGAATTTAGAGGTACTTTTATAACCACGACCTACTAGTTTAAACGCCAAGACCGAACTGAAGCCCGACTGCCAACACTGTACCGCGTTAACTTTCTTGTTTTCTTTTTAAGGTTGGCATCCATGCTTAGAGGCCACAGACAATTCTCATTCGCGGTAGTTTTGAACTTGGCAGGTTGGCACCATCGATTGACACTGACAGTGTGAGTCAAAACGTTTCCAATGGCAGTTTCACAAAACATAAGTCGAATGAGCACAATTCATTATTAAAATACATCAATATAAGTAAATTTAACTTATAAAAATAAGAAATCATGACAGTACATACTAGATACTCGTGGCTGTGGAGCTGTATACCTCGCGAATCTGTCTTCGAACCCTAAGTCTATCGGATAATATTGTCAAAAATTTTTTTTAAATGTTTTTAAATTCCCATGCTGATAAAGGTGGCGCGAAGTAAATAAATGCTGTATTTTTAATACGCTTTTATTAGCTTCAGACGTATGTATGTTTGTATGTTAGTATATAACGGAATCTTTGAACATGATTTTAACCCCCTTCAAAACGTCGGATTAACTCGAAATTTGGCATACTTATTAAGGACCGATGAAAATTCAATATTTTAAACATTTTGACCCGTTATCCTTACTAGGATATGAATTTTAATAAATTTGAATTAAAAATAGTGTAAGAAAAAATGATTTTGTTGTAAAATAGCGTGGGGTGCTTTTCAGGATATTATCAAAATAACCCTTCTAGTCATATCTGTTCATAAAATATTTGGAACTATTGATACCATGCACCCACGCTTTTTTTTTACAATAAAATCATTTTTTCTTACACTATTTTGATTCAAATTTATTAAAATTTATTTTCTATTTTTTAGTTGGATTTTCTATAAAAGAGTATTTTTTTAGTTTTTTTAAACTATTATTTATTTTCATGTCGAAAAGCAGAGTAATGAGATATCACCAAAGTCAGTCACAGTGAGCATTAGGAGCGTGAAACTACACTTTTTTAGAGTAGTATTTTTAGTGGCTTCACTTTTGGGTAAATTGACGCATTCTGGTTTATTTCTGTATTCTGAGGTAACAACGTAGTGATAGCGACTAGTGTGAGATTGTAAAACTAATTTCATAATGCAAATGTTTACTCAAGTGTAAATTTATTATAAAGTTGGTAAGTATAGTTATTTTGTACATAGACTGACCTGAATGAATACTTTGAATTCGTGTCTTCTATTCATTTTATTCATCTATTGGGTCAAAGATAAATGGACCTATTATGAACACCCCTTTAGGTTAAAAATTCTCATAGATAGATTAGAATAGTTCAGGTGTCAGTAACATTTTGGTAAGGTACACTTGGATTCATTGCACATTAGCTTTTGTTGCATGAAATTAGTGTTTATAAGTAATAGGATTTTTGTAAAAATAAATTATTAGGTATTACCTTGATCATCATTATCAGCCAATTTCCGTCCACTGCTGGACATAGGCTTCTCCTATGGCATGCAATTGAGCTCATTGAAGGATAGGTGGAGCGATGTTAATATACGTACTTAAGCTGGCTAGCAGCGGTTGGAAACAAATAGCTTAAGATCCAATATATTAGAGGAAATTTAATTTGCGAGTACATTTGACGGCGTTACATAAGCCATAAATGTTTATGTTTACATGATATAACTATAAGTACTGTAAGTATGATGTATTTATTGATCAATTTTAGATGATGAGATAATGTTACAAAACAACTCTAGATTTTTTTTAATATTTCGATTTCTTATTCAGAGATTAAAAAAAATTACTTCTTACTTACGACGCAAAAAATGTTACCAACCTCTGTTATCTATGATACAAAACAGGGGTATGAAACAGGTTTGACATTCTTTGAGAAAATTAGACAAATAGAGAGAAGCTATGAGAGAGGCATAGACTAAAGAATGACGCCAAAGGGAACAGATGCGAAAAATTAAGGGACTTGTCTATGGTTTTATTGGGATTTCTCACGCGAAGAAAGTGCGTGGCCAAGGGTAGTTTATTTAAATTGTCTATGAAAATATGGACAACAGTGTTGTGAAATTAATGTGAGTTTCATTGATAAAGAACACGCAAGGACTACTAAGACTGTCACACCTTTGCTATATACGAGGTACATAAGTTTAATTTTTTAATTATGATGACCTTTGACTATATCTAGACTATATAATCAATAAGTGTTCTTAGATAGATGTTATGACGTTAATTTTCTAAAGGACATTGTCGTGGGTGTTTATTCAAAATTTTAATTTTGTTACTTGTTGAATCAGTAAACAATATAAAATCACTAAAAAACAAAACATTTTGTAAGGAAATCAGTAACAAACTTCCATCTACCCGCGATCTAATATTTTTTGTGTACAACCATATGCGAGACCAAGTGATGACACATATGGACCATATGAGAACTTTTTGTCTCAATGAACCATTTAGCTGTTTTGTTATTGTCTCCATTTTATCTTTTAATTGATAAGAACTAAAAGCGGCGGGTCATCGCGAGATACATTTTTTATGGTATAAAGATGACATCATAATTTGATAGATAGGCAGAGTAAATTGATTATTACTTTTATAATTGGGGATAACAACTATTGACCGCAATATTTCATGTTGAATGATGATGTAGTGCATATATGAAACCTGAAATCCCATGTTGGCATGTACTTAATGATTGTTATTAATAGAATTGATTGTTATATGTATTGAATATTAGTGGTACCTATGAGTATATTATGAGTATAATTCATACTCATAGGTACCACTAATATTATTAGTGGTTTCGTAGTACCTACCTATCACCTATCACCTATCTATTTCTTTTTTACGGCTATTTAAATTTTATTAATGTATGATGTGAGTAAGTCCTCGGCTATCAAATAAATATTATGCATTTGGGCCAGTTTCACCGGTTCCTGATAATGCGTTATATAGTCACACATGACGCCAAATAAAAGTTGTCAAAAATTTCATATTAGCGCTATCAGGAACCGGTGAAACTGGCCCTTGAATTGTAATTCAAAACTTGACCACAGAATAATTAATAGTGCCTCCTACACTTGACATTCTATCTAGGCGATTGAACGTATTACTTACTGTTTGGGTATATACTCGTATATGAGATTAAAATGTTCCAAACCCCAAAGAGGGCTCAAAACTTTTCTCCAAATCCCTTCCATTGCCACATTATGACAGATACACATGATAATAATACATACAAGCCCAAATTCAAGTGCCATTACGAAGTTCCAGTCCCTACAGCTCGGCTCAATCATTAGAACAGCTCCATGGTACCATATTGCATTGTCACAGAAGATACCTACGCAAGTAAGCTAAATTTCCAATAGAACCCGACCGTCAGGAAGTTGTTCTAATTTAGATTTCATTTGACCCACAGAAACATACATACTACACGGTAAGATAAATAAAAGCTTGTAGAAATAAAAAACTGAGGGGGAAAAGACACTACCTCTACGAAAGGTGATAGATAATATTATAAAATAGACAGCTGAGTTTTTTTTCTTATACAATAATATCAACATGGGGTCAGACACCTAACATAAAAACAATTCAAACTAAAAGAAACATTCAATTACACAAACAGCACTAAGTAATTCTATTTACTTCACTATCTAATTACTTCAAATAAAGCTATAGATATAATTACACTCATTCATTTGAGGGTAGATATAAAAATATAAATGTAAGGGGCGTCTCACAGCTGCTCTTTTGTGTTAGCGATTAGTATCGGAATACACTTATGTTAGGTCGTGTATGAACTTGTATGGGGGAAATGAAACTGTACTTAAAAAGCTCGCAAAATTGGAATGAGTCGGATAAACTGTATCACAATAAACGCTTTGAAAAAAGTAAGTAACGGGGTCTACGACGCACGAGTTGGCCATTCAAATACAATACCAAAATAATTTCAAATTGGAGCGCATATTCATTCATATGCATAGACATATATACTAATACATATGTATTTTCTTCATACTATTACTATTCATTATTAAATCACATAGTTATTGTCTGTCCGACGAGGGGCGTTGATACGTTATCTATTATATACGCCAAACTAGCCTAGACGATCACAGCTTATTTACTCTAATTTGAGTTAGTATATAGTTTATTATATGTTTAAGAAAAGTCTGCTATACAAATAAATACCATTAAAAAAATCTGTGATACTATGATGAAGTGGCCTCTGCCTACCCCAACGTGATTGTATATACAGTATGTATTTATAAGGCTTACAACGACAAATAGATTGACCATTAATGCTGATTAATGCAGATGAGATGAACATAACAAGTCTATGGATGAAACTATAATCTATTCGCATTAATCTTAAGTTGATATCGTCTGCACAAACAACATAATATCGTTTAAAAACTAAAAAACAACCGACTTCAATGCCGCGCTTTTCATTTTCAGTAACAATTTTGAGATGTTTATCTCAATATCTCTGGAGATACTTATCAGATCTCGATAAAATTACCATGGTACCACACTTGGGATATCTCCTTTCGAACAAAAAAAGAATAATCAAAATTGGTTCATAAACGACGAAGTTATCCGCGAACAAACATAAAATATATATATATATATATATATATATAAACGGTCGAATAGAGAAACCTCCTCCTTTTTTTGAAGTCGGTTAAAAAGGAGGATGTTTGGTTCAAGTATAAAACTTCAGCAAATATTGTCACGCTTACTGCTAGGCTAAAATCATAACACAATGGCAAAAATTAAAACTTTGCAAAACATTAAAAATATAACCCACCATTATAAATGGTGCTCATAAAAATGCACAAAATCAAAACACAATAAATAATCTTCATTATAGTGATTTTCGTATTATTACAACAAAGTATTTAATTTATCCTGCACATCTTCTTTGTCCCACAGTAAGATGATTTTTGAAAAGGTATGCACTTATTTATATTAAGGAATAACATAATATCGTTTAAAAACTAAAAAACAACCGACTTGAATGCCGCGCTATACATTTTCAGTACCAATTTTGAGATGTTTATCTCAATATCTCTGGAGATACTTATCATACCTCGATAAAATTACCATGGTACCACACTTGGGATATCTCCTTTCGAACAAAAAAAGAATAATCGAAATCGGTTCATAAACGACGAAGTTATCCGCGAACAAACATAAAAAAATATATATATATATATATACGGTCGAATTGAGAAACCTCCTCCTTTTTTTGAAGTCGGTTAAAAATCATGACCCAACTACCGACAAACAAAAAAACTTTTGTGAACTTTACAAAGGTCCGAGGTGTTTCACCTGGTCATCTACCCTCTAGGGCTGAACCTCCAAGATTAATGTCTCAAGACACAATACCACCCCCGCACATGGCCTGACATTTCAACCCCTGGTGTTTTTTTTTTCAACTTCCTTCTTATTATAGTGCACAATTATGAGCACACGCCAAGGAAAGGTGGTGAAAGCGATCAAGCGCGACATTTATTTTTTACGGGTAGTAAGAAAAATTGCTTGTTGCAATTGTAGGCCGCATTCTAATACCTACGTTATATACCTACTGTGTGTATTGCTTGGCTAATATGGTTGTAATCGACCGTTTCAAACGAAGTGTGTTTTAAGAAATGTTTTGTTGTTTCTCGAAAAAAATTTAGACATTTATTGAAACTTTGAACCATCGTTAGTCGTCAGCTTTTTTGTACTACATCAAAATAATTTTAGAATATTTTTTTACGTAATTTTTTGGAGTTGGGAATAGACAAATGTATATTAAACTAAGGCCCATTATTTGTTAGTTTGACCCTTTGAGTATTCACCAAGTTTGAACACTACACGGAAACGGCAAACATTTTTTTACATTAATAAAATAGGACATAATGATACATTTTAAAAGGTGGGGGAAGCCGCGGGGTGCAGCTTGTTTAGAATAAACTTGTAGAAATCTATAACAACAATATTACAAAGGGTTTTGTATTTCTGTTTCACTTATCTCTGGTACTCGTATATCCTACTTATAAGTAGATCAACTACTTCCTATTCACATTTTCTCATGATTGCCACGATTAAATTTTTTTGTGCATCGAAGATTGATAAACAATTTTTGTGCTAAAAATATCACAAATTTAATACAAAACGTGACGCCATCATGAAGCATGCTTGCGCAAAATAATATCCTTCGTCGCAATATAGAAACAACATGGCCTAAGTTTTGACTAAATATTATGTTATGTATTGTAGTCTAAATTTGTAGATATAATAGCGTCTAGCTTGTCCTATTACAGTTTATCATTAAAATAATTACGAAGATGGTTAGAAGACTACAACAAAGTTATTTTTTAATCTTTTAGGCTAGAGTTTGACCAATTTCTCGCCTGATGATAGGGTGAAAAATAGTAAACACGCTAGACCTAGAATACTTTGACTCTCAAAGACTATGTGCTGCCACTGCTGCCGGAACACCGTCAGGTTACTGCGGCAGATTTTCTCCTTGATGGTGGTAAGTTACTTTTTGGTAGCAGGTCAGGCGGAACATCGATATAATATGCTCCTACCACCTGTGGACGAACACCCGTGCTGGGATTCGAACCGGCGACCTTTCGCTTAGAAGTTAAGACATCTATCCTTTATCACAGAGTAATGAATAGTACAAGTACCTTTATGCCAACGGGGCTCTCACAATATAAACGCAGATAGCATTATGTTCCCAGAATCTACGATTTTCATCAATTCCACGTCGGTTTCCTTCTGCGACATGACAAAGAGCGTACTAAAGGGGCCTCCCAAGTAGTAAGGTCGTTGTTCTAGCGCCAGGCGATTGCTCCAGATCGTTACAGCAATAGGATAATGGGAACAAATGGGATTTCTCGACGACTGGCAGATCCCCGGGAAATAATATGGTTTCCTACAATTAAAGATGACATAGGTGTCTTTTAGACCCCTTAAAACTGCGCATGTCTATGATACTTTTATTTGTTGAACGTGAGAACTCAAAGATTAGGAAAAACCAGGTAAAAACATCGTTAAGAAACCTCGAACCCATGCATGGTGGTAAGACAATATATGTATTTTGGAGCAAGCTTGTTTTGATTTCACTGAGAGCTATATAGGCACTTGTTGATGCCGCCCGTCATGTTCATCGCCTATGTTCACCATTACCGTTAGGTTTGCACTAACAGTGATGGCAGAAGTTTCCATCGAGAGGAACAGCTTCCAGCACCATCATCCTTTCCTCCGTTTAAAGCACTACTGACTGAGTGAAGATGACATTGACCCTGACAACCGACACAAACTCGCACCATAAACCATTATCAACTCTACACGGCCACATAGCGTTGCAATACAAATCTTAAGAGAATTTTCTTTGACATGTACTCGTATATATAGTGTCCGCCTACCATCCTAAAGTTAGAAAATTTGTCGCCAAATATCTAATGTGTTCGGCAGCTATCCTTGAGAGCCTGCAGTTCCCATTCTAGGCATAGCGTGCTACCATCATCGACCGCATCATCACTTACCAACAGGTGAGATTTTGGTCAAACGCTAGTCGATAATATATTTCAATAAAATCTTAAAAAAAAAAAAAAAACCGACTCCATTACCACAAACAGGCACTCAAAAGCGAAAAATAAATTACTTAATATAATTATTATAAGCGCTACCCACTTATCTATTTGAAGTCGGTGCCAGCCAAGTCTATTGGATAGTAGATAGATACTATGTATGTTGTAGTAAGTAGGTAGATACGAGGTGCATTCAATAAGTACCTAGCCTCATCGCCAGAGGGCGCTGTAGTTTCAAAAGAGTTTTACCACAGTGTAGCACATTCTTTTTTAATTCTTTTTTCAAATTTTCATTCCAATCCCTTCATTTGTTTTATTTTGACAACTTATGGAAGCTAACGTATCGATCGGTTTTACAAAAATGGAAAAAGACACATACATGTAGGTAGTGTCTATCTACTACCTGTTAGACTTGGCTGGCACCGACTTCAAATAGATAAGTGGGTAGCGCTTATAATAATTATATTAAGTAATTTATTTTTCGCTGTTGAGTGCCTGTTTGCGGTAATGAAGTCGGTTTTTTTTTTTTAAAGATTTTACCCTTTTTAGTGCAAAACAAGTTTAAATTAATTTACATGCATCTATAAAATTTCGTGTCTGGGCCGTTATACACTGACGGATATATACTTTGTGAAAATTTCAAGTATGTACCTATTACGGTTAAGAAGGTACATCTGTAAAGTGCGCACATATAGACACACAGACGGACGGACGTACGGACGGACGAACGGACAACAAAGTCTCAGAAAGTGTTCATTTGGTACCCTTTGGGTTCGGAACCCTAAAATGCCGCGATAGTGAAAATATTCACTAGTCAAAATGATGTCATCAAGGTATCAAAGGACAATGTCCAAAATGGCCCTGTGCAATAAAAGCATCTGACACACACACACGATAATTAATTGTCTTTTTTATTACAATAATTCCAAATACTTTTATAACACGGACTAGTTGTATTCCAAAATGAATATTAAAAAGTATTATTTGCGATTATTAACATTAATTGCCGCCATATGGCCCACACAGTCTGAATCACTCTAGTACGTTGTAAGAGTTGGCACTTCCTTACATTGTTAATACCCGAATTATGAAAGCACTGTGTAGCCAACCTAACAACGAAAAGTATTATTTACGTTGTAACTTTTATATAATCTGTGGTATTATGCTTATAATTTTTTTTTGCAGTGTTGGTTGGTACAAAGTACGTTCATAATTCTGAGTTATTTATGTATCCAGTGTCGCGGGCGGGACTGATATGGCCGCCATCTTCGCCAAACGTCATGTCATGTCAAAAAATATTAGGTATGCTCAAAAACTTTGCACATTAACAAGACTTTGCCTGGTAGAACATTCCTGTGAAGACAAATTAATTCTCCCCACCTTTGTTTCTATCTCGCTCACAGTTACCGTAAGAATATGAGAAGTCAATAATACTTAAATTCAAAAAATTAAAACCACCCCTGATTGATTTGTATATGTAATCCGACTTTATAATCAAAGCATATGAATAACTTTGTAAATTGCGACCATTCCAAGGAGATGTCTCAGAATTAGATCAAGCTTACCATATTTTTGCAATATCATTGAAGTAACAAGATACTGCGACAGCGCCATTTTGATTTTTTGACGTCCGCGGTCAAAGGACTACGAGCTTACGAAAGTTGCTATCGTAGTTTTTTTAACCAAAAAAGAGCTGATAATACTTAAACGGCTGAACAGATTTTCATGAAATAAAGCTAAGAACACTCTCGACGAAGACATCTATCAAACAAGACAAACTAAATCAAAATCGGTTCATCCGTTTGGGCGCTACGATGCCACGATGACAGACACACAGATACACACGTCAAACTTATAACACTCCTTCGTTATGCGTTGAGGGTTAAAAACCAAAATCAACGTGAAGAAAGATGTAAAAACATTATTCAAGGTCATTTTTTTTAGTCTTCAAAAGTATATGCAATAGCAACCTCCATTGTGTATAATCTTCTTGGGACTCTTTTTCTAAAACCAGTACATTCTCCTATGTTTTAGATATTTATCACCATATCTCTGAAGATACTAATCAGATCTCGATAAAATTAAAATGGGACCACCTCGGAAACGTCAAAAAAAACATACTGACGAATTGAGAACCTCCTCCTCCTCTTTGTGAAGTCGGTTAAAAAGAAGATAATTTCGCACTCGTATTAAGTGTAGTGTACCCGCAGAAAGTGTAGTTATATATATATACCTACACTTTATATATGTATGTATTTATGTATGTATACCGATAGAGATAGTACTTATAAGACATGCTTATATACGGTGTCGGGATTCATATGGTCCAAACGAAAACCATCGATGGAGGATCCCAAGGGCTACCCAGATAACCCCCATGTATATTCCGCGAAAATCTATAGTTTTCGAGAAAATTGAGTTTTACTTGTTTTCGAGTTAGTCCCCGAAATGTTGCAATTGATTTAAATTTTTCTCCCAAACTATAAAAGCCAGCGCCCTAATTTTTTTTGGGACTATGAACAATTAATAGGTCTTTCAGGGTAAACTACGATTTTGTATTTAGGCTTATTATTTTCTGAGAAAAAAATTAAGACATCACATTTTTTATTTAGACGATATTTGAACTTTTACTTTGGGCATTATTTTCTCCAAAAAACACGAAATAAAAAAAGTTACAATCGATTTTAAAAACTTCTCTGTTTTATGGACCTAAGAGGTTCAGGTCTAAAAACATAATTAACGAAATAGAAAGGATTTCAATTTTCAAATCATTTCTTCTGAAATACACCCTGGTAAACTCTTTTTTACAAAATTAACTCAAATAATGAGAAGAAGTTATAATAAAAGCCCAATATCTTTGAATTAAGGAACTTTAAGAGTAAACATTAAGGGTTTTATGTTGAAAAATATCTACAATTTTCCTAGCCTATCTTTTGTCATTTTTATAATAAAAGAGCCAAATTACAGATACGCACATGATATCGCTTAATAAAGTTTCTTTTTAGATGATAAAAGGAGTGATAACTTTTAGTTTTGTTCTATGATTATTTTAGTTAGGTGTTTAATTTACGTAATTGGCAAGCGTTTGACCATTATCTCACTTGATGATATGTGATGATGTGGAAAATTAATTATTAGGAAATTAATAAGATTAAATATCAACTTTGACTAAGAGATGCACACAAGAAGAGATGTTTCATCATATCAGAAGAAACTTCATAAAGCGTTATCGTATGTTTTTTTATAATATAAGGTAACAGGACAAGCACGACGCTCGCCTGATGGTAAGCGATGACGTCAACCTATGACAGATACAGCAGCATGCAAAATTCTGGACTGGCAGAATTTTGCATGTCACTACACTGCGCCTGTTACCTTGAGACTTAAGGATGTTGAGTCTCACATGCCCTGTAATTTAACTTGACACCTTGTCATTTTAACCGAAAAACATTCCTATTTCATGACTGAAAATTAATAGGCAAAGTGGTGCTACCGCCCCAGGCGGACTAGCAGAAGTTCTACCACTACAGTGTGCAATAATGTGCATTGCTGTAAATTGCTGGGTCACTTTGCTTGCATTGCTGTAAAGGGACACTTTGAACTTTTGTATTTGACAAAAATATTAAGAAAATTGTCGATATTAATCAACATAAAACCTTTTAATTCCAAGATATTGGGCTTTTATTATAACTTCTTCTCTTCATTTGAGTTAATTCTGTAAAAAAGATATTACCAGAGTGTATTTCAGAAGAAGTAATTTGAAAATAGAAATTCTTTCTATTTCTTTAATTATGTTTTTAGACCTGAACCCCTAGTCGTAGCCGTATGAAATTTGGCAAACAGCAGATCCATAAAACAGACAAGTTTTTAAAATCGGTTGTAACTTTTTTTATTCCGCGTTTTTTTGGAGAAAATCCTGCCCAAATTAAAAGTTCAAATATCGTCTAAATAAAAAAATGTGATGTCTTATTTTTTTCCTCAGAAAATAATAAGCCTAAAAACAAAATCGTAGTTTACCCTGAAAGACCTATTCATTGTTGATAGTCCCACAAAAAAAACTGGCCAAGTGCAAGTCGGACTGGGACTCGCACTCGTAGGGTTCCGTAACACAGTTAAGTATTCCATAACTATGATTTTTCGCAACTACAAAATTAACTTTGTTTTTCATAGTGTTTGTATGAAAAACAAAGTTATCTTTGCGGTCGCCATATCTCTAAAACTGCTGACTGTATCTCGTTCAATCCAATTTTCGTTGTTAGTTTTTATTAAGGTCTACATGATATATTTTTTTTAGATTTTTCACTCCCATACTTTAAAAGTTAGAGGGGGGGGGGGACACATTTTACCAGTTTAGACGCGCATATCTTTCAAATGATTGACTTTGAGAAAAAATGATTTTAAGAACCTCAATGTTATTTTTGAAGACCTATCCATAGACACCCCACACGTATAGGTTTGAAGATATTTTTTTTTAATTTCAGTTCCATGTATGGGATGCCCCCCCTTAAACTTTTATATTTTTTATTTTTGTATAAAAATCGGAAAGCGGTTCACAGAATACATCTACCTACCAAGTTTCAATTGTGTAGTCCTAACAGTTTCGGAATAAAATGGCTGTGACATACGGACGGACAGATAGACAGACAGACAGACAGACAGACATGACGAATCTATAAGGGTTCCGTTTTTTGCCATTCGGCTACGGAACCCTAAAAATTAGGGCTCTGGCTTTTATAGTTTGGGAGAAAATGTAAATCAATTGCAACATTTCGGGGACTAACTCGAAAACAAGTAAAACTCGATTTTCTCGAAAACTATAGGTTTTCGCGGAACATACATGGGGTTACTCTGGGTAGCCCTTAGGGTCCTCCATCGATGGTTTTCGTTTGGACCATATGAAACCCGACATTTTTGAAGTCCTTTTTCATATACACCCTGTATATGAAAAAGGACTTCAAAAATGTCCGAAACGTGACGGAGTAATTTCAATATCTTAAACCGTGGGTGTAAAGCCGTTTAAAAAAATTAATTACATATGCTTATATAGTTCGGAAAACGGGATGGCCTGTATAGCGCTTTATGTCAGTTCAAACCATAGACCTAATTAATACGTATTTCAAATACGTATCGATGATATCAAACACTGACAGCGACATAAGGCGCTGTACATGCACTATATCATAGAAAAGATAATAATACTACGTACAGTCTACACAGACTGTACAGTCAATATTTGTCTTACCCACAATAGCTAACTAATTCTTGTTTAACTCCTCAACGATTTAATTCTAAGAATTTATTCATACCACACCAATTTATACCATCCTCGACCGCATCATCACTTACCAACAACAGGTGAGATAGAGGTAGTGGTCAAAAGCTAGATTATATGATTTTAAAAAAGTTCACATGAAATTAAAACCACATAATAACAGATTGTGTAACAGATAATTATTTGTTAAGGACAAATTCAGAATTATATTAATTTAGCTTTATTAATAAGCGGACTAAATTACCAATTTAAATTCAGCGTGATTTAGGGCCAGTTTCACCGGTTTCTGCTAATCCTATAAGGAACATATCTGCCAGATTTTGACGACATATAAGGCGTCACAGGTCAGATAACGAGGTATCTGCAACTTTATCAGAAAACGGTGAAACTGACTCTTGTTCTTAAAACGTAAAAAATATAAAGAAATCTTCAATTGTTTTCGTTCTCTTTAGAATGATAATTTCATGTAATTTGTAAATCGAACACCATTTACGATGTCAACGGCCGCGCATAGAGATGGGAATTCGTCGCGAAGAATGCAGTCGGGGCGAATCGAGTTCCGCAATACATCGGATACGGGACTTCTTCCAAGGCAGGTGATACGCCATCTGGTGGGCCACGTGGCGATTATTACCGATCGGGAATTTCGGAAGTCGATATCGATAATGTTTTCGCTAACGGGAACTTAATCCTAATGTGTTGAGTTAATTTCTTTTATCGATTTTTGATGCCGTTTTTATAAACTGTGATGATAACGGATTTTTAAGTATGTCGAGGTAAAATTTATAGGTCTGGTGTGCGGCGTGAAAAGGGATTTTGTTTTTGTTAAATTAGAATTAAAAGTTTAAACGTGAGTGTTAATTTATCGGTTGATAAGCAAGTAGTAGTTTTTTATTTAAGTTCAAGAAATAAATAATCAGTAAAAGGTGTAAAAGTTAAGAACAAATATTTATCAATTTTAGATTTGATATTTAAGTGTTTGAGTCCAAAAACAATATGCGACGTAGGATCTATTTTAATTTCAGACATAAAATAACGCCATTTGTGGTGTACGAAACATGCAAAATGTTACACTAAGTTATATCTTTAATGAGAAAGTGAATTAAAATTTTGTAACTAGGACCAAAATATTTTCCTTACATTCTTGTACAAATTATGTATAGATCAATTATTTGTAATGGACGGGCCATATTATGCCATAGTGATGATACGTTCGAAGATGGTAGGCACGCTAGGGCTAGAATGGGAACTGGCTCTCAAGGATAGCTGCCGGAACACATTAGATATTTGGCGACAAATTTTCTAACTTGAGGGTGTAGCTGGTAATATTCCCATTACGTCATCGCCTAAAGCATATGCCATACTCGGAAACTAGTAATACATGCACACTGTACAGATATCGATTTATCGCCGGGACGGGAGCGCGTGCGCCGACATCTGCGACCCCCACGCATAATGCCATGTTGATTGCCGCAGCTGCGTTTGGATGTATGGGGGATGCGCTGGTTTAACCATAAAAGGGCGTATCAGCACTAGAAATTAGAAGCAATTTTAAACCTTAGTCATACGATATAAAACGTTATGAATTAAATTATTTTGGTACTTCCCGCATCGATATAAGGTCAAATGATGGCACTACACTATTTTCCTACCTAATGAACTTACGGCGTTTTACACGATAAGTGTTCGAACTACAAAATGGACTTGAGCGTGTGCGTGAAATAAAAAGGCATTTAGAGAAAGGTGTAGTTACATAGGACCTTACGGAATTCGTTTTTGTATAGGATTAACTGAAAGGTGATTAAACTAGGGGTTGTAGGGTTTTGTAATTTCATAGCCGGTGTTTTAATGTTTGCCGACGTATGTTTCCTTTCGTTGTTTTTTTATACAGTTCCGCTTATGCATGCAGCTTTGCTTTGGAGTTCGGACAAAGATTTTTATGATTATTATGCAGTCTAAAAAACAAATGATAAACAAATAAATAAGATAGGATCGTTTAAAAAACTAAAAGAACCGACTTAAAATGCCGCGCTATTAATTTTCAGTACCAAGTTTGAGGTGTTTATCTTCATATCACGGGAGGTACTTATCAGATCTCGATGAAATTACTATGGTACCCACCCTTGGGATATCTACATTTCCACAAAAAAATAATCATCAAAATCGGTTCATAAACGACGAAGTTATCCGCGAACACCCATAAAAAATATATATATATATCCGAATTGATAATCCTCCTCCTTTTTTTTGAAGTCAGTTAAAAAATAGCCACTGAGAGTCCGAATATTTTAGGCCTAGCATGTTCACCACTTTCGACCACTGACTATGACTATATCTGATGCTAGCGATTGACCACTATCTCGCCTGGTTGTAAGCGAAGATGTGGTCGAGGATGGTGAACAGTAACAATTCTAGACCTGGAATGGTCTTACTCTCAAGGGCTGTGCTGCCGGAACCAACTATTTTTTATTCTGTGCCGGATATACCTACGAGTAGTTAGGGTTTAGCGGCAGATCTTTTGCTTGATGATAGATTGGATAGCAGCTATCTTTTGGTAGCAAATCATGCAGAATATTGGAATAATGCCCCTACCACTTTTGGCCATAATGCAGTCTTAAACACAAATTACATAGGTAAACTATAAACTAAGAAATTTTTGTCACAATAATTGCTTGCATTATCCTTAAATCGTATTTTCGGATGTTACATATAAAGGGCAATATACGTCATAACCAAGGTGAGATTCCTGAGCGTTACTGACCCATCATTCTTTCATGCTCTGATTCTAAGCCCATGACCGTGTAAACGGTTCCCACAATAATTTAATGAATTAATTCAATGGATGAACTGTTATTAACAACCGTAACGAGAGCATATCGCACATGTTATGTTGATACGCTACGCTCTAGTGCTTTGGGCAGGGATGATTTGCATTTAAAAACAATGATAACACTGTGCCTTATGAGACTGTGCCCTATACATACTGGATTGCTGGCCGGGAATAATGTGAATCGAGTATATTATCACGTTAATATTATAATATTATTAAAAACACATCAAAAATGAATAGCCAAAACGGTCCCCCGTTTTGAAGTTATGTCGTCATATCGTTGGATTCATTTTTATAAAACCCAAAAAAATCCATAATTATTTTTTTACTTTATTACCCCATTTTCACCCTCTTGACGGGTGGAATTTAGAAAAACCTTACTTATTTATTAACATAAGTTTACTTTTAAGTATACTTGTGTGAAGTTTCGAATAAATAAGATCGTTTAAAAAACTAAAAGAACCGACTAGAAAAGAATCTTTAAAATCGGTTCATAAACGACGAAGTTATCCGCGAACAAACATTAAAAATATTACGGTCGAATTGAGACACCTTCTTTTGAAGTCGGTTAAAACGAATATCTAATCTTGTTTCTCCATACAAACTTTATACCCCGGTTTCATCTCCGTAAGGGGTGAATTTTGGAAAATCCTTTCTTAGGGATACTTAGTACCTACGTCACAATAACTATGTATTTGCCTGCCCAATTTTGGCGCAATTCGTTAAGTGGTTTGACTTGTGTGTTGGACTGTTGATAGATCAGTCAGTCGATTATTTATTTATGACGTATCTCAAACGACTTCCATCTATATTTATTACTTGACTACCCCATAAACCATAAAACATTATAGCATTTTTTAACAACGAAACATGATATATTCTTAATAAAGCCCCGCATACGGTCCAATCACGCGTAAATGGGATCAAAATAATACTGATTGTAATTTATTGCATTTTTATAATTAAGGGTGGCTCTACATGCACAGGTAACGTTCCCACGATTTTTAAACACGGGGAGGCGCGTTAAGTCTTCGACAGTAAGTAGGGTTGTCAACCATGCCGATTCATTTTTTTCCCCTGTCCGACAAGCCCTTGATCACTATCTCCTATGAAATGACAATGCGGTCTAAGATGAAATCGTCCTTTTCTGGAAATGCGTTATGATATATTGCGACGATAACTGACAAAATAACTACCTAGTTCAATCCGATCCTAGCAGCGACAGATCCTAGTAACGCGACTATCCTAATCGATTTTCCAGGCTAGCTCCGAACTTCATGCAGGAACTCAGCGAATCGTTTAGCGATTTGTTTGTTTAGTGGTTCGAGCCACGGCCGAAGCACAGAAAAGATACTAGTCCTAGCCGAAGTCTATCACCATTTGTCATTCGTAGCTTCAGAATGAACTGTATTCATATGGCACGTAAGCGATTTGTTTGTTATCTACCTATTTGTATGTTCAGCTATTGGCTCTTTATCTTTCAAGTCTTCTGTTGCATCTTTACGAAATTAAATGACCATTTGTAACCCTCGATTAATATTTGTTTCCACGGGTGGTAGGAGGATATTATATCGATGTTCCGCCTGACTTACTACCAAAAAGTAGTTGACCACTATCAAAAACAAACTGCTGTCGTAACTTTACGTGTTTCGGCAGCACACAGCCTTGAGCCCTTGAGAGTCAGAGTATTCTAGGCCTAGCGTGTTCAGTGTTCACCGTCTTCGACCACATCATCGCTTACCACTAGGCGGGATAGTGGTCAAACGTTAGCCTATCTGATATAAAAAGTGTTATTGTTGTAAAACAAAATTAGAACAACGCATAATTTAGTTCAATTAAGGCGGCAATAGCCTAATGGATAAGGTGTCGGACTGGCGATCGAGAGGTCGTGAGTTCGATCCCCACCCCACCCATTGCACTATTGACGTGAACCCACTCCAGACAAGCATATTTAGCTTAGTTGGAGGGAGACCTATCTACATCTACCAACCAAGTTTCAATTCTGTAGTCCCAGTTTCGGAATAAAATGGCTGTGACATACGGACGGACAGACAGACAGACAGACATGACGAATCTATAAGGGTTCCGTTTTTTGCCATTCGGCTACGGAACCCTAAAAAGGCGTGATTGTATGTATGTATTTATGCAATAGTGTCCTCTCGATATTTCGCCGTTATCAACTTATACTGGTTTTTCAACTCCCTCTACATTCAAAGGTGACCTGGAAGTGATCGCGATATTAGCGATAGGGCCTCCCATTTTAACACTAAAATTAACATGTATATTACTGTTTGTTATGCTGTATTAAGAGGTGGTACAATAAAGAATTAAATCTATCCATTTATCTATCTACCGTTAATATTATTTCTCTGACCTAACTTCAGACGTTGACAACCCTAAGCCAGGGGTATGTGCACGGACTCATCGATGCATGTCTTTACCCTGTGGTGGCATACATGCAGATGTTCCGATGACAGTTCCCATAAACGAAATGTTGACCCGGTGAGGATTTGGGTCAATTTCATTGTGAAGCTTAGGCGTTCGCTTGTATGATTTTTTTGTAAGCTACTTTGTTAGTTGCTTTGCTTAGTTGATAGTTATAATGGGCCCAGCTTCTAATCGCGAAATACAAAATAACTTACTGGGGAAAATATAAACAATACAAATTCTAGCATTTGAAATTAAAAATTATATTAACAAAATAAAAAAATTCAAATTATAGTATTAAAGTACCGTAACAGTCAATTTAAACTTTTTTTAAAAACGTTTAGAAAGCTGCTCCGTTACAAATTATATTTTTTCCGAAGTATGAAATCGATTTGTATCATACCTGCCATATGGTGTTTGATAACAATTCATGACCCCCATGCATAATAATGTAAGAAACTTTCCAAAAACTTATCGATGGGGGTCTTCTAGAATTTTACTTAGCACCCGCATTACGATACCAAGAAATGATAAGTTATAAAAGTACCTACATATTTAAGTTAGTACATTTACGATCGCGGTTTGAGCGGCCCGTAGCCAAAGACTTTGTTTTATTTCGTAAGTCTATTTTATTGTTATTAAAAACTGTAAAAGCTACATGCGTTTCTCGGATACTCTATTAATAAGTTTAATTTCCTATTATACTTAAAACTTATAATTTAAAATCCTTTAAAAAACCGACTTCACATGCCGCGATAGTGAAAATATCCACTAGTCATAATCATGTCAAGGTATCAAATTTGGTTATATTGTTTATCTCCATATCACCGATGATAATGACATAAAATTTGAATGGGACCAAACGGCAGGCATAAATTTTTTTTTTCGGGCATCTTTACACGCTACTCGTAATCTATACTCAGGAGTACTTACTCGCAAGTTCTAAACAGTAATCATCTGGATTGTACAATAGTTTTACTTCATTACTGACTACATGGAATATTACTTGGTTTTCCGAACACTAATTGAAATATCATATGGCGTAGGTATACTTAGTTATCGAATGGACTGTATTGTTGTTATTCTTTCAAACATTTTTTTTTTCAAATCGATTAAGATTTGGCGGAGTTCAGAGGTAACAAACATAAAAATTAAAAAAAATCAGTGGAATTGAGAACCTGCTCCTTTTTAGGGTTCCGTAGCCGAATGGCAAAAAACGGAACCCTTATAGATTCGTCATGTCTGTCTGTCTGTCCGTCCGTATGTCACAGCCATTTTATTCCGAAACTGTTAGAACTACAGAATTGAAACTTGGTAGGTAGATGTATTCTGTGAACCCCTTTCCGGTTTTATACAAAAATAAAAAATATAAAAGTTTAAGGGATTTACCCCTTACATAGAACTGAAACGAAAAAATATTTTTTCTTCAAACCTATACGTGTGGGGAGTCTATGGATAGGTCTTTAAAAATGACATTGAGGTTCCTAAAATCATTTTTTCTCAAAGTTAATCATTTGAAAGATAGGCGCGTCTAAAGTGGTAAAATGTGTGTCCCACCCATCTAACTTTTAAAGTATAGGAGTGAAAAATCTAAAAAAAATATATGCTGTAGATCTCAATAAAAACTCTCAACGAAAATTGGTTTGAACGAGATACAGTCAGCAGTTTTCGAGATATGGCGACCGCAAAGATATCTTTGTTTTTCATACAAACACTATGAAAAACAAAGTTAATTTTGTAGTTGCGAAAAATCATAGTTATGGAATACTTAACTGTGTTACGAAACCCTACGAGTGCGAGTCCGACTTGCACTTGGCCAGTTATTTGTGAAGTCGGTTAAAAATTTGTATTTTGAACTGAGATTTTTAGTGTTTTGTGTACCTACATAGAACTAAGAGCAGATCTAAATTGATTCTGAATTAAGTATATTGTAATTGAAAAGTCACGCTACTGTGTATTTCATTTCATTCACGTTTAAGAAAAAAAAAACCTATTGTAATTTATGGCGCTGATTATAAAGTTTTTTCTTCAAGATGGCCAATGTTGTTGTGCTCTTATAGATTTCACCCAAGATTCAATGTGCAAAATAAGGGTAGGTAACATAAAAAATGTATTTTTTTTTATATCTTATTGACTAGCGTTGACCACTATATCGTCTGGCGGTAAGCGATGATGTGGTCGAAGATAGTGAACACACTAACTAAGCCTAGAAGGGCTGTGTGCTGCCGGAACACCGTAAGGTTATTTATGGCGTTATGTATGGCGCAGATTTTCTCCTTGATGATGGTAAGATACTATTTTTTTAGTAACAAGTCAAACGGAACGTCGATATAATATGCTCCTACTACATGTGAAAAATATTCATAATATTTCATAGAGAGCGTCTCAACACGTAAAAATATTGTTTTTGAAAATCTTGTGACTCACTACTTTTGCTACCAACTCTCATCTCACTCTTGTAAATAATTACCTGCTAAGACTTAGTAGGTATTTTGAGGGGCCCGGTGGCGTAATCAGGAGAACGGTCGGCTTTGATGCCAGAGGTACCGAGTTCAATCCCCGCCGTGCACCAATGGATTTTACTATCGAAAAATTATGTGCGCTTTTCACAGTGGCCCTCTGGTGAAGGAAAAACATCGTTATGAAACCAACAACCCCCGCATGGTGGTAGAAAACTATCTAGTGTCCGCCTGGACAGCTACCACCCTCAAGTTAGAAAATCTGTCGCCAAGCATCTAATGTGTTCCGGCATACAAAAAAAGGTATAAATAGTCAATACCTACACTTACTTAGTAGGTACCTACTACATAAAAAAACTTCAGCTTTAAAATAAATTATGTAAGTATAACATGATGTACTTTACTTACTACCTTGTATTACCATTACTTTTTCTATACTTAGTTACTTACTTATACATTAATTAGTATAGAAAAAATAGTATATTGTGCACATGGGACCCGCAGCTGAAAATGTATTAAATTATGCATTTAATTTGACATTTCCTGTAGGAATAAGGAAACTTATGTCAAGTTATTATCATAGGCTATTAAAGCATTCCTACTTCCTAGACAAGGCCTAGGAATTTTTGGTTTTGCTGTTAGGAATTTTAAATAGATATATACCTATGGACGTGGCTTTATCAACTATGTATTAATAAGTCCCAGTCACGTCATATTTTTAGATTAAAGTTCAGACCAGTTGAAATGTCGATCGACTTCTCTTGTAGGATGTCACATTTGGCAAGATTATCCTCCGAAACGTTGTAATTTTATTGTAAATAGACTTGTTATCGCATTTCCCGGGCGTAAGTAATTCCATGTTACACTTTTTAACCGACTTCACAAAAAGGAGGAGGTTCTCAATTCGTCGGAAGCTTTTTTTTTTTTTTTTTTATGTATGTTCACCGATTACTCGAAGATGCCTGAACCGATTTGGAAAATTCTTTTTTTGTTTCAAAGGGTACCCTTCCCAGGTGGTCCCATTTAAATTTTAACGAAATCGGCCGAGCCGTTTTTAATATACATTTGTATTACGACGCATTTACTTATCTCGACGACTTACTACTAACTACTGGCACAGATTATGTAATAGTTACACGGCTACTGGCTACTTTGAGTAGCGCGACGTTTGAAGTCGGTTCTTATAGTTTTTTAAACGATCTTAAATTATTATTTTCAGTATTCAGTAATTATGTTCATTTTCATATTGGTAAAGAAAAATGAAGTAATCATGTTTATAACGAAAGGCAATATTTACATACCTACCTAGATTGAGTAACACATAAGTTAGTCGAAAAGATAAATCATGACTTAAGCCTTATCACCTTATGACATAATAGGCACACAACAATTATATGATATCTATGTGATTATTTATTTGATACCCGCATCCGTTATTTCTACAATGACAATCTTCTTATTAACGACAGAAAGAAATATGTAACTTCGATTTTTATCGCACACTTTTATTTAAATAGGGATGGGATGGTGACGCATCGATAGTAAAAAGTTCATTTGAATATCCCGCCCGAGGGTCTCGGTGCATAAGTAATGTAGGAACACACCAGGCCAGTCAGGTAATTCTAAAGGCACGCGCGGTGCAGCTTTCCTTATAAAATACACCCACATACATATACGTCACATATGCTTGAATGAACCCATTCCGTCTGCAGTGGATCTTTTGAAGCCGGGATTCGGGATTTTTGAAGATATTTGACGATTTGTTACACTATTTACAAGTATTGTGAACCCCAATTAAAGTGTAAAGACTGCACTGTCATAAACAGAATACTTGGAAATTTATTTTAAAAAAATCTTAAAATACAGGTTTACATATGAAAACAACAAATTATTTTCTCCATAATTCAATAACATTAGAAATATATATCAATTATACCTCTCAGTTTTATACTAAGTGCATGGCCCTCTAGTTTTCCTTATCAATAGGTATAAATAAGTATGTGAAGTCCTTTGTATTTCATGTGGGTAAGTAGGTTTGCGTAAACACGCTTTGCTCTATTTTTTGTGTCTGTCATAACAAAAAATGTCACAAAATCGAAGGATTCTTACGTTTACCTATATCCCAAATTTAGTTCGATGTCATAAATTTACCTTCCCCACTTTTTAACTAGGAACGTCATAGACATCAAACCTTTGTGAAATCAGTTCCAATTTTAGCAAAACTCAATAAAAATCTGATGAACTTTGACATTACCAGAAAAACCCATGTCATTCTTATTTATTCATATCCGCAAGCTACCATTGCGAATCGGTCTCGTCTATTACAAAAGGAACTTAATAAAAAAATATTTTTACCGGGAGTTTTGTAAGATGGCCCTGAATAGCACCCTCGATTTCTTGGACCCCTTGTAAGTAACAATGTTACGTCTGCCAAACCAGCTGGTCTATTCAATAGCTTTTTTATTGTAACCGGGGCCTGTCTCCACGTGGTCGGAAATTCGACTGGTCCTCATAGATAGGCTAGCATTATTATTCTTACACCGTAGATTCTTTTTGAACATGTTTCGATGTGGCTGCGTTAGTCATATCGCTGTTTTTCTTCGAGTGCAAATCAGGGTCCGCGTGATGCCCTGAAGCATATTCTTTCTTCATGTATTGTCTCATACATCATTATCTCTCAAGTTAAATGCTGTGGAGCCTGGGCCTAATGAGATGATATAAGCATTTTTAAAGGCTATGTAATTTAGCTGGATAAGATAGTATGATTACCAGACAAAACTGGGTTTCCTCACTATAATTCCTTGAATGCTCTTTAGTAGAACTTATTGTACTTAGCTAAATGCATAATGGTACCAAACACTATTATAGCATACAAAAGTATTGCGCAAGAAATTGATGATTTTATATGCATAGTCCCGTCACTCCCGTCCCTAAAAATATTTTCACGATATTTATACACACATGCACGCTTGTTTAAATTGCATTTCATTTTGTAATACTATATTTGAGCTTTTTACTAGTGATTAAGAAGCAGCAATAAATTATTCATAAAGCAATTCCATTAAAAACGCCATCCAGAAAATGTCAACTCAGAGTGTCGCAAAAAGAGGAAAATGGTCTTTTAATGAATATGTGAATGTACACTAAGGCAAATGACTTTAAACGCAGTTGCATCGTGTGAAAGTCTTGTCCTACTCACCCCAATTAGATCAGTATTCATAGAAAGGGATGTTAGTGTTGCGATAGTTATATCGATAAAGGGTTTAATTTAGTCCTCAATCTCTATCACTCTTTCTTTGATCGACAGAAAGCGAGAATAATTACGTCATGTTCATCAAGAGACTCTTACAAAATAATAATGGAAAACTCTCGTTGCAGTTAATACTTTAAAAGTTAGAAGACTGTTCTATCTTTTTAACCGACTTCACAAAAATGGCGGAGGTTATCTATTTTCACCGATTACTTGAAGATGCCTGAACCGATATTCCCAGGTGGTCCCATTTAAATTTTAACGAAATCGGTCGAGCCGTTAATATATCAACATTTGTATTAAGATGCATTTAATTACTTCGATGACATGCTAGTAACTGCTGGCTACTTTGACTAGCGCGACGTCGGTCTTTTAGTTTTTAACGATCTTAAATTATTCTGTATTAAATTACAGTTCCAAGATAGTTATTTATCTATCATTATCGAAACTGCCTGTTCAACAAAAATTGCTCATAAAACTATTTTATAAATATATTACGCAGTTATTAAAACAAGGCTACTACTAGTACTGCCGCTTTCCATCGCAATTAAGCCTTTGATCATAGCTAAATTTCTTGATCGTTCGGGGTCAATTTAATTTATCGATAGCACTTCATCGATAAAGGCCAACACTAGCTTGCACCTTGCCTGCCATCTGCCGTGATGCACGTGAAGCAATTAAGGCTGCCGTGGGGGTGCCACCCTCCTTAACGTGGTCATTTACCTCAGAGGGGTAGCTAAGGTGGTCAATGCACTAAGCATTCTCTCACGGTACAACAAAGGAAGCCTGAGTCTTTTCGGTGAACAATAACATTTTTGTTTGAGATTTGACCCTGTACATCTCGTTGTGCACTGTCATCGTTTGATTGCATATTTGTAAAAGATAGCGAGGGGTTTTTGTTTGGTGTAAGGGTTCTGTAATAACTTTGGCTTTTAATAGTCACACTAGTAATTTCACAGATAATATCGCGAATCTCGAGTGTTTGCAATAGGAAGTTAAGTTACCATCGGTCAATCGCACATGCTCCAATTAAACCACATAATAATTAATAGTAATACGTAATTAAACCCCTTCACCCCATCACATCCCCACAAACAATGACAAAAATAGAACTAAAAATTCCTTGGTCGATCCAAAGTATATACTTGCTATATATCAGAAATAAACTGGCCAAGTGCAAGGACTCGCACTCGTAGGGTTCCGTAACACAGTAGAGTATTCTATAACTATGATTTTTCGCAACTACAAAAATAACTTTGTTTTTCATAGTGTTTGTATGAAAAACAAAGTTATCTTTGTGGTCGCCTCAAAAACTGCTGACTGTATCTCGTACAAACCAATTTTTGTTGTTAGTTTTTATTGAGATCTACAGCATGATTTTTTTAAAGATTTTTCACTCCAATCCTTTAAAGTTAGAGTGGGGGGGCACACATTTTACCACTTTAGATGCGCCTATGCGGCTACGGAACCCTAAAAAAGTGACTTTCAAGTATTATTTTATCAATAAATCTGTATCATAATAACACTTTAATTTCATTTCAGTTGACTGCTGAACTGACAGACTTTATGTATGTACACTATACTTTTTAGGGTACCGTACCTCAAAAGGCAAAAAAAGGAACCCTGATGAGATCACTTCCTTGCCTGTCTGTCTGTCCGTGTGTCACCACCACCCCGGTTTTGGGTCGAAAACCTATAGGGTACTTCCCGTTGACCTAGAATCATGAAATATGGCAAGTAGCAAGGTCTTACAGCACAGATAAAGGAATCATTCCAAAAATAAAAAGTTGAAAATTAGAGGGTGCCCCATCCATACATACATAGTTTACGCCAATTAAGATAGGCCTCTGTTATCATAATCGTTTTTTACAATATTCATAATATTTTCTCTAACAAAAATAAGTCTTAATTACAATCTTAAATCAATTTCCCCCCCTTGCCTACGAGTCGATTTCCGCTAAAACATTTCATGGCGGATTTTACGAATTTCCTGTTATCATTCAGTCTGTATTTCTTTAGCACAGTACAACGTAATAGACTTAGGACCAGTTTCACCTGTTCCTGATAGCGCGAATATGAAAAAATCAGAAAGATTTTTGACTGCTTTTATACGGCGTCATGTGTCCGATAACTAACTAACGCATAATCAGAATGGCCCATAGTGTCTATATTTGAACCCTCCTTATCAAAACGAAATCGTCGAAAAACACAGGAACTAAACGTAAAGGAAACGTCTTGCTTCTAAATGCATTACACTAATTTGAATGTAACGAAGTCTGACTACTAAATCAGATAATCCTGTGTGCTTTTCGTGGCCTTGAAGCTGTATCCAAGGCCCCACGTACAGTACAATGCCTAGACGTAGGCGGGACAGTGGTTAGGTAGGTTATATTATTCGCAGGCCCTGTTAAATGAAGTCATTGAGAGAAATACCTACTTGTGGGATCTGGGTGCTGATATGAAGCTAAGCACTTTAAGTTCAGAGAAGTTGAAGTTTGTTTTCTATTATAAAACTTGTATCTCAATTGAAAAATAATGTACCTACATATGTATCCTTCAAACAGGCATAAAATGTAATGACAACAATCGCATTGAATACGTAGTATCATCTAGTACCTACATATACCTACATCGTACTAAAACAAATGTACCTAGGTATCCTCCAAATTTTAAGTCTCTTCGCCCAGCGGTTTAGGCTGTGTCTGTGTTGTCTCTGGCTAAGTCAGTCAGTCAGTGAGTAGGTAATGTGAGAACAGGACAAAGATTCTTTTAGTATTTAGAATACGAAGAGCATAAATAATAAACTGGCCAAGTGCAAGTCGGACTTGCACTCGTAGGGTTCCGTACAGTATTTTATAAGATCGAGCAAAAAATACCACTATCATTTTTCGCCAACAAAAAATAATAATTTATAAACATTTTATTTCTTGTAATAATGCTATCTAACGTCTAACAGAGGTGTTAGGGATTGACATTTCAATATAACGCCATCTATGGGACGTTTACCTAACTAAGCGTTCATAAATGGCGTGAAATGCCGAAAAAAACACGTTTCTTGTATGGGGACCATCTATTATTTTTAACTTTATTCTGTTTTTAGTATTTGTTGTTACAGCGGCAACAGAAATACATCATTATAAAGTTAAGTTATATTGAAAAAAAAATGAGATGGCATTCCTATTCTCAACCGTTATCTAAACATCCCGCCTTCAAATGCCGCAAACTAACGAAGGGCCGCGAACCAGCGAACTGACCCTACCTACCTACCTAGGTATAAAAATCTTTCTCCAATAACAAAATTTTCATTTTACGGAAAACATAACATGCTCTTGTTACTGCTACTTTGACACAATTCACCCAATAAATGAGGTCACTTGTAGTAGTACAAAATTAATATTAGGTAAGGGAACGTGAAAAGTGTGTGTGCTCTCATTGTATTTTTTCCTAAAACTTGTGTTCTTTCGCAAGTTAATGTGTAATAAATGTGGATTATTAACCACTAGCTGTGCCCGCGACGGAATTCGTCCGCGTGGAATAGTGTCTTTGGGTAGCATTAACAAATAAGACACATACGTATCCAAATACACCTTACACCGCGCCGTACCACGCCACGCTAATCCCCCCTTCCCTCACATGCCCTCTCCTCCCCTTCCCCTCACTTCCACATCCCCTCCCCTCCAGCTCTCTTCCCATCCCTCTCCACCCCCTCAACTCCCGCTACCCTCCCTCCCCCTACCCTACCCATCCCCTTCCACTCCAACTTCCCCCTCACAAACTTTGAATGTCATATTTATTTATATCGAAACAACAGCCTAAATAATAAGTTTCAAGCTTCTAGCTTTAAAAATAACGATACTTTCAGACTTTTCATCCCCCCTTTCAACCCCTTACAACCCTCTTTTCGCATTAAAAAGTAGCCTATGTCCTTTCCCAGGCTCTAGACTATTTGTGTACCAAATTTCATTATAATCAGTTCAGTAGTTTTGGCGTGAAAGCGAGACAGACAGACAGATAGAGTTACTTTCGCTTTAATAATATTATATAAGTAAGGATAAATAATACCCAGAGATGGCGCTAGCGTAGATTTTAATTTAGCTCTCCTTTAAATATTGCCTAAATGTATGATCCTCCTGCATCGCGCAAACGATATTTTCCGAGACATTGAAACTGACGCACTTGCTTCGTGATTAAACATCTCAAAAGTTGAACTCGTTTACAAACGTTTTCTCTTTATAATATTAGTCTGGATTAAGTGCCAGTGAATGTGTGTGAGTGTAGGGAAACAACACAATGTTGAAAAACATGCTATTTGCGTTCTCACCCAAATTTTACTGAAAATCTTCAGTAAAGTCCACATCTTTACTGAGGGTATTACTTGGACTTGACTTTGACTCAAACATGACCTGAAATGTGACTTTGACCTATCTTACTTGAATTCTCAATAATTTAAGTAATTTTAATACTTTTCACTGGCTAAATACTCTAATCGTGTGGAGCCATAATGAAAAAAAAAAACTAAAAAATATTAGTAATAGGTAACCTTGCTTACATTTGACGCAATGATAAAACAATCAAAACTTGCTTACAATGATAAAATTACGTGTCGCACAATTAGCTCAAAATAAAATAATAGAATGTAGTTAAAAGTTCTTTAAAATAATTAGGTAGGTATTATGACAATTTAGACATGACTGACATGAGGTAGTTATAGGTAGGTACCTACCCAAGTATTTCTCAAAATACAAAACGAATTTGTAGGTAGGTAGGTACCTATTGGCATTATACCATTGGCAACAAAATAAAACACGTTTGAAATAGGAACTCACTTTCGTCGCCGGCCAGCACTCGTATTCGCCTTGTTTCCGACAGGTATGTTGAACGACGAATCGAAAATCCGATAATGAAAATCGTCGTCCTCATTACTTAGATATTGCATCTCAATTAACACTTATTAACCCGCGATGACGAAATAAACCACCCTTATCGCAAATTGATTTTAGAATCATTGTTCTGAAACATTTTACTCGACACAATGCATTTTTCTGATAATACTACTAAACACGTGCTAAGCTTACGGAAGCTGTCAGAGTTCGAGTATTGTTTTAATATCTTTGAATTAACGCGGACGCGAGGGAATCTCGGCCGTTTCGGAACGCGCGCGAAGCCGGACTGAAGTGAAGAGGAGAGGAGAGGAGCGAGCGAGAGACACTAGCCAGCCAGCGAGCGGTAGGGTAGGGCGGCTGGCGGGAGTGCGGGACAAAACAAAACGCGGGAACCACGAGGCGGGACTAGGGCCTAGAGTTGGTGCAAAAAGAGATTCGTCGTGGCTTTACGATGAACAAATTTTCGAAGATAAGGAAGTAAAGGAAAGTATATAACTACCTAGTACCACCCGATAATGATACGAGTAGGTAGCTTCCAAGGTATCAAACATTTTTAATCGTATATTATGTTTCTTTGAAGTGTTTCACACTTTATATTTTTGTAAAATGACACAATCCAAAATTTCATCGTACCGACGGGACTTGAACCCGCAACCTCCGGAATGACATGTTCCGGTGCTTTGCCAATTAAGCCACGGTGCGAAGTACCTATCGTTACGACGAAATTAGTGGATTGCATTTGTTAACCCAATTATGCATTGGTGGCGCAATCTATGACTACTTATTACGTAAGTTAATCATTCGGAAGAAATCATTACAGTTTTCAAATCCGACGAGAGATGTTGCACTGCGTAAATCAAATATTATGTTTCTTTGAAGTGTTTCAGACTTTATATTTTTGTAAATTGTTAAACACAATCCAAAATGTCATCGTACCGACGGGACTTGAACCCGCAACCTCCGGAATGACATGTTCCGGTGCTTTGCCAATTAAGCCACGGTGCGAAGTATCGTTAAGACGAAATTAATGGATTGCATTTGTTAACCCAATTATGCATTGGTGCGCCATCTATGACTACTTATTACGTAAGTTAATCATTCGGAAGAAATCATTACAGTTTTCAAATCCGACGAGAGATGTTGCACTGCGTAAATCAAATATTATGTTTCTTTGAAGTGTTTCACACTTTATATTTTTGTAAATTGTTAAACACAATCCAAAATTTCATCGTTCCGACGGGACTTGAACCCGCAACCTCCGGAATGACATGTTCCGGTGCTTTGCCAATTAAGCCACGGTGCGAAGTATCGTTACGACGAAATTAGTGGATTACATTTGTTAACCCAATTATGCATTGGTGCCGCCATCTATGACTACTTATTACGTAAGTTAATCATTCGGTGTACATCAACGCATAAATGCAACATCTCTCGTCGGATTTGTCTGCAGTTTGCAGTTTTTAAGATATAGCACATTTTCAAAACCGCACACATAACTTTGTCATTTATACGAACACTATGAAAAACAAAGTTAATTTTTTAGCTGGCAAAAATAATAGTGGTACATAGAAACCTAGTTATGTTTTTGTTGCGTTGACAACAGAAATCTGACAGAGTTTTGATCTTTGATTTTTTTCGTCATATTGTCATAGCCTCCGTATTCACACACAACACTATGAGGTCTTACAGTGCTCGAAGAAGAAGTGTCATTCAAAGCAACTTCTGTCAAATCCACCGCTATGCGTTGGTCTAACTAAATCTTTATGAATGCGCGGCCATAAGTAACAGTTGAAACACTTACATTTCATGCTTGATAATCATATAGTCTTCTCGAGCTTCTGTGTTGAGCTTCGCTTGAAGGACCTTCAGCCTCGCCATCTGCTCCTGTACTTGCGAGAACGATTTTGTGCAATCATCTGTTGCCATGGTCGTACTGAAAAGACAATATAAACAAGCATTATTAATAATATCAAACCAACACCACCGTCAACACAGTAGGTCTACTATTTTTTTTTTGTTTGTTTCCTCTCTACGGTCAAAAAGCTCGATCTATTTGACTGAAACTTTACACCAACTGTGATCAGATACTGCAAAAGTATGGCCATACTTTTCATCATCATCATCAGCCTATCTCTGTCCACAGCTGGACATAAGGCTCACCTATGGCACACCACTGAGCTTGATCTTCAGGTTCATGTTTCCAATCCCTGCCAGCCAATTTACGTATATCGTCACTCCACCTAGCTGGAGGGCGCCCTATACTACGTTTACCGAGCCGTGGTCTCCACTCTAGAACACGTCTACCCCAACAGTAATCGGTTCTACGACAGATATGACCAGGCCACTGCCACTTTAGCTTGCTAATAATAAATAAATAAATCCTTCGAGCTATGTCGATAACGTCAGATAACCACTGACGGATGACTTCATTTCGAATTCGTTCCTTCAGAGACACGCTAAGCATAATCCTCTCCATAGCTCGCTGAGCGATTTTGAATTTGTGAACCAGTCGCACTGTCATTTTCCACGTCTCGGCTCCGTAAGTAATAACAGGCAGGACGAACGTCTTCAGGCTTTGCGGTATGGGCGATGAAAGACTTGATGAAGTTTTCCATATGCTGCAGCTGTATCCTTCTGCGAGCTTCCTTCTCGAAGTTGTTTCTACCCAATTGCAAGATTTGCCCAAGGTAGATGTATTCGTAAACAACTTCGAGAGGAAATCCGTTTAGGGCAATCGGTTCCGGGATAACATGATCGTTGATCATGATCTTGGTCTTATCCAAGTTCATCCGGAGACCGATGCGTGCAGAAGAATGAGCAAGGGTAGTCAGCATGTATTGCCTGCACGGTTTCAGCCACGATGACGTAATCGTCCGCAAACTCAAGTGTGAGAGGCGCTCGCCGTTTATATTTATGCCCTGTCCTTTCCATCCCAGCGTCTTGAACATATCCTCTAGTGTTAGTGAACAATTTGGGGGAAATAACGTCCCCTTGTCTCACTCCTCTATGTAAGGTGATATGTTTAGTCTGCTGATTTTGTACTTGGACGGCCATGGCTATACATTTGCGTGTCACAAATGTCACAATACGGTTTCATTCCGCGGTTTCACCCGCGTAGGTAGTTTCCTAAGAACACGGGTATAAATGTAGCTTATGTTACTCGCTGATATTTTGGCTTTTCATTAGTAAAAGAATTTTTGCAATCGATCCAGTAGTTTTTAAGTTATATAACAAACAAACATTTTTTTCCTCTTTACAATATTAGTTTAGATACAGATGTCTTCAGTTACCAGTCAAGCGTCTGGTAGTCCTTCTTGCATTATATCACACCAAATAAAGCACACTTCCCACAGATGGTAGGAGCTTTATATCGATATATCGCCTGACTTGCTATCCAAAAGTTGCTTAACACCATCAAGTATAAAATCTGCTGCCATAACCTTACGGTGTTCAACACAGCCCTTGTAGGCCTAGCGTATTCAGCATCTTCGACCACATCATTGTTTACCACCAGGCGAGATATCAGATATAAGAAATAAATAAATATAAACAATATTTCAGCTATTGGAGGGAACAAGATCATCGCATTCTTACATTTTATATTTAAAAATCTTAACCAAAATAAGTTACACCCTCGAAAACAGGATAAAGATCCCTTTTCCTAGCAAGAACTTTTAATAATATAACCATATAATAAAACCGGTTGGAGTTTTTAAAGGAGACCACATACCGTGAGCTAGTTTAAAGGAAGCCAATAAATGGCTTAGTCATTACAAGATATTTAAAGTATTATTCTTAAATGCAGAGGTACAGAAGGTTTTTTTTTATTATTTTAAGTCTGTTACCTAAAATAATAAAAAAAAAAAACCTTACCAATACCAATACCAAAAACCATAGAGGAAGGCCTAAAACAAGATGGAAAGATATTATGACATTGCAATTATAATAATTGCATGCCCATTGCAACTATAATTGCGTTTTTTCGCTGCAGCGCGCGGACCTATGACTGTGACCTGTAAATTACGGGTTCGCACACTGCAGCGAAAATAAAACATTAAATTAAAAAATCAAAAAACCCGACTGCGCAAAAAGTGAAGTGTTAATAATATCGTTTAAAAACTAAAAAAGAACCGACTTCAATGTTCATTTTCAGTACCAATTTTGAGATGGTTATCTCAATGTCTCTGGAGATACTTATCAGACCTCGATAAAATTACCATGGTACCACACTTGGGATATCTCCTTTCGAACAAAAAGAGAATAATCAAAATCGGTGCATAAATGACGAAGTTATCCCCGAACAAACATAAAAAAAAAAAAAAAAAAAAAAAATATATATATATATATATATACGGTCGAATTGAGAAACCTCCTCCTTTTTTTGAAGTCGGTTAAAAAACGAACTGAAAAGAAAAAAACAAGTAAGTCTAGTAGTTTAGACTTCTGTTTAGGGATATCAAAAAACTATACCATTTAAATTCTTTCTCGGTCGGTACACTCATAAATTAAATTATACATTGTTATATGGAATGTAGAGACGTTAAAATGGGGATTAATGTGTCCCGACTGTTAAAGTCTCTATATTCCATATAACAATGTATAATTTATTTTATGAGTGTATCGACCGAGAAAGAATTTTAATGTTATAGTTTTTTGATATCCCTAAACAGAAGTCTAAACTACTAGACTTCACAGCACACTTGACAGCAGTGCACGGTGCTTCTTAGGTGCAATACAAAAATTTGTGCTCACCGCAAATTTGCAGCGATGACTTCACCGCATGCGTTTATTCCACTGCAATGCGGCTTTTCTATGACGCTCCATACTTCACATGTGTTATAAATACGCAACACAGTGCACGCCAGGCCCGTGGTAATATCGCGATATCGTGATAAAAAGTAGGTACCTACCCATGTGTTATTCCAGGGTCTAGGCTATTTACATACCAAATTTCAGCTCAATCGGTGGTTAAGTACCTACCTAGTTTTAGCTTCGAGCATTTACCAAAGGAGATTTTAACGCACGGCTTACCCTTCTGCTGGCCATATAGCCATTTTTGGCCATATGAGCGTGCGTAACTACGCTGTATTTTTAATACTGTATGCGTGTTTCAAGCTAGTGTGCGGGATCGTTAAAGTGAGTGATTTGTGTGTGTGCAATGCGTGTTTACCTCGTTCCCCGTAAGTATCGGCAGAAAAAAATGTTTGCGGATTACAACGTTAACATCTCCATTGGTAAATGCTCGAAGAGTTTTAGCGTAAAGAAGTAACAGACATACACACAATCTTTCGCCTTTAATATTAGTAAGATAGTAGGAAGTAGGATTCTGAGATTTTAATAAAATTTAGAAACGGACGCAAACCTATGCAGCCGAGTATACCTATATATAATTTCATTTCCCCGTGACGCGAGGGAAGTTTATTCCTATAATTATGAACCAAATATCTCTCTCTACTCACTCTTATTGCACGTAAACATAATGGAACTAGAAACAACTAGTAATGAAAATACGAATTTCGAATGTCGAGCTTGATGTGCTTGAAGAACAGAGCTGCTTTTTTGCTAATTATTTAAATAGATCTGCGATAATTGAACATGTCATTCTGTACGTGCTACACAAACGCCAGTTCGATTGTGACTAAGGTGAAATTAGGTTCGCGAACCTAATTCATACACCACGGTAATATTATACCGTTCACGTTAAGGAGCGGGGTACCTTATCTCTCTAATATATATCGATGTAGTAGGTAGCTACTATCTTCTATATAAAAATGAATTGCTGTTCGTTAGTCTCGCTAAAAGTCGAGAACGGCTGGGCCGATTTAGCTGATTTTGGTTTTGAAATGTTTGTGGTAGTCCAGGGAAGGTTAAACCGGTGACAAAATTTGGAAATATTGCAAAAACAAAAATTTCATTTTCCCATATAAACTGTTCTACCTACTTTCTTGTTAAACATTTGACGTTCGTTCCTTCTGTACGGTAGGGTAGACTCTTTTCCAATTACGAATTAAAATTTGAAGCACGTATTTAATTATCAACAACATAATATATCCACATTACTGTAGATATATTTTGAATTTTGTTGGTTGTCCCAGGTTGTAATTGTTGGTCCGTTCAGAAATTTTTGTCATTGACATATTTTGATGGTTGCCATTATAGGGCTTCCATACATGGGTATTCGCTATTTGTGTATAAAAACCGATAAAAACAAAATGAAATTAAATATTAAAGAGGGTCCCCATACAAGAAACGTATTTTTGAGGCTTTTTAGGCTCGATCTTACAAACCTAACAGATAAAGACTTTAAAATTTAAAAGAATTTACTCATGGTGTGTATTGCAATGGCTGCAAGATGAAATAATAAAAACTAAATTAAATTAAAAATTAAAGTGGGTCTCCATACAAGATACGTATCTTTCCGGCAAATATTGTTCAATCGGAACCCTGCGTGTGCGGGTCTGACTCGCACTTGGACAGTTTATTTATATTCGCGGTACGAAGTTCGCCGGGTCAGCTAGTCAAATATAAATGTATGACAATGAGTCCTGATTCCTGATGCTGTACCTCGCGCGCCCAACCTATTCCAAGAGAATCCATTCCACTAGTGGCATTGCCACGCTGGATTGACAGTGAAATTTGCCGGACAAGACAAACCTGACCGGAGAACGCGCCCCTTCTCCCGCAAACATTGTCCCAAGTCCAGTAGGTATATAAAATATTAAATAGGTAAGTATTAAGCATACCTACTTAAATATTATTACCTAGCCTTTTTACCCTTTGCCCTAAGAGTTTCAATCTGGTGTTTACGGGTTTGTCTTGTAAAGGCAAAGAGGATTGCGTGGTCAGATTGGTATAGGTAGGTATACATTTTCCAAAAAATTTCAAAATTGAAATGTGTCCATATACAGGTTGTCGGGTTTCATATGGTCCAAACGAAAACCATCGATGGAGGACTCCAAGGGCTACCCAGAAAACCCCCATGTATGTTCCGCGAAAATCTGTAGTTTTCGAGAAAATTGCAAACTAAAATAATCATAGAAAAAGAAAACAATAAGTGATCACTCCTTTTCTCATCTAAAAAGAAACTTTATTAAGCGATATCATGTGCATAGATGTAAATTTGAACTTTTATAATAAAAAATTATTTAAAAAAAAATATTTTTAAAAACAAGCTTTTATCTGGGACAATGAACTAAAATGCTAAAAATAAATTGCAGTAAGTATTTGGCGTGTAGGTACATACTTACCTATATTCTTAAAAGCTTGAAGCAATACCCGTTTTTCAGGCTAGGTAATTATCATACTTCAGTGCCTCAAGCTTTTAAAAATATAGGTAAGGCTAGAATTTATTTTTAACATTTTAGTTCATTGTCCCAGATAAAAGCTTGTTTTTAAAAATATGTTTGACTTATAATTTATTTTTAACTTTTTAGTAGGTAGGTATAGATACCGACTACCTACCTACTGCCAAGTATTTAAGAGAAGGCATGATGTTTTAAAATATTCCACGGATATTTGATGATATTATGGGTAAAGTGCTCTTCGCGGAAAATCAATCGACTCGGTGGGGCTATGTTGCTTTATAACAGAAATGCCATGGCCTTACAGCTTCATCATCAGATCCTGGCTATCATTTAAGTGTAAAGTGCTCCTCAAGACGAATCATTTGAGCCTAAATTCACTGGGGTTACGTTATTTTATCACAGAGATGCCGTGGCCACCTTCCAGCTTCATCACCATTCGCTAAATATCATCTAGGTGTAAAGTTCGCTTCAAGACCAATCAATCGAGGCCAAACTCGGTAGAGTTACGTTGATTTATCACAGAGATGCCGTGGCCACCTTCCAGCTTCATCATCAGGCCCTGGATATTATCTAGGTGTAAAGATATCTTCAAGGCGAATTAATTGAGCCCAAACTCGGTAGAGTTACGTTGATTTATCACAGAGATGCCGTGGCCACCTTCCAGCTTCATCATCAGACCCTAGATATGATCTAGGTGAAAAGTTCTCTTCAAGACGAATCAATCGAGCCCAAACTCGGTAGGGTTATGTTGATTTATCACAGAGATGCCGTGGCCACCTTCCAGCTTCATCATCAGACCCTGGATATCATCTAGGCGTAAAGTTATCTTCAAGACAAATCAATCGTGCCCAAACTCGGTGGGGTTATGTTGTTTTATCACAGAGATGCTGTGGCCACCTTCCGTCTCCATCATCAGACCAGCTCCATGGTACCATATCATTGTATTGTCACCGAAGATACACAAGTACACCAAATTTGAGTCCAATCGGACATCGGGAAGTGGGTCTAATTTAGCTTCCAAGATTCCACCCGAACATACATAGTTACATACATACATACATCGCAAGTTATATAAAAGCTTGTAAAAATGACTAAAGATAGGCTAGGAAAATTGTCGATAATCTTCAACATAAACCCTCAAGTTTCAAGAGTGCTTAAAGTTCCTTATTTTAAAGATTTTGGGCTTTAATTACTTGTTTAATTAATAACTTGTTTCCGTCATATGAGTTAATTATGTAAAAAAAAGAGATCACCAGAGTGTATTACAGAAGAAATAATTTTAATATTGAAATCCTTTATGTTTTGAGACCTGAACCTTTTGTCGTAGCCGTATAAGATTTGGCAAGCAGCAGGTCCATAAAACAGACAAGTGTTTAAAATAGATTGTAATTTTTTTTATTGTGTTTTTTGGGGAAAAGCCTGCCCAAAGTAAAAGTTCAAATATCGTCTAAATAAATAAACTGGCCAAGTGCAAGTCGGACTCGCACTAGTAGGGTTCCGCACCACACTACAGTATTTTATAAGATCGAGCAAAAAATACCACTATAATTTTTCGCCAGCAAAAATAATAATTAATAAACATTTTATTTCTTATAACGTCATCTAACGTCTAACAAAGGTGTTAGGGATCGACATTTCAATATAACGCCATCTATGGGACACTAAGCGTTCATAGATGGCGTGAAATGCCGAAAAAAACACGTTTCTTGTATGGGGACCCTCTATTATTTTTAACTTTATTCTGCTTTTAGTATTTGTTGTTGTAGCGGCAACAGAAATAGGGTCAGTTCGCTAGTTTGCGGCCTTTTAGTGGAGTTCCCTACTTCGTCATAAGTTTTCATATAGATATAAAACTCACAGCGCCCTGAAATTTTGCTTGGTTGTAGTATACATGATCTAAATTGAATTAAATATAAAAAAATCATGACTTTATTATAAGAAATAATTAATAATTAATTAAACATTGAAAAATGGGCAAAACGTCAGTTTGCGGCCACTTTTTTCAGTATACGGCCATCAATATGCTAGATCGCGGCCGTAAATAATTTCAGCACTATTTCAAGAAAATAAATGAAAATGCACTAGTTTTCATTAGAATCAGATATAGTATAACTAAAGGAACATATTTTAATTATAATGAGGTAATCTTGTGTTTATAAAACAATCAGTAACATCATTTTCAGTGAATATCTACGTTTGGCCTGCATGAGCTAGGCAGCTAGGCTAGGGGTATGCAGGTCCTCGATAGTGAAGCGCTGGTGGAGGCTTCAATTGTCCAGGCGTGGTCTAAGCCTCCCCAGGGTCCTGTGGAGGTCGAGGAGGAGGCGGAGTGGCGGGACGCTGTCAAATCCCAGGCCAAGGCACGTCCTCCTAAGCAGGTCTAATGGTGGAACCAGGCGATCGCTGACCTACACATTAGTTCTGCGAATGCCGATACTCCAGGCACCGGAGACTTAGACGTCGGGACGAAGAGGTTGAGAGTCAGCTGTCTCGTACAGTGTACAGTTCCTATAGGAGGTACATAAAGGAACTACAGCTGGCGATCACCAACGTCAAAATCCAAGCGAGGGAAGAGCAGCTGGAGACATTCAGTCACGACTCGTGGGTACGACCCTGCAAAGTCGTCAGGGGAAAGTTGCGCCCATGGACGATCCCCCCTCCCCTTACAGAGAGTTATCTTCCTCAGCTTGTGGAGGACGTTGTGTCCATCCAGTTTCCAAACAGGGTGGAATATACGCTTCCACAAATGTTAACCGGGTGCCCGAGTGGTGGGCAGTGTGAAACGAGCGAGGATGTGCCGGAAGTGTCGGTGAACGAGCTGGGCGCTGCCATCTTAAAGCTCCAGGCCTGATGGCATTTTTGACCACGTCTGGGTTTGCTTTAGGCGCTGGGTGAACGTTTCCGCAGGCTTCTAAGCGCCTGTTTGGAGACGGTAGACGGTCCCCAATAATTTGCAAGACGGGCAGACTAGTCCTTCTGGGAAAGGATGGGCGCCCCGCGGAATCTTCTTCCGCTTACCGCCCCATGGTAATGCTTGATGAGGCCGACAAGGTCAAGGAACTCGGTTTTCTCTCACTCAAGGTTTTCGGTTTGGCAGGTCGTATATTGACGCGATTAAACGCGTCAAGGCCAGCATGGACGAGGCCATAGCGGGATCTAGGGTGCTGTTGGCGGTATCCTTAGACATCGCTAATGCATTCAATTCCCTGCCGTGGTCTGGAGTCTAGTCATGCATGGAGAGGCACTGAAGTTTAATGACGTGCCTCCCTACTTGAGCCGTATAGTCGGAGCTTACCTGTGCCAGAGGTACATCTCATACTCAGGGCGGGATGGCCGAATCCTTCAGAGGGAGATGTCATACAGTGTTCCGCATACTCGGTCATAGTGCCACTGCTGTGGAACATTGGTAAGGTACGACTGGGTGTTGTGGGGAGATCTCCACACTACCGATAACTAACTACTTTGAGCTTCTTGGCATCTCTTTAATACCCACACTCTGAGTGTGTCTGACTCAATGTAGGATCCAAAGTTGAGTGTGACACTCAACTTTGGATCCTACATTGAGTCCAAGGCCCAGTTGGCTTCAAAAAAGCTCGGTATTCTGGCCAAGGTGAGACAGTACTTCACACCGGGACAGCTGCTCAATTTGTATTAGCACAGGTCCAATCGTGCATGGAGTACTGTTCTTACCTGTGGGATGGTTCAGCCAACTATCAGCTGGAGGCGCTCATGGAGGCATCAATGACGACAAACTTGTAAGTAAAAGGCTCCAGAGCCTAGAGCATCGCCGCAAAGTCGCAAGTTTATCGGTTTTTTATCGGATACATTTCGGAGAGTGTGCCATCCAATTTCACGAATTAATCCCACCATCCCCTTTCTTCTATCGGACAACAAGACGTACGTGCGCCATCGATTTATGATGGATATTCCATCTACCCGCACAAAACGTTTTGCTTCAACCTTTATGACACGCTGGTCATGACCCGGGGGAGCACGTATGAGGGGCTGCCCGTCTTACAACATTTGGTTTGCTGTGACTTCCCGTGGCACTGGGTGAGTTGCGGGGGCTTTATGCGATTTCATGGTCTGGAAGCCCTGCCGCGTGATACTCATCTCACCATCCTGAATCGGGGTTGGGTCTTCGATAAAATATTTCGGACTCGTCCTCGACAGCCGGTGGAACTTCCACGAGCACTTCAAGCGCCTCTCCCTCCGACTGATTGGTGCGGCAGCCTTAAAGCGTTTGTTGCCCAACTTCGGGGGCCTAAGGCGAGTGCTCGCCGCCTCTATGTGGGAGTGGTATTGTCCATGGCCCTCAATGGGGCCCCAAATTGGGAGGAAGCCCTGATGGAGAAAACCATAGCCCTGCTGAGGATCTCAGAGGGTGATGGCTGTGGGGGTCATCCATGGATAACGGACTGTCTCCTTTACTGTCACTTACTCAGGATAGAATTATGTACTAATTACATAAGATGAACCTAACCTATCGATTCTATAATAAGTGAATATCTCACCATTTAAATTAATTAAAAAAATACATTTCAAATATCCCGTTACCTGTTGGGTGGACGCAAAATGGCATATTGGCTGGCTGTGTTTGGTTGGCGGCCACCATATTTCCATACATTTTTATACTGCCGTAATCTGAGACAGAGGGTTTAGAATGCGGCCCCCTATATAGTTTTTTGACGAATTTGGGAGATATTGGCGGCCGTAAACTAAAAAATAATAACATCAGATTGGCACATACATGAAACAAAAGTCAATGATATAATTATATGTACGTAGAAAAAGAACGTAGGAAATCAAATTACTCGCGACGCGTCAGTAACTCGGCCGGCCGGCCGTAAACCAACATCATTATATTTTGCCTAATTCACTAGGCGACCACCCAATATTATGCACAGTTGTTGAATTAATACACTATATACATAAAAAATCAATATAGAGTTCATAAGCTCGTAGTTAAATCCACTTATCACCACAACAAATTATTGTATATCGATATTACATACCTTTGAACAAGTACGTGTCCGCTATTTTTTCCGTAGTTTCGGCAACGTGCGGGCACGTCTATCGAGACCGGTGAATTGAACGAGCTTTTGTTGCTCCCGCTTTATTATTATTCTAGCATTTTTAAAAGATTGGGTACCTAGTATTTTCCAACTTCATAATAAAGTTAAGTTATATTGAAAAAAATTATATGGCATTCCTATTCTCAACCATTATCTAAACAGGCCTCCTTCAAAGGCCGCAAACTAACGAAGGGCCGCGGACCAGCGAACTGACCCTACATCATCTGTGAAATTTTCAACTTTCTAACAATCACGGTTCATGAGATACAGCCTGGTGACAGACGGACAGACAGACAGACAGACAGACTGACAGACAGACAGACAGACAGACAGACGGACAGCGGAGTCTTAGTGATAGGGTCCCGTTTTACCCTTTGGGTACGAAACCCTAAAAACACGCAAATATATCGCAACGCAACTCTATATTATAAGTAAATATTTGTGTACTTAAATAGTTAATAATGATCTGTCAGAATAAAGAACTATTATTCCCGTTTTCCGTGATCGCAATATCTACATCTTAAAGTTCCCGCCAAACAACAGAGGCGAAACACGAGCTGAATCTGTGGCCGTATCATTTATCAGTGACACAGCATAACTAATAGATAGTATAGTACGATTTGCAAGGAAGGACGGCCATGCACGGACGGAATGACGGATAACCTTGTTAATTTCAAGACAGGCTACCAACGCAAATCTAGGTCTACGATTTGATAAGTAAAAAATTCGTGAAGTTTATACTTTCAAAATAAGTAAAAGAATCTAATGTGCATTCTATCAATGGCCGAGTTGATGTTGCATAATCATTACCTACTTCTGATATCACAGGCGACATTGAACGAACGCAAGAGTTCTAAGAAAACAAAACGCCCCAATTTTTATATATTTTGTTGGATATGCACGAAATATAGGTTTATAGGCACTAAGTATTCATTGTAATCAACGAATCATATTCAAAATAAGAATTCCGTTAAATATTCGAAGATCAAATTCGAAGGAAAAACGTTACATTCTAGGGCACACAGCCGTTATACAGTTTTTATCGTGACATTGCATTTGTTTACTATTAGTTGTGGCCGCATTATGTATAAATGATCGTTTAGTAAAAACTCATACAAACCATTAATAGTTTGAGATAAAATTATGCAAACAAATAAGTGAAATTGTGGTTATACACTACCGAAATGACGACATTATCGATCGCAAATCGCAAACATACCTTGGTTGTTCATTAATCGCCATGAAATCTTCAATTTTTATCGCTAATACCTCGAAATATGGTAAGATTAAAATTCTTATGTCATAAGTGTATTGTTTAAAACATTAAAATTACTTTAGATTGCACATATAACGAAGTAAATAAACAAAAACATGTAAAAATATTAACCACGATACGTTAGTATTCGTTACAATCAAATAAGAATGTTTTTTATCTCTTTCTCGCGTACTGTTTACAACTGAAGAGAAAAAGAGAAAAGATACGTAACCGTAAATAGAATTTTCTAAACATGGCTTCCATTCCTGTCATTTCCTACGGTGGCGCCATCAACTGGTATTGTTTATGGTATCAAGAGCTGTTCATACTTATTTTACAGAATCGACTAAAACAGTGAAAGTAGTCATATTGTTATCCACACAACTTCGCTTCATCATCATCAGCCGGTGTCATTACATTGCTGAACGTAGGCCTCTCCCAAGATGCGCCACTGAGCCCGATCTTTGGCTCTTCTTTTCCAAACACTGCCCACCGCTTTACGTATGTCTTCGCTCCACCTGGTCACAGGATGTCCTACGCTACGTTTGCCGATTCACGGTCTCCACTCTAGGACAAGTCTACCCCAGCGGTTTTCAGTCCTTTTCTTTTTTTTTTGACCCAGGAAAATCCTTTATGGATACCACCCGCCCGGGGGTGCGAGATGATTATGTGGGACTCACTACCTCAAAGGCAGGATACCGCACTAAAAACCTGGGGTGAGCCGTCATCCACCGTAGTGGGGCAAGATGGGATTGCGCTAGCATTGACCTTGCCCCGGTGGTAGACCCAAAGGGGCCTCTGCCGCTGTGGAGGAATAACCTTGCTTACCAAGGTCAACCCTCAACCGTCATGTGGGGTAGTGCAAGCCGTTGAAGAGTCCCCCGACTCTCCAACAGTTACCCCACAATAACAGAGGAGTATGGCTCGTCTTCTCGTCAAAATTACCACACCCTTTGTCCCTCTGATGACTGGTGTACGAAGAGCAAATACCCCTACTCGCACACCGTCCGCTGTTCGACCCGCATGCCAGTGCCAGTGGCATGCGAGATTCCACTCTTCGACCGTCGCCAGCCCCACCATTCGGCCCATTGAACCCACGACCTGGTACACAAGTGCACCCCTCTATTACAGAGGAATGCGGCACGCGCACTCCTGTGCAACGCCCCACACCCTCCGTCCGAACTTCGCTATCGGTCGACAACTTAACCCAGTAGACTAGGAAAAGTTGTCGGCCGATACCCAGTGAGATCCACGAGGAGGTGTTCCAACCCGCACCCCAGCGGTTTTCAGTCCAGCGGCAGTTATGACCAGCCCACTGCCACTTCAGTTTACTAATCCATTGAGCTATGTCGATAACTTTAGTTCTCAGGCGAAATACTTCGTTCCGGATTCGATGCCGCGAGAGAAATACCGATCATAGCTCTATCCACATACCACATAAACATACTGTATAATCTGCCGCACCGTGTGGATGTGGTGCCGTAACCGCTTCGAAACCCGGCCTGGGCCCCTAGACAAAATCCAATTACCTGTTTCCATTCACGCTAACGCAAGTTCAAAATTTATGGAAATGACATCTTTGTTGCGGAAACATAAATGTCATTCTATACATTTTGAACTTGCGTTAGCGTGAATGAAAACAGGAAATTGGATTTTGTCTAGGGGTCCTGTTCTGGTGGTTGGAATTCGTCGAGTCTTCGCGCAAGACGGTTTGCGATGACCTTGGAAAACAGCTTGTAGACATGGCTCAGAAAAACAGAACCATCATGCTTCTGTTCCATGCCTGAGGAGTTCTCCCAGTGAAAATAACGGAATTAAAGAGCTGTTGAAGCTGTTGTACGGCTGGAGCTCCCCCGGCTTATGTGCCAAGCTCTGTTGTGATTCCGTCTTTTCTTGGGGCTTTTCAATTTTTGAGCTGTTTAAGAGCCACCACGTTCTCTTTTTGGCTAATTTCGGGTAGATCTTCTGTGAAATGGCGGGGTAAGATGGCTCTAGAATCCTCAGTATCGGGTACGGGCCTTGAAGCATGCGATGTTGCAAGCATGAATCTCCGACTTGGATGCGACGACTAGTCTAGTGGATGTTGTCAGCTTTGTTAGATGGCTTCTACCCAGAGGCTGGGTGAAGAACACCTTCGGGCCCCGATTCTGCTCGATACATTTTTTTATCAAGAGCGTGTTAGAGGATCGGATGTCGAATCTTACCAGCTTCTTTATGGTTTTGTTGCGCACCTGGTTAGTTGACAAAGCTGACAAAGGGTCTGTTCGTCTCTCTTCTATTAGCCGAAGTGTTTTTGTCGAACTTCGTCCCTTCATCCCTAAGGATTTCCACCACTTCTTCGAGTTTCTGGTCTACATCATCTGTGGTTTCCAAGGCAGCGAATCGATTTTCCAATTTTAATTGGAATGTTTCAGACCCAACAACGGTTTGGAGTAGGTTCGGTCGGATCGTGGACTTCATCAGTTGAAATCTCTCAACTTTGAAGTCAACATCCAGAGAGCCTCGTATAAGTCTGTGATCACTTCCAGAATTAAACCTAGTGATCACTGAGACTTCTCTTAATATGCGCCGTTTGTCCGTAATGATGAAGTCAATCTCGTTTTTAATCACAGTGTTGGGGCTTTGCCACGCCCACTTCCTTTGAGGCTGTTTCTTGAAGAACGAGTTTATCAAGAAAAGCCCTCTTTCTCGAGGAAATTGACGAGCATTTGCCCCCTGTGATTCATTTTCCCAAATCCATGTGGACCTGTTGTCGATTCACTGCTAGTCTGTACCATAGATAAGAATATGTACTATAGTAGTAGTGGTCTGTACTCCCACTTTTGGCGTTAAAGTCTGCCATGACAACGTTGTAGTGAGCCTTGGAGGTGGTATGTAAAGCTTTGAAGATATCTTCATACATGCTCTCCACCTCATTATCCAAGTGTGCCGAGGTCGGTGCGTAAACCTGTATAACCTTGGGGCTGTATCTCTCGGTTAACTTAATTATAAGGTATGCTATCCTGGTCGATACACTAGAGATTTCTACAAAGTTGTCACTGAGAATCTTGTAGATCAGAAACCCGGGGTTCTCTTCTTCTCTGTTGTACATAAGATGGCCCGATTCAAAGGTTATGGTGTCCTCTCCCTGTCTTCGGACTTCACATAACCTCAGGATGTGCCATCTTATGTGTTTCAGCTCCTCCTCCAGCTATGCCAACTTCGCTTCGTTTGGCGTTAAAAACACTGACCAAGCGCGAGTTGACTCGCACAATGAGGGTTACGTATACATTTGTAGACATAATTGCTCTAACATGGGACTTTTATTCTGATTTTTTACAATAGTACATACGTAACTTTAAAAAAAATGTATTTCATACTTTATATATTATAATAATTTATATATATAATAATTCTTAAAATAAATGTATATTAAGACCTTAGTTACACCGCCGTATACGTTTGTACAAATCTATATGAATATGAAGAAGAATGCTCTGACTTGGACTGTGTGCTGCCGGGACACCGTAAAGTTTGGCTGATTTTCTCAATGATGGTGGTAAGTTTCTTTTTGGTGGCAAGTCAGGTGGAACATCAATATAATAGTATATTCCTACTGCCTGTAAATTTGTTTGTGACAACTTTAGAAACCCAACTCCACTCTGTTTAATTAATTGTGAATTTAACTTTAACTATTTGGCTGTAGTTCTGTAGTCGGTAGGTAGTTGGAACTCTTCGAGCATTTACCAATGGAGATGTTAACGTTGTAATCCGCAAAAAAAATTTTTCTGCCGTTACTTACGGAGGACGAGGTAAACTCGCATTGCACACACACAAATCACTCACTTTAACGATCCCGCACACTAGCTTGAAACACGCACACAGTATTAAAAATACAGCGTAGTTACGCACGCTTATATGGCCAATAATGGCATATGGCCAGCGGAGGGGTACGCCTTTCATTGACATCTCCATTGGTAAATGCTCGAAGTTGGAACTGCGTGAATGAGCTGCACTTATGTCTTCATGTGACAATATTAGTCGATTAAATTATACCTAAAATGACCGCCACACTAATATTGTCTATAGTTTAATATTTATAGTCATTGTTCCGAGTATTTATATATAGCTAGCTGTCACTGCCAATGCCAAAGAGGTCACTGCTCACTACTGTCAATTGTCAAATTGGAATTGGAAAACGTTTTAGTTTTAGTCACAGAGTACTTTATATTTTTAGTTGGGTTTTGGCGGGAACGTGGAAAAGTGTGTGTGTCATAACTGTATTGTATTTTTTCCTAAAACTTATGTTCTTTAAATGTGGATTATTAACTATTTAATGCCGGTGAATGTGTTTGAGTGTAGGGAAACAGCACAATGTTGAAAAACATGCCAAGCAGTAAGTATTTGCGTTATCACCAAAATTCAAATTCCTATTGAAATGAATGAGGGTATGACTCGGACTAGAGTTTGACTTCAACTTGACCTGAAATGGACTCATCTTCATAACCTAAGTTCACCAAATAAACACATTTTTTTTATATTTGACACTGGCTAAATACACTTATCATGTGGAGCCATAATAAAATAAAACTAAAAACAAAATTTGTTGGCGGACTTTGTGAAAAAACCTGAAACTTAATTAAATTATAAATAAAATTTCAATTAGTCTTCAACTTACTTGAGAGTGGTCTTCAAGTCTTCAGTTTATCATCTTTTAGTTATATTTTATATAAGTCTTACTACAATACAAATACATATAATGAAATTCCGCGCTGTAATGATAGATGCCGGGCCGATGCGAGAATTCACAAGTAAACCTCTCTGTCATACAATGTTTATGAAAAAGTTCGTATGAAAACAACTAACAACATTTTACAATAGTCTTTTATTTTCAGACATAGTAACAACAATATCGAAGCTATCGAAGGAGTGTATACTACGGCTGTCCAGTGATCAAATATATTTCATAGTTAGTGAAGAAAATAATGGACCTGCTCCGCCAATACTTTGGTGTGAGATACCGCAAGCTATGTTTTGTTCTGAATATCAACTGATAGGACTGGATGATGATCACAAGGATATATATTTAGGAGTTAGTTCTGGTAACTATAATTGTACTAAAGCCTATTCGAGACGGATATAACTCAGCGTTTCCAACAGAGGTGACCATGGTGGAAAGTAAGTTTAATCCGCGGATTGTCTTTTGGCTACTTGGATCTAATCCACGCGCCAACACGCTAGCAAATCAGTCACGAATCGTCTTCTTTCGTGAAATCACGTATTCGTATCGTGCACGGACCGTTTTCGTACTGTAGAAATGGCTGCGAATGTGTCCAAATTAAAAAAAAGTTTTTTTTTTAAATTCTTATTCCGAACTGGGTAGCACTTGATCACTATCTCACCTGATGTTAAGTGATGATGGAGCGTGCTTACCCAGAAGATACCTATTCACTCGCGATTTGAAGACCCCCAAATTGTACTTAACTGGAAACACAGACTCAGGCAGAGTATTCCATTCTTTGGCGGTTTGTATGATGAACGAAGAAGCAAATCGCTTCGTTTGGGTAGATGGTGTATCCACCATAAATCGGTGGCGCCTTTTAGTGTCTCTGGATGTCCGATTATAAAATGGGAATGGTGGAATCAAATCATGCAGTTCCATTGCACACTCTCCGAAATGTATTCGATAGAAAACCGATAAGCAAGCGACTTTGCGGCGATGCGTGAGACTCTGGAGTCTCTTGCTTACTAGTAGGTTGTCGCTTATGAGTTTCTTTGCTCTCCTCTCATTAGCTTCCAGTGTCTCCAGCTGGTATTTGGCAGAGCCATCCCAAAGGTGAGAACAGTACTCCATACACAACCGGACTTGTGCTTGGTAAAGATTAAGCAACTGTCCCGGTGTGAAGTACCGTCTCACCTTAGCCAAAATGCCAAGCTTTTTTGAGGCTAGCTGGGCTCTAGACTCAATATAAGAGCCGAAATTGAGAGTTGTAGGCCTTGCTGTAGGAATTTTGTGTGCAATTGATGACGAAAAACAAAAAAAAAGAGAAAGTGGATGAAGCATTATTAAAGCATACGTGCGCAGCCACTGCCTGTCACAGCGCAATTGTCTTAGGATAGATGTAATCAGCCGGCTACACGAATTTAATCCACGCGTTCCAACTGCGGATGGGAACTCACACCCGTACACCAATGAAGTTAAAGGTCAAATCAAAATTTGGTTTACATCTGCAGTCTAGATGGATTGAAACCTTCAAGGTCACCTCTGTTGGGACGGTGGATTACATCCATCTAGAATAGGCTTAAATTAAAACTTCAACAAGCTCAAGCTGTTTTTAGTGTTTGCCTCTAAATTAGGTCTCAAATCAATCCTGAATTATGTTGTGATTTTTGTCTATCCGAATTTAGAAATAACAGAACACCACAAAAATTCTAATAGTTTTGTATGCCATTATATCTGTTATAGAGAGACATTGCTTACAATCAAGATGGCTATCTACAGATCCAGATTTGTGTGCTGTAGTATCTGTCACATAGTAGACTTTATAGCTTACCAGGGCCGGTAGGCTAGAGCCTACCGCAAGAGAAGTCACATGAGTCTTCTAAAAAAGAGGAGGTTCTCAATTTGTCTGTGTTTTTTTTTTACGTATGTTATGCGATAACTCTGTCAATTGTGACCTGATTGGAATGATTCTTTTTTTAATCGGTAGGGTATATTTCCAAGGTGGTCCCATTGTAATTTCATCAAGATCTGATAAGTATATTCAGAGATATGACAATAAAAGTCTCAAACTTGCTACTGAAACTAAGTCACAGAACATGGATGTTGGTTGTTTTAGTTTTAAACTATCTTAATTATTGAAAACTCCTTTCAGCTAACCTAGCAAGATCTCTCGTGACACTGAAGTCGGCTAAATCACTGAAAATGAAACTTACCAAGAAACAATGCCCATGTCTCACACTAGAAATAGAAATTGTAAGTAAAATTACCATATAATTCTAACAGAATACTAGAGTGTAAAACTCATCAACATAGTTAGTCATAGTTGGCAAAATCCAGACACTGGCAAGAAATCCAAATGAAATGATGAAATGAAATGATTTATTTGTTCGTGGTTCTAGGTACCTAGTACATACAGTGGTGTAAAAACGATCCAATAATATTGCTAGATCCGCTAATAAGTCTACAAGCATTACTTATACCTAATTATATTCATGCATACATTTATATTGTTGCTTATTTACGTCCTAGTACAAAATTATAATTAGTAATGTCAGGAAGGCAATGAAAAAAATAAATATAATGACATTAAATTTACATCATTGAATTTGTCATCTAAAAAGTCATTAATTGAGTAGTACACTTTATTAAAAAACGATTGAGCATATTCTTAAATATATTTATATCACTGATGCTTTTTATAGTTTCTGGAATTTTATTATATATGCTTGGTGCTATAGAGAACACGCTTTTGTGCAGCTGTCTCGTCCTACCCATAACATGTTTAATTGACTCTAGCGGTCTACTACCAATGAAGTGCAACCTCGCTGATATACAATGACGGCAATGTTAAAATATTGTTGCTTTTGAAAATGTTTGACTGTTTGCTTTATTCCAAATATAGCTCTAAAGCATCATTTTTGAGCTCTAAAAATTTGCAACTTATCCGTAGAATTACCCCAAAACATGACTCCATATCGTAAGATTGAGGCAACATGTCCATGATAAGATGTCAGTAATGCTTTTTCATTGACTACTGACCTAAGTTTGTGTAAAGCGTATGAGAACTCCAGAATGTATGGTAAATGATAAAGCAAACTATTTAGTGCCAGTAGATGGAATGTCCACCACAAATTGATGTTTAACGTCTCATCTATTAACTGCCATCTTCCAATTCTAGAAAAGCATGATTCCAACTTATGTCGAGTACACACTGGCCAAGAACACTGAATATTTCCATTCATCCCCTCTCATTTTCTTGGTCTGGACCTGGCATTAGACCACATCATCACTTGACATCAGGTGAGATAGAGCCAAGGACTTGTCTGTCTGCGATAAGAAAGACTACAATTTTAAATTTTCATGGTCTGTGTTTAATAATAATAATAATAAATCCTTTTTATTCCGAATTTGCTGCAGCTTTGACAATACTTGTTTTCTATTTCTATTTGTTATAGTATGTCTCGCAAATCAGCGTGCCTTCTGGCATAGGCCTCCTCCAGCTCTCTCCACTGAGCTCTATCATCTGCTACTCTTGTTCAGTATGCCCCCAAGGTTAGGCGGATATCGTCTTACCATCTTGTTTTTGGACGCCCCTGTCTTCGTCCCTTATAAGGCAGGTCTTAGGTTATAGAACAAGAATGATGCTGGCCTGATGGTAAACAACATAATTTACACACGGTATATACACATGAAGAAGTAGAATCTCTACCAACAAAATATAATACATTTATTGAAAATCTTACATTTTAATTTTGTTGTTAGTTGTATATGTTTTATTAACCAACTTCAAAAAAGGAGGAGGTTGCTCAATTCAACCGTATAAATATATTTATATATATTTTTTAATGTTTGTTCGTGGATAACTTCGTTGTTTATGAACTGCTTTTGATTATTCTTTGTTCGTTAGAAAGGAGATATCTCAAGTGTGGTACCATGGTAATTTTATTGAGGTCTGATAAGTATCTCCAGAGATATGGAGATAAACACTTCAAAATTGGTACCAAAAATTAATAGTGTAGCATTGAAGTCGGTATTAGTTTTTTAAACGATCTCATAAATGTTAGGGAAATTTTTAATATTCCAGCCATGTTCAACGTCACAGCAAACTAGAAATGTGACACATGATATCCCTGTGATAGTGATACCCAGAAAACTGTGGTCTGAGTTCCAGGAGCCTACCATTCCACAACCTGATGTAAGTTGCTATATGTAATTCAGACTACTCTACTAATCTACTCGTGTTGTGCTCTTTCATACGAGCAATTGCACGTTGATCCTTAACAAATAATATAATTAAAAATAAAAATCAAAGAATATAATAAAGAAAAGGTTGGCTATAAAATTGAGCCGCAACACGATGGGACTAGTGGGATAGACTCGACTTCTATAACCAAAACATTTTGATGCCACTTGTCCCATAGGACTACTGGGTCAAAAAAGTGTAATGGGACAATACGTTGGGACTATTGGGTCTGAAATATTGATGCCACTTGTCCCATGGGATTACTGGGTCAAAATAGTGTGATGGGACAATACGATGGGACTAGTGGGTCCGAAATATTGATGTCACTGGTCCAATGGGACTACTGGGTCAAAACAGTGGCAGTTGTCCCATCATGGGACAACACGATGGGACTAGTGGGATAGACTCGTGTCTTTAGGCCCACAATATATGTGTATTATATTATAATTTAAACTTTACTTTAAATATCGTGTTTCTTTGAAGTGTTTCACACTTTATGTTTTTGTAAATTGTTAAACACAATCCACAATTTCATCGTACCGACGGGACTTGAACCCGCAACCTCCGGAATAACTGTTGCTTTGCCAATTAAGCCAAGTCCCGTGGGTACGATGAAATTTTGGATTGAAAATTTGATTTACGCAGTGCAACATCTCTCGTCGGATTTGAAAACTGTAATGATTTCTTCCGAATGATTAACTTACGTAATATGTAGTCATAGATGGCGCCACCAATGCATAATTGGGTTAACAAATGCAATCCACTAATTTCGTCGTAACGATAACTTTACTTTGTTTATATCTTGTAATTAGGCTAGCGTTTGCCCACTATCTAGCCTGGTGGTAAGTGATGATGTGGTCGAAGATGGTGAACATGCTTGGCCTAGAATATTGTGGCTCTCAGGCGCTGTGTGCTGCTGTAAGGTTATAGCTGCAGATTTTCTTTGCTCGCGTTTAATTCTAATTTAAACCGAAGAAGGCTAAGGCGTCAGCATGGCGATGGAGAGGTCGTGAGTTTGATTCCCACCCATTGCGCTATTGACGTGAACCCACTCCAGATATAAGAATATTTAGATTAGTTGGAGGGGAATACTAGTAATGTGCAACCCACATTGTTAGTAAGCTTATTAAAAAAAGAATACGTAATATATTATTATGTATTATTTTTTTATTAATAAAACCTCTTGAATCACTCTTGAAACCCATTGCATAGTTTTAAAGATCAAAGCGTACAGAGGGACACTATGTATACCTAAATGTACAATAAATATAAAGTGTAGAATACATTTGCAGGTAACACAATTTTCATAGTTTTACAATACTGTGTTAATATATAATGATTATAAACTACCGACCAGGAATGATGCGGATGCCGATTTTTTTACATCCGCGGATGCGGATGTTTAGGACCTTATATAATTATATACAGGTAGGTAATATGATTTCTTTCTGCCTTGGAAACCACAGATGACACTTGAAACTCTAAGAAGTGGTGGAAATCCTTAGGGAAGAAGTTTTGCGAGAGCAAGCGTACAGGCAAAACGTCCAAATTTTCGGGAAAAACACTTGGACTAATGGAAGAGTGACGAACAGCCTCATTGTCAGCTTTGTCAATTAACCAGGTGCGCAACAAATCCATAAAGAAGCTTGTACGACGCGATCGCCGATCCTCTAACACGCTCTTGATTGAAGAATGAATAGAGCATAACAATTTTTTTATATAGTTGATAAGCAAGCGTTTGACCACTATCTCACCCGATTTTAAGTGAAGATTTGAGCGACGATGTAGCACGCTTGCGTAGAACATACGAGGGTCGTTCAATAAATACTTAGCCTACAAAAGAAAAACGAAAATTTTCGAAAAGTGCCGATTTATTTTTCTACATAATCTCCTTTTAACTCAATACACTTGGCCCAGCGATGCTCCAACTTTTTTAACCCGTCTAAAAAATACGTTTTCCTGAAGTCTGCAAAATAGGCCTCCGTGGCGGCGATGACCTCCTCATTCGACCCAAATCTTTTTCCGGCGAGTGACTTTTTCAGGTTTGGAAACAAAAAGAAGTCACAGGGGGCCAAGTCTGGAGAGTAAGGTGGATGGGGCAGCAATTCGTAGCGCAATTCGAATAATTTGGCCATGGCGACGGCAGAGGTGTGAGCCGGCGCGTTGTCGTGGTTGTTGTCCAGTGTGAGCAAACGCGGCACCCATCGTGCTGACAGCTTTCTCATGCCCAGTTCTTCGTGGAGAATATGATGCACCGTTCCTTCTGCAATGCCCACAGTGTCAGCTATCTCGCGAACCTTCAATCGGCGGTCTACCAACACGAGATCGTGGATTTTTTTAAATGTTTTCCTCCGTAGTAGCCGTTTTCGGGGCACCTGGGTGTGGCTCATCAAAAACCGACTAGCGGCCACGAGCAAACTCGTTAAACCAATTCTTGACGGTTGCCATCGAAGGACAAGAGTCACTGTACACAGCATCCCAGCGATTTTTAATTTCACTGCGCGTTTTCCCTTCCAAAAATAAAAATCTAATCACCGAACGATACTGCTCTTTTTCCATTTTTGTTAAACTGACCGACACGTTCACTTTCAAAGGCTATTAAAACAAAACTAATAGAGGTCATTGTTTAAAACTTTGACAATAGGCTTCGAAAACATTGCACTGTCATCATCATTATCAGCCGGTATCAGTCCACTGCTGGACGTAGGCCTCCCCCAAGACACGCCACTGAGCCCGGTCTTCGGCTCTTTGTTTCCAGTCACTGCCCACCGCTTTGCGAATGTCGTCGCTCCACCTAGTCACAGGGCGTCCTACTCTACGTTTGCCGATTCGCGGTCTCCACTCTAGAACCCGGTTATCGGTCCTACGGCAGATATGACCAGCCCACTGCCACTTCAGTTTGCTAATCCGCTGAGCTATGTCGATCACTTTAGTTCTCTGGCGAATTACTTCGTTCCGGATTCGATCCCGCAGAGAAACACCGAGCATAGCTCTCTCCATAGCTCGCTGAGCGATTTTAAACTGGTGGACTAGTCGAACCGTGAGTGTCCACGTCTCGGCTCCGTATGTCATGACAGGTAGGACGCACTGATTAAAGACTTTTGTCTTTAGGCACTGTGGTATAGGCGACGAGAAGACTCGACGGAGTTTCCCAAATGCTGCCCAGCTCAGCTGAATTCTTCTCTGGATTTCCTTCTCGAAGTTGTGTTTGCCTAGTTGGAGCGTTTGCCCTAGGTAAACATACTTCGTGACAACTTCGAGTGGGATTCCATCTACGGCAATCGGTTCCGGAACAACGTGTTCGTTGTACTTGACTTTGGTTTTATCCAAATTCATCCGGAGACCGATGCGACGAGAAGAATCAGCTAGGTCATTCAACATCCTTTGTAGGTCCTGCAGCGTCTCTGCCATAATGACGATGTCATCTGCGAATCGTAAGTGAGAGATGTACTTGCCGTTAATGTTGATGCCACAATCTTTCCAGTCCAGCGTCTTAAACATATCCTCTAAGGCATTAGTGAACATTTTCGGGGATATGACGTCCCCCTGTCTCACTCCTCGACGCAGGTGAATATGTTTAGTACGCTGGTTCTGTACTTGTACTGACATCGTTGCGGCATTATATAGACATTTCATCACTTTGATATATCGCCAGTCGACTTGGCAACGCTGCAGGGACTCAAGAACCGACCAGGTTTCGATTGAGTTGAAGGCCTTCTCATAGTCCACAAATGCTAAGCACAGGGGCCGATTGTACTCTTCGGTCTTCTGTACAATCTGCCGCACCGTGTGGATGTGGTCTATGGTGCCGTAACCGCTTCGAAACCCGGCCTGTTCCGGAGGTTGAAACTCGTCGAGTCTTCGCGCAAGACGGTTCGTGATGACCCATGAAAACAGCTTGTAGACATGGCTCAGAAGCGAAATCGGGCGGTAGTTTTTCAATAGGGTTTTATCTCCTTTTTTGAAAAACAAAACCACCATGCTTCTGTTCCATGCCTGTGGAGTTCTACCAGTGAAGAGAACAGAATTAAAGAGCTGTTGCAGCTGGCTTACAGCTGGAGCTCCTCCAGCTTTTAGAAGCTCCGTTGTGATTCCGTCCTCACCTGGGGCTTTTCCATTTTTGAGCTGTCTATGGGCCATCACGATCTCATCTCGGCTGACTTCGGGCAGGTCTTCTGTGAAGTGGCGGGTTAAGGTGGCTCTGCAATCCTCAGTATCGGGTTCGGGCCTTGAAGCATGCGATGCGTAGAGCTTGCTGTAGAAGTCTTCAACTTCCGACAGAATCTCCGGCTTGGATGCGACGACGTTCCCCGTTGATGTTGTCAGCTTTGTGAGGTGGCTTCTACCTAGAGGCTGGACGAACACTTTCGACCCCCGATTCTGCTCAATTGATTCTGTAATCAAGAGCGTGTTAGAGGATCGGAGGTCGCGTCGTACCAGCTTCTTAATAGTTTTGTTGCGCACCTGGTTAATTGACAAAGTTGACAATGGGTCTGTTAGTCTCTCTTCCATTAGTTGAAGTGTTTCTGCCGAAAGCTTGGACTTTTTGCCCGTACGCTTGTTCTCGCAAAATTTCGTCCCTTCTACCCTGAGGATTTCCACCACTTCTTCAAGTTTCTGGTCTACGTCTGGTCGACGTGTTAAATATAATCCAAAATTTCATCGTACCGTTAACTTACGTAATAAGTAGTCATAGATAGCGCCACCAATGCATAATTGGGTTAACAAATGCAATCCACTAATTTCGTCGTAACGATACTTCGCACCGTGGCTTAATTGGCAAAGCACCGGAACATGTTATTCCGGAGGTTGCGGGTTCAAGTCCCGTCGGTACGATGAAATTTTGGATTGTATTTAACAATTTACAAAAAAATATAAAGTGTGTAACACTTCAAAGAAACATAATATTAAATATAAATATTTCCTAATAAACAGGTTTTTACACACAATGATCACTGTATTACAAAACACTCAAAATATCTTTCTATACGATAGGTAATCCACAGCGTAAACAAACACGTAAATATTTATTTACAAGAAACATATGATGCACCACAACAAACGCGTCGGATCTGTCACCAATGGTTTAGCTCACATTGGTAATTGTCACGTCACCCAATTTCTTTCTTGTCGCAACTTGTATTACATCCGCATCTGCATGAAAATCCGGATTGATTATTGCGGATGCGGATGCAGATGTCCAAATCTATGCGGAAGCTCCGATGCGGATGCGAATATTCGCAACATCCCTGCTACCGATTATTATACTCACTACTGTTTGTTGTCGACTGTATCGACCTAGATTTCATGCATGTCGGATGCACTTCCTCGGGAGAGTTTACACAACAAAATTGCGACAAATACTGATAGCTACACAAATACCAGCTGGAGACACTGAAAGCCATTGAGAGGAGAGCCAAGAAACTCATTGGTACGATCTACTAGTAAGCAAAACTCCAGAGTCTCGCGCATCGCCGCAAAGTCGCCTGTTTATCGGTTTTCTATCGGATATATTTTGGAGAGTGTTCTATGGAACTGCATAATTTGATTCCACCTTCCCCATTTTATTACCGGACATCCAGAAACACTAAAAGGCGCCACCGATTTATGGTGGATATACCATCTACCCGAACGAAGCGATTTGCATCTTCGTTCATCATACGAACCGCCAGGGAATGGAATACCCTGCCTGAGTCTGTGTTTTTAGGCTAAATACAATATGGGGGTCTTCAAATCGCGAGTGAATAGGTGTCTTTTGGGTAAGCGCGCTCCATCATCGACCACATCATCACTTAACATCAGGTGAGATAGTGGTCAAGTGCTACCCAGTTGTATATAAAAAAAGCTATAAATCTATGTATAAAACACTCACGATAACTATACATCTAAAATAATATACACATAATAATAATGTTCACAGATATCGATAGAGTTACCAACTCTAAAGCAACTTCGTACCACAATAGATAGAATGCGGACGATGGCCCCAGAAGTTGTTATAAGGGCATCCTCGGAAGGAAGACTCACACTGCAAATAAAGACTGATATGGCTAAAGTGTCTACAAGATTTAAAGGGCTGAGAGTAGAGAATTTTGGAGGTAATTTGTATACTTCATTTTTTTTAAATATCTTATACGCTAGCGTTTGACCACTATCTCACCTGTTGGTAAGTGATGATGCGGTCGAAGATGGTGAGCACGCCAGGCCTAGAATGGGAACTTGCTCTCAAGGATAGCTGCCAGAACACATTAGATGGTGGTGACAGATTTTCTAACTTGAGGTTGGTACCTTGCCAGGCGGACACTAGATAGTGTCCTACCACCATGCGGGAGTTGTTGGTTTCTTAACGATGTTGTTCTTTCACTGAAGGGCCACTGTGAGAAGCGCACATATTTTTTAATAGTTAAAAAAATCATTAGTGCACGGTGGGGATTGAGATTGGTAGGTGGTATCTCTGGCATCAAAGCTGACCATTCTCCCGCTTACTCCACCGGGCCTGCAAACTATATACTTTATTGTTTTCATTATAAATACTTATAATTAGATTTATCGTCCCTCGGTTGCCTGGAAGAGATTGTTGCTAAGCAATAAGCCTGCTTATTAATTTTTATATAATATTTATAATATTAGTAGGATATTAGCATTTCACCACTGTCGCCTGGTGGTAAGAGTAATAATGTAGTTGAAAATAGTGGACACGCTAGGTTTAGAATGGGTTTTCTCCTTGATGATGGTACGCTACTATTTGGTAGCAAGTCAAGTGGAACATCGATATAATGCTTCTACCATCAAAAATCCCATTAAAAGATTCTGTTACAAACATAAATACAGGCAAAGGTAATATAATTTGTTTCTTATTTATTCATCTTACAGATCGCGCGGCGAGAGTTTGGCTTTGACCGTTATTGCGCAGAAATCAGAAATTGGGTATCAACGGGCAATTAGCGGGGTGCGGGGCGGGTGTGTAGGCGCACGCGGTGCTCTGATTGGTACCCACTAACAGTACCCATGCGCAGTAATCCCCTCCACCCGAAGGTCAAAGCCAAACTCTCGCCGCGCGATCTGTACCTTACTTTATTTTATACTTTTACTTTATGATCGTACAAAACGAAAAAACCGACTTCACATGCCGCGATAGTCAAAGTAGCCAGTAAGTATCATGTTATCGAGGTATACAATTTTATTTATTTATTGTTTATCTCCGGAGATGATTATCAGATCTCGATAACATTTGAGTGGCACCAAACGGGATGCATAATCTCTCAAACGAAAAAGGATGTTTTCAATTCGGTTAAGATTTGACGGAGTTCTGAGGTAACAAACATTAAAAAAAAAATACCGTCGAACCTTCTCCTTTTTTGTGAAGTCTGTTTACAATAAGGTTAAAAAAGTACAATATGGCAATATGTTTATTTTTCCAGGACCTATTGAACATTCAGACTCCGAAGCAGAGTCTCAAGTGAACGAAGATCAGTCCACAGTTTGTTACTGCCGTGTGGATGCCAAGAAACTGTCAATGTTCCTGAGTGCAGACCAGATATCTCACAACAGAACTGTGTGTAGTGTTGTACACAAGAAGTTAGTTATATTGTGTCTGCAGACTGAAGAGAACGTCAGATTGCAGTGTTTTATTACTGGGATTGTATATTAAATGCAGTTTAAAAAGCGAGAATTGCAGTGTTTTATTACTGGGATTGTATAATAAATGTAAGATAGTTTAAAAGGCGAAAACACAGTTTGTTACTGCGGTGTGGATGCCAAGAAACTGTCAATGTTCCTGAGTGCAGACCAGATGTCTCACAACAGAACTGTGTGTAGTGTTGTACACAAGAAGTTAGTTATATTGTGTCTGCAGACTGAAGAGAACGTCAGATTGCAGTGTTTTTATTATTTATGTGTTGTTTTTATTTATTTTGGAAAATGTTTACCTACCCTACACCAATCTGACTACGCAGTCCTCTTACGAGACAAACCTGTAGACACCAGATTCGAACTCCTAGGACAAAGGGAACGCGAACTTATATTCCCGTTTTTTTAGCAAAGCCCAAACTCTGGAATAGGGAAAAGTGTCGGTTATGTAATGGGTATAAGGGCACGCGAGGTGTATTGTTCTCACAGGAACTACTAGTTGTATTTTATGCTAAAACTTGTGTTTTTCCGCTAGTATGTATAACAAATGTAGATTATTAACCATTCATGCCGGTGAATGTGGATAAGTGTAGAAAAAAGTACATGATTTAATAATATGCAATTTGCGTTCACACCAAAATTCCACAGAAAATCTTCAGTAAAGTCCACATCTTTACTGAGGGTATGATTCGGATGACTTGATGACTATGACTTCAACATGACCTGAAATGTGACTTTGACCCAACTTTATGACTCGAATTTACAATAACGAAAACAATTTTAATACTTGACTCTGGCATACACTAATGAGCGTGTGGAGCCATAAGAAAACTAAAATAAAGAAAATGTTAAAAAGTTTTTATTTATTTTATGCAGCTGTCGTGCTGGCCTGTGAGGTTTTACTAAAAATGAGGACGGTGCACTGACATGAAATAAGTACCTATTTATGCATTTTCAGTGGATTGGCAATATAGAAAATTGTTTAGTATCAAGGTTCGAATTTTAAAAACTCTCCACGCTAGCGTGCAATATGCACTTTTGCACGTAGATTTCGAATGACAAAAAGTACCTTGGTGGTGAGGTGAAAATATCTTTCACCAGAAAATGTCTCACTTTTTCAAATATGTTTTTTTTCTTCTGACTTTATAGTTTTGTAGTATAAAAATGTCGCTCTAAATATTTGTCTTCTTGCCCTTAATCAAATGCAAAAAACTGTACAAAGCTTTTCGCGTAACTTTCGTTTCAGTAGGGCTATTCTTTATGCTAGTTTACGCATCTCGCAAGCGGTGATATTTGAATTTCGTATTACGAAATTCAACCGTATTACAATCGAATTACGATTTGAATTTTGTATTACGCCATTCAAATCTCGGGAACTACGCGGGTGAAACCGCGAGGCGCTGCTGGTTTAATCAGTGCCGTATTAAGTAAGCGCGGGGCCCGTAGCAAATTCTTTCAAAGAGCCCTTGATCTACTATGGGTTCTTAAGTCATCATCAGCCGGTCAGTCCACTGCTGGACGTGGCCTCTCCCAAGATACGCTACTGAGCCCGATCTTCGAATAATAGGGAGGGGTATGCCCTAATCGCCACGCGCGCTGGGCAGGCGGATTGGCGACCGCAGGACGTAGCTTCTCGCACCGGTGACGCTGCTGCCCGTCACCGGCCTGTAGTATTTAGCTACGCCATAATTTCGAAATGGTTATACCGTCATTTTTCGGTCGCCAGGGCCACCAGGGGCTGCCGAGAAGAATAATAACTCCATATATTTTTCTATGCGACATTTGACGCAGATTACGTAGTAGTTACTATAGGCTTAATACGCCATCTAGTTGGATCGCAACGCAATTATATTCAAAGCGCGAAATTTTGAATAGGTGTTTGTTGTAATATTCATAAAATAAATGTTAAAGGATAAATTAAGAAAAATCTCTGGTAGCTTCTTGGCAGTGAGCTATTATTTAACGGAATGGAAATATCAAAGTCATTGCCAAGAAGGAATACCAAAGATTTTGCTTATTGAAACAAGAAATTACAGTGGCGTAGCGTGGGGTTGTGCCGCCCGGGGGCTGAGGCAAATTTTGCCGCCCCCTTATTTAGGTAGCAAAATATAAAACAGTTTGACTAGCAAGTTTGAGACGTTTATCGTTATTTAGGTTAGGTTTTACGCAATATGGTTAAAACAAAAATTTCAGATAAACGAAAATGATAATGTGTAAGATAGCAAAAATGACCGAAAATAGACGTAAGCGAGCGAAGCGAGCGCAAAATTTTTCATATTTATACTGTAGAGCTATTCTGTGAGCTAGTTTACGCATCTCGCAAGCGGAATCCGTGGTGAGATTTGAATTTCGTATTACGAAATTCAACCGTATTACAATCGAATTACGATTTGAATTTTGTATTACGAAATTCAAATCTCACCACGGATTCCGCTTGCGAGATGCGTAAACTAGCTCACAGAATAGCTCTACAGTATAAATATGAAAAATTTTGCGCTCGCTTCGCTCGCTTACGTCTATTTTCGGTCATTTTTGCTATCTTACACATTATCATTTTCGTTTATCTGAAATTTTTGTTTTAACCATATTGCGTAAAACCATCGCGCTATTTCCGAGGGAAAAGCTAATATTCAGTACGCGAGTGTAGCGAGTGCGAAGGTTTTACGCAATATGGTTAAAACAAAAATTTCAGATAAACGAAAATGACAATGGTCCCGGAAAAATCATATTTCTAGCGTTTGATTAAGGAATCAATGATTAAGGATTGAGTTTTACTCAATAATGAAAAAAAATCGCGCTCGCTTCGCTCTTACATAAATTTCTGAGTCTGAGAATGGCTGAGTTGTGCATATATGTTATCCGTATTTTTGTTGATGATAAAGACTGGTTAATTGTAAACTGATTCGAATGACTCTTTTTTATATTGGTAGGATACATTTCAAAGTTGGTTCGGTCCCATTGTAAATTTATCGAGATCTGACAAGTATTTCCAGAGATATAACGATAAACGTCTCAAACTTGCTAGTCAAACTGTTTTATATTTTGCTACCTAAATAAGGGGGCGGCAAAATTTGCCTCAGCCCCGGGCGGCACAACCCCACGCTACGCCACTGTAATTTCTTGTTTCAATAAGCAAAATCTTTGGTATTCCTTCTTGGCAATGACTTTGATATTTCCATTCCGTTAAATAATAGCTCACTGCCAAGAAGCTACCAGAGATTTTTCTTAATTTATCCTTTAACATTTATTTTATGAATATTACAACAAACACCTATTCAAAATTTCGCGCTTTGAATATAATTGCGTTGCGATCCAACTAGATGGCGTATTAAGCCTATAGTAACTACTACGTAATCTGCGTCAAATGTCGCATAGAAAAATATATGGAGTTATTATTCTTCTCGGCAGCCCCTGGTGGCCCTGGCGACCGAAAAATGACGGTATAACCATTTCGAAATTATGGCGTAGCTAAATACTACAGGCCGGTGACGGGCAGCAGCGTCACCGGTGCGAGAAGCTACGTCCTGCGATCGCCAATCCGCCTGCCCAGCGCGCGTGGCGATTAGGGCATACCCCTCCCTATTATTCGAAGATCGGGCTCAGTAGCGTATCTTGGGAGAGGCCACATCCAGCAGTGGACTGACCGGCTGATGATGACTTAAGAACCCATAGTAGATCAAGGGCTCTTTGAAAGAATTTGCTACGGGCCCCGCGCTTACTTAATACGGCACTGATTAAACCAGCAGCGCCTTGCGGTTTCACCCGCGTAGTTCCCGTACCCGTCAGAATACGGGGATAAAATAAAGCCTATGTTACTCGCTGATAATGTAGCTTTCCATTAAGTATGTAGTAGGTTTCCAGATTTTTTTCCTATATAAGTGCTTGCTTGTTGCTAAATTTCATGATTCTAGGTCATCGAAAAGTACCCTCTATACGGCCATAGGCGCTATAGGTTTCGATTCCCTTTTGAAATCGCAAAATATGCAAAGAAATGCTACTTATCTTTCGAACGTGTTGACTTACAAACTTAATTTTGTCACATCTGAAAGATACCGTATTTGATTTCAGTTTCAACTTGATACCTTTACGCGTTCCTGAAAAAAAGGGTATTGTCTTGACAGACAGACTGACAACAAAGTGAAAAAAGGGTTCCTACTAAGATACGGTATCCTAAAAAGGTTAAAAATTGGAAGGTTTCAGGGTGTTTTTCTACAACGGAGTGTTGATGAGTGGTCCTACCTGAAATATCCGTATTGCATAATTATAATCCTGTATCATAATAAACGATTTCGATGTAGAAATAAAACAACGTTAATATTACAACAACATACGAGGGTCATTCAACAAGTACGTAGCCTCATCGCCCGATGGCACTGCGATTACAAAAAAATTTTACCATAGTACAGTGCAATGTTTTTGAAGCCTATTGTCAAAGTTTTAAACAATGACCTCTATTAGTTTTGTTTTAATAGCCTTTGAAAGCGAACGTGTCGGTCAGTTTAACAAAAATGGAAAAAGAGCAGTATCGTTCGGTGATTCAATTTTTATTTTTGGAAGGGAAAACGCGCAGTGAAATTAAAAATCGCTTGGATGCTGTGTACGGTGACTCTTCTCCTTCGATGGCAACCGTCAAGAATTGGTTTAACGAGTTTGCTCGTGGCCGCAAGTCGGTTTTTAATGAGCCACGCCCAGGTGCCCCGAAAACGGCTACTACGGAGGAAAACATAGAAAAAATCCACGATCTCGTGTTGGCAGATCGCCGATTGAAGGTTCGCGAGATAGCTGACACTGTGGGCATTGCAGAAGGAACGGTGCATCATATTCTCCACGAAGAACTGGGCATGAGAAAGCTGTCAGCGCGATGGGTGCCGCGTTTGCTCACACTGGACAACAACCAACTGGTTTTTTTTTCTTCGCGGGTAGTGCAGTAAAAACATCACGTTTTTAGTCTCTAATTTAAATTATATTTTTAAAATATCAAATTAACATAAAAGTGCCTAATTATTATGATAAATTAGAGTACTGAATACAATACCTGCCATCAAGTGTTTTCCTCTCTATTGAACAAGTGTAACAATCTAGAATCACATTCACTTTATTTCTAAACACTCTCACCACAAGTTACTCAAAATGGATGCCATTCAGGAATCTATAACTCAGCTCCAGAAAATGTTCACCCAGCGCATGGATGTGTATCAAAGTGAACTTCAGGCTGCAGCCCCATCAGCAAGTATTGGAAACATAAGTTCTGACTTCGCTGCATTTAGGAACCTTATGATGACAGCACTACAGAATTTGCAAGACCAGGTGGCCCTGCTGGCACAGCAAATGGACAACATGGAGATGCGCAGCCGGCGAAAAATACTACTACTTCATGGCATTCCTGAGTCGAAGAATGAAGATATTACAGCCGTAGTGGTAAAAGTAGTCACTAATAATTTAAATCTGTCTGATTTCACTGCTAAGGATGTGTCTCGCTGTCATCGTATGGGCCGCATTTCTGTTCCTGATAAGCCACGGCCGATCTTGTTAAAGATACGGGAATCAGAGTTAAAGAACAAAGTATGGCACGCCAAGTCTAATCTGAAAGGCTCCGGTGTCGCTGTGTCAGAGTTTCTGACCAAATCTCGACATGATGCATTCATGGCGGCTCGCCAAAGGTTTGGAGTCACCAGATGCTGGACTCGAGACGGCTTTGTCTTTGTGTTGGGCACTGACGGTGAGCGTCATCGTATCAGCTCTGTTGTCGAAGTTGACAAGATTGACGGGCCAGAGCTGGTGTCTGAGCAGCCAAAAGCTGCATCAGCAGCCAAGGCGGCCCCGGCAGTATCCAGGAGCCGGCGCGGGGCCGGGGGCAAGAAATAATTGTGAATAGGATAACTCGTTCAATCATTCGTGCCTTATACATATTTATCTCGTGTATGATTGTGTTACGTCTTTCGCAATTCAATACCCACATTTCCGCAACTTATATCATTTTATCTACACCGTAATTCATCTTATTTATTACTCCCCTCTTTCTTTCTTTAATTAAACTTTAAAATACGAATTGCTTGTAGGGTTAAATAAAAATAATATTGTCATTGACATTTGACTGACATTTGACACTTGTCAGTTAACTTCGCTATTTTTCTTAGTTAAACTTTGGCTCCACACGCTTAGTGTATTTAGCCAAGGCTATACGAGATTGAAACTTGTCTCGTTTTAATTTTTATTTTTTCTTAGAATGTGATTGTTATTCGTTTTTGTTGTCTTCGTTTATATTTTTTTGTTACGATGTGTTGTAAAAGTAGAAAATTTATGATTTATTGTATGCACTTAAGTGGCAGGTGAACATATGTATGTATAACTTCTGCCGTAAGTGAATAAATAATTATTTTGTTGGCATTGGTTATATTAAGATAGGTACTCATAGTACATTATTAATAGGTACTTACAACTGAAACTTACATAAGCCTATACTTGTATACTAATTTGTTTTTAATCAATAATATGCCTAATTCCGAAAACAGTGATACTGATACATTCTTATCTTGCTCTTCTTCTTCTTCTAGCAGTGATAGTAACTTAAGCTTTCAAAGTATTCCTACCCTTGATGACCATCTTTATTCCCAGTTCTCTGATGTACCTAAAAACTTCAATGCGATTCATATAAATTCTCAAAGTATTCCGGCCCATTACTCTGATATGCAGGCGTCCTTTTCCAATACAAATCTTCATGCTATATTAGTCTCCGAGTCATGGCTAAAACCTTGTATGTCTACCGTTTCCTACTCCCTTCCTGGATTTAATCTCATCCGTAACGATCGTATCGGACGCGGCGGTGGTGGGGTCGCTATTTACCTCCGTGCTCACATTCCTTACTCTGTAATTAGTACCTCACCTCAACCGCCCGCCTCTAACGCTGGCGAACATCTCCTAATTGAAGTGCAGCTATCGCATACAAAGATCCTGCTCGGAGTCTATTATAGCCCTTCTTTACACATAAATTACTTTAATTCTCTCGAAATTCTTTTAGAAAATATTCTTCCTCTGTATAATCACTCCATTATGATGGGTGATTTTAACACTTGCCTTCTCAAAAATGATCAACGTTCCTTCTCTTTGCAGTCTGTCGTTAAATCTTGTAATATGCATATGCTTCCCTTAAACGCCACTCATCACCTACCTAACTGTACTCCATCTCTTCTTGACTTATTAATTGTTTCTTCTCCCTCTCACGTTGCTAAGCACGGTCAGTGCCCAGCTGATGCTTTCTCTTATCATGATCTGATCTTCCTCTCTTATAAAATCCGTCCTCCCAAAAACAAGCCAAAGACAATCCTTCAGCGCAATTTTAGTGGAATGGATAAGGATGCTTTTCATGCTGATGCTTTAGCAATTGACTGGTCTCCTGTACTAGAAGCTGAAACTGTAGATGATCAAATGTCTTTGTTCAACTCAATTATTTTGCAGCTTTATGATAAACATGCTCCATTACGTACCATTAAATTAAAGCACTTGCCTGCACCCTGGATAACTGATGAAATACGACAGTTAATGCATAAAAAAGTAACCGCTAAACATAAATATAAATGCCGTCCAACCGAATTAAATAAGTCAAAATATCTGAAATCACGTAATCGCTGCAATACAGTGTGTAGGGATGCTTTTCGCCGTCATGTTCACGAATCAGTTAATAATGAGGATTCTTCTAAAGTTTGGAAGTTCCTCAGATCCCTTGGAATTGGTAAGCCTCGTCAAAATTCTGTCCCTCTTAGTTTAGACATAGATTCACTTAATCTTCATTTTTCTTGTTCATCTGATATTTCTGACTCGGATAAAATCAAAACTTTAGATCATTTATCAAATTTACCAATTCCCGACTATCCTTCTTTTGTTTTTGATCGACTATCCACTTGTGATGTTAAGAAGAGCGTACTGTCCATTACTTCTAATGCTGTAGGTGGTGATTGCTTAAGTCGCAACATGCTAGTACCAATCCTTGATACCATTCTTCCTGTACTATGTTTTATTTTCAATAACTCCTTTAACAATGGTGTGTTTCCCTCTATCTGGAAAGATGCCGAGATCATTCCTTTACCCAAAAAAGCGAACCCTAAATTACTCTCCGAATACCGTCCTATATCCATTCTTCCTTTCTTATCCAAGGTCCTTGAGCGTCTTGTCCATAATCAAATTAGTAAATTCCTTTCCTTTAACAATCTCCTTAATCCTTTTCAATCCGGTTTCCGCCCAGGCCATAGCACAGTTAGCACGTTAGTTAAAATTACAGATGATATCCGCCTGGGTATGGAAAACCGGCACCTTACGGTACTAGCACTGTTGGACTTTAGCAATGCTTTCAACACTGTCGACTTTGATATCCTACTAGCAATACTACGTTCTATTAACATATCTCCAATGGTGGTCGACTGGTTTCACAGTTATCTGTACGGGCGCCGGCAGCGTGTTCGCCTTGATGAAACATATTCATTGTGGTGTGACACGTCAGCTGGCGTTCCTCAAGGCGGCGTGCTTTCTCCTCTTCTCTTTGCTGTTTTTATAAACTCTATCACTCAAAATCTTTCTTCTTCCTACCACCTGTATGCAGACGACCTTCAGATATATTGTCAAGCCCCTCTTGATAATCTACCCAATGCTATTGCCTCCATTAACACAGACTTACAGCGCATATTAGACTGGACGAAAGCTTTTGGACTCAAAGTCAATCCAACAAAAACGCAGGTCATGGTTACCGGAAGTTCTAGACTTATTGTCAAAGTTGATTGGCAAATGCTTCCAAAAGTTAGTTTCGGTGGAATAGATATTCCTTTTAGCAAGTCTGTGAAAAATCTTGGTCTCATAATAGATCAATGCTTGACATGGGATTTACAAATACAAAACACCAGTCGCAAGCTCTATGCAGCTGTGGCGTCACTAAAAAGACTACGCAACTTTCTTCCTACAACCACTAAAATTGCACTCGCTCAATCTCTCCTACTTCCTATTCTTGACTATTCTGACGTCTGCTATCTAGATCTTAGGGAAGATCAGCTAGATAAACTTGAGCGTCTACAAAATTTATGTATTAGATTCATATTTGGTTTGCGTAAATATGATCACGTATCTCAGTTTCGCACAAAGCTCAAGTGGCTTCCTATTCGCCTTCGCCGGAATACTCATATTCTTTCTCTTCTCTATAACATTCTATTCAATCCTTCTACTCCGCGATATCTTAAAGGACGCTTTAACTTCCTCCACAATTCTAACTCTCTTTCTCTAAGGTCATCAGAAAACTTAACCCTGAACTTTCCCGCACATGGTTCCAGTTTTTATGATAAGGCTTTTACTGTCCAGGCTGTTAGGCTCTGGAACTCTCTTCCCGAACCTGTGAAATCTTCACAATCCCTTCATATTTTCAAGAGTCGTTTAATAGCTTATCTTTCATTATAAATAGTGTTAAGCTGCTTCTGTCTGTTCTGTCAATCTGTTTAAAATTTATAGAATGCGTGTTTAGGAATTTATGTAAGTAATCTGTGTTTATTGTTGTAGGTAAGTAGGTATGATTATGTTAGTTTAGGTATAATATGTTATTGTTATTCTTTTCATTTTAATTTAAATTAGGCGCACCCTGCATTAGGCTAATATTTCGATCCTATCCATACAAAGGTTTGTCTGGAAGAGATCGCTGTTAGCGATAAGACCGCCCATTGCTACACGTTAAATTTAAGCTGTAAAAGTTATATGTGTCTGTATCTTTGGTGTCGCAATAAAGAGTTCATCTATCTATCTATCTATCAACCACGACACTGCGCCGGCTCACACCGCTGCCGTCGCCATGGCCAAATTATTCGATTTGCGCTACGAATTGCTGCCCCATCCACCTTACTCTCCAGACTTGGCCCCCTGTGACTTCTTTTTGTTTCCAAACCTGAAACAGTCACTCGCTGGGAAAAGATTTGGGTCGAATGAGGAGGTCATCGCCGCCACGGAGGCCTATTTGCAGACTTCAGGAAAACGTATTTTTTTAGACGGGTTAAAAAAGTTGGAGCGTCGCTGGGTGTATTGAGTTAAAAAGAGATCGGCACTTTTCGAAAATTGTCGTTTTTCTTTTGTAGGCTAAGTATTTATTGAACGACCCTCGTATCTTTAATGGATATCCTAATACAAATATTAACTTTTAGAACATTTTTTATTAATTACAAATCGGAAATAATTGCGAGTGCAGACCCTACATCATGTTGTTAATATTATTAACTGGCTGGAATTGTAGTGAACTTCGCGATCTGACCGCGTGACCTCGCTCGAGTTCACAATACTATGAGGTCTCAGTCTTACAGTGCTCGCGAACTTAAAGTATAATTTAAATCAATAATAAGATGGTCAAAATATCTCAAAATAAACAACTACAGCAATCAAATTTTCTAAATATAGGCTAGGACTTCAATTTACAGCAGTGAAATAGGAATGTTTTTCAGTTGAAATGGCAAGGTGCCCAGTGAAATTACAGGGCATGTGAGACTCAACATCTTCATGTCTTAAAGTAACAAGCGCAGTGCAGTGACGCAAAATTCTGGCAGCCCAGAATTTTGCATACTGCTGTATCTGTAATAGGTAGACGTTATCGCTTACCATCGAGCGAGCGGAATGCTTGTCCTCTTACCTTATATCATAAAAAAAAAATAGGACTGTTTAACCCGATGTTTTATTAGAGATATTTTGAGAATCCTTGCAATAACGGGAAATATTGGAGTTTGTTACAATCTTCGAGAATATGGGTGGTACCAAATCGGTACCAAATCATGCATCTCAAAAATTCACATTTTAAAACATCAATAGTAGTATACTGGTCCACATTTTAACAAAATAAAAAGAAAAGGTTTAATTTATTTCTAACACTAATTATCTTTATTCTAATTATAGGTAAGCTGGAAAGATCTCTCGTTGTCTCTTCTGAGCGTGTCGTGTGTCACTTTTAGTTGGTCTAGTTTGTTTGATATCTGTGCTATGGAGTTGTCGATCCATTGCATTGAGGACATGTGCGTGTTTAATATGCGGCCGATTTGGACGATCTGTAACAAAGGAATTAGTATTATAATCTCGCTGCTGCTGTAAACATTAATTTTGGATGCCTGTATTCAATAATAATTAAGATAAGTTGAAAAGCTAAAATTAAAAACAAACTTCACATGCCACGCGTGTCAGAGATGTTCTGACAGATATCGACAGATTTTCTAACTTGAGGGTTGCTGGCCAGGCGGACACTGGATAGTGTACTACCACCGTGCGGGGGTTGGGGGTTAAAAATACAATTTCTGGGAGATTATGCTTTCCGTTTGGTCCCATGCAAATTTTATCAAGATCTGATGATCATCTCCGGAGATAAAAAAATCATAAACAATTTTGTATGCCTTGATGACATGGTACTGACTAGTTTAACTATCGCGGCATGTGAAGTCGGTTTTTTCGTTTTATACGATCAAAAAATAATAGAAGTCGTTTGAAAAGACGTTACTTACTGGATCGTTAGTATCCTGCGCTCGGTTACTCTCGTTCAAGTGTTCTATTACTTCCTTCAAATCTTCTGACATTTGTCGCAGTTGTGTGTCCAAGTTTTCTGCTAGAGAATACCTGTAAAATTAAAATAAAATATTATGTTTCTTGAAATGTTACACGCTTCATATTTTCAACCGACTTCCAAAAAGAAAGAGGTTCTCCGTTGAGAACCTCTTTATTTACTTTTTTTTTTCCTTATATCTAACGCCTAACATACACACAAGTGTATGTTAGGCGATTACTCCGTCAATTCTGAACCGATTCGAATGATTCTTTTTGTAATCGGTAGGGTACGTTTCCGAGGTGGTCTTGTAATTTCATCGAGATCTGATAAGTATCTCCAGAGATATGACGATAAACGTCTCAAACAACTAATGATTTCTTCAGAATGATTAACTTCGAAAAAGTTACCATAGATGGCGCCATTATTGCATAATTGGGTAAAAATGCAATCCACAAATTTCGTCATGTCGATAGTTTTGCACTGTGGCTTATTTGGTCAGAGCACCTGGAGATGTAATCCGGGGGGTGCGGGTTCGAGTCCCGTCGGTACGATGAAATTTCGGATTGTGTATAACTGTTTACAAAAATTAATATGTTTTTTACTATTAATAAACAGTTACTCTTTATATAAAAAACAATAATTGTTTCTAACTATGTCCGTTACAGACTGAAACCATCCAACCGACCGGCCTCAAAACAGACCATCAGTTCAATTCGGAATATGATTTGTACTGCAATTAGTCTGCGTTTTATTTATTTATTTATTGTGTTTCATTATTTCACAATTTTTTGGATAAAAATTGTCTGAAGTACTGAAACATGCACTGGGTTGCGGGTGCACGTAATAGTACGGTTGGCAACCCTACATTAATCAGGGTGATTAAAAATGTGTTTTAAGTGTGACGTTCGACGTCTAGATGAAAGCTGAATGGCTCAATACCTTTTGTTTTTTTTTTTGTAAATTCAAAGCAATAAGTTATGTTTCTGTTATATCTATAATAATTATTATTGAATATGATCTATTAAATGTTATTTGACGTGTGTAAGTGCAAATTTTTAATATGCCCATACACTGAATAAATGCTTTGGCTTTAGACTTTTTCATTAGAAAATCAATAATGCTAAGTGCTGTACAAAACATATAAAGACGCGCACACTTCAAACAAAACGTCAGTAGCTAGCGGATATAAGCTTTCTTAGTAACTAACGAATAACTATCGGGTAGTTATGTAGTATTAGTATAAGGGCCAGTTTCACCGGTTCCGGATAGCGCTAATATGAAGAAGTCCAACAGATTTTTGACAGTATGGCGTCTTGTGTGAGATAACTTAACGTGACTTTATTTAATATCAATAAAAAATATAAGACCAACAAAAATAAAAATATCAAACAAATATAATTATTTACTCTGCGGTGTCGTCAAAATTGTAGAGTTACCAAAGTCTTCTCCGTGGACTTCGTAAACGTTTGGGCAGGCTCCTTCGCAAGGTTGGCGTAGCGAGAGTTCCGTGGGACGTTCCCGTCATGTTCCCGCACATAGTACACGTACACCCACGGCCGGTCCAGGGTGCCAAGGAGGTAGTACCTTTCAGGTTCTTGCCTACTTATAGAGATGATAAGGGATAACTATCAAACGCATTATCAGGACCCGGTGAAACTGGCCCTAAATGTAGTAACATAATACTGACATATGCTCCCTCTCGACGTCTCTAACGACATCCCCCTTGTTGTTCAACAACTGTGTCTCCATGGGCGCCAACAATTCCTCGAGTTCCTTCTGTTGTGCGAACACAAACTCTAACTCGTGCTCGAGGTTCTGTTGCTCGTTCTTCACCGTTTCTACCGCATCGTTTAGTTCTACTATCTGAAAAGGAAAATAGTAATAATTAAGATAGTTTAAAAACTAAAACCACCAACTTCCATGCCCTGCGAGTCAGTTTCAGTAGCAAGTTTGAGACGTTTATCGTCATATCTCTGAAGATACTTATCAGATCTCGATGAAATTACAATGAGACTACCTCGAAAATGTACTCTACCTATTGAAAAAATAATCATTCGAATCGGTTCACAATTGACGGAGTAATCGCGTAACATATATAAAAAAAATAAAGAAAAATAGACGAATTGAGAACCTCCTCATTTTGTGAAGTCGGTTGAAACATAATTTGAGATCGTTTACAAAACTAAAAATAAACTGGCCAAGTGCAAGTCAGACTCGCACTCGTAGGGTTCCGTAACACAGTAAAGTATATTGTAACTATCATTTTTCGCCACCAAAAAATTAAATTTGTTTTTCATAGTGTTTGTATGAAAAACAAAGTTAGATTTGCGGTCGCTATATCGTTCAAACCAATTTTCGTTGAAAGTATTTAATTGACTTTGAGAAAAAATGATTTAAGGAACCTCAATGTCATTTTTAAAGACCTCTCTATCTATCTCATCTACCTATCAAGTTTCAATGCTGTAGTCCTAATCGTTTCGGAATAAAATGGCTGTGACATACGGACAGACAGACAGACATTAGGAATCTATAAGAGTTCCGTTTTTTGCCATTCCGCTACGGAACCCTAAAAAACCGACTTCAAATGCCGCGCAATTAGTCATTTTGAGTACTAAGTCTGAGGTGTTTATCTCTGGAGTTAGTTGTCTCGATGAAATTACAATGGGACCACCACAGATCCTATAGAAAAGGCAGATATGCTTTTCATGAACAACGCTGTGAAGCTTCGTATTTAGCTATGTGTGCGTGACAACACAAAGCTAGCGGTCTTGTCACTGTAGAAACACATGCGGCGGTGTGAGTGTAATGTTGCTAGCGTAAGAAAAAACTTCCACTGTTTCATTACTATTGTTTCTTTACTGTACCTACTATTATGCCATTAAAAATTATGCGTAACGTAACCCGTTATGCCTAAGTAATTTAGGAATAAATAACCGGCCAAGTGCGTGTCGGGCCACCCGTGCAGTATTATTATACGTGTAGGGTTCCGTAGTAGCCCGTTATTCTATGCAAGTCTTTACCCGTTAAAAACAAGCAACTACGTAGGTACTTCGTCTTTGTCACTTTAAAGGATTTATTCTAAGGATTTTGTATTTGGTACAAAATTATCCAACACCCAAGTTCAACGACTATTACTGCTAAACTAATAAAGTTATCTTAACCGCTATAGTTTTCCTTTAAAGTTTATGAAATGCACTATTATCACGAGTTTTTCCAGATTTTTCAAGACAGCAGTTTAGCTTTTAAGGGGGGGGAGGGGAGACACCCTACTGGAACAAAATTTGCACTTTAAGGTTTAATATTTTGTAAATGGAGCATTCAATAGAAAAATGGTATTAGCAACCCTTAAGTCATTTTAAAAGACCTATTCAACGATACCCTGCACGATGGGGTAGAAGACGAAAAAAAAATTCTTTCCCACTTCTCATCTCATGTAGGGGAGCTACCCTAAAAAATATATTTTTCAAAATTTTTTCACCACTTTGTCGGCGTAATTTATATACATACCCCTACAAAATTACAGCTTTCTAGTATTAACGGTCTCTTAACAAAACCTCGGACAAACAGACAGACAGACAGACGGACATGACGAAACTATGAAGGTTCCTTGTCAGGACTACGGAACCCTAAAAACATGAGAATCAAAGGGATCTCATATGTACTACAACTGTATACTATAAAAAGTCACCGCAATGCGCGGATTTCTAAGACACTCCATACTTCACAGAATAAGCGTGCGGTAGAATAAGTTTGTTCCGGTGGTAACAAAATTAAACGTAAATAGATATCATAAACATTCTTCAACTTTTCGGGAGTAAAAATTACCAAATACTTTTATTATTGTTGGAAATAAAAACTGATACTGTTGAGCTGGCAAGGCCCCAGGTCCAGTTTCGGAGTTTTTAAGACCAACACACCCCCGCTCATTAACTTGCTACTTTACCCTTACTTCTGGGCAAAATAATTTCAAAGTAGGCTGACTACACGTTAGTGTACGACACTCGTTGAGGTTTTGTGTTTCTATTCTGAATATATCTCACGATATAATCAAATCTAAGTTACATTTAAAATATATGAATTTAGATTGGAATTCCGAATTGGATTGAACAATTCCGTCTTGGTTTCTGTGAACAGTTTTTACAGTGTTTGAACACACAATACGGCATATTTTAGGAAGTGTACCCCTAGTACAGTGCCACAAGTATAACTTAGCGGTGGTGGTTTTTGGAACTAATTCTTTTAATTGAAACTGTGAGTTTGACGTTTGAGAGATTACCGCGACATTATTGTTGATAAATCTGCTACATTAAAATAGTTCAATAATGCTAAACGTAACTAAAAGTGGTTTAAGAGAAACTGTTATCAAAGTACAAAGTAAAAGCACAGTGACGCACAGGCACGCCAAGTTATACTTGCCGGACTGTACGAGTTTTTATCGTAAACGCTTTTGACAGATCTCACATAGTTTTCGACATATTCAAGTTCTCTGATTAGTCTAAATTTAGTGAAGTGTAGTAACCACTAGAGGCGCTGTACTGTTGTTTATACAAAATTTGTTCGATATACGATATCGAGTTTGGTATGAAAACTCGTACTAAGGGTTCTGAGATTCACGCGTCACGTAGTATTCGGCCAGCGCTTCGTTGCGTACTGACTCGATGTAGTATCTGCTTTGTGTTTTGGTATCCACTTGGCCCGCTTCACTCTCGTGTTTCGTGCGTGGTATCTGCCTTTTTCTATAGGATCTGTGCGGTCTGATTCTGATCACCTTGAAAATGTACCCTACCAAATACCAATTTAAAAAATGTATAATTTGAATCGGTTCACAATTGACGAAGTATTCGGACAAGTTGCTAGTAAAAATAAAAGGCTACCTTACATCATCACTTACCAACAGGTGAGATAGTGGTCAAACGCTAGCCTATATGAGATTAAAAAAAACCTCACAGGTGGTAGGAGCATATTATATCGATGTTCCGCCCGACTTACTACCTAAAGTAGCTTACCAGTTACCACCATCAAGGAGAAAATCTGCCGCCATAACCGGTGTTCCGGCAGCTCACAGCTTTGAGAGTCCAGGTATTCTAGGCCTAACGTGTTCACCATCTTCGAACACGTCATCGCTTACCACCAAGCGAGGCAGTGGTCAAAGCTAGCCTATATAATTTAAGATCGTTTAAAAACTAAAAGAACCGACTTCAAACGTCGCGCTTGTTAACGTATCATGTCATCGAGGTATACAAATGTTGATATATTTAAAACGGCTCGAGCGATTTCGTTAAAATTTAAATGGGACCACCTGGGAATTTTTCAAATCGGTTCAGGCATCTTCGAGTAATCGGTGAACATACATAAAAAAAAGATTCCGACGAATTGAGAATCTTCTCCTTTATTATCATCATCATCATAATCAACCGGTATCAGTCCACTGCTGGACATAGGCCTCCCCCAAGTCACGCCATTCCTTTATAGTTGGTTAAAAATAAATAATAATTAAGATAGTTTAAAAACTAAACAACTGACTTCAATGCCCCGCGAGTTCAGTTCAGTAGCAAGTTTGAGACGTTTATCGTCATATCTCTGGAGATACTTATCACATCTCAATGAAATTACAATGGCACCACCTCGAAAATGTACCCTACCGATTACAAAAAGAATCATTCGAATCCGTTCACAATTGACAGAGTAATCGCGTGACATACACACAAGAAAAAAAACATACAGACGAATTGAGAACCTCCTCCTTTTTTGGGAAGTCGGTTAGAAAGGCTACCTTTTCTCCATTAGCAATAAGAAGTCTATCCCACGCGTTGATCTGCGTCGCCTGATTGATGAACGTCTTCTCTTGTTCTTCCAGCTCTAACGTCCATTTGTTTATATTCTCCTCTAACTCAGCGAAATTTATAGAACTTATCGGTTGTGGTGGCGCTGCTGTAGTTGTACTGAAAATTATTATAACATATTTTTAGGGTTCCGTACCTTTAAAGGCATTAATGGACCAAATGATCGTCTACAGTGGCAATTGACGCCATTGTCATTCGCAACTACGAGGTAAAAAGCGAAAGATGGAAATATTGATTGAAGCCCATTGACAATTTCGAATGACCGTCTCCGGGGTCACTTAAGAACACGCCCGACTAATTCACTTTTCAAACAAAAAATCCAATTTCAAAATACATTCATCCGTTCGGGAACTACGATTAATTGTGTTCATAACGGCTCTAAACGCAAAACGCAGAATATGTTTTATGCTATAAATAGCATGTCTGCTTTTTCGTTTTAAATCGCAGTTGTGTTCGGCGTTGCGGCGTTTGGACGAAATGAAACGCTCAATGATATATATTAGTGTGCGATGTCGTTGTTTTGAAAAACACGTCGAAAGATTAAAATAAACTAAGTGCGATTTACAATTTACTATATTTTACTTACCTAAACAATTAACATAATTATATCAATCAATCAATCAATAAATTATTTATTTGCTATAAATAAGGTCACAAAGGTAAAATACATTATAACAATAGGTCCTCTTATTTATACCCTTTCGGGCGTGCAAATGTTATTTACAATTCGTTACAATACTATTGATAATTATAATATGTTCTCACCGTCTACTCAACCATTCCATGTTTATGTTTTGTTCATAATTCTATTATTATTATTTATCAATTACAATTTTACAAGTAAGAACAACACAAAAAATTAAAATTGGAATGTCAAAATATTAAATGTCAATGCCATGCAACTACAAATGTCAATATCAATTAATGGTTAATGTCAAAATATTTTGTACGTCATATAATCTTCTACACTGTAAAAGTTGCGTTCATGCAACCATACATGTAACTTTATTTTAAATTGAGTGAATTGTAATTTTTTTAATGTCGATGGAAGTTTATTATATATTATTATTGCCATACAGTAAACGTTCTTAGAATATATGTTAAGTCTACATTTTGGAAAATCAAGCCTGTTCTGATGTCGTGTATGTCGCTCAAACACATCTGCATGTTTAGGAAAATGCATTTGATTCTCTCTAACAAAAATACATATCTGCTTGATGTACATACACGGCAAAGGCAACACGTTTAATTCTTTGAATAAAGGCTTACAGCTATCAGTTTGCCAAGCGTTACATAACGCGCGTATACATTTTTTTTGCGCTACAAAAGCCTTAAGAATATCAACAGAATTTCCCCACAATATGAGCCCGTAATTTAAAACTGATGCAACATACCCATGGTATGCGGCTATTGCTGCATCACGGGGTATCGTTTGTCTTACTCTGCGGATGGCATATACAAATCTGTCTATTTTGCAGCATACTTTTCTTATGTGATCTTTCCAATTTAAGTGTTGGTCTACAGTTAATCCTAAAAACATCGCATTATTTACTTGTTCTAAGTTTTCTTTATTATACTGAACATTTAATTTAATCTGCTTGGCTTGATAGATGGTATATTGTATAAATTTGGTTTTGTTTGTGTTTATCCTAAGGTTGTTTTTATCCAACCATTTTGTTAAATCATTTAATGACTCATTTATTTGAATTTCAAATTTTGATTTGTTCTCTGCTTTTACAATCAATGTGGTATCGTCCGCGAATAACACACATTTTTCTTTGGTTGATTTTGTTATGTCATTAATATATATCAGAAATAGGAGTGGTCCCAAAATACTGCCTTGTGGGACGCCACACTTATTTATTCTGTATGTCGATTTATATGTACACTTGGTGGCACAATTTGTATTACATTTAAAATTTTCAATTTCTGTACATTGTTTTCTTTCATATAAATAACTACTAAGCCAGTTATATGGTTTTCCCCTTATTCCATATAATTCTATTTTCGTTAATAATTTTTTATGGTCCACAAAATCAAATGCTCTGCTCATATCCAGAAATACTGAGACTACAGGCGTCCTATTTGAAAGGCTCTCTGATACTTCTTTCACTAGATTAAAGCACGCAAGAGATGTAGAACTTTTTTCCGAAATCCAAATTGATCGGTATTTATTATATTGTGTTTATCTAAAAACCCGTTTAACCGAACGAGCATAGATTTTTCCAAGATTTTTGCAATTATCGGAATTAGTGTTACTGGTCTGTAATTGTTTATATCTTTTATGTCTCCTTTTTTATACAATGGTTTTATCACAGATTTTTTAAGCCTGTCTGGGAAACAGCCGTGTAAAAAAGACAAATTGATAATGTGGCTGAGAGGTTCGGAAAACTGTTTAGCGCATAGCTTTATAACTTTTGTACTTATGTCATCGTACCCAGAAGATTTGGTATTGTTTAAGCTTAGTATTATTTTGTATATCTCAATTTCGTCAGTAGGCATTAAAAACATTGTATGATTATTTTTATTTATTAACGTTTCATTGCTGTCCATTGCCGTCATAGTCTTATTTGTTAAATCTATAAAATAATTATTAAATGTATTAGCAATAATGTCAGGGTCATCATATGTTATGTCATTTATATTTATTTGTTCTATATTATTGTAATTTATTATTTTGCCATTATTTTTAATAGTGTTCCAAGTCGCTTTACATTTGTTTTTACTTCTTTTAATATACTTATTACTTTGGATTTGCTGAGCTTTATGCATGCATTTTTTTAATAGCACGCTATATTTTTTGTATGTATTTTTATGATATACTTTGTTTCCTTTACTCATTTTATATTTAAGGTATAGTTTTCGTTTGAATTCAGTTGATTTTCGAAGTCCATTTGTAATCCACGGTATTTTTAAGGAGTTGGAACTTTTTTTAACTTTTATTGTAGGAAAACATAAATTATTAAATAGCATTACAGTATCATGAAAAGCGTCAAATGCGTCTTCTGGATCATCCATAGCATATATTTCAGAGAAAGTTAAAGCTGAAATACAATTTACAAATTTCATCATATTGTCTCTCCCGTAGTCTTTTTTGAATTCAAACCAATAAGGAATAGCCTTTGGTTTGTTAATATTAATTGATATTGTTTGCCCCGTCTCGTGGTCCGACAATGCCAAATAATGAGTTTTTGCATTTACTTCTTCTTCCGATAGATTGCTTATGATTAGATCAATGCACGATTGTTGTCTTGTTGGTACTTTAATATATTGTTTTAAATTAAAATTATTTAATATGCTTTCAAGCTCTTCACTCTCTTTTGTTCTCTTCAGAATATCTATATTCCAGTCCCCAGTAAGTATAATTTTTTTATTTTTTAATATTGTTAGTTGATGTAAAAGATCATTTAAATTTGCGTAAAAACGTGACAAGTTATTTCTACTAGGAATCCTATAAATGCATATGATGATTATGTTTAAATCAATTAACTCTATGCCACAAGCTTCAAAGTTATACATTTCTGCTAACTCTTGTAACTTATTAATTTTTTTTATATATTATGTAGGTTTTAACAAATATGCATGTGCCACCTCTTTTTTCTTTTACTCTCGAAAAAGAGGTTGCTAATTTATAATTATAAATTTGAATACCTGCCTCCATTCCTTGTTTAATGAAAGACTCGCTTATACAAATTATGTCGATGTCTAAGTTTTTTTCTCGTAATGTGGCCAGTGCCATTTGAAGGGATTCTATTTTATTTCCTAGCCCGGCTATGTTTTGGTGCAGTAAGTTAAGTTTATCTTTGCTTTTAGATCCGAAAAAATTGTTTGTCCTGTAATTTATTTAACTTTTGTGCTTGTTGATTTGTTTGAAACCCGTTTGATTTTTTACCCGCTTTTGAGTTTGATATTTTACCGACCATACTATTATCATCGGTTTTTGGTGTATTGATATTTATATATTTACTTATATCCTCCATGTCTACTTTTAAGTTAATACCATATGCTATATTGTGTATGATCGTACTTCGGGAGTTTCTTTTAGTTTTTTGTATTTTTATATACTCACAGTTTTTATAACTATTTGCAACGGATAAGATTAAGTTATTAAGTATATTTTCTTTCTTATAATTATTTTTTCTGACTTCCATTAAGTAAACTTTAATGTTTTTAAGTTTTTCTATTGCAGAACGTAGCTCCCTAACTACTTCTTGTACATTATTGTCGTTAGTGCCTACAATTATTACAACTTTATCATTATCTCCTAGTTGTGCTTTAAGTGAGTCACAGTCAGATAACACATTTTTGCAATTGGCGTTTGGTTTAGTTATTACTGTGACGTCATAAATGTCATTCCACTCTCTATCCGTTCGTTCCTTTACCAGGATTGGTGCTAATCCAGTTGCTTGTTCATCTCCAAGTATTAATATTTTTTTCTTATTTGTTACAGGGTCCTTTGTCACTTCTTTACCCTCGTTTTGCGTAATGTTTTTGTCATTATTTGTGTGGTCTTTGTTTCCGATGTCATCTCGTTGTAACTTTTGTTTAGGTTTATTCGATGTTGTAGTGTCTACTGCTTCTGTAGATTGAACTAACTTAAACCCAACCAACCTAGTCGGAGTTATATTCTCGACTACTTTTATTTCCGTTGTATTAGTTTTATTAGTTTCATCCACATTGTTATTATCTCTTAATCGTAGTTCCTTGCTGATCTTCCTTGGTTCCTTATCTGCCAATTGTTTTTTTGACTGTCCTTTTCTAGGTGTTTGTCCTTCGAGCAGTTTTATATATATGTTCATTTGTTTCTGCAAGTCTGTGATATTTTTCTTGAGACAAGTGTTTTCTTCATTGAGATTTACAATTTCATCATTAGCACTTGCCAGTTCTGTAGTCAATTGTTCGATCTGGCATTTCAATTCAACTATTTGTGTAGTTTCCAACAGTGACATGTTGGGTAGGCTTCTTGGGCTATCGTCTAATAAAGTTGAGCTAAATATGTCATCCTTTTCGTCGTTTGTAAATAGATTTTCCGATGAGTTGTTCATGTTACATTTTCTTTTCCTTCTTCTAGATGTAATTTTATCTGTTTCGATCTCGAGGATGTTACTTTCAATTTCTAATTGAAGATTTTTATTTTTAGTCTTTGATTTTGACGTTAAGCATTCTACACAACTCCATGATAGTTTGTGATCTTTCGTCATTGCATAATAGCGTTTTTCCGACACTCTCCCACAATTAAGGTCATACATTTGGTTACATTGGACACATTTTAAAAAGACTTTATTTTTAATTATTACGTTGCATGCTGCACATTTGACTTTGAGCAGCATTTTCGATTTAGATGTTGAAGCCATATCTATAAATATTGAAATTCTTTAATCGACTCTAATTATAAATCCAATCAAGAAAATGTGAACGCATCCAAATCGATCGTTTATCAAAAGTTTGTGTTATGTCGTGATGCGTCAGACGTGAGTTCTTGTCTAGTCTGTGGTTTCTCTAGAGTATTTTGACAATGGCAACTCTCTCAGATGTCAATTTATACACCAATCAGCTGATCCGAAGTTCTATTGTCACTGGTATTTTTGGCAAATCACCGCTATTTTGATCTTAATAGTAGATTGAAGATAAACAAATTTAAATTCAACAATCGATTTTAACGGTTGAAATGTTTCTCACCTCAGTGGTTTTTGTGTTGATTCGATGTATTTTCTTGTGTTTTGTGTATTTCACTGCGTACTACAGACTTCAGACATAACCTCGACACAATTCACGTATATTTTGTTATAATTTTACTACAAATTTTACTATTTATTATAGAGAGCTCACAATCGGAATGTTTACATTTCTATGCACCACAGACCAAAAGGTGTAGGTTAACCTACAGGCAACGCATATTTTTTAATGATAAAAAAATTATGTTTATGCGAAGCTGCGCCGCAGAAAGCAGTCTGCTGTAAATATAATAAAATAAAACTGGTCAAGTGCGAGTAAGACTTTTGTCCCGCACACGGAGGGTTCCGAACGCCATCTAACGAATATCTAACGTACTTACTACACTAAAGCTTCTTCTACTCGCCAATAGATGTCGGAAAGAGTTATATTTTAAGTTGATTATTGAAAACACGAATAAAACAACATTTTCTGAAAATGAATCCTAGCTAGATAGATTTATCGCCAACGAAATCCCCTGTATACTAAATTTTATGTAATCGTTGGAGCCGTTTCCGAGATTCAGATTCAGATTCCGAGATTAAGATAAACACGATAGCGCCATCTATGATTCATAGATGGCGCTATCGTGTTTATCTTAATCTCGGAATCTGAATCTGAACGATACGATAGCGGCGCCATCTATGAATCTTCATAGATGGCGCTATCGTAAAAAACACGTTTTTTGTTTTAAACCCTTTAATTTTTAACTTTGTTCTGTTCTATTTGTTGTTATAGCGGCAACAGAAATACATCATCTGTGAAAATTTCAACCGTCTAACTATCACGGTTCATGAGATACAGCCTGGTGACAGACGGACAGACAGACAGACGGACAGCGGAGTCTCAGTAATAGGGTTCCGTTGGTACCCTTTGGGTTCGGAACCCTAAAAAGCAGACTGTGTCTGCAATATTTTTTAATCTACGCTTTTTATATATATGACGAGCACCTCTAGATGCGATGCCACACACACATACTCACACACATACACACACACACACGAACAAACGTACAAACTTAAGCTTATAACACCCAGTCGTTTGTGCGTCGGGGGTTAATAATAAATACTCACGTAGTGACGGTAGTGAGAGAAGGCATAGTGGTAGTCGCCGTAGTTTTACCCAACGCTGTTATACCAGAGGGAGCTATCGTAGACGCTGAAATAAAATTAACACAAGTTATTATTTATTAAAGTAAAACTTCTTTAACTCAAACTGGCCAAGTGCGAGTCAGAGTCGCGTCTCGCATCGCACACTTAGGGAGGGTTCCGTATTACAGTACAATATGAAACATAACAGAGTTTCAACCTCATATTTGAATAATGATAATACTAGGAACATTTTGTTGGTATACGAGTTCACGGAGAATCTCGACAGCGCGATCTAGAAAGAAGGGGCTCGTTTACTAGCGCCATTTGTTATTTTGCCGAAACTAATTAAAAAGGTTGTTAGCTTAACAATTATAGATGGCGTTATACGAAAAAACACGTTTTTTGTATGGGGACCCCCTTTAATTTTTAACTTTATTTTGTTTTTAGTATTTGTTGTTCTAGCGCCAACAGAAATACACCATCTGAAAATTTCAACTATCACGGTGAATGAGATACAGCCTGGAGACAGACGGACGGACAGACAGACAGACAGACAGACGGACAGCGGAGTCTTAGTAATAGGGTTCCGTTTTACCTTTTAGGTACGGTACCCTAAAAAGAAGTAACATACACAGAACAGTAACGTAACGTCACGGTCCGAATCAACGGAGGTGACGCGTCATGTTATATTTATATAAACGCCCTCTATTGTAGGAAGACTCGTTTTACTAATATTTTGTACATCCAATACACACACGATGCTATCTTAAACCGCATCCCCACTTATCATCAGTAAGGTACTGGCCAAGTGATCAATGCAAAAATCAACTACAAAATTTTAAAAATGAGTATATACTCGTATAAGATAGTTCAAAAACTAAAACAGCTGACTCCCATGCCGCGCGCGTTAGTATATCGCCATATCTCTGGAGATACTAATTAGATGTCGATGAAATGACAATGGTGCCATCCTTAGGATATCTCCTTTCCAACAAAAAAATAATCATCAAAATCGGATAATAAACGACGAAGTTACCTGCGAACACACATAAAAAAAAATATATATGGTCAAATTTAAAAACCTCCTTTTTTTGGAGTCGGCTAAAAACAGCTTCTAAGTTGTAAGTACCTATTTATTAAAATCTCTGTATAAAAAAGTAAGCGAAAGTAAATAAAAATAGCCAATAGCTGATTCCCACTTGTACAGCCTCGCTCGAGTTCTTTTTAATTTTAAAATTACAGTGAATTTGGATAAAATTATTTTTAAAGTAACATTTTGTAAATAAACATGTCACTCAATTCTTAACTCTGACTTTTCAAGATGTATTTTAAAAAGCGAACGCATTAAAAACTTATATAAGGACAAATAAGTCTAAAGATGGTTAGGAGCAATATATTAATTTTAAAAGAAAATATGCATATACTTTTTTGTGAGTTTTGGCGGGAATGTGAAAAAGTGTGTGCTCTTATTGCATCCCTAAAACTTGTGTTCTCCCGCAAGTTATTGTGTAATAAATAATGAATGTGGATTATGAACCACTAGCGACCCGCCCCAGCTTCGCTCGCGTAGATCATATAATTATACATACATCTATGCATTAGCTTGTTGCGTCTAGTATGAATTACCATACATACAATCATGCCTTTTCCCGTTGGGGTAGGCAGAGACTACTTCTTTCCACATGTTACGATCCTGACATACCTCTCGATTCTTCCACTTTCATGAGCGCCTTCATACATGCTCGCCAGTTATAGGTACTTTTGACTTGGCTTTTCTTTAAAACGTCTCCGATCTGGTCGTGAAACGTGCGCCTTCTTCATGCATCCTCTCTAGATGTCCAAACCATCTCTTTCTCTATCTTTGTCACTACATCTTCTACCACACCACAACATGAAGGAACATCTTCAAAAATCGTCATATTTTAACCGATTTACAGAAAATCTTAACAAATTATACACATAAACCTTCCTCATTAATAACTCTGTCTATTGGTGAAAACAGTATGAAAATCCGTTTAGTAGTTTTTAAGTTTATCGCGAACAGAGAGATACACAGACGCGGCGGAGGACTTTGTCTGTTTATAATATGTAGTGATTAAGTGCCGGTGTATGTGTACGAGTGCAGGGAGGGAAACAGCACAATGTTGAAAAACATGCTATTTGCGTTCACACCAAAATTCCACTGAAAATCTCCAGTAAAGTTTTTTTTTAAATATATTTTATACCATTTGACCACTATCTCACCTGTTGGTAAGTGTTGATGCGGTCGAAGATGGAAAGCACGCTAGGCCTAGAATGGGAACTGGCTCTCAGAGATAGCTGCCGGAACACATTAGATGTTTGAGGACAGATTTTCTAACTTGAAGGTGGTAGCTGGCCAGGCAGACACTAGATAGTGTCCTACCACCATGCGGGGGTTGTTGGTTTCTTAACGATGTTTTTTCTTCACCGGAGGGCCACTGTGAAAAGCGCACATACATTTTTCGATAGAAAAATCTATTGGTGCACGGCGGTTTGAACTCGGTACCTCTGGCATCAAAGCCAACCGTTCTCCCGATTATGCCACCGGGCCCTAGTCCACATATATACTAAGGCTGAGTTGCACCATCTTACTTTAACTATAACGAACGTCAAAAATCAGTCAAACTCCATACAAAAACACCGGTTAATAGTTACGATTAAAGTAAGATGGTGTAACTCAGCCTAAAACATGTTCAGAATATTAAAATAGTACAAACCAGCACTAGTAGCCTTCCCGAGTGTACCGAATCCTGTGAGCGCAGTAGACGTCTGTGAAGTTAGCGGCTGACTCGCTGAAGATGCGGGCGTTGTGCCGAACTTCACACCTGTCAAATATATACAGAAAATTTATCTCCGTTTATACTCATACTAGCAGCGCCTCGCGGTTTCACCCGCGTCGTTCCCACACCTGTGAGAATAAGGGGATAAAATATAGCCTATGTTACTTGCCGACAATGTAGCTTTCCATTAGTGAAAGAATTTTTGAAATCGGTCCAGTAGTTAAATCGTAACAAACAAACAAAAAATCAAAAAACAAATCTGTCGTCTTTATAATATTACTTTAAATAACCTCCAGCCGTAACGTTGGCGAAACCTGGACTCTGTGCTGCAATGTCACGTGACGTGTCATGGTGGGACACCGTTTGCGAACATTTAGTCAACATAATCGAAAATACAATTGATCATATCTGTAGTAGAACCGATAACCGTTGGGGTCTTCGAGCATTTACCAATAGAGATGTTAACGTTGTAATCCGCAAACATTTTTTTTTGCCGATACTTACGGGGGACGAGGTAAACACGCATTGCACACACACAAATCACTCACTTTAGCGATCCCGCACACTAGCTTGAAACACGCACACAGTGTTAAAAATACAGCGTAGTTACGCACGCTCATATGGCCAAAAATGGCTATAAGGCCAGCAGAGGGATACGCGTTGCGTTAACATCTCCATTGATAAATGCTCGAAGGTTGGGGTAGACGTGTTCGAGAGTGGCGACCACGGCTCGGTTAACGTAGTGTAGGGCGCCCTCCAGCTAGGTGGAGCGATGATATACGCAAGCTGGCTGGCAGCGGTTGGAAACGAATAGCTGAAGATCGAGCTCAGTGGCGTGCCATTGGAAATTACAATCTATCACAATGGAGAGTAGAGGCAAGGAGAGCAATATATAAACACGAAAGTGTCATTCAAAGTGAATTATTTAGAATAGATAGCGCTACTGCAGTCAGAGGGTATTGCTGTTTTCAACAGACTTCCCAAAAAGATGGGAGGTTTACAATTCGTCTGTAGGTTATTTTTTTTTTGTTTATGTTATTACGCTATTACTACGTCAACTGTGAACTGATTTGAATGATTGTTTTTTTAATCGGTAGGGTTCGTTTCCGAGGTGGTCCCATTGTAATTTCATCGACATCTGATGAGTATCTCCGGAGATATGACAATAAACGTCTCAAACTTGCTACTGAAACTGACTCGCGCGGCATGGAAGTCGGTTGTTTTAGTTTTTAAACTTAATTATTGGTTGTTAAGTACCTACCACAATAGTTTTATGTCATCACTACGCTTACAACTACAGACTTTTTGATATCTGATAGGTTTGACAACTACCTCGTCTGGTGGTAAAAGATGGTGTAGTCGAGGATGGTGAACACGCTAGACCTAAAATAGTATGACTGTCACCGGCTGTGCTGCCGGAACACGGTAAGGTTATGGCGGCAGATTTTCTCCTTGATGGTGGTGAGATACCTTTTTAGTACGAGTCAGGCGGAACATCGATATAATGCTCCTACCACCTGTGAGAACTGTTACTCAAATTCAGGTGAGATAGTGGTAAAGCCTGTTTAACATTGGGGCCATATGGGACCAGGGTTGCAGATCATAGAAAATAATGGAGTGGTCTGAAAGAGCCCTATATCAAGACTAGTCAAGAGGTACATCGAATTGCGGGACATCAATTATGAATTCTATTACTACGAAGACAGAGAAAACAATAGACAAATGGTGAGATAGAATGATAGGTGGGTGGCTAGCTAACACACTACAACGAACCATTTTGAAGTAAAAGCGCATTGAGCACTTTTTGGTAGAACAAAAAACATGGAACTCGCGTCATCGTCACCGAGCGCTTTCTATTAGCTATATGTGTACTGTGTATATATGTGTACTTTTTGAGTAAACAAAAAGCATGAAACTCGCGTCATCGTCACCTCCCATGAGCTATATGTATACTGTGTATCTCGACGATAAAACTCACAAGTTACTAAGTTTTCACAAGTTACTTTTATCGGCAGTCCCTAAAGTCTGCTCAGTATGTTTATTTTTCATTGAACTGATAAGAAAATTGTTATTCATAGTTAAGAAGTAATTCAATGTGTTTCACGCTAAATTAATTATTAACTAGCTGGCCCGGCGAACTTCGTACCACCTAACAGTCAATGAATGTCGTGTTACCTTTTAGATGAACCTTATTTAGGCTCTCATAAACGTAGTAAATAAATACAAAAGAGATATTAAGTTTATATATGTATTATGGCAATACAGATAAGAATATAAAATACAATAATCAAGTACTTCAACCCCGTGTCAGCAACACGATTACGTATTTATGTAATTTTTGTTATATATAGGTTATAGCATACATTATATTTGGCACGCATATATGACCATCAATATTGTCATTACTGACAGTATTTGACATTTTTTAAATCTACATAACTTGAATTCACAAAAACTTGAAATATTTTTATACCTGACATTGGCTAAATACACTAATCGTGTGGAGCCATAATTATACAGAAAAAAATATGCGATATAATGCGGTTTACCGTATCGACGGGATAAACAATTGAACATCAAATGATTGGCAGTTTTTTAACCCAGGAAGATTTTGGCAAAATAATTTGTCTTATATATTTTTTTTTAGGTCAATTATTCATTGTTTTTAAGACTTATTATCCTATACCTGACAAAGACAATTCCAAAAATTATAAAAATTGGTCCAGCCGTTCTTGAGTTATAAGTGTAGTAACTAACACTGCTTTCTTTTATATATATAGATTAATATTAATTTAATTAAAATTAATAGTTTATTTGAGATTTTTAAGTTGATTGAATTCATTTGAGATTGTTAAAACATTTTCATTACTTATTACCAAAATAACTTCATTATTATTTCTAAATCAAATCATAAAATGATATGATTTATAATAAAGCTTCAGGCTCATAGAAACATTTTCAGCGTACAAACATTTTAAACGTAAACTCAACGAGCTGAAGTTGGTATAAATACGGCCGCCCGACGCTACACACCTCATTCGAACCCAGACTGTCGAGCGATACGGAGCTCCCAACATTGCCGTGTACTTGTAATATTTATGTTGTAACCACATAAAGTTACTAGATATTTGAACAGAAGACTTTTATTTAAAGTCTTCCACTATGGGTGATCTTCACCATGATGATGACATCAGCACTGCTGGCGTCACACTTTGTAAAAACAATAGTGAGGTACCTCCCCCGTAATCAGAAGTGGGATTGGAACAAAATCCAATCCGAACCACTGCCTCATCAGCTCGTTCAGCACCTGATATGCTTGGAACTGCCGCTACACAGCAAACTGATCCAGTGCCAGTTCCCAGTACATCATTGGGCTTCCTATCCCAATCAGGGACGCATAATAATAATTCCACGCGGACCTGCGCAGTCTATGGGCAGGTTGACGCCTCACCTCTTCCTGCAAATGATGCAGACAACGCAAAAGATTTCTGATCGTTCGGGCGCTGTGATGCCGCGAACGGACGCACGGGTGCACAGATTCATGGATGCACGCGTCGGACTAGTAGCACCCCTTCTTTTTGCGTCGGGGGTTACAAAGCATCTACTGTTCCTGATTTCTATTATTCATTTCTATTGCATCATCGATACGAAAGAAGCGGCCAAGCGTCCATGCTTTACGGATAATGATCAACCATTGCGGAGCTGTCAGATTTGTAAATCTCTGTCCACAAATGGCACGCCACTGAGCTCAATTTTCAGCTTTGTTTCCAGCCGCTGCCAGCCAGCTTGCGCATATGATCGCTCCATCTAGCTGGATCTTCTGCGACGGATGTGACCGGCCCACTGCCACTTCGGCTTTTCATTGATAAATTTGATATGATTTATAGTTAAGCTTCAGCCTCATAGAGACTCAACGTCCAGTGTAATTACAGGGCATGTGAGACTCAACATCTTTATGTCTCAAGGTAACAGGCGCAGTGCAGTGACATGCAAAATTGTGGACTGCCAGAATTGTGCATGCCGCTGTATCTGTGTAGACGTCATCGCTTACCATCAGGCGAGCGTAGTGCGTGTACTGTTACATTTTACCATAAAAAAAAGAAGACGCGGAGGCCGCTCGCTCGAGTGTGCTGATCACACCCCTTTATATGGGAGAGTGTAGGACACCATCATCCACACCTCATTCTAGCCCGGACTGTCGAGCGGTACGGAGCTCCCAACATTGCCGTGTACTTGTAATATTTATGTTGTAACCACATAAAGTTACTCTATATTTGAACAGGATACTTTTATTTCAAGTCGTCCACTATGGGTGATTTCGCCATGATGACGACCAAGCTGATGAAGTCAGCACTGCTGGCGTCACACTTTGTAAAAACAATCGAGGGGTACCTCCCCCCTCATGTATTATATTATGTCTACATTCATTTTATATTTAAGACTCAAAGCGTAGAAACTATGGCGAACTGTCAATGTTTCTTTCGCACAGTACTGTGTTGACCTTGAAAAAACCGGCACGCGACATGAGACAGATGCTGTGTCCTTTCTTGTGTGAATGAGATGCAAGCTATCTAGTGGTCTATAGTTTTCTGTTTACGTATTACTCAATAAGGTTTCCCACAAAACATTGTACTTGAAACTTGGAATAAAATAGTATATTACGATACGTGTGATATATAATGTATATAATGCACGGCGTAGCAACCTCGCTGCGCTCGGGTGCTTCTCGCCATGCAATAATAGACTACTTAAGTCACGAGTATCGTATATTATTTTATAGCTGTCAGTGTGACATAATCCCGCACTTTACGTTTGCTACGCTTTTCCGTCAAATAGAAGATTATTGCACGGCGTCAAGTTGGCGAAGTGCGGGTTTAGGTCGTGCAATAAAAGCTTATTATTATAGTGGTAAAGTGCTTATCTGTCCAGAATAAATAATAATAATAAATACCTGCAGCAGGTTGACTGGCAGAAGATGCCGGCGTGGTGCCGAAGCCCAGAGTAGGGGCGGATGTCGATGCTGTAGTGGACGCAAAGCTTAACGTCGGAGCTCCTGTAATGTGCCAGTTTATTGTTGTTTAGAGAACACCCAAGTTCAACGACTATTACTGCTACACTAATAAAGTTATCTTAACCGCTAAAATTTGTACTTTAAAGTTTAATATTTTGTGAATGGAGCATTCAATCGAAAAATTGTATTAGCAACCCTGAAGTCATTTTAAAAGACCTATTCAACGATACCCCACTCGATGGGGTAGACGACGAAAAAAAATTCATCCCCACTTCTCATGTTGAGGAGCTACCATAAAAAAAATATTTTTCAAATTTTATTTCATCACTTTATCGGCGTAATTTATATACACACCCCTACAAAATTACAGCTTTCTAGTAGTAACGGTCTCTTGGCAAAACCTCGGACAGACAGACAGATAGACGGACATGACGAAACTATAAGAGTTCCTTGTCAGGACTACGGAACCCTAAAAAGGAACCTTTATAGGATCACTTTGTTATCCGTCTGTCAAGACCCTTATTCACAGGAACCCGTAGAGATATCAAGTTAAAACTTATATCAAATATCGGGTATCTTTCAGGTGTGAAAAAATCAAACTTTTAAGTCAACTCGATCAAAAGATATGACCGTTTACGTCGCATATTTAGCGATTTCACAAGGGAATCAAAACCTATAGGATACATCTCGTTGACCTAGCTAGAATCATGAAATTTAGCAAGAAGCAAGCACTTATATAGGAATAAATCTGAAAACCGTAAAATTGTTGTTTTATAACAAGAAAAAAGTGAATTTACTTTTACAAACTTATTATTTGCGGTTGGTGCAGTACATTTTATATGGATCGATCTGCAAAGTTAAGTTTGCCTTTTAACCTAATTTGAGAAGCTGGTACGGGGAGCCTCGGCGAGCGAGTCCAACTCAACTTGACTGGTTTTATTTTTACTTCATTGTAAAAATAATATATAGCGAATATATATATATATTCGCTATAGCGAAATCTTAGTTTGCACACTCCTAAACTTTTAACACGCACACTTCCAAAGATAATGTATCTATGAGGGTAAGGCCGTAAAATTGGTCTCATTGTATTAAGCTCCAGCGTCCAGTAGGTAATAAAATAAAATTTGACATATACCTATATATAATTTTTTTATTCTACATATTTCAGTGTCAGGCAGGATTAGATAATGTTCAAATAATAAAATTCTGGTACTTTAACATCGTGTCCACGGATTTGATGCTTTTATGTCACGTATAATATTTTTTACTAAAACTTAGCATTTGCGCAGCAGAATTTATTTCTATAACATGGCAACACCAAAGTCTACTTGTCTATGCTACGTCTTTCACTCGTCGGCCATGTTTCTAGCTGTGAGCTTTTGTTTTCGAGCGGAACGGAGTCATTTTTAGGGTTCCGTAGTCCTGACAAGGAACCCTTATAGTTTCGTCATGTCCGTCTGTCTGTCTGTCCGAGGTTTTGCTAATAAACCGTTAATACTAGAAAGCTGTAATTTTGTAGGGATATGTATATAAACTACGCCGACAAAGTGGTGAAATATAATTTTGAAAAATATTTTTTTATAGCTCCCCTACATGAGAAGTGGGTGGAATTTTTTTTTCGTCCATTACCCCATTGTGTGGGGTATCGTTGAATAGGTTTTTTAAAATGACTTTGCGGTTGCAAATACCATTTTTCGATTGAATGCTCCATTTACGAAATATTAAACTTTAAAGTGCAAATGTTTGTTCCAGTAGGGCGTCCCCCCCCCCCCCCCCCCCTACACTGCGCGTGGCCCGACACGCACTTGGCCGGTTATTGTTGGTTATTATTGATTGCAGCTGAATAAAAGTAAAACTGTATTCATTTATCATAGAAGATTTATTATTTTGATGAATCTAATGTTTAGGGAATACCTAGAGACTGTGTACGTGCTTTTATTCTTGTCGCTTAACCGTTGAAGTGAAAATGTTTTGAGGAGTGGTTAGCTTTTAAGTGGCATTTATGTCACATTTCACACAAAGGTCCATACATTCAGCCACACACTTTTAAGTTGCTTTTATGTCACATGAGGCGAACTTTACGGTCCCACCCATGAATGAAGTGAAAATGATGCTCCCATGGTAAAAAAGATACCATACCTCAACAATGACCCTACCCGTCTTCCCACTTAACCACTTCCTAATGTTTGATTTGACTCTAGTATACTTGCATATCTTTGACGACAGTGCAATAATATGGTTTTAGATATATTATTTGGTTTACCATCGAAACCAAAAAAATAAATGGACATTTTAAAGAAGATTAATTTATATTTTGTTTTTTACTGACCGGCATTTACTCGCGTTTATTTTTCAGATTACGCTCCGCCGGATTACGTCGCGCTGTGAAGCTCGTGCGGCACGCCGCGAGTCACAGCTCTCTTAGCCGCTCCCGGGACGAACTCTCAAACCGAACCGAAACCGGTTGGAGCATAATCCGAAAAATAAACGCCAGTGATTGCCCGTCAGTAAAAAACAAAATATGAATATCACTCGTGAGAATTTCATAATTCAAGATTAATTTATTTGGAATTGTGTATTTTACATTTCACCACTATCCATTTCATCTGTTGGTAAATGACGATGACGTCTCTTTTACAGATATAGCGGCATGCAAATTTCTGTACTGCACCTGTTACCTTGAGACACAAAGATGTTGAGTCTCACATGGCCTGTAATTTCACTGGACGTCTTGCCATTTCAACCGATAAACATTCCTATTTCACGGCTGAAAATTAAAGCTGATATGTTCGAGGATGGTAGCACGAGATAGGTCTAGAATGAGAACTGTCTCCGAATAACAAGTGAATCGTACCACTTACCAGTGAGGGTAAGAGGTTTAGCAGCGGCCGTGGAGGGGGTAGTTCCGAAACTGAGAGCTGGCTGAGTGGTCGACGATGCTGGAGTACTAAAGCTTGCACCTGTAAAATATATAACGTAACTTTATAAAACGAATGGTAAAATATGTAACTTTATAAAACTAATTCTGATACAATACAATATGTATAATTCCCTGCAAGAGTCTGTGTTTCCTGTTTAGTACAATCCCGGGGTCTTCAAAAGCAAGCGTGCTACATCGTCGGTCACACCTTCACTTAGCATCAGGTTAGATAGTGGTCAAACGCTTGCTTATCAATTATAGAAAAAAAAACGTAACTTAATAAAACGAATTGTACAATATGTAACTTTATATAACGAACTAGAAGTGCCCCGCGGCTTAGCCCGCGTTGAAAACTCCTTTTATTTACTTAAAACTTTTCTTGTGTAAAAACGATTCTATCATTAAAGACATAAAATAAGAATTAGCCATATCGGTTCACCCATTTTCATGTTTTGGCGTGACTAAGGCAAATCAGGATTCATATTTATAAAACCCGAAAAACCCAAAATTTCAGAATTTTGTTACCCCATTTCAAAAAATCCTACAACACGTACTTACATATTTATTTACAGAAGTACTTATGTGTAAAGTTTCGAATAAAACAGACAACTCAACTCAATAAAATAAACAAATAACAATATAACAAACTCAATAAAACAGATATCTCAACTTGTTTCGCCATACAAACATTGAATCCCCATTCCGTATCCGGGAGGAATTTTTAGAAAATCCTTTCTGAGCGGTTACCTACGTCATAATAACTATCTGTTTTCTAAATTTCAGCGAAATCCGAAACAATATTGATTTCAGTCTTTGTTACCCCACTTTACCCTTTTAGCCTGAAACACGTATTTACTTATTTATTTACTTAAGTACTTGTGTGAAGTTTCGAATAGAAAATACTATCTAATCTTGTTTCTCCATACAAACTTTGAACCCCCGTTTCATCCCTTTCAGGGGTAAATTTTGGAAAATCCTTTCTTAGAGGGAACTAACGTCGTAATAACTATTTGCATGCCAAATTTCAGCGCAATCCGAAACAATATTGATTTTCACACTTTGTTACCCCATTTCACCCTCTCAAGGGTTGAATTTCGAAAAAGCCCGCAACACGTTATTACTTACGTATATTCTGAAGCACTTGTGTGAAGTTTCGAATAGAAAAAAATATCTAATCTTGTTTCTCCATACAAACTTTGAACTGCCGTTTCATCCCCTTAAGGGGTGAATTTTAGAAAATCATTTATCAGATGAAACTAACGTCGTAATAACTATCTGCATGCCAAAGTTCAGCGCAATCCGAAACAATATTAATTTTCAGACTTTGTTACCTCATTTCACCCTCTTAAGGGTGGAATTCCAAAAAAGCCTGAAACACGAATATACTTTTGGAAAATCCTTTCTTAGTACACCCATACGTACTAAGACTAATAATAACGACCAGTGGTTTAGGCTGTGCGTTGTCTGTCAGTCAGTCAGTATGTCAGGACAAAGATTCTTATAGTATTAGATTGTGCAATACGTAACTTTATAAAACGAATTATACAATACTTAACTTTATAAAACAAATTGCATGTTCATAGTTATGTTGTAATACGGAACAATATCTTCTTATATATAAAAATCAATTGCTGTTCGTTAATCTCGCAAAAAATCGAGAACGGCTGAGCCGATTTTTATGAAATGTTTGTTGTAGTCCAGGAAAGGTTTAAACGGTGCGAAAATTTGGAAAAATTAAGAGGAATATAGTAAAAACAACAATTTCATTTTTCCCATATAAACTGTTCTACCTACTTCCCTGTCAAACATTTGACATTCGTCCCTTCAGTACGGTGGGGTACGAGGGCGGCACTAAAAGTATCGGGAATGGAATATTTCCACTGTTCCTGTCATATTAAAATCTTTTTAATTGAAAACTCCTTAAATTTAATAAAACTGGCCAAGTGCGAGTCAGCATCGCGTCTCTTATCGCACACTTAGGGAGGGTTCCGTACAATACGAAACATAACAGAGTTTCAACCTCATACATTTGATTAATTGATATTACCAAGAATATTTGGTTTGGTCGCGATCTAGAAAGACGGGGCTCGTTTACTAGCGCCATCTATGTCATTTTGCCGAAACTAATTAGATAGATGGCGTTTAAAAACACGTTTTTTGTATGGGGACCCCCTTTAATTTTTAACTTTATTTCGTTTTTAGTATTTGTTGTTCTAGCGGCAACAGAAATACACCATCTGTGAAAATGTCAACTGTCTAACTATCACGGTTATTGAGCTATAGCCTGGTGACAGACGGACAGACAGACAGACAGACAGACAGACGGACAGCGGAGTCTTAGTAATAGGGTCCCGTTTTACCCTTTGGGTACGGAACCCTAAAAATCGAATACCATTTATTTATTTAAAAAAAGATTCTCGGTTTTGTCACAAGTTTTTGTCAAACTTGTTTAGTCGTTGAAAAATTGAATTGACTCGAGAAAATTCAAGAGCGATGATTTATTATGACTTTCGAAGTGGTTTAACACAAAAACAGTGTATTGACCGGATGATTTCTGCATTTGGTGATGAAGCCCCATTCAAAACCACAATTTATCGCTGGTTTGCTGAATTTCAACGTGGACGTGTCAAGCTGTGATGATCCCCGTCAAGGTCGTCCAAAAACTGCAGTCACCCAAGAAAACGTTGATGCTGTGCGTAAGCTGATTGAGGAAGATCGACATGTGACATACCTCGAAATTCAGGCAACTTTAGACATTGGCACGAGTCAAATACAAATAATCTTGCATGAACAATTAGGCGTAAAAAAGTTGTCATTTCATTTCATTACGAACCTGAAACAAAAACCAATCACGATCATCACCTGAAGAAGCTGTGGACGCCTACGAAACAGCCATTTTGGAGACCCCAACTTCCGAATGGAATGGTTGCTTCAATGATTGGTTCCATCGTATGGAAAAATGTGTCAAATTTCGCGGAGAATACTTCGAAAAGCAATAAATACATTTTTAAATAGTAATGTTGTGTCACTTCCTTGATCCCGAAATTTTCAGTGCCGCCCTCGTAGATCTGTTCCATTCTCGAATTGAATTTTGAAACACGTATTAAGTTAAGGGATTTGAATCGACAACATAATATATTCACATTACTCGAATTACATATCGCGTAGGTATTTATATTATAATATTTTGAATTTTGATATTTGTTCCTGGTTGTCATTGTTGGTTAGTTCAGATTTTTTTGTCATTGTATTGACATATTTTGTTGGTTGTCATTATAGCGCTTCCATACATGAGTACTCGCTATTTATGTAAAATCCCATAAAAACAAAATTAAATTAAATAATAAAGGGGGTCCCTATACAAGAAACGTGTTTTTGAGGCTTTTTATGCTCGATCTTACAAACCTTAATAGTTAATAAATAAAAACTTGAAATTTACTCATGATGTGTATTGCAATGACTGTAAGATCAAATAACAAAAACTAAATTAAATCAAAAATTAAAGGGGTACAAGATACAAGAAACGTATTTTTCCGGTAAATATTGTTCAATCGGAACCCTACGTGTGCGGGTCTGACTCGCACTTGGACAGTTTATTTATATTCGCGGTACGAAGTTCGCTGGGTCAGCTAGTATAATATAACTATATTTCTCCTCAGAAGTTTCACTTAATATCATTACAATTTATATTTCAAATGGATTTTATTAATATATACAGTTATGAAAAAACAATCATAAGATACATTACCTTGCGTAGCCTGAGCGGTAGTAGTTCCAAAACTAAGTCCAGTAGAAGCTTGCGTCGCAGGAGTCCCAAAATTGAGTCCAGTAGCAGCTTGACCAGGCTGAGTCCCAAAACTTAAACTAGACGCCGGCGGTGCTTGAGAAGGTTGAGTCCCAAAACCAAGACTCGACGGTTGTGAAGAAGGTTGCGTTCCAAAACCAAGACCAGTGGCCGGTTGCGCTGTAGTTTGAGCCCCAAAGCCGAGTGAGGATGGTTGCGAAGTACCCTGAGCTCCAAAATTCAATGCCGATGGTTGAGAAGTCGCTTGAGCTCCAAAGTTAAGCGCAGAAGGTTGCGAAGGTTGCGTTCCAAAACTGAGGCCAGTCGGTTGCGACGTTGGTTGGGTTCCAAAACCAGTTGTAGGTTGAGCTGTTGCAGTTGGGTTGAATGTGAAGCTTGCTGATGTGGTTGCAGCAGCTGAAAAGTTATTTTTTTTAGGATATATCTTTAAGAAATTGTTTACAGAAAACTTGGTTATTTCAAACAATAATTTGAAAAAAAAATATTAATTTTCATTTTTTGTTTTTACATGTTTATGTGGCTTGCACATTAATAATAGTCCCCTTGTAGATTTATAATTTCTTCGTAGGTCTTGTAGTAACCCCTTCAACTAAGCTAAATGTGCTATGTCTGGAGTGGGTTCACGTCAATAATGCGATGGATTGGGAATTGGGGATCGAACTCACGATCTCTCGAGCGCCAGGCCAATAATAATAGGCCTTAGTCATTGGGATATTGCCGAATTTTTAGTCGAAGCATTTTAAGAATAATGTGTTTATGTTAATTGATTGGAAATGACAGACGAGCGATTTTCTGACCGAAGAACAGGACAATAATATTGTTAGATAAACTCTGAGGAGATAGACAGATACAAGAGACGTAAAGCGAGGACATAAGTAGCGTCTAATAAATTAACTATCATACAAAATATAAGGAAGTATCGCGATAAAAACATAGAAAGGACGAGGCGAAGACGCGTTCTAGTCCTACTCTACGTCTTACATCTCTTCTGTATTATTCTGTATAAAAAGATAAGTAATATTGTATACTTAATACCTACGTAAAATAAGTCATTTTACCCTACTCAATTATTGTATGTTCGAAGAGAAGAAACTGTTGATACTACATTATTTTAACATCTTTTTGTAAACACAGTTTTGAACAATAAATATTATTCTCATTTTTAACTTGCGACTTAGGCCAGTGATATAGAATGGTATACGTGCTAAGTATTTCGGAGAAACAAACGTAGTTATTCAGTTATACAATAGTTACGCAAATGAGATATTGTTTTTTGTTGTTTTTTCCTGGAACTGGGCTGGACGCATATGTTGCATGTCGGACGAGCTGTGGGCTAAGCTCACCATTAAGTGGAGTCCACACAACGTTAGACGACGTCGCGGCAGGCCCAGGATGAGATGGCAGGATGAGCTAGATTTTTTTCAGAAAGACTGGCAATCCATAGCTGCCGACCGGGATCAATAGAAAGAGGGTAGGTAGGCTTTTTTGTCCAGCAGTGGGACAAAAACGGCTCAAAATAAATAAGAAAAAAAATAATAATAATAATAGTTTCTGCAGACTCGACATGGGCTTTCAAAATAAGCGGCAATAGCTCAATGGTTAAGGCGTCGGTCGGCCTGGCGATTGAGTTCGTGAGTTCGGTCACAGATTATATAATAGTTACTACGTAATAGATATATCACTCCCCTACAACACAATCCAAAGTTTATTTTAAACAATACAAGCAAAAATGTGTCTAAGGCGCTCGACGTAGCGTTGTTATTACTTCGTTCAGCGCGCGATGTACCGACGCGCGACCGATACAGTAAAGGGTTGACTCAATTAAATAAAAAAAAGTTTACGAATTCTTTTTATTTCCCTCACAAAATAACATCAAAATTCCTAACTAATAGTCGAATTTGAAGTAGAGAAAGTGAATTTTACGCCGTCTTGTCATTTAAGTATCGTTAGCATAAAAAAATGTTTATTTTTTTTTATTTTTTTTTATTGTAGATAAGCAAGTGTTTGACCACTATCTCACCTGATGTTAAATGAAGATGTGATCGACGATGTAGCACGCTTGCCTAGAAGATACCTGTTCACTCGCGATTTGAAGACTCCCGGATTGTACTTCACAGGAAACCCAGACTCTGGCAGGGAATTCCATTCCTTTGCTGTGCGTATGATAAATGTTGATGCAAAGCGCTTTGTGCGACAGAATGGAATATCAACCATGTATCGATGGCGTATATCTGTGCGTCTGGTAGTACGTATGCTTGTTTTTTGTCAAACCCGCAAAATGACTATGAAAAACCTTAATCGTTTCTAATATAGAATACGAATGCGCAGTTATCCCGTCATTTGAATAATAATATACGTTGCGCGCGCGTAAGCAGTGACACCCTTCGATCAAGAATCTATAGATATAAGGTCGACGCAAAAAGAATGTCCCGATGAATAAGAGCTCACACCGGGCGGTGAGCTCTTATTTTGTTCGTCGAACACAGGGACGAATAGCCGTAAGTATAAGATGATGTTTTACAGAATTGCGGACTTTATTTTAAGGTATTATGGTCGTAAAGATGTTGATCATAAATCGGTTTTATAACTTTTGTCTCTGTTTATTAGTCAGTATACACTTTGGACATATTTTGGCTTTGATTTTGTAGGTAACCCGTTATCTATAGATTCTTGATCGAAGGTGACACCCGACTGGCAGATAGTACCGCCGGCGTTGACGAAAGTTTAGGTATAAAGCGCAGTAGCGCAAGGCGAGTGAGGGATGCCTGGTTCGGTCCCCACCCAAGCAGCTATTGACGTGAACTCCAGTCGCAAGCATATTTAGCTTAGTTGGAGGGGTTAACAAGACTACTAGTAATGTGCAAGCCGCATTGCTAGCAAGCTTTATTTAAAAAAAAACGGAACACAATGTTTGCCATACATGAAATGTCAGACGACATTTTATGTATGGCAAACATTGTGTTTTTTTTTATTATTTATATTTGATATTAGCCGTTTAATCAACAGCTCTAGCCTAGTCTCTTTACTAAACACCGCTGTTCAACTAGCGGCCTAAATGATATTCAGCCATTTGAAGGTCTTCTGTACCATTTAAAAGCCATGACGTCGGTTCTGATGACGCACGGCCGCAGCTCCCCTTCTCGCTACGCCCGTTGGCGCACGTCACGCGGTGGTCACTGTTCTCTAGTGTGTTGCCTTAGTGTCAGACTAAGCCAGTTTATTAAATGTTGTAATCGATTTGGATTTTAATTTTATTTTATACTTCCCCCGTGATCCCATTTAATTTTCATCAAGATGTGTTCAGTATCTCTAGAGATATGTCTCCATATCCATACCTAAAAATTGGAACTGAAAATGACTAGCACGACATTTGAAGTCGGTTCTTTTAGCTTGTTTAACCGACTTCAAAAAAAAGGAGGAGGTTTCTCAATTCGACCGTATATATTATATATGTCAGAGAAGATTCTCCTTAGATTTGAATTGTAACGCTATTTGGCCGTATAGAGTTGATAATGGTTTAAGGTGCGCGTTGGTGTCGGCTGTCAGGGTCAATGTCATCTTCACTCAGTCAGAAGTGCGTTTAATAGGGGAGAGGAAGATGGTGCTGGAAGCTGTTCATATCGATAGAAACGTCTGCCATCACCGTACGTGCAAACCTGACGATAATGGTGAACATAGGCTATGACCATGACGAGCGGCATCAACAAGTGCCTATTTAGCTCGCAGAGAAATCAAAACTAGCTTGCTCTAAAATATATACAGTGTGGAAATTAAACTCAGGCCCTGGGGGGAAACTACTTTAAATCCTTAAGCTAGCTCATTTTACTTAAAGGAGACATTCCTTTATTTTTGAAAAGAAACAAACTTGCATTAAAAGATTTTTTAAAACTCGCTTGCTTCGCCCGGGACTCGAACCAACTAAAATTAAAAAAAATAAACACTCTTTATTTTATTATACTAATCGATAGTATTAATATTCAGGATAAAGTTTATCTAAAAAATGTTTGGTTACTGTTCACTTTTAACAAGTAAAAGACACGTAACAGTTCTGTTATCTCTCCAACACTCAAAGACTTCGTATGAAGTACACGCTTGCTAATTTATCGTTAAGTACCTTGTTGAAATCTTCGATAAGAAAATTGTTCAATGGTGGTAATACCTCTATGCACATTTCCTTCTTACATGATCCGAGGCGTTCAGTGGAGAAGTTTAAAAATGGAACGTTTGACTTTGTTTGCAATGCGGGACAATAATTTTAAAATTCGAACGATTTTTATCAACAGATTTTATTTAAGTAGTGTTGCTTTCCTTACGTAATTAAATTATCTCATAATGGCGTATCAAGAACAATTCGAGTTATTAGAAGCTTATGTGTTTATTATTAGTTTATGTGTGGAAACTTTATCCTGAATATTAATACTACCGATTAGTATATTAAAATAAAGAGTGTTTATTTTTTTTTAATTTTAGTTGGTTCGAGTCCCGGGCGAAGCAAGCGAGTTTAAAAAAATCTTTTAATGCAGATTTGTTTCTTTTCAAAAATAAAGGAATGTCTCCTTTAAGTAAAATGAGCTAGCTTAAGGATTTAAAGTAGTTTCCCTCCAGGGACTGAGTTTAATTTCCACACTGTATATAAATATAATTTTTCGTGTGTTCGCGGATAACTTCGTCGTTTATGAACCGATTTAGACGATTATTTTTTTGTTGGAAAGGAGATATCCCAAGGGTGATACCATAGAAATTTTATCGAGATCTGATAAGTATCTCCAGAGAATGGAGATAAACAACTCAAACTTGGTACCTACTGAAAATTAATAGCGCGGCATTTGAAGACGGTTCTTTTAAATATTATGTTTCTTGAAGTGTTACATTACACACTTCATATGTTTGTAAATTGTTACACACAATCTAAAATTTCATCGTACCGACGGGACTCGAACCCGCACCCCCCGGATAACATGTCCAGGTGCTCTGCTAATAAAGCCACGGTCCGATACTATCGATACGACGAAATAAGTGGATTGCATTTTAACCCATTTATGCATTGGTGGCGCCATCTATGATAATTTATTTCGAAAGTTAATCACTGGGAAGAAATCATTACAGTTTTCAAATCCGACGAGAGATGTTGCACTGCGTAAATCAAATATTTGGTTATTTCAGTTTTTTAAACGATCTTATATTATACTAGCAGCCCGCCCCGGCTTCGCACGGGTAGAACATATATGCCTACAAAATTTGCATCAGTTTGTTGCATCGAATATAAAATATGAACATATTTAACAACCATCGTCATATGTCAACCAATTTACACAAAACCTTAACGAATTATGAACCTAAACCTTCCTCATACACACTCTGGCTATTGGTGAAAACCGCATGATAATCCGTTCAGAAGCTATTATGATTATTGCGAACAGACAGACAGACGCAGTGATGGACATTGTTTTATAATACTTACGTAGTGATATTGGACGGCCCTTTGGCGTAAAGGATAGTTACCCTGATTCTGATCCGAGGGTCGTTGGTTCTAATCCTAGCTATATACTCGTACCTACCAATGAAAGTTTTATGTGCATTCATGAATCATGGGTTTTCGTGGGATCATTAAATCTACCAATAATTAAGATAGCTTAAAAACTAAAACAACTGACTTCAATGTCCCGCGAGTCAATTTCAGTAGCAAGTTTGAGACGTTTATCGTCATATCTCTGAACATACTTATTACATCTCAATGAAATTACAATGGGACCACCTCGGAAACGTACCCTACCGATTACAAAAATAATAATTCGAATCAGTTCACAATTGACGGAGTAATCGCGTATGTTACTCGATTACTCCGTCAATTGTGAACTGACACACACAAAAAAAGAAAGAAAAATGAAACATACAGACGAATTGAGAACTTCCTTCTTTTTGGAAGTCGGTTGAAAAGTAGCTTACCACCAAGGAGTACATCTGCCGCCGTAACCTTACGGCGTTCCCCGACGCAAAAAGTAGTGGTATTATACGTTTATCGTGTGTATCTGTATGTCTGTCTGTAGCATCTTAGCATCCAACCGGATGAACCGATTTTGATTTAAAGTAGGGGTATTCTACGTTTAACGTGTCTATCTGTAGCATCTTAGCACCCAACCGGATGAACCGATTTTGATTTTATTATTGATAGTTTTTTTTTTATAGATGTCTTGTTCGAGAGTGTTCTTAGCTTTAATTCATGAAAATTCGTTCAATCGTTATAAAACTATGAGCTTTAATCAACTTTCATAGGTCTGATCAATTCGAAAATATTTTTCTTCAACGATATTATTGTAAGAACATGGAAGCATTGACCTGATGCTGGGACATCTCCTGGACTCTACAGAATACTCAAATCCTCACCAACTTACAGCTCAGATTTTAAATGTCGTGTATTTTTTTAAGTCATTGGAATGCTTTTAATGAAAATATTACACATAGATCAGTCGGGGTGGTTTAAAATATTATATTATATATATAGATCATTATTATTTTATATTAGTGAAAGAATATTTTTAAATCGGTCCAGTAGTTTTAGAGCCAAATTATTACAAACATACAAAAATACAAATGTTCTCTCTTTATAATATTAGTATAGATTAAATTGTTTTTACCTGTAGCAGGATTCGCACCAAAGCTGAGAGCGGTACTAGCCGGCGCGGCCGATCCAAACCCTGGCGTTGGTTGAGCAGCGGTCGAGGCTGGGGCCGCGCCAAACGCAGGGGCTGAAATGTTCAATAACTATGAGTTTTTTGGCAGTTTTTGAAACCGATTAATACCGCCGTAACTAAATTGACGGCACTAATTATACTTAAATTTAAAATTTAAAACCAGCTTCGACTAATCTTTTTTTACAAGCTTTATCTCTACTTCACGGCGAATTTGTCCGTCACAAATCTTGCGATTGATTTTAGAGCGACTTCCAGGGGTTCGATTGAGCTGAAATTATGCATACATGTGTAAATCGCGTGACATGGTACTGATTTTATGATGGAGCTGGAAGGTGGCCCAAGGAACTCCTAAACTACACATGTTATACCTGTCGTGTTAGGGCTCGTTGGTTTTTACTTACTTACTTACTCTTACTTACTGTGGTCCTAGGTTATGTTAAAGCTTGTGTTTAAAGAGGTTTTTTTAGGGTTCCGAACCCAAAGGGTACCAACAGAACCCTATTACTGAGACTCCGCTGTCCGTTCGTCTGTCTGTCTGTCCGTCTGTCACCAGGCTGTATCTCATGAACCGTGATAGTTAGACCGTTGAAATTTTCACAGATGATGTACGAGGCTCGTTCAATAAATACTTAGCCTACAAAAGAAAAACGAAAATTTTCGAAAAGTGCCGATTTATTTTTCTACATAATCTCTTTTTAACTCAATACACTTGGCCCAGCGATGCTCCAACTTTTTTAACCCGTCTAAAAAATACGTTTTCCTGAAGTCTGCAAAACAGGCCTCCGTGGCGGCGATGACCTCCTCGTTCGACCCAAATCTTTTTCCGGCGAGTGACTTTTTCAGGTTTGGAAACAAAAAGAAGTCACAGGGGGCCAAGTCTGGAGAGTAAGGTGGATGGGGCAGCAATTCGTAGCGCAATTCGAATAATTTGGCCATGGCGACGGCAGAGGTGTGAGCCGGCGCGTTGTCGTGGTTGTTGTCCAGTGTGAGCAAACGCGGCACCCATCGCGCTGACAGATTTCTCATGGCCAGTTCTTCGTGGAGAATATGATGTACCGTTCTTTCTGCAATGCCCACAGTGTCAGCTATCTCGCGAACCTTCAATCGGCGGTCTGCCAACACGAGATCGTGGATTTTTTTTATGTTTTCCTCCGTAGTAGCCGTTTTCGGGGCACCTGGGCGTGGCTTATCAAAAACCGACTTGCAGCCACGAGCAAACTCGTTAAACCAATTCTTGACGGTTGCCATCGAAGGAGAAGAGTCACTGTACACAGCATCCAAGCGATTTTTAATTTCACTGCGCGTTTTCCGTTCCAAAAATAAAAATCTAATCACCGAACGATACTGCTCTTTTTCCATTTATGTTAAACTGAACGACACGTTCGCTTTCAAAGGCTATTAAAACAAAACTATTAGAGGTCATTGTTTAAAACTTTGACAATAGGCTTCAAAAACATTGCACTGTACTATGGTAAAATTTTTTTGTAATCGCAGTGCCATCGGGCGATGATGATGATGGCATCGGTACTTGTTGAATGACCCTCGTATTTCTGATGCCGCTATAACAACAAATACTAAGAACAGGACAAAGTTAAAAATTGAAGGGTTTAAAACAAAAAATGTGTTTTTTACGATACCATACGAAATTAATTCACCTCGACGCAGCTAGATGGCAGCACAGGAAAAATTAGCACGCGCAAGCGTTTTATTTGTTAAATTTGTAGGCCTCGGTCGATTTGTTTACTTAGTCAAGGTTTATTTGCACATGTGTAGTGTACAGTATTGAATAATATATCTTCAATTTTAGTATTTAAAGAGCTTCAATTAGCTAGAATCAGTGGAAAGTTAATCGTACGAACACTCTAGGCTTGTTCCTGCTCGGTCATTAAAAAGATCGCTCCGAACTAGTACATTGTTTCAGCTGTACTAGTACGGACTTTTAGTACAATTAGTACAGTAGGTCATAATTACTCAATTAAAAATAGTCCCTATGACTGTTACCATAATGTTCAAAATAGCTGTTGAAAATAGCATAGAGTGCATCTCACTCGTTCGTTCACTAGTTACGCTAACCCATTCGTTCATCGTCCTTTTCATTCCGTGAGCATGAGCATGAATCACAGAGAATAATCGCGAAAGAAGTACTAAATGTACTATGTACTAGTAGACTTACGGAATAGTTCATTCTAGTTCAGTGTCAAGAATTCATTCATATTAGTACTTAGTACTACACAAGGCTAGAACACTCGGTCTTCCAGATATTTAATTATATGAATTACTTTTAAGTTAATATTTACTTAGTTGGTGTTAGAAGTTCGTGGCGGACTTCGAATATTCGGAACCCTCCGTGTGCGGGACAAAAGTCTGACTCGCACTTGGCCAGTTTTTTTAATATTACTTATGGTAGGAAATGAAGCAGACCGCCCGCCTGATGGTAAACAGTTACGTTGATACGTTGCCGATCTTCGTCCGTCTGTCTGTCTGTCCGAGGTTTTGCTAAAAGACTGTTAATACTATAAAGTTGTAATTTTGTAGGGGTGTGTATATCTATTATGCCGACAAAGTGGTAAAATAAAATTTGGGAAAATTTTTGTTTTAGGATAGCTCCCCTACATGTAAGTGTGAATGAACTGTGTTTTCGTCGTCTACCTCATCATGTTGTGTATCGTTGAATAGCTCTTTTAAAATGACTTAGGGGTTGCTAATACTATTTTTCGATTTAATGCTCCATTTACGAAATATTAAACTTTAAAGAGCAAATTTTAGTTCCAGTAGGGCGTCTCCCCCTCCCCTCCCCTCTAAAATCTAAACTGCTAGCTTGAAAAATCTGTAAAAATTAATGTTGGGTGTTGGATATTTTTTTTTTAAATAATCGTGTTAAATATTATACTACTACGGAACCCTACACTGCGCGTGGCCTGACACACACTTGGCCGGTTTTTTATGATTAAAAGTTAACTGGGTGGGAAGGTCGCGGCGGGCAGGTCATTCCACATCTTACAGGTACGCGGTAAAAATCTTCGGTTAAAACGGGTAGTGCGAGACGTCCAAGTCTATAAGATGTGAGGGTGAGCTTTTTGTCGGTGCCGAGCACTACAATAAAAGAATGGCGATAGTAGAATCAGGTCAAAAAGCTCTTCAGAGCATTCCCCATTATAGATACGGTAAAAGATGGACAGCGCAGCGACGTCCCTACGGAGGCTGAGTGGCTCCAATTTTAAACAGAGCTCGGAATCGTCGACAATTCATTTAAATTAAATTGATCTAAGCATTTTCTGTTTATTGAGCCCAAACACGACATATCAGCTGTTAGTTGGTAAGAAGTTGAGTATTCTGCAGATTCCAGGAGATGTCACAGCATCGAATCCAAGTTACAAATTCTTGCAATATCATTGTAGTAATAGGATACCGAATTTCGAATTGATCAGAACTATGAAAGTGGTTCGTGCGTGTGAGTTGACGTGTTCTAGATTGGAGACCACGGCTCGGTAAACGTAGTGTAGGGCGCCCTCCAGCTAGGTGGAGCGATGATATACGCAAGCTGGCTGGCAGCGGTTGGAAACGAGCTAAAAATCGAGCTCAGTGGCGTGCCATAGATGAAGCCTATGTCCAGCCGAGATAGGCTGATGATGAATGATGACAGTTGCTCTCATACACTCATCAATTAGAAAATAGCTCAAGATTTTAAAATAGCTCTTAAAAAGGATTTTCTTGAATGAAAACTAAGAAAATCGTGATTGTCTGGATTTGAAAGATGGCACTGAGACGAGGCGCTGGAGAACTGACTTTATTCCAATAGACGAGCGCAACTATCACAACCACTCATCCAAGATGGCTGGCACAGAACAACATGCCCGAAACCGGAGGAACGATCGAGGACATGTTTTTGTTCGGTGGGTGGGTCGAGGAGCCAGCCGCGGCCAAAGCCTATTAGCAAGATCTAAAGGTCTAAAGCTTATGGACGCAAGAAGGTTGCTGTGACAAGGTCATTGTTACCTGTGTATATCCCCAAGGAAATAAAGGTATAAGTTCATTGATACCTGTGTGTAACCCCAAAGAAATAAATAAAGGTACAAGCACAGTTTTACGATCACACAGTTTAGAATCGAATGTACTTGCGCAGAGCAACGGCGGGGTACTCGCGGGGAGGCGGGCAGCGTGGACCGCGTCCCACAATCTCGCTTAGTTTGTGGGATCGCACGAGGGACGCCGTGAACGACGTTCACGAGCGAGTTTTAGTTACGAGTTTTATTGGTGGATACTAGTTCTATGTATGTATGTTCTGACAGCAAAATACAATAAGGACTTACGATTTGATAATTAATACTATGCAATATATATTTATTTTTTATAAATTAATAATTACCCATACCAAGGTATTTAGTAAAATTGAGTTGAGGTTGAGAATTAAAGTGAAGTGAGATAAAAATGAGGTGAAAGAATGACATCAAGAAGCTTTTTGAAAAAAATTACTATCGGCTTCATTTATATTTGGTATTTAAACTAAGGTTTGTAAGTACATACGCGTCACGTCGCTATGATCTTGTGTGAACCAGAGTCATAGTTTTACAATCATATACTTATCAAATCAATAATAATTTTTGTCGCTTTATATTATCAGCTCGTAGATTTTTTTTGACAACCCTTGCACATTTGCGGCTGATAGCGTAAGTACCTAACTCGGGCGGCGCGGTGTCATCCAACATTAAAGGCGATTCTCAACTGTATGATTGTAAAACTGTGGTACAAGTCAATAGGCATGACGGCGATATCAAAAAATCGAAGATTTAATTATTTAAGGGGAAAATACATATTAAAACAATTTAAAACACTAGTTTAGTTTTATGTAAAAATTGAGATTATTAAGATTTTCAATAAAATAAAACATTAAAATACTGCAATCGGCCATTTTGATTGAAACACCAATCACCGTGCATGACGTCACGCTTAGGTCCTCTTATATGAGGTTTTCTTGAAAATGTTATTAAATTTTGGAAAACCTATGTATATCCATTGTCACAGATTATATAATACTGTTACGTTAAGTATGTCATTATCCTAAGCGTGACGTCACAGCCGACGCCATGACAAATTTAAGCTGTTTTCGCGCACTATTGAAAAAATATTAGAAAAATAGCTTTAAACTTCGTTACACTTAAGTTTATTGCCGAAATAAAGGTTTTTTCGTGAATAGTAAATGTGTTCCCACATGACGGAAGAGGATTTCAAAATCTTTCGTCACGCCTATTCTTACTTGTGTGAAGTTGTGTGTAATCCCATAATAAATAAATAAAGGTACAACCTAAATGTTACCTGTGTGTAACCCCAAAGAAATAAATAAAAGTATTCGCTACCTGGAGCAGCAGTAGTCGTAGCAGTAGACCCAAAGCTGAATCCACCAGGTTTGGCTCCAAACGAAGTTTGTCCGAAGGCCGGGGTGCCCCCAAACGCTGATTGGGCTGGTTGGGACGCAGGAGTTGATGTCTACAACAATAATAAATAAAGCCGGCTAAGTCGAGTTGAACTCGCCCACCGAGGCTTCCGTACCAACCAATTAAGCTAGACCTCTAAATTGTATCAGCGCTCATATAACTCAGAGGTCTACCTTAATTGGCGCAAACTATGTATGTATGGGGACACCCTTTAATATTCAACTTTTTTTATTTTTTGGAATTTTTCCTTAATTTGTGCTGTAAGACCTTGCTTCTTGCCAAATTGCATGATTCTAGGTCAACGGGATGTACCCTATAGGTTTTCGACCCAAAACCTATAGGGTACTTCCGGTTTACCTAGAATTGTCAATTTTGGTTATAAGCAAGGTCTTACAGCAAAAGTAAAGAAAAAATTCCGAAAAATTAAAAAAGTCGAAAATGAAGGTACATTTTGGTACTTACAAGTTTTCGCGAAAATCTAAATTTGCCCATATCTTTTTATTGTGTTGACTCAAGACCTTGATTTTTATACACCCAATAGGGACTATAGACCTCAGTATCAGGTATAAATTTCAACTTGCTAGGTCCACCAGTTCCTGAGAAAATCAGTGGTGACACACGGACAGACAGACGGACGGACAGACAGACGGACAAGAAAGTTACCTTATAAGGGTACCTTTTTTACCTTTTGACCTCGTGTTACCTTTTAGATGAACTTTATGTAGGCTTTTATGAACGTATTACAATGAATAAAAAAGAGATATTAGAGTAAGTAATGTATTATGGCACTTTGATTATCAAGTATGTAACGCTGTATTTTAGATAGGGCTATTTTAAAATTAAACAAACATGTAGGTGGCCGTTATCTTTTATTAAGCCTTTAAGATTCGCCAAATGCGTCTTTTTAACGCGATATCCTGAAGAACCTACCAATTCTATCGACTTGAGAAAAATATATCAAGTAGATCATTCTGTTACCTGTTATTTCGCCGAATAACATTTTCAAATTACCGACCCAATTTTTAGTAAAAAAATCTTATATGAACCTTTTTTCATTCCTATAGCGTGCAATACCATGATAAGGAAGATAGAGTCGTTACATATTTTGACACCATCGGATAGAAAATTTTAAAATATGCAAAATCGCCTTTTCGCCATATTTTTAGATCTAAAATTCAGTTAGTTTAGTAATATTTTGTGTTATTTTAAAAAATTTCGCCACGTCCCATGACCGCTAACACCCGCGAGGTCCTAGGCGGGGGATGGGGAAGTCTGCGCCCGCATCTTGCAAGGAGAGGGTGTGCTCGCGCTCGCGATAAATATATTTTTCGTTCTTTTTCTATTTGTACATAAATTATCAATTAAACAGTATTAAAATATATAAAGACAATTTGAAACAGTAGTTTTTAGAGATATTTGATTAGTTTTAAAGTGACTTTAGTGTTAGTAAAATATTTGGAACAATTATAGATTGTGCAGTTGTAGTAGGCACATAAATAAGCTTTGATCCGCAAATGGGAGGTATCAGCAAGGCAGCTAGGCGTAACGACGACACACATTTTACCACTTTAGACACACCTATCGTTTGAATGATTGACTTTGAGAAAGAATGATTTTAGGAACCTCAATGTCATTTTTAAAGACCTATCACACACGTATAGTTTTGAAGATTTTTTTTTTTTTAACTTTTATATGTTTTATTTTTGTATCAAAATTCAATATACATCTACCTACCAAGTTTCAATTCTGTAGTCCTAATCGTTTCGGAATAAAATGGCTGTGACATACGGACGGACAGACAGACAGACATGACGAATCTATAAAGGTTCCGTTTTTTGCCATTCGGCTACGGAACCCTAAAAAACAATGGATGCCGACTTGTCGAGTGGTAAATACCTACCTACCATACCTACATTTTATGTATTAAAGCTGTAGTTAGTTAACCTTATATTTTTAGTTTGTAATTATTTTATGTACTTACGTTTATAGTTTTGTATGTATGTACCCCGACGGTAACATAGTTTGTGTAATGATTAGGTATTTTGTTTTAGTTTTATTTTTCCAAAATATTTATTTAAAACCTGTCCATGTTATACATTTTATTAATCGTAACTGTACAATAATGCAATATATTACGTGAAACTCGCAGCTGACCGGCCAATTTTCATTTTCAAACTTCACAAAAAAGGAGGGGGTTCTCAATTAGACGGTATTTTTTATTTCTTTTTAGGGTTCCTTACCTTAAAAGTTAAAAAAGGAACCCTTATAATATCACTTTCTTGTTCGTCTGTCTGTCTGTTTGTCTTTCCGTGTGTCACCACCGATTTTCTCAGGAACGGGTGGACCTAGTAAGTTGAAATTTATACCAGATACTGAAGTCTATAGTCCCTATTAGGTGTATAAAAATCAAGGTCCTGAGTCAACAAGTTTTGAGGTGTTTATCTCAATATCTCTGGAGATACTTATCAGACCTCGATAAAATTACCATGGTACCACACTTGGGATATCTCCTTTCCAACAAAAAAGAATAATCAAAATCGGTTCATAAAAGACGAAGTTATCCGCGAACAAACATTTAATAATAATAATAATTATTATATACGGTCGAATTGAGAAACCTCCTCCTTTTTTGAAGTCGGTTAAAAACAGGAAAATAAAACCCTAGCGGGGTTTTCAGAGCACGTGGTAACGTGGACAGCTAGTACGCTGAACGAGGCCGATAGACGGCGTAAACAGGGGTAGCCTGCTTTAGATTCGCTGCCGAGGGCTGGCGAGTCGAAGAGGGCCTTTTAGGTCGACGACCGACGCCCTGCTTGCAGTCTTCTCTGCTTCCTCTTCGTATCAAAAGTGTCGGAGTGACGTCATTAGTTTTTTTCTCCATCTTGCTGAGTGCTGACGAGTGAACGGAATCACAGTCCAGTGAGTCGTACATTCACAATTTGACAGACAGCTGTCAATGTCACTAGTTTTTTTATACATTTTATTTTTGGCTTCGCACAGTTGTGCATCTCAAATCCGCTTCATTGACAGTGGTTAGCCACTTGGATTTGAGATCCGGGGTTACAAGTAAATAATCAAAGTTATGGCAATACAGAAATAGAATAAAAATACAACAATCAAGGACTTCAACCGCGTGTCAGCAAGACATGATGCAATGAAACAATGTTATTATTGTTATAGATAAGTTATTAACTTGAAATTAGTTCGATTAAGTTTAATTTTAATTGTATAAATATAATCACCAGTATTTAATTTTAATTCGGAATAAGTATGTTTACTTCATGAATAACTGTATATGTACATACATACGGCACTGATAAATTGGCTATCACATTCTTGCATATCTCTGTATTTACCTTCATTCTGACAAAATAAAAAATTGATTAGGCATTGATTACTATTGTCTTGATTGGCATACATTTTTTTTATTTCATTATGACTCCACACGATTAGTGTATTTAGCCAGTGTCCAGTATTAAAATTCTTCAAGTTTTTATCAATGTTAGTCGTAGAGATGGGTTAAAGTCACATTTCAGTTCAGTTTTGAAGTAAAAGTCTAGTCTAAGTCATACCTTCAGTAAAGATGTGGTGTTTACTGAAGATTTTCAGTGGAATTTTGGTGAGAACGCAAATAGCATGTTTTACAACATTGTGCTGTTTCCCTACACTCACACACATTCACCGGCACTTAATGGTTAATAATTAACATTTATTACACATTAACACGTGGAAAAACACCAGTTTTAGAAAAAAATACAATGAGATCACACACACTTTTTCAAGTTCCCGCCAAAAACTCGTAAGCCGGTAAGCATACATTTCTGAACGCACGCATATTTGACAATCAATAAATGTCATACAATTGTCATTACTGACAGTATTTAAAATTTATTAACATTTTTAATATGTACATGACTTGAAATCACAAAAACTTGAAGAATTTTTGTACTTGACACTGGCTAAATACACTAACCGTGTGGAGCGATGACCCTTATTAATTTGCGGTTTACCGTGGCGACGGAATAAACAATTGAACATCAAATGATTGGCAGTTTTTTAACCCTGGAACATTTTGGCAAAATAATTTGTCTTATATATTTTTTTTAGGTCAATTATTAATGGTTTTTAATACTTATTATCCTATTCCTGACAAAGACAATTCCATAAATAAAAAATCATAACAATTGGTCCAGCCGTTCTTGAGTTATAAGTGTAGTAACTAACACAACTTTCTTTTATATATATAAGATGAATAAATGGTAAAGAGCATGCCAAGCTTAGTATAGGGATTTAAAAAGCTGCATTGTCATCATTTATCATCATCGAGATAGTGGTCATGTGGAAAGAATTATATCGATATTCCGCCTGACTTGATACCAAAAAGTAGCTTACCGCCATCAAAGAGAAAATCTGCCGCTATAACCTAACAATATTCTGGAAGCATACAGCCCTTGAGAGTCAGATTATTCTAGGCCTACCGTGTTCATCATCTTCGACCACAGCATCGCTTACTGTAATAAAAAAAGTTTGTTTATTAAAATATAATCGTTACTAGTTGTAACATGAAGGTTATAGAGTATAAAAAGCTAAAAATTAATGTTAGGTAGACAGTATTTATGAATATCGAGCGCCCTTGTTCTACCAAGATCTAAAACTTACCAGGATAAATCAGCGGTGTCATTGAGACTTTTAATCTCGGACCGGGGGACAGGCAAATGATAACACGGTTTGGGATTGTATGACAAATTTTAATACTTCAAAACGTCCCTTACCTCCAGAATGAGATACACATTATTTAGTTAAAGCCGGAATACTATGTCTAAACATTTGACTATAAATACCATTCGGTTTTCGTTACTTTTTAGGTTAATTTATTTTACATTTTACTACTGAAATTTGGTTATTGTCTTTCTTGCATCTTGCTAATATGAATTTAAAGTTTTAAGGGTAATAAAAAGAGTTATAATGAAATTGGCTTAGCTGCAGCGTCCGGGGGCGTCTGAGCACTCCACTCTAAACAGACTTCATTCATCGTCGCACCAACAGCTCAAAACTACGACGACATCCAAACGGTGTGCGTCGCACTAACACCTCAAACTAACGATGTCTTCCAGCGTCGAAACAACAGTTGACGACACCCATCGTCGCACAAACAGTAGACGACAATCGTCCAAACAGCGCCAAAAGGCTGTAACCAAAAATCCGATTGTAATTTGTCGCCATGAAGGATGACGCGAAACATTTTAGGTTATCAAAAATTGACTCACCGCAAAATCACGACGTTGTCATATGGCACTATGCCATAAGCACGCCGAGTATCATCGTAACGGCGATTTGGAATACGGATTCACTTAATAGAATCCGATTCATAAAATTTTCTAAAAAGGAGCCCTTTGTATGCCTAGGGGCAAGAAAAAGTGACGTCTCCGATCGAGAATTGACAGATGTCAAAGTCATTTTTTTTTTTGAAAGATTGTCTATAGGATATTGAATGATCCACAGACCAAGTAATAACTCGATTATTTAAAATCGACTAAAAATGGCTAAATACGAAAATGTTCTAAATTATTTAAAACCAAAAGGTAATTTTGTCAGTCTTAGAAGCTGAAATGTGCTTCCAAACGAAAAATATGTAACGAGTCGAAATACCTCGTTACAGTACATACCTTCCCAAAAAAAATAAAAGAATGAAACTTCTTTTATTTTTGAGAAGAACTCCCAAAAAATTCCTAATAAAAACTTATTCAAAAAAATAAAAAAAAAAAAAAATATTCCACCACCAAAATATGAAATTTATTCAAACTAAAAGAAGACACTAATAAAGCATAACGTTAAATCAGTTAAGCTTCTAGCCACTGACTAAGTTGCTCTAGAAAAACAAGTTATAAAAACTTTCTAACCAAGTGAAAAACAATGTAAAGGTTTACCAAAACTAATCCATCAATATGACTCAATCCTAAAATCCATCACAAATTAATTATACTCAAGAGTGGATAAGCACCATAGCCTCCATCTACCTATCTGTATTACAAACCAAATAAATATTTCTGAAATATTTAACAAAAGTGTAGATAAGCACCATCGCCTCTATCTTTTATAATCTCAGAACGATTCTAACTAAATTAAAAGGTAATAACAAAGGTTATCCATATTGTAGTACGGTTAAGCATTAGCTGCCGACTTTAGATAATTATTCACTGCAAACGATTCAGTGAACAAGTTTTCAATGAAAAAGTTGAACAACAAAAGTTCAAATTATTCTCATAAAAATAGAGAACCAAAAATAATAAGTAGTGACCGGCTCAACTCTACCGACTTTCCGAACACTAACAAATTAATAAAAGGGTTTGTCAAAAAGACCAAAAATTGTATATTGTGACCGGCTCAACACCACCGACATTCCGTGCACAAAAACAAGTTAACAAAAGTTTGTTGGGAACACAACAAAGTTGTATTGTGACCGGCTCAACACCACCGACATTCCGTGCACAATATCTAAAGTTTCCAACGCTTGAACCAAAAATGTCAAAGCGAGGAAAAAATGAAGAGTAAAAAATTACCCAAAAAGGTTAACTGAGACAAAAGCTCAAAAAGAGTCAAATCCGAGAGGCAAATCCGGGTAGAAATTATGTAGAGCTCTAAGTGTCAAATCCAAGTCTTAGGTCTACAACAAACACAAACTAAATAATCTAAATAATATATAACATGCTTCACAAAGACTGAAACACATTTATATTAAAAATGTATTTACACTATGTGCAGGCTATTTGAAAAGTGGAAAGCTTTTCATAGCAATCTAAAACAATATTTATACTAGAAAAGTGGAAAACTTCTCAAAGTATCTAAAAGAAAGTTGAGTACTTGAAAAGTGAAAAGCTTTTCAAAGTAACCAAAATAATAAAATATACAAAAATATACATAAGATCTTTTGATGCCAAGAAAATTTCTAAAAGAAAATATAATCGTTAGATGTAGCTTTTAAAGTTGGGTAAAAGTTCAAAAGTAGGATAAAAGTACTAAAAATAGAATAAAGGTATCAAAAATAGAATAAAAGTTCCAAAAATAGAATAAAAGTATCAAAAATAGAATAAAAGTTCCAAAAATAGACCTAAGTTAGGTTTAGTATATTTAAAGTTGTATTTCAATAAAGTGTTGGTTTCCTTTCAGATCATCATCTTTCACTGTGAAGGTCAGCTTTCATACATCAAATCTCATTCTTCCACAAACAACCTTCCTCCCAAGCAGAGTATCAAAACAAATCTAAATAAAATGTTAAATCCAAAATGAAAATTTTAATATTTAATTATATCTTTAACATGATAACGTCCAGTACTTGTTTTATTAAATTCCTTTAGTACATAAACGTTAAGAGAAATTCTCTCTACAATTTCACATTTAATAAACTTAGGTGCTAATTTAGCCGAAAAATATGCAGGTGCATTTGACTGTACAAAACTTCTACGCCAAACTACATCACCGACATCAAAAGAAATGACTTTTCTTCCCCTATTATAATAAAGAGCATTACGCTTATAAGCTTTCAAAAGATAAGCTTGAACTTTAACAAAAACTTCACTAAGTGAATTTAAAGAGTGAGCATAAGTATCTCTAGTACCAAGCTCAAGTTGATCTAAGTTATCAAAAGAGTTACTAAAACGGTGTAAAGATGCATCAAAAATAAGTTCTCTACCGAACATCAAAAAGTTAGGAGTGTACTCTGTAGCAAGATTTACACTACTATTTAAAGCTAATTGGACATGAGGCAAAAACCTTGACCAAGTTCGATGATCATTTTTAACAAAACAAGAAATACATGTTTCTATTGTCTTATTATATCTTTCTACTGGATTATTCTGTGGAGTGTATAGTGCATTATAAAATATTTTAGTTATGTTGAAATTTTTTAAGAAATCTACAAAATATTTAGATATAAATTGGGGTCCGTTGTCGGCCACTAAGATTTTAGGTACACCAAATTTAAGAAATATTTCCTTTTCAAAGATTTTACAAATTACTTTAGAAGTAGCATTTATCATTGGAAATATCCAACAATATTTAGTAAAAACATCTACAATTGAAAGAATGAATCTATGTCCAGAATAAGATTTAGGTAAAATCCCAATAATGTCAACGGATAACATTACCATAGGTTGATCAACTTTCTTAGGGTTAACCATCTTACCAGCAGGAGCAGATGTTGAATGTTTATAAGCTTTACAAATGTCGCAAGAAGAAATATATTTTTGAACGTCTCCGAACATTCCTTTCCAATAATAATGTTGTTTTATTTTATTAAGAGTTTTATGTATTCCAAAGTGTCCAGAATTAATATCATCATGATTAGAACGAATAGTATCTAAAACATGTTCTTTAGGTATAACAATTTTCCAATTTAAACGACTATTAGGGTCAAATTTATTTTTACAGTAACGATACAAAGTATTATCTTCTACTCGAAGGTTTTTCATTCTAGAAGGGTATTTTTGACAATTTATAAAGACTTTTCTATACCAAGGGTCTTCTATATCTTCATCTGGTGAGACAATATTTATAGCGGAAACTAATATTGAAGTTATATTGATTCTAGATAAAGCGTCAGGAACTTGATGTAAAGATCCTTTTTTATGAACAATATCAAAAGTAAATTGAGAAATACGTGCAGCCCATCGAGCTAAGCGTCCACTAGGGTTATTAAGTTTTAAAAGCCACTTAAGACTAGCATGATCTGTCACAACTGTGAATTTCATTCCTTCGACATAAGGTCTAAAATGTTCAATTGAATCTAAAACTGCCAAAAGTTCACGTTCAGTGGTACTATAATTTCTTTCACATTTATTTAAAGATCTTGAATAATAAGCAATTGGATGTTGTTCATTATTTTCGTCTTCTTGACTCAGAACACTACCAATTCCTACAGAACTAGCATCGCAATGTAAAAAGAAAGGTTTTTCAAAATCAGGACACTGTAAAACAGGTGTAGTTATTAAGGCATTTTTTAAATTAATGAAGGCTTCTTCAGCTTCTTCATTCCAAACAAAAGTATGTTTTATCTTTTTACTTCCGGAAGTTAATTTAGTTAAAGGGGAGGCAATATCAGCGAATTTACAAATGAAACGTCGATAATATGAACATAATCCTAAAAAGCTTCTAAGTTGTTTTACGGACTCTGGTCGTGGAAAGTTTTCTATAATTTCTAATTTAGACGGATCAGTATGTAGGCCTTGACTGTCTACAATATAACCGAGATAACGGAGTCTTTCTTTGCAAAATTCACATTTTTTAAGATTTACTGTTAAGCCTGAGTTTTTAGGTATTTCATGGACTTTTTTAAGGTACTCTATATGATTTTGAAAATTATCATTTACTAAAATCAAATCATCTAAATATTTAAACAGGACATTGTCAAATTCAGGTCCAAAGAGTTTATCAACCAAGCGTTGTAACTCTGCCGGTGCGTTGGTGATTCCAAAAGGCATCCGAACAAAATGGTACAAGTTTTTTCCAGGAACTACAAAAGCAGTCTTTTCACGAGAGGACTCTTCAAGTTTAATTTGCAGAAATGCTTTAGAAAGATCTATGGTAGATATGAATTTAGCCCCACGAAGGCTGTCTAATATCCTAGAAGGGTACGGCAAAGGATAAGAATCTTTAACAGTTATTGAATTTAATCGTCTCGAATCTAAACATAATCTGGTTCCACCATCTTTTTTATCGACGGCTAATACAGGGGAACACCAAGGAGATTTTGAAGGTTCTATAATTCCTTCCTTTAATAAAACTTCCACTTCATCATAAAGTTCTTTTTGTTTAGCAGGACTCAACGGCCAATATCTACTTTTAAAAGGTTCGCCAGTAACGTTAATTTTATGTTCCACAAGGGTGGTAAGGCCTAAACCTTTTTTCTCATAAGAAATATCTTCAAACAAAGCAATGGTTTCATCTAATTGTTGTTTCTCAGAAGGAGTTAAATGAACCGTAGAAGTAACAGCGTTCACTTGAATTTTATTATTGTGAACATATTCAATATTTTTCCACAAGTCTTTAGCTAAGTTAAATTTCAACCAAAAATCAAATCCCAATATAATAGGTGGATCAAAAGAGGGTATTATTAAAAATTCTACAAGTTTACAAACATTGTCAACGGTAACCGGTAATCGCATAGAACCGATAACTTTTCTTGATGAACCGTCAGCAGTACAAGCGGAGGCATCAATAGGTTTGATTTGAAATCCTAGTTTAGAAAAATGCAAGTGTTGGTTATTACCTAAAACACAGCTATTTGAACCACTATCTAGCAATCCAGAAAAAGTTTCATTATAAATGGTAAATTTTAAAAATGGTCTAGTATCATTTTGTTTAGTAAAAAGTATAGGAGCTGCTTTATGAACAGAAAAAAATGTTTTTAAATAGTCAAGCCATTCTGAAAATTCTCTCTTACACGTATCATCATCAGGTTTATAATTAGATATCGGAACACCAGAAGTTTTTTTAAAAACTTGGGCCCGATGCCTTACAAGTTTTTTGAATTATTATTATTTTTAATATTGTCAGAATGACAGGTATCACAGTTCTTTGTCAAAACGCCTCGTTTATGACATTTAAAGCACACAGGTCCAAGAATCTCTGTACACTCTTTATAAGTATGGTCAGTCGACTTACACTTCAAACAAGAAAGTTTGGTTTCAACCGCATGAAAGTTTTGTTTAATTATCTTTACAGGTTTTCGGTTAACTAAAATCTCTAATTCCTTACTAATTCGGATAAACTGTTCAATAGTGTCTATTGATTTTCCAAATAAAAACGGTGTGTAAATAGGTAACATGTTGTGTTTAATTATAGTTATCAAAACATTCTCAAAAGTTGGATTAGCTAATCTGCTAGACATATCTAAAATCTCAGTAATGAAATCAGGAAGTGACTCATTGCTCCGCTGTTTGCGAGTTCTCATTTCATACTCCAAATGATAATCAAATTCAGGTTCGTCGAATCTGTTCAACAATTCAGTTTTAAGTGTTGTCCACGAAGAAACCCTAATTCGAATACTACGGAACCATTTCGTTGCTGTTCCAGTGAGCAGATCAGAAAAAGAACCGACTAAAAAGTTTTCATCAAAGTTTTTATAGAAAAAATACTCCTCAACCGAAGTGATAAAGTCTCTAACACAAGTTTTCCCATCAAAAGATATCTTACTACGCTTCAAATCAGGAAGTTTATTTGTTGAAGGCAAATGCTTTTTCAATTGTTCATTGAGTTGAACATTCATCGAGTTAAACGAAGGTAAAGGTGTAAAATTATGCAAGCTACTATGACCAAGGTTAGGTAAGAAAGGGTCAACAGCCTCTGTTGTATTCTGCATAACTAAATTATCCAACGCCGGATTAGAAATAACATCCCTAGAAGTACCAGGTAAATTCTCTTCCAACAAGGGTGGAAATTGAACCTGTTTGTCAGTCATGATGAATAATCAAAAATATTAAAGAAACAAAGACAAACAACCAACTAAAAATTCAAAGAATAGTTAAAACTCATCAAAGTTTATAAGATTTTTTTGTTAAAATCGGTTTAAGTTATTATGTTTTAAAGTTTATGTTAATATTTAATAATGTTCAAAAGTATTTAAAGAAATTTGAATGTACAAAGAAACATTCAAATTGTAAAGTATGTAAGATGCAAAAAAGATTCACAATTTATCTTAATTTTCAAGATCATTAACAACGGCTAAGGTTATATCTATTTGTGAAAAGTAAAATCAATAAACTGGTTAATAATTATGTTAATAAGCTAGTATTTTCTAATATGAATGTAGTTTAATGCTTCTCAACAGTAAACAAACGTTATAACTTTATATAAGACAAAGTTATATCAATTCAAACAAAAACTTAGCACTTTCAATGTGGTCAAGGTCAGTTCCTTACAAAATGTAAACAACGCATATCTCAAATGTTATTATATAGTAAGTACACACTTAGATTAGTCTATCCAGTATATAAGACATATAAAGAACATTGTATGTTAATTAGTTTTGTTAAAATACAAAAAAAGTTGTAAACAAAGTTACAATTGTGTTTTCAAAGTACAAAAACTGTAAAAATGCTAAAAAAATAACACAAAAATTGCACTAAATTGTGACAAGAAAAACAAAAATAAGATGCAAGAAAGATTACATATGTGGAGGTAACTCCGGTCCCTGTTCTCGCGCTAATTGTAATAAAAAAAGTTTGTTTATTAACATATAATCGTTACTAGTTGTAACATGAAGGTTATAGAGTATAAAAAGCTAAAAATTAATGTTAGGTAGACAGTATTTATGAATATCGAGCGCCCTTGTTCTACCAAGATCTAAAACTTACCAGGATAAATCAGCGGTGTCATTGAGACTTTTAATCTCGGACCGGGGGACAGGCAAATGATAACACGGTTTGGGATTGTATGACAAATTTTAATACTTCAAAACGTCCCTTACCTCCAGAATGAGATACACATTATTTAGTTAAAGCCGGAATACTATGTCTAAACATTTGACTATAAATACCATTCGGTTTTCGTTACTTTTTAGGTTAATTTATTTTACATTTTACTACTGAAATTTGGTTATTGTCTTTCTTGCATCTTGCTAATATGAATTTAAAGTTTTAAGGGTATTAAAAAGAGTTATAATGAAATTGGCTTAGCTGCAGCGTCCGGGGGCGTCTGAGCACTCCACTCTAAACAGACTTCATTCATCGTCGCACCAACAGCTCAAAACTACGACGACATCCAAACGGTGTGCGTCGCACTAACACCTCAAACTAACGACGTCTTCCAGCGTCGAAACAACAGTTGACGACACCCATCGTCGCACAAACAGTAGACGACAGTCGTCCAAACAGCGCCAAAAGGCTGTAACCAAAAATCCGATTGTAATTTGTCGCCATGAAGGATGACGCGAAACATTTTAGGTTATCAAAAATTGACTCACCGCAAAATCACGACGTTGTCATATGGCACTATGCCATAAGCACGCCGAGTATCATCGTAACGGCGATTTGGAATACGGATTCACTTAATAGAATCCGATTCATAAAATTTTCTAAAAAGGAGCCCTTTGTATGCCTAGGGGCAAGAAAAAGTGACGTCTCCGATCGAGAATTGACAGATGTCAAAGTCATTTTTTTTTTTGAAAGATTGTCTATAGGATATTGAATGATCCACAGACCAAGTAATAACTCGATTATTTAAAATCGACTAAAAATGGCTAAATACGAAAATGTTCTAAATTATTTAAAACCAAAAGGTAATTTTGTCAGTCTTAGAAGCTGAAATGTGCTTCCAAACGAAAAATATGTAACGAGTCGAAATACCTCGTTACATTACCACCAGGCGAGATAGTAGTCAAACGCTAGCCTATAAAGTATAAAAAAACTTACACTAAGTGCTGTAGGTTGAGAAGCACCAAATCCAGTGGCAGGAGTTGAGAATCCAAACCCAGGAGTAGCTGTTGTTGTAGCTGGTTTAAATGCAAACGCATTGTTTGGATCTCCAAAGGCTGACCCTGGAATTATTTAAACAAATATTTGAGAAAATAGAGTGAGTGAGAGAAAACGAAAGAATAGGACTTTAAATCTCTTTTGGGCGAGTATTTCACAATCAGGTTCTTCAAATCACGAGTGAAAAGGTATCTACTAGGTAGGCGTGCTACATCTTCGATCGCATCATCACTTAACATCAGGTGAGATAGTGGTCAAACGCTAGCCTATCTGGTATAAAAATAATAAATAAATTCAAAATTAAAAACCACCCCCGACTGATCTATTTATAATCTGTTCACCGAGTGAGACCAATCCAATGAGCCAAAACTCGACATCAGCTCTGCTGTATGTTGGTGAGGAGTTGAGTTTTCTGCACATTCCAGGACAAGTCCCAGCATCAGGTCAATAAAATATCATTTAAATAAAAGAATAATAAAATTATAGACCCATGAAAGCTTATTTCATAGCGTCATCAACTAGAAAAAAGCTCATAGTCTTAAAATGGTTGAACAGACATTCATGAATCAAAGCTAAGAATACTCGCGATAAAGACACCTATCAAACAAAAAGAACTAAATTAAAATCGGTTCATACGTATGGGCGCTACGATGCCACAGACAGACACACAGATACACACATCAAACTTATAAAACACTTTTTTTTTGCATAGGGGGTTACAAATAGAGTGCAATAATGAAGAAAAGAGAAAAGGAACATAGAATAAAATAGGACATTAAAACTCCTTTGAGGAAGTATTTCACAATCAGGTTCTTCAAATTGCTTGCTACAGCTTCACGCACACACATATAACGTAACTACGCCTTACCTTATCAGTCGTGCGGAGTGTCACGCTATAATGATTCGACATTTTTAAAGAGAAAATGGTGTTGTAAAAGGTTGTAGAAACCAATCTTCGAGAAATAAAACGCAGTTTGGAATCATACAGACCACGGGTATCCACTGAACACCACTATGAATATGTATGAAATACAATAAAATATTCATTGCAAGTATGTTGTTTATATAGTACACGATACATATGAATAGGTTGTACATAGCAATCTCAGATGAGAATATTTTCTTGTTTCATTATTTTTAGAGAGTTATTTTTCAGAATCGGGTTTTAGTTTTTGAACTTATTTTTTATTTAAAGTAATTTGGGGTTTATGCATACATGTCAACATACTTACATCAATACATAGTGTTCAACAAACAAATTACCCTCCCTATTGCTTCTTTGCGACGCCACGTGGGGTAAAAATTAGTTTTCTTGACTTTGACGAGATATATCTCGCGATATATAGATATACTACGCTTGACAAAAATATGATGTACCAAACCCTACCTTCATTTTAAAATCCCTATTCAACGATACCACACACGATGTGATGAGGTGAAAATTTTTTTAGTTCTTGACTTCGTGCCTTCTAGAGGGCGCCTCATTCAATTTGTTATGACGTCACATAGCGTATAACCAGCAGACAAATAAGACGCGTCTAAAGAAACCTCATTTGTCAAATTATGATAAGTGGTTTAGAAGTTATGAGGGAACAGATGAACAAACATACATACATACATTCATGCATACCCACATACATTCATGCATACCCACATACCGGCCAAAAACATTACCCTCCTTTTTGCTTCGCCGTAGTCGGGTAAAAATGTAAACTTACCTTGAGCAGCTGGTGTGCCAAATGCAGGGGCAGGTGCCGATTGTTGTCCTAAACCAAACGGTGTGCTCTGACCCTAAAATGAAACACAAGCAACATAATTAGGTACCTAGCATTAGCTAGCATTAGGTAGCATTAGCTGATCTGACAAAAAGGTTTCGCAGTCGTTTCGTGACCACGATCAATGCAACTTCGTCGAAACATCGATTTAAATAAAAAATTATGTTTTAAGTGCGATAAGTCCCATACTTCAATATTTATAACTATAAAAAAATTTTGTAGAAAGATCTCATTCTCAAGCAAGCAAATTTCTTAATTTTTACAGATGTAAAAAAAGGAGGAGGTTCTCAATTCGTCAGAATATTTACTTTTTAGGGTTCCGCACCCAATGGGTTAAAATAGGGACCCTATTACTAAGACTCCGCTGACTGGCCGTCTGTCTGTCCGTCGGTCACTTGAATTTATATTTAAGGGATATAAATTCAAGTGACCGACGGATATATCTTGAGGAAGTTCAAAGGGATGTAATTCAAAATCTTACAACTGCTACCATAATTAAATCTAATTTGCGCTTACCTGAGCTTGTGGTTGCGGTTGTCCAAAGCCTGGGCTGCCAACAGTTTGATTGGGTGGAGGTGCACCAAATGACAGAGACTTGTTTGCACTAAACCCTGTATTTGCATTAGTCGCAGTTGGTGATGCAACTGAAATATTATAAAGAAATATTTAGTTTTCTTATATTATCAGATTTTTTGTGCCTGGATTGCTCACTGAAATCTGTCTGTCAGCAAATAGAATAGAATATATTTTTATTGTAAAAACTGTGTAAGTACATGGTGGTTAATGTAAAATATAATATGTAAGGTATGTATATTAGATAAATTAATATAATTATCATCCTATACTAGTTTCGTTGCTAGACATAGGCCTAGACAATTATTGACAGAGCGAAGCAAAAGTCTCCATTTCAGCTTGAACAAAATGCATTTGTCCAGATGTCTGTTTCTCTGCAGGTCACATTTCATCAACCAATTGTTATGAAATTTTGAGAGCTGATTTGGTAATTATATGTGATTTATAGGGTTCCATACCTTAAAAGCAAAAAAAGGAACCCTTATAGGAATTATAGGATCACTTTGTTGTCCTTTTGTCTGTCTATCTGTCCGTCTGTCAAGACACATTATCTCAGGAATGAAATGATACCCATAGAGGTATCAAGTTGAAACTAATATCAAATACACGGCTTTACAATATCTTACGTCTGTACAAAATCATACCTGTAAGTCAACGCAATTAAAAATTATGACCGTTTAAGTAGCATTTTTGCATATTTTGCAATTTCAAGAGGGAATCAAAACCTACAGGGCACTTTCCGTTGCCCTAGAATCATGAAACTTGGCTGTTTTTTTTTTGTTGAATCAAGTGTGTGGTAAGGTACTTTTTGATAGCAAGTCAGGGGGAACATCGATACAATGCTCTTACTGTCTAGGGTTAATCTGCCAGTTAATGCCAGGATTCCAGACACAATGAAAATTCAACACATACTACACAGACAATAGGTTTATTTTTAGGGTTCCGTAGTCCTGACAAGGAACCCTTATAGTTTCGTCATGTCCGTCTGTCTGTCTGTCCGAGGTTTTGCTAAGAGACCGTTAATACTAGAAAGCTGTAATTTTGTGGCAGTATGTATATAAATTACGCCGACAAAGTGATGAAATAAAATTTTGAAAAATATTGACTTAAAATGACTTAAGGGTTGCTAATACCATTTTTCGATTGAATGCTCCATTTACGAAATATTAAACTTTAAAGTGCACATTTTTGTTCCAGTAGGGTGTCCCCCCCCCTCTAAAAGCTAAATTGCTGGCTTGAAAAATCTGGAAAAATTCGTGATAATAGCGCATTTCATGAACTTTAAAGGAAAACTATAGCGGTTAAGATAACTTTAATAGTTTAGCCGTAATAGTCATGACAAAGACGGAGTACCTAGTTGCTTGTTTATAATGGGTAAAGACTTGCATTGAATAACAGGCTACTACGGAACCCTACACTGCACGTGGCCCGACACGCACTTGGCCAGTTATTTAATAATGCTGGCGAAACAATACAAATGATATCATAATAATAAGAAATATTATAGGGGTTCCGAAACATGTAAAATGAATATCATAATTAATATGACAATATATCTTACACAATGACGACGCAGGTGCAGTGGTTTTAGCTCCAAAAGCGAATCCACCAGTTGGACTTGTGAAGTTAAAAGCTGGTTTAGTGTCTGGAAGTGTTAGAAAAAACAATCCGATTACAAAAAATCCATTGGTTGCAATGAAAACTATTAATAAGAAAGGCAATTCTCATTAGGCTTCTTTTATGATGATGGTCTTCAAAAGGCTGGACAGGTTTTTTTGAAACACAGCTATAGGTACTTTATTGGGAATGTACCGGCTATTTTCGTGTTGTATTTACTTCAATATGCTCCGCATATGCATAGCTATATTGTATACGATGCCACAAACAGAATTAGACAAACAAATGCCTCCATTTTTAACCTTTCGTATGGCGGAATGCGGATCGACATGAGATACAATAGATTTTTCATTGTGTCTGGTATACCCGCACACAAAAGGTTAAAGTAAGGATGCTAATAATGTGAAAGTTGGGATGTTTAATAATATACTTCACCTGCGGCCGTACTGGGAGACCCAAATAGGGTTGGTTTAGCTGCATCACCACTTCCAAAGGCAAATCCTGAAATATGTAGATAGTTTGAATATTCTAATCTTATTTATTAGTTATTTATAGTGGATAATGCTAGTGATTTGTGCAGCAATATATTTGTTGCTGGAAAGCATACAGTGTAAAACTCGAATGAAAAAAAATTGTGCAGGAATAGTGAGGTTATGTATAACGTTGAATTTTAATAAAGTTCATAATTTGAATAGCAGTAGTAATAAAAGGTAAGGTTTTTCAATAGTATTATAATTTATAAATAGTAAATGATTATTATTGCGTATCTAATCACAAAAAATACCTGCAGAAGGAGTTGTTGTACCGAAGGTACTGCCAGTTGTTGTTGTCGGACTACCAAAGTTGAAACTCATGGTTTATTTGTTTTTGATATTCTACGACAACAGACTATACACTTTCGATGTTATTTCTTTCGTATTTTCACTATTTTCATGTAATACCCCAGAAATATAACTTCGCCGTTAGTAGAAATACCATAACAAATAAATGTCAAATTATTTTGAAAAGTTGCCAGTTTTAAAATCAGAAAACATGCGTTCGTAAATATATTTTTTTATGAATTACAAATAAATGTTCTCTACACGATCAATAACTATTTTGGTAACCTAAAATAATGTTTTTATTGGTCACATGATAAAACTTCTAATTTTATAAATAAGCCTATATGTAGAGAGAACATTAGCGTTTGCGAATAAAATAGCTATAGAGATGTAACCCGACTAAAATGATGAACACAAATATGCCAGCTATAAGATAAAATGAACAACGTAATTAGGTCGGGTCATACATGACAGCAGGTGAGAGCCAATTGGTGCAGTAGAATTTGGTTCCAGTGCTTGAACCAGTTTGTAATATTGCATACGCAGAGAAGGATAAAAAAATTGTTGTTCATCTCGCTCTCTCATACTAGTGATTGTATAGTTTATCCTTCTCATATTATTATTGTTATTACAATGCCACATCCACTTAATACTTCATCCACGATTAGCCCCTAATAAACTGATTCGTCTTTTTACAACGCAAACTAAGGCTGGGTTGCACCATCTTACTTTAACCGTAACTATAACTATTAACTGGTGTTTTTATATGGATTTTGACAGATTTTTGACTTTTGTTATAGCTAAAGTAAGATGGTGCAAATCAGCCTAAATATTCCATAGAAATCGTCAAGTAAGATCAACAATTTATCATCACTCTATCATCTATCATAAAGATACATGTTCGTACTAAGTTTTATTAAGTACTAATTAGTTAAATACATAGTAGAACTTATCTACTATGATTTAATATTACATATTGTTACATTGTTAGTTTAAGTATACTTTAACTTTTATGTTGCACGCCCGAAAAGGGAAAACTGTTGTTACTACAAATTAAGTTTAAGACCATCTTTATACACAGTTTGTGCAATAAATCTTATCTTATCTTATCTCTATCAGCCATCGAATTTAATAATTCAGCATTTCCATCACAAATTTTCCATCTCATCAACATTTTTAGGGTTCCGTAGCCGAATGGCAAAATACGGAACCCTTATAGATTCGTCGTGTCTGGTCTGTCTGTCCGTCCGTATGTCATAGCCACATTATTCCGAAACTATTAAGACTACACAGTTGAAACTTGGTAGGTTGGTGTAATTCTGTGAACCACTTTACGATTTTTATACAAAAATGAAAAATAAAATATTAACGTTGAGTTAAAAAATTAAAAGCTAATACAATATTCTTTTGATTTAATATAATAATTATTTTAGAAGTTTACAACTTGAATGCATGTTACAAATTAAGATGCTATAAAATAACCTTGGTGCTGAGTTATAGGTATTTACAGTGGCTGACTTAGTAATTTAGAAGGCAATGCAGATTTTTTCAGGCAGATAAGTTATTAAAAAGAAGCAAGTTTAATTAGCACCCGTTTAAAAACTAAAACAACCAACTTCCATGCTCCGTGAGTCAGTTTCAGTAGCAAGTTTGAGACGTTTATCGACGTATCTCTGAAGATACTTATCAGATCTCGATGAACTTACGATGGGACCACCTTGAAAATTTACCCTACCGATTAAAAAAGAATTATTTGAATCGGTTCTCTATTACTAAGACTCCGCTGTCCGTCTGTCTGTCTGTCTGTCTGTCTGTCTGTCTGTCTGTCTGTCTGTCTGTCTGTCTGTCCGTCTGTCACCAGGCTATAGCTCATTAACCGTGATAGTTAGATAGTTGACATTTTCACAGATGGTGTATTTCTGTTGCCGCTAGAACAACAAATACTAAAAACAAAATAAAGTTAAAAATTAAAGGGGGTCCCCATACAAAAAACGTGTTTTTAAACGCCATCTATCTAATTAGTCTCGGTAAAATGACATAGATGGCGCTAGTAAACGAGCCCCGTCTTTCTAGATCGCGACCAAACCAAGTATTCTTGGTAATATCAAATAATCAAGTTATGTTTCGTATCGTACGGAACCCTCACTAAGTGACGCGATGCTGACTAGCACTTGGCCAGTTTTATTTGTACTCCTAAACTTATATACAGGCTGAATTGTTAAGTGGGCGTAGATGGCTAAATCCGAAACTATGAGGAATAGCTTAAAAATACTCATAGGAGTCTCGGACCCGATATTTGATGAAAACTAAAACTGCATCTTTGGTTTTTTTAAAATCAGTATTCCTAGCCAGGAACGAACCTGTTGATTTTGGAAAAAAAAATATCCTGTATTATAACACTATTTGATAGTGTCGCTAATAAGTAAAATTTTCTCACGTTGCCTGCTACCTACCTATTAAACCTTAACTGAGAAATTGTTCAAAATGATGGCCATAATTGTTCTCAATACATAGCTGGATTTGTCGTCTCAAGGATTGTACTGCATTCAGCATTACAATATTATTGATTATGATGCTAAACTCTATTTCATTTCTGTACCCCTAGTACGAGTTTTCATCGTAAACGCTTTTGACAAATCTCACATAGTTTTCGACTTAATCTAGCTCCCTGATTGGTCTAAATTTAGTGAAGTGTAGTAACCACTAGAGGCGCTGTACTGTTTTTCATTCAAAATTGGCTCGATATACGATATCGAATTTGGTATGAAAACTAGTACTAAGGGTACAGGTCATTAAGTTTTCGTCTAGCTCATCCGGAGATATTAGGTAGGTACTGCGATGATTTTGTAAAGGTCATAACTGAACAATTGGTAATAACTAGAGCGAACGTGGGGTGCACTTTTCCATACAAATGTATTCTTTAATTAAATTAAATTTTGATAAATATAGTTAGTCTACCGATATCAGGAGGTTAGAGTTCACTGAACGGTTTTTTATAAATAAGAGTTGAGCGTCAGGTTTAAGTCACTTAGGGCCAGTTTCACAGGTTCCTGATAACGCTAATATGAAGAAATCTGACAGATTTTTTACAGCTTTTATATGACACCATGTGTCAGATAACTATCTAACGCATTATCAGGAACCGGTGAAACTGGCCCGTATTATGCTATTGTGAAACATACTCGTCTCAAATATCTTGCCTAATTCTGGAAGTATTGCAATGTCCCTGTAATTGTATACCAAGTTGTTATCGCAAGATTTAAAGATCGGTATGACTCGAGTTCACATTTGTGGATAGATGCCAGTTTTTAATGAGAGGTTGAATATGTGTGCTAACCGTGCAGTGTTTTATTAATATTTAGGGAACATTGTCAGTCCCCACTGAGCCCCTTGGTTATATTTTATCTTTTACCTGTTGAAGTCTATGTTATACGGCAGCAAGTATTTAAAAGGTTACTGGGTACATTACAAAACAGCGACGTTTTACAATACGGCGCGTATACTTGTAATACGGCGTATTATGCGATATGGCTGCGACATATATACTACAATGAAAAACATTCCTTTCTATTTTATCTCTGAACAACCAACGAAAGTGAGTAGGTACGAAGTAGGAGTACAACCGTGCAAACGTCAAGTTGCATGCAAAATAGCGTTAAGTGGGCTAGATAAATCACACGCGTCGTCACGCTTGCTCTTGTTTACACGCCGTTCGCGTACAATGATTTGTCACCCCGAGACCTGGCAGAGTGCCAAGCCAAGCAAACGTGCTTAGAGTCTGGATAGATGGATCCTTGTTGACTCTTTGTGATACTCTTCTGGCTAGAGCCACTTTCGCCAAGCTTACGTCCTATGAAAACTCGTGATTCGTGCTTTTATACGTGAAGTCTATCGGGCGGTATGAATTAACGACATTTGTAGTAAATTTTTCTTCCAAGATGTTCTAGAACCATTGTTGTCACTTACGTAATAAGTCAAAGACCCAAAAGAAAAATAGATAATTATGTAAGTACGTAGTGTAAGTAGATTATAGATAGTTGTATCAAAAGTTAGGACCAAATCGATGCAGTTCACTTAGTCTAAAATGTTTGCTAAATCCATGCTCAGGTTTTTAATCAATTTGTCTATTATTATGAGAATTAGTTGGATCATATATATCCTACGATGGTTTGATATCAGAAGGCTTTGAAAGATAACAAATTCAGTTAGAAAACGTTACCTATTTACATTAATATAATACTAAAAAAATAACTATAATATATAACATATAATATAATATATAAATAACTATAATACTAAAAAAATAACTACAATACTAAACAGGTGAGATAGTAGTCAAATGCTAGCCTAAGTGATAAAAAGTTTAAAAAAACCTTAAAAAATAAAATCTTAGTAGAGATCTACTACGATAATATGGCCCGCCCCTCCAAATTACTGTTTTAATGTGTGTAGTCACATCCTTACGAAAGAGTTTGTATGTAGTTGTAATTATTCGTCTTCAGCACTGACTAGCAATTGGTTTGCTAGTCAGTGGTCTTCAGTGACAGGCCGGCACATGCGTGGTGGTGCGTTGTAAATACTTTCACAAATACTTTCAAACGGTTTGAATTTTGGAGTGGCGGGTCATGTTATCGTAGTAGATCTCTATCTACCTAACTAATTGGCTATGAATTAAAACTCTTGTAAAATTAAATAATATATTTTAAACAACGTGATAGTCAGGACGGGGTGCGAACGGCACTGGAGTCGTATCGGGCGCCAGCAGCAACCTGCAAAAGTTAAATAAAGTTTGTAACAGTACTTGCAACCTTCAGAACAGGCCAGGTTTCGAATCGGTTACGGCGCCGTAGTCTATGGATATCCACACAGTGCGGCAGATTGTACAGAAGACTGAAAAGTATGTACACCCTCGATCACATCGTCACTTTCCATCAGGTGAGATAGTGGTCAAATGCTTGCCTAACTGAATATGTTTGTGTGTGTGTTTGTAAGAGTGGGTGTGTGTGTGTGTTTGTGAGAGTGGGTGTGTGTTTACCTGTGCATGCGTGCGTACATTTGTGTAAATGTGTGTGTGTGTGTGTGTGTGTGTGTTTGTGAAATTGTGTATGCGTTTTATTACGGTAGCTGGCGTTACACCTTAGTCGTCTGAAGCCGACCTTACTTGGAAATAGTGTTGTTGAAACCTTCTATTAAGGGACTTGTTGGTACACAAATGCACCGAGTCTACATGATACCCACGGTGACCCACAGAAGATAATTATGGAGAGTTATTTTCCCAATCACCTAGACAGCATCTACGAGAAGACAATATAAAATAATACCATTAAGGTAAAAATCTACCGCCATAACCTTATAGTTTTCTGGCTTCTGGCAGCACACAGCTTTTGAGAGTCAGAGTATTCTAGCCCTAGTGTGTTTATCATCTTCGACCACATCATAGCTTACAACCAGGTGAGATAGTAGTGAAATGCAAGCCTATAAGATATAAAAAAAAATAACTTGTACAATGCTCTTCAGCGACTGGACTCACAGCGCTATCAATGCAGGGCCAGTAGTCTCTACATGCATAGCGATGAATTTCAAGCGATAATCGTTGATACGATAAGAAATGCAGAAAGCAACTGTCTAGCTGCATCTCATTCTAGCAGACAGTTGCGATGACAAGACGCATCGCTATCAATGTAGAGACTTCCACCCCTGCTATCATTATTCAAATCTAACCTGACATTGACATTAGCTCGTCGCCACCGGTTCCACATGACGTAGTGATCCTTCCACAGCAGGTATACGGTGACGGAGTATCCACACAGCACGATCGCCATGAAGAAGTCCATCGCTGTCTCCGTGATGCGATGGGATATACCTTTGAGAAAAACTTCTTTTTTTATTAGAGACCGAAAAGAATTCTCGCAGGTGGTAGGGGCATATCATCCATATTCCTTCCAAGAAGTACCTGTTGCTTCTAAAAAGTAGTTTATCACCATCAAGGAGAAAATCTGCCGCCATAACCTTACGCTGTTCCGGCAGCACATAGCCCTTGAGAGTCAAAGTATTCTTGGCCTAGAGTATTCACCATCTTCGACCACATCATCGCTTATGATGCGAGATAACTGATGGTAATCAGGCCGAAGGTACGGTGCGGTTCAGTACGGCATCTAGCATAGAATATCACGCCAGGACACAACAAACTGACTGACTGGACTTGGGATCCGGATCAACAGACATGGAGTGGTCACCCATTTACCAGCACTCGATGATCACGTGCATCGATAGCAAATAGGTGACGTAATTCCACGTTCATGTCACTTCATGTTGACATCATTAAAGTTAATCTGCCAGGCAAGCGTGCTACATCCCGATGAAATTGTGAATTAACATCCGATGAATGATATACTACGAAGAAAATCTTATATTTTCTTCGTAGATGATATAATTAAAGTGGTCGTACCCTCATTAAGCAATACTTATTGTTTGTGCCTTAATCACGCAAAACGGCTCAAAGAATTTAGAAGAAATTCGGCACACAAACCGTTTATAATCTGGATTATCATATAAGCTAATTTTCACATGGCTGGTCTTATTATTCAGAGCAGGATTGAAATTGAAATTGAAAAATAAAAATGTATTGTCACATTTAGAGTTACATAAATACAAACAAAGGTTTAAAGTAAATATGAATGACAAAAGGATCAATTTCAGCATATTTGTTGTGCATCCAATTGCTTATAATATGTGCCATATAGATTAGCACTAAAGTGCGTTGACCTTTCAGTGGTCTAGCAGCGGTAACAAACTTTTTATGACTGTGATTATAACTAAGTTTTCTTTTTATTTAGCGGTGTGTTCTAATTTTTATGTGCCACTAATATATCCAGTGTTTTTTCTGAAACATGTATACATATTTATTTGAGCTGGAGTCTGCATTAATATATTGGTTTTAATGTAAGATTAATGTGTGTTGGAAAATAAAATAAATAAAATATATTTCATATAATTTATTTTTTTATATTGTTGGTACATTTATATATAATTGCCATCACTTAATTCTTGCCGGAATTAATTTATAAAATAAATTTATTTATTATTGCCGAAGGTGACGCATCTCTGTTGCCTGACGTAAAAAATTGTCCAGGTAAAATGACATAACTCGCGTTTTGTATAATTTCAGGAAGTAGTTTTGTAAGTATTATAAAAGCTCTTGCAATTGTTATTTTTTTTTAATTTTAAGTAGAAAAACTACAAAAAGAGATGTTCGTTAATAATCATTAAAATAAAGTATAACATAGAACACTCTTAGCGCGTTAAAATCCCTTTTTACAATAAAAACGGATAATAAATATCGATATCATAAAAATGCGACATTAAATATATCAAATGTTTTCTAGTAATATGTAGAATTGGAATAAACATCAATGATAAATAGATATTTTTGGTTTTAATTTTGGCAAAATTTTAAGTTACACTCATTTTTTCTTAGCGGCTCACGAGAGGCACTTTTGTGCCAATTTATATGGCACGGACAATAGACACGCAACGCTGGTTTTCTAATTGACCCCAAAAAATCGGTCTATGGTCATCGTCGATTTGTAGTTATAGCGGGTTAATTAAAGTAATACAATGAAACTTTGAAAAGTAAACAAATGCTATCAAATTTAAAACTTAAAAAAATCTAGAAAAAGAGATGTAGTACCTATAGATATATATATGAACTGTTGACAGGAGACTAGTGTGTATGTGTGTGCGTGCGCGTGTGTCTGGGGTGAGTGTTTATTGTGTATATGTGTATGAGTGTTGTGTTTAGTTTTCTACTTAAGTTTCAAAGGTTGTTTCGTACGTTTTGTTTTTAACATAAGTAATACTTTCAAGCGATATTCAAATGTTTCTATACCGATTTATTTCCTTAAAAGTGGCGGAAGGTCGTTCCATATTTTTGGAGCCTGGTACTTAAAACAACCTTCAAAGTCTGCAGTTTTGTGTTTAGGAATGCGAAGACGATTACAAAGTACAGAGCGTGTGTTCGATGGATACATTGGTGGTACAATGGTACCATGTAGTACATTTGTGAAATAGGTTTTCTGGTTTTTTATGCCAGAGAATTTTTTGCGTTATATATGCTATGTGCAGCTCTCTTCGTGATTTCATTTTTTTCTGCTAAGTAAGGCCTAACATGGTCTCTTTTGGGTATGCTAAAACAGAAACGGGCTATTTGCGGGCGGATTAGATTTGAACTTAGGCTTGTAGAACGACAGTCGACACTCGAGCACTGATCCACTCCACTCTAGAACTCGTCTACCCAACGGTTTTCGGTTCTACGACAGTTGTGACCAGCCCACTGCCACTTCAGCTTACTAATCCTTTGAGCTATGTCGTTAACTTTGGTTTTCTGACGGATGACACTTTCGAATTCGATCCTTCAGAGAGACTCCGAGCATAGCCATCTCCATAGCTCGCTGAGCGACTTTAAATTGATGAACCAGTCGCACCGTCATCGTCCAAGTCTCGACTCCGTAAGTAATAACAGGTAGGACGCAGTCGTTAAAGACTTACGTCTTCAGGTTTTGTGGTAGTCTTTTCATCGCCCGATGAAAAGACGAAGTTATCCAAATGCTGCCCATCCCAGCTGTATCCTCCTGCGAGATTCCTTCTCGAAGTTGTTTCTACCCAATTGCAAGATTTGATTAAGGTAGATGTATTCGTGAACAACTTCGAGAGGAACTCGAGACAATTTGTGATGACTCTCGAAAACAACTTTTATGCGGTACGTGACTCAAGAGTGAAATGGGTCGATAGTTATCTAAAAGAGTCTTGTCTCCTACTTTAAAGAACATAATGACCACACTCTTGCTCCACGCCTTTGGAGTTTTCTCTGAAAAGAGGACGGAATTAAATATACGCTGCAGCTCTACAAGCGTTGGAATTCCACCAGCTTTTATAAGAGCTCCGTTGTAATTCCATCCTCTCCGGGGGCTTTTCCATTTTTAAGCTGTTTGAGAGACATCACAATTTCGTTCAGGCTAACCTCTGGCACATCCTCGGTATAATGGCGGCTAAGAGTGGCTCTAGGATCCTCGGACTGGGGTTGGAGACGGGACGCTTGCGAGGTATAAAGTTGGCCGTAAAAGTCTTGAACCTCCTTTAGATTAGTTAGATGTGGTCAACTTCGTCAGAAGGCTTCGATCTAGCTGTTGAAGAAAAACTTCTCGATCGCTTCTTTAATAGAGCGTGTGTTGGAGCTCCGGAGGTGACGTCTTACGGTCTGACGAAGTGACTGCGGGGTTTTCTCGTCGTCGCAGAATTTCGCCCCCTCCTCCCCGAGGACTTCTCGAATGACTGCATATAATGCAATTATTATTCGTAGGCATTATTAGCATAATATATACTATAGTACTACTACATTACATCGTTTGAGTGATACATAAAACAAAAATAGTTTAGATGGCTCTATGAAATGGTGATGAAGACAGTGTCGTTGTCCAGTGTTCGCTTGTCTAGTTACCACCCTCAAGTGGTATATCTGTCACTAATAACTAATGGTATGTCACATCGTCACTTACTAAGAGGGGAGATGGTGGTTTAACGCTAGCCCATATGCTATTAAAAAAATAATAAAAATCTATAAAAAGAAATAAATAAATTAATCGAACACACCTTCTTCCTTCCTAAAAGCAGCGTCGATCTTACCGAATTTGTTTCCTTCAATTACGAAGTACTGCGTTCCTACGATACAGACCGCTAGAAGACCGGCGGTCACCGTAGACAGGAGCCAGAATATCAAACAGTCCGACTGAAAAATAAACATAAATTTTAAGAATTAAGGAACTGACAATTGTACATGCTTTATTTGATAATCAGCGGGCTTATCACGAAATTTGATAGGGATTTAAATGAACGAAATGACAGAGATGGTGCTATAGCTGCGTCCCCTTCATATAGTATATATTTTAATTCAGTAATCAACTGTCAAATTTCGGGATAAGGAGGCTGCTATGCTTCACAGCTTCGACTGCGGAGTAAAAATCCTAGTTATGACACAGAATAAATAATAAGTACAAAGTTATGAGTTAATCAGGAGAATTAAAAGTTGACGTTCGACGTTTGGCTGAAGGCTGAATGGCTCATTACTTTTGTTTTTTTCTAATTCAAAGCAATAATTAATGTAGAGATGTAAGGGAGCACAAATACCACCTCAGTGCTCCCAGTCAACCTCACCTGCCCTGGTGCATCCTGCTGACCAACAAACGAGGCTCTGGCGAACGACAAATGACGGTATAACCATTTCAAAATTATGGCGTAGCTAAATATATACTACAGGCTGGTGACGGGCAGCAGCGTCATCGGTGCGAGGAGCTACGTCTTGCGATCGCCAACCCGCCTACATAGCATGGCGATTAGGGCATACCCCTCCCAATGAGCCGAAGATCGGGCTCAGTGGCGTATCTTGGGAGAGGCCTTCGTCCAGCAGTGCACTGACACTGGCTGATTATGATGATGATGAAATGCTGTTTTATAATTTAGAATAATTATTATTGATATGATCTATTTAAAGTTATTTGACGTGTGTGAGTGGAGATTTTTAATTTGCCCATATTCTGAATAAATGCATGGAGTTTTGAGTTAATCCATAACCTGGATTATCAAATAGGATATACTAGTTATTTGAGTTTTGAGTGTCATATTTCATACCAAATGCATCAGCCGTTTTTACCCGACTGCGCGACGCAAAGGAGAGGTAATGTGTTTATCAGTCTATATATGTATGTATGTTTGATCCTTTGTGGCACACTAGAGACCAAACGCGTGGGCCGGTTTGATAATTGGCACGTCAATAGATTCGCCATGCTAGCGCGAGTGTCAACAAAAACATAAAAAATTGAAATATTCAAAATGGCGGATTTCAGACGCCAAAATTTGGGGTTCAAAAAATTTTTTTTTTCAAAACCTTTTGAGTGGGGTATCGAATTAAAGGTCTTAAACTGGAGATTCAAAATATATTTATAACAAATAATTTATAATAGTACAAATCGAAAAAAAAAAACTAATTTACGTGCCGCGTTAGTCACTTTCAGTAACAAGTTTGCGGTGCTTATCTCTGGAGTTACTTATCAGATCTCAGTAAAATTACAATGAGACAAAACGAAAATCATATTAACTCAAACAAAAAAAGAATTTTCCAAATCGGTTAAGAATCGATGGAGTTCTGAGGTAACAAACAACCTCTTCCTTTTGGTATAGTCGTTTAATAGTACTAAAGTACTAAAGTAACTGTAAAGTAAGTAAGCTTAAAAAGCAATACCCTATCTATTTCACGCATTTCGGTTTTTTGTTCAGATTACGGAATTTGCCGTCCTTTACTTAACTAAAAAGTGTAAAATAAAACATTAAATTAAAAAATCAAAAAAGCCGACTGCGCAAAAAGTGAAGTGTTAAAAAATGAACTGAAAAGAAAAAAACAAATAAGTCTAGTAGTTTAGACTTCTGTTTAGGGATATCAAAAAACTATACCATTTAAATTCTTTCTCGGTCGATACACTCATAAAATAAATTATACATTGTTATATGGAATATAGAGACTTTAACAGTTAGGACACATTAATCCCCATTCGTTAAACCATTAATGTGTCCGCGCAGTCGGGTTTTTTGATTTTTTAATTTAATGTTTTTTTGCATTGTATGAGTGACAAATACCCATACCTACTCAAATTCATTCATCTTTGCAAACTAGCATTTATATAATGAGTAGGATTTATATTATACCTACTCTAAATATGTAACTGTAGTACCTGATACCTGTAAATTGGCCGTCGCCCAAGCTAGCAACTATGCGGACGCTAAAATAACTTATGCATCAACCGTACTCTATTCCACACACATTTTGTTAATCAGAAAATTATTAAGCCCCCCCACTCCCTCCTCCCTCCTCTTGGATCAAAAATTACGGTGCTGTCTAAGGTCGTGCATGAGACGAGGCGCTGGATTAGCGACTTTAGTCTGGTCCAGGTCATCGATATAAAAGGGGTCCAAGTAGCAAAATTTTCCATGAAAAACATATTAGTATTACTACGGCATGGTATTTTGAAAATATATAAAAGCAGAAGAAGCATGAAAGTAAAATTAATGCTGTAGAAATGAGAAGTTTGAGAAGTATGATTGGATTGGAGTGACTCTGATGGATAAGGTGGAGAACAGCATGATAAGGAAATGTTGTGGTGTGGTAGAAGATGTGGTGACAAAGATTGAGAATGGGATGCTTAGATGGTTTGGACATCTAGAGAGGATGGATGAAGAAAGACTGACGAAACAGATTTATGAGACGAGTGTGAATGGGGCAGCCGGTAGAGGCTGACCTAGGCGAACGTATCACGACCAGATCGGAGACGTTTTAAACAAAGGCCAAGTCAAAAGTACTTATAAATGATTGGCGTGAAATGGCGTGATTGTACTCGTATATATGTATGTATGTATAAAAGCTGGTAGTGGCTTCTGGATTTTCTCACGCTAATTCAGTAATATATATGCAGTATATATATATATATATATATATATATATATATATATATATATATATATATATATATATATATATAATTCATAGCATTAACACATATATGTCGTAATAGTTCATGTTATTAATTATATTATACTTTATTTAAATAAACATTGTATAACCTATCGCAGACTGACCAAGCCATTTGACCGTGAAGAAGAACCTAAGTAATTAGTACCCGACTTAAAATAAAAACCGGCCAAGTCGAGTTGAACTCGCCCACCGAGGCTTCCGTACCAACATTGGTATGTACCAATTAAGCTAGACCTCTAAATTGTATGAGCGCTCTTATTCTAGGTTAATGGGAAGTATTAGGTTAGGTTATATATATAGGTTTTCGACCCAAAACCTATAGGGTACTTCCGGTTGACCTAGAATTGTCAATTTTGGTTAAGAGCAAGGTCTTACTACACAAGTAAAGGAAAAATTCCGAAAAATAAAAAATGTTGAAAAATAAGGTACATTTTGGTTTCGCGAAAATATAAATTTGTCCATATCTTTTTATTGTGTTGACTCAAGACCTTGATTTTTTATACACCCAATAGATATGGGACTATAGACTTCAGTATCAGGTATAATTTTCAACTTGCTAGGTCTACCTGTTCCTGAGAAAATCAGTGGTGACACACGGACAGACGGACAGACAGACGGACAGACAGACAGACAGACAGACAGACAGACAGACAGACAGACGGAGAAGACAGTGAGATCACTCAGGAACCCTTTAAACATTATAAGGGTTCCTTTTTTTACCGTTACGTTTACGTTACCTTTTGAGGTACGGAACCCTAATAAAAAATGACAAATAAAAAAACAACGTGTTGCGCTCCGGGAGTGCCGGCAGAAGTGAAAACTTGAACATTAACGTTGTGCATTTGATCTACTCTCCCTCCGTCCTACGAATTTTCGATCAGGTCACGTGTCCTGACGCGAGTTTAACATTTTTTACCCATCCCAAAAAAAGTTTCTAAGATGAAAGCTGAATGGCTTATCTTTGTTTTTTTTTTTTCGTAAATTCAAAGCAATAAGCTATGTTTCTGTTATATTTATAATATTTTTTATTGAATATGATCTATTTAATGTTATTTGACGTGTGTAAGTGCACATTTTTAATTTGCCCATATACTGAATAAATGCTTTGACTTTTGACTTTTTCTACCCTCCCTCCGTCTTACGAAGTCAAAGTCAAAGTCAAAGCATTTATTCAGTATATGGGCAAATTAAAAATTAGCACTTACACACGTCAAATAACATTAAATAGATCATATTCAACAAAAAATATAGATATAAGACGAATTTTCGATCAGGTCACGTGTCCTGACGTAAGGTCCTGACGCAAGCTTAAAATGTTTTACTAATCCCAAAAAGTTCACAACGCCGCTAAAGAAGTGTTCTCTTCTAAGATATTAGGGGTGGAACAGAATTTTTACATAAGTACCTAGCTACTCATCTAAAGATTTGTAGGTGCTTAGAGGAGAAGAGGGTAGGTGGGGGTAAGGTAGGTACTTAGATTCTAGTTATTAGTTAATGTTAAGTTTATCCTGAATGAAAACTAAGTTAAATATTATGTTTCTTTGAAGTGTTACACACTTAATATTTTTGTAAATTGTTAAACACAATCCAAAATTTAATCGTACCAACGGGACTTGAACCCGCAACCTCCGGAATAACATGTTCCGGTGCTTTGCCAATTAAGCAAAAAAAAAATTAAAAAAGCTTAATTGGCAAAGCACCGGAACATGTTATTCCGGAGGTTGCGGGTTCAAGTCCCGTTGGTACGATTAAATTTTGGATTGTGTTAAACAATTTACGAAAACTAAGTTGCTTTACGTTTTGGTGATCTTCGCATTATTGGTAAACTTAAACCATTATACCTCGTATTGAAACAAATTGATAACGATGATATAACCCCAAATTGCTAACACAGACAAACCGCCATGATGTTGCCAATAATTATATTTCCGGTATGAACCGCGATAGTTATCACTAATCATGGCGTCTGTTGTAGTGATGTGACATATCATATCCGACTATAAATAGTTTAGGATCCGGAATATTTTGCTATAGCAGCGGCGTAATTTATCTCTTAAATTAATATTATAATGTATATTTATGTGCATTTTTATAATAATACATAACCCGTACGAATACTTCGCATTGATATAGTCATTGTAATAGTAATCGTAATTTTTCGTAATATTGTTTGGCCTGAACCTGTAATTTTAAAATATTTGTCTATTTTTCGTCAATAGCGGCAAACAAAAGCTTAAAATGGTGTTTGAATATTTAAACATTTGATTATGAATTATGGAAGTTATAGCGTTCCCACAAAAAAATCCATTAAAACATAATATATTTATAGAAATACTGAGCAGACTGGCAAACCTACTGTCCTAGTCCCATCTGATGGTAAGTAGTAACCGACGCTTGTTTCATCTGAAATACCAGACACCGAAAAGTTATATTATAGGTACGTCTTGAATTTTGTTAGCAAATACGGCAGCCAAGTCGTTATTATTACTGTAAAACTTTTATTACACCGCCTAAAATGTTATCGTCCATCTAGCGCATGTCGCCGACATTCATTCCGCCGATAAGCATGTCGCATTACAGCCGGTGCCGATTGGTGGATATGATGAATGACACTTAGGTCTAGCTGTGATTGGCGGTCGCTTCGGCAGCCATATTTGTATACATGCTAATGTGTATGTCAATTGCTGTCATAGTAGCAAGCAACAAGCTACCATTGCAACACATAAACAAAAAGTTTAACTTGCGTCGTGCATCTTGCATCATAAAACCACTCCACACTTTTTAACATAATACACTTGGCCGGAATAAACGCCAAAATAATTACCTACCCTTAAATTACATGAGAGGTTTCTATTATCCGGCTAAATCCGTATCTCTACACGTAACTATTAGCGAGAAATCACGGCGTCTGTAATTTCTGACTCGACACTTTGTTAATTAATACAGTTATTCTAATTAAGATTATAATCTGTTTGTTTGCGCAACTTAAACTTATCTAAATATAGTAATAACTAGCAGTGCCCCGCGGCTTCGCCCGCGTTAATAACTTTATTCATTACTTTAATTTTTTTCGTAAAAACACATGAAAAACTGAATTAGACGTAGACCATATCGGTCTACCCGTTTTCAAGTTATGGCGTGACCAAGGGACATAGCGACTCATTTATATAAAACCCAAAAAATCATATTGATTTTCAAACTTTGTTTTGTTTGTTTGTACCCCATTTCACTCTCTTAAAGGTGGAATTTTGAAAAAGCCTGAAACACATATTTACTTACTTATTTACAAAAGTACTTGTGAGAAGTTTCCAATAAAATAGACTATCTTATGTTGTTTCTATATAAAAACTTTGAACTCCCGTTTCATTCCTTTAAGGAGTGAATTTTGGAAAATCCTTTCTTAGCGGAAACCTGCGTCATAACTCATAACAACTATCTGCATGCCAAATTTCGCCAAATGCGTTAAGTGGTTTGAGCTGTGCGTTGTAGATCAGTCAGTTAGTCAGTCAGTCGGTAACGTTTTCCGTTTATATATATAGATTTCATTATTTACGTTAAACTGTATTTCCCTACATAGTGAATGGAACCAGGAAATACATGTTTTCCATACTTACAAATTTCTATTTGCACACGAATGTTGAGTGATTTAAGTATGTAATAAAATTTACCATAGAAACTTTATCACCCTGTTTAACCATATTAGGGGATGATTTTTGAAAATCAAAGTACCTTATTATGTTTTATTTCAGGACCTATACTATCTACATTTCCAATATCATCAAAATCGATTTAGTAATTATGCAGATACATGGAAACAAACATTAATGTATTTTCTATGATTTCTTCAGATAAAATTACATATTCACTCCCCCTAGGGGTAAATTTGAAAGAAATAAAAAATACATGTTTCATTTTGTTTTAAGTTTTATTTGTACCTAGTTTTGAGTGAACCAGACCAAGGAATAACATTTTTATAGAAACTTTTTCAACCTATGTTACCCCTTCAGGGGTTGCATTTTGAAAATCAAATTACCCTATATGTTATTTTAAAACTTACACTATCTACGTGTCAAATTTCATTGAAATCGGTTAATTACTTATGCAGATACGTCAAAACAAACATGACTGGATTTTATATGATTTTTAGGGTTCCGTAGTCCTGACAAGGAACTCTTATAGTTTCATCATGTCCGTCTGTCTGTCTGTCCGAGGTTTTGCTAAGAGACCGTTAATACTAGAAAGCTGTAATTTTGTGGGAGTATGTAAATAAATGACGCCGACAAAGTGCTGAAATAAAATTTTGAAAAATATTTTTTTTTAGGGTCCTATATGAGAAGTGGGGATGAATTTTATTTTATCGTCTACCCCATCGTGTGGGGTATCGTTGAATAGGTATTTTAAAAAAACTTAAGCAACCACCATTTTTCTATTCAATGCTCCATTTACGAAATATTAAACTATAAAGTGCACATTTTTGTTCCAGTAGGGCGTCCCCCCCCCTCTAAAAGCTAAACTGCTCTCTTGAAAAATCTGAAAAAATTCGTGATAATAGCGCATTTCATGAAATTTAAAGAAAAACTATAGCGGTTAAGATAACTTTATTAGTTTAGCAGTAATAGTCGTTGAACTTGGGTATTGGATAATTTTGTACCAAATACAAAATCCTTAGAATAAATCCTTTAAAGTGATAAAGACGGAGTACCTAGTTGCTTGTTTATAACGGGTAAAAACTTGCATTGAATAACAGGCTACTACGGAACCCTACACTGTGCGTGGCCCGACACGCACTTGGCCGGTTATTCCATACAAAATTCATTTTACAGACCCCCTAGGGGTAGATTTCGAAAATAAAAAAATACGTGTCTCGCTATTTGTTTTATAGATTATATGTACCGAGTTTTGAGTGAATCGGACCAAGGAATACGTGGAAACTGACATTACTGAATTTTCTATGATTTTTCCAAACAAAATTTAAAACTTACACCGCCCTTAGGGGTAGATTGGAAAAGTTCATTATTTGTTTTAAGGTTTGTTTGTGCCGAGTTTTGATTGAATCGGACAAAGGAATACGTGAAAACAAATATTACTGAATTTTTTATAATTTTTACAAAGAAAAATTATTTTTCAAGCCCCCTAAGGGGTAGTTTTGAAAAATGAAATACGCGTGTATCATTATTTGTTAGATAGATTATATGTACCGAGTTTAAAGTGAATCGGGCCAAGGAATATGTGAAAACAAACATTACTGAATTTTCTATGACTATTCCAAACAAAATCATTTTACACCCCCCTTAGGGGTAGATTTGAAAAAATAAAAAACACGTGTCATATTATTTGTTTTAAGGTTTGTTTGTACCAAGTTTTAAGTTAATCGGGCCAAGGAATACGTGAGAACAAATATTACTGATTTTTTTATAATTTTTACAAAGAAAATTCATTTTTCACGGCCCCTAGGGGTTTTTTGAAAAAATTAAAAACACGTGTCTCATTATTTGTTTTAAGGTTTATTTGTACCAAGTTTTGAGTAAATCGGCCCAAGGAATAAAATTTTCCATAGAAACTTTATCACCCTATTTAACCCCTTTAGGAGATGATTTTCAAAAATAATATTAGCCTATGTCTTAAGTTAGAACCTACACTACCTACGTTTTAAATGTCATCAAAATTGGTTTAGTGGTTATCGAGATACGTGGTAACAAACATTCACACACACACTTACTTTCGCATTTATAATATTAGTAGGATAGTAGGATAGTCTGTAGACTTCTACCAGGCAAGGGTTGTTGCTAACGACCCTTGGCCGTAATAGTATAAAAGTGGTGCTCCACTTTTTCATATTTATTGTGCTTATAATTTTATTCGATTATCAAACCAACTACTTAAGTTTTAAGTGTAGGCACTCTTAAGGGGACCAAAATATCGTTATATTTTTATTTTGTTAATTGTGACATTCACTTATTTTGTGGCATTTGTCGTTACAATACTAACTAAAGAATATTTTTCAAAATCCGAAAAACTGAAGCACTTTTTCCTTTTTGAACCATATTTGAACCATGGCAAACGTTTTACACGTTTCGTCATTCTAAAAGCCTATTATACTTAGAAGAGAGAAACACATGGGCAAAAATCATAAACATTTAGAGAGGTTTAAAGTAACCACGAAAGTGTAGGTGACGGTTTCACCTTTTTCATTTTGCTTAGCATTTGTTGTACCAGATTCCCTGTATATTCAAAGAGCAAAACCCCAAACTTAAGCCCAAAACGCTAGTTTCTCAGATGTCAAAGTGTTGTGCCCTTCAACCGCAAGATGGCGCGCTGTCAAACGTCGTCATTTACCAAACCTCTTCTCAAACGGGAGTCGGGAGTGCGTGTGACACGCACTTATTAAAATCCACGTCACCTCATGTCTCTGGGTACTGTTAATTATCTATGATTAATGATGGCTGACGTATTTGTAAAGTTTATGAGATGTCGGGGAAATTCTTTGGATAACTTATTACTTGCTTGATTCCGTTTCTAAGCTCGCTAAGTGGTCCCACTCATTTGGAGCTCTAAAGGCTTTGCATGGAAAATTGCCCTTATGTTTTCAAAATTGATATACGAGGTATATCTTTGGCCTACAGTCAACTGACAGCTGTAAATCTAAATTTGAGCACAACATTTTGACTCTTCCGTCATTATACATTTTAGAAGTAGCTTTATTTGTTAAATCGAATCCTCAATTATTTCCAAGCCTATCAGAGGCGGTACAGAGAAACAGACGCGACTGACTTCAGCTGCAATCTGTTAAAAAGACGATCACTAGTAAAGCATGGGACTAAAACATGTATGTGGAACACTAGTAAAACATGTATGGGTCCAATAATATTCAATAAAATCCCCAAAATTCTTAGAGAAATGCAAACTCACACATTTAAAAATATATTTAAAAAAAAATTAATGGACAAATGCTATGATACACTTAATGAATTCTTTGATGACAAAAAGTTTTAAATGTGACATAATTATTTAATTTACTAACTGACATGATGAATCAAATAACTACAACTAACAAACTAATTGATGACATTTTTATTATTATTTTATTTCATTATGTTAATGAGTGACTTATTTGATTTTAATTAGTGGCGTATTATTTCTCTAATTATATGTGATTAATAGGTAAACAGCCATATCTCTATTTCCACGCCTTTATAAGGCAAAACATATATAACGGACTTTTCTTGAGAACTCTACATGCTTATGCTTGTAATACCTTCATGTTTATGGCAAATAAATTTATCTTACTTATCTTTATCTTTATATATACATCGCAGTCTAGAATGTTACATCCCGCTGTATCTGTAATACAGTGGTTCCCAACCAGTGGTCCGCAAGAACCTAAATAAGGTCCATAAAAGATTTCATACTGACGAAATAATAATTGTGGTATTATATAAATTAGCAAAAATTCCCTTTAATTCGAGAACTTGTACAGAAGATGCCAGGTCATAAATCTTATTGATGCAGTCTATTTTTAGGGTTCCGTAGCCGAATGGCAAAAAACGAAACCCTTATAGATTCGTCATGTCTGTCTGTCTGTCTGTCCGTCCGTATGTCACAGCCATTTTATTCCGAAACTGTTAGAGAATTGAAACTCGGTAGGTAGATGTATTCTGTGAACCGCTTTCCGATTTTTGTACAAAAATAGAAAATATAAAAGTTTAAGCGAGGGCATCCCATACATGGAAAGGAAACAAAAAAAAATTTTTTTCTTCAAACCTATACCTGTAGGGTGGGGTGTCTATGGATAGGTCTTCAAAAATGATATTGAGGTTCTTAAAATCATTTTTTCTCAAAGTCAATCATTTGAAAGATAGGCGCATCTAAAGTGGTAAAATGTGTGTCCCCCCCCCCTCTAACTTTTAAAGTATCGGAGTGAAAAATCTAAAAAAAATATATGCTGTAGATCTCAATAAAAACTAACAACGGAAATTGGTTTGAACGAGATACACTCAGCAGTTTTAGAGATATAGCGACCGCAAAGATAACTTTGTTTTTCATACAAACACTATGAAAAACAAAGTTAATTTTGTAGTTGCGAAAAATCATAGTTATGGAATACTTAACGGTGTTACGGAACCCTACGAGTGCGAGTCCGACTTGCACTTGGCCAGTTTATTTTTTCTCTGCTTGTTTTGTCCCACACTTTTTACTTTGTGGTCGCTGCTACAATTAATAAACATAAATTGGTTCCTGGTCACAAGAAGGTTGGGAACCACTGCTGTAATAGGTAGACGTCATCGCTTACCATCAGGCAAGCGTCGTGCTTCTCCTGTTACCTTATATCATAAAAAATATATATAACTCTACATATGTTCATGTACATCACTATGAAGATTTATATAATTTCAACGCACTCTTTCTGAATTTATGTATAACTTTTGTCAACTTATAATAATTGAAAAATGACATGATATATTTAAATTTATCAGTTAGTAACATCGAGGTACATTTAGTAACAATATAGGAACTAATGAATAATTTCTCGAATTGATTTTTACTGAAATCCAGACTGACTCCAAAAAAGAAAATAATAACGTTAAAGAACAGAAGTTGTAGGTAGAATATTATCTGTTCTGTGGTTGTAGGAAAAAACATTTTGAGAGGTCTTATTATGTTGTCTCACGCACAATTTACGTGCGCGCTAAAACTCGCACTTTGTTGTAGTATTATTTATTCTGTGGTGACTGGTGACACGGGACGTGAATCTCAATATGCCAGTGTTGACTTGTCGCGTCACAGTCTCGTCACTTTTTATGAGATCACATCCCTAATATTGTCATTTCACTTTTCGCGCGTGACTGGTTTAGCTGGCTTAGTGCGATGGGGTCTTTATTCGCGTAATCTGTGTTGGAGTTATTGGTACCTACGGTGTAAACGAGTTCTTATATTTTGTTGCAAAATATTTATAGTGCCCGTGGTTTGGAGTAATGCAACCGATTTTCAACACAATTTATATTTCAGCACATTTTCTCAAAACATTTTTCAACACTTTTGCTCAAAAAATGCATTTACGAAGCATTGTATACTACATTGTTCGAAAGTTAAAATTTACACACCGTACAAAACAGCGTGCGGTAAAATAGATACTCTCACCTAAGTACCACCTTTACCACACGCTGTTGTATGGCACCGTGGTTAAGTGATGATGCGATCGAAGATTGTAAGCACGCTAGAATGGGAACCGGCTCTCAAGGATAGCTGCCGGAACACATTAGATATGTAAATGAAATGTAACATATCTATGGAGATACTTATCAGATCTCGATAAAATTACAATGGTACCCAACGGGAAGCATACTCTTTTAAATAAAATAGATATTTATGATACTAGTGCGGTAAAAAAGTGGATAAAAAGTCACAAAGTGGAAGAAGTAGTCTCTGCCTACCCCAACGGGAAAAACGCGTGATTGTAAGTATGTATGTAAGTAGTGCGGTAAGTTGGTTTTTACAAATGAGTAAACGAATGTAAGTCGGGTACGAAGTCGAGAGCATAGCACAGTCACGAGGTTGTAAATGCCAATTTCTGCACGTGTATCATACAAATTTTTTCGACACATTTGCTAGAAAACAATATAATATCTAGCTAATAAAACAAACATAATTATATCATTGTAAATTGTTTAAACACAATCCAAAATTTCATCGTACCGACGGGACTCAAACCCGCACCCCCCGGATTACACGTCCAGGTGCTCTGCCAATTAAGCCACGGTTCGATACATCAATACGACGAAATTAGTGGATTGCATTTTGTTACCAATTATGCATTGGTGGCGCCATCTATGACTACTTATTACGTAAGTTAATCATTCGGAAGACATCATTACAGTTTTCAAATCCGACGAGAGATGTTGCACTGCGTAAATCAAATATTACGGTACGAATCGGTACGATGAAATGTTGGATTGTGTTTAAACAATTTACAAAAATATAAAGTGTGTAACAGAAACATAATATTTGATTATAATATAATATATAATTATATCAGTTTATTTATTCTTTCTTTTACTCTTTCGTATTAAAGTGAGACAAACGTAAACGCAAAAGCGTTTCCAAGGTGGTTTTAACATCCATCTTATTTATTCTCTCAATGTGAAAGTCTTTGGTGGAATTCTTTTGTATTTTTTACGAAAAAAAACGGTAATGGATACGCAGTTAACAACAGGTGAGATAGTGGTCAAACGCTATTAAAAAAAAAAAAGATATGAGGATAAACACTTCAAACTTGGTACCTATTGAAAATTACTAGCGCGGCTGTTGCGGCAGGCCTATTCACATTTACGCTTCAGACAATCATCTTTAAATGTCAATGTCAAAGATGACAAAGTCAACATCAAGCACCAAAACGTCACGTACACGTCACAAAAAGTGACCGTTAATTTTAACATGATTCGCTATCTATCCGTTATTACGTACGCATCTATTCAAAATTATTTTCATTTCATCGCATATTGTTAATCTAATTTCTAATATAATTTCTAAAACCAACGTGTCTTCGCCTTCATTCAACACCACCTGAAGTCCCAGCAGCGCCACAACAGCGGCATTTGAAGTAGTTTTTTTTTTGTAAAAGATCTTAAATTTTATCTTGTATTTAGCTGTTTCTGAAATATCAAGAAGTGGTGACGATTATGCCGTATCACAAATCAAGAGACCTCAAAATCTAGGCTGAAAATTCTTGAATATTGGAAGCATTAATACTTGTATAATAAAATATATAGAATATAGAAACTTATAGAAACACTATATGATTCCAGAAGCAAGGCGGAGCAAGATCTATTACAAAAACCGTACATAGGTATAGTTACTCCCGAATAAAAGAGGGTAGAAAACAATATAAACAGAAAGTCAACGCTGTTACATCTACCCAAAACAATGTGGTCGCATCACCGTAAACTGACACAACTGAAGCAAGCTGTTATAAACTAACTTTTACGATAGAAATAGCCGTTTAAACGGTCTGGGTCGATTTTGTATCGCTGAAAAACGAACGAAAAAATATTGGCACTAAAATTGCGAAGACAAATCGACTGGCGAGCAAATTGCGAGGGCAAATCGATGTGGACATATTAGTGGCCGTTCTTACATGTGTTTCAACTAACTTTAAAAAATAAGGAGGTTCTTAATGCTCCTGTATGTTTTTTTTGTATGTATGTATCTTACGCGTTTACTCCGTCAATTGTGAACCGATTTGAATGATTCTTTTTTTAGCTGTTAGGATATATATATAATTGTAATTTAATCGAGATCTGATAAAAACCTATCTCCAAACATATGAAGATAAACACCTAAAACTTAGTATACAGAAAATCTATATATATAAAAGAAAGTCGTGTTAGTTACTACACTTATAACTCAAGAACGGCTGGACCAATTTTATGATTTATGTATTTTAATAGGATAGTAAGTATTAAAAACAATGAATAATTGACCTAAAAAAAATTTATAAGAATAAATATTTTGCCAAAATGTTCCTGGGTTTAAAAACTGGATTATTTGTTGTTCAATTGTTTATCACGCCGTATATTTTTTTGTATAATTATAGCTCCACACGATTAGTGTATTTAGCCAGTGCCAAGTATAAAATTCTTCCCATGTGTGGATAGCATTACAATATTCGGATAATCGCGTTTTTTTTTTGGTAAAATTATAGCTCCACACGATTAGTGTATTTAACCTGTGTCAAGTAGTAAGTCAAGTAATAATTTTACAAGTTTTTGTGAATTCAAGTCATGTAGATTTAAAAAATGTCAAATATTGTCAGTAATGATAATGCGTGCGTTCAGAAATGTATGCTTACAAGCAACTTAAAAAAGTTTATATTTCCAAAAACAATTTTTACCAATGTTTATTCTATATCTGTATTGCCATAATACATTAATAAACATAATATCTCTTTTGTATTCATTTATTACGTTCATAAAAGCCTAAACTAAGTTCATCTAAAAGGTAACACGACATTCATTGTCTGTTAGGTGGTACGAAGTTCGCCGGGCCAGCTAGTTCTTTATATATTTAAAATCTTCATCTAAATAAAATACAAAAATCATCATCCTATCTATTTAAAATTTAAAAAAATAATTGAAAAGCACCTTCACTTCTATCACGTCCGAAGTCAATCAACAGCCAGTCAATAATATATAACCGAAGTATATTCTATCATCGAAGATCAATCTTAAATAAAATCTATACCATTGTGTTATTATTTTTAAAAAATTGAGTAGTTTACCGGACACATTTTTTATCCGGTAAAGTACTCATATGATAAGGTCGAAGTTGACATGCGACCGGTATTTTTTAATTTTTTTATTATTTATTGTAACAGGACAAGCACGACGCTCGCCTGATAGTAAGCGATGACGTCTACCTTTTCCAAATACAGCGGTATATAAAATTCTGGAGTGCCAGAATTTTGCATGTCACTTCACTGCGCCTGTTACCTTGAGACAAAGATGCTAAGTCTCACATGCCCATTGCCCTGTAATTTCATTGGACACCTTGCCATTTCAACCGAAAAACATTCCTATTTCTCGGCTCAAAGTTAATTGGCAAAGTGATGGTACCGCCCCAGGCGGACTATCAGAAGTCCTACCACTACAAAAAAGGTTTCGGAGTGATCCGCACACCTTTATCTACGACGAGTACGCGTGTTCTCGGTGGTACTTACATCCCGGGCACAGATTATATAATAGTTACTACGCCCCGGGTACGAGTGCGGTGCCCACCAAAAATCTTTACCAGTAAATATAAAAGAACCTTTACACAACATACCTGTAAATGGCTCCTATTCCGTGGATTGCCGAACCACAGTCGTAACGCCTGCAGCACCGTGTACCTGGGAGTTCGGATCGCCGGGTAACTGCAACGGAAATTGCACAGTGTGAACGCCGCTTAACAATGCACGGATGGACATGAACGCGTGACGTTTTCGGCCCGGTGTTGCCGTTTTTTAGAATTCCCAATGTGAACTGCGTGTCCCAGGACGTATTGGATGGAATAAAAATACAATGAATATAGAGAACTGACGGAAATACGGTTCTTGTCTACTTCATTGTTTTGTGGTTTTAGGTTTTTGTTTAGAGATCACATTTCAAGTGCACACCTTCTGTTTTGTTTTAGGAATAAATAGATTTTGATTTTTATTTGATAACCCTATTAAACGAACTCTAAAGGCTAAAATTTTGCACAGGAATACAAACAGACAATACTTACACATAGTAAGTACCTATACTAACAATTAATTTGTATTTTAATGAAATTAATGATTCCAATTCTGTCTCAGGAAAATTCTAGAACATCGCCTTAATTTCACAAATTTCAAAATTAAATTAAGCCGTCTCAATGAAACCGTCTCTATTCACTGATTTATCTTTATTGGGTTTCAATTCAATCTGTTTTCTATTATTGAAGTTTTATGAATCGATTACGGTTAAAGGCCTTTCGGATAGCTATTTAGGACATCAATCCTTTTTAACAAATATTTGCATCTGAGTGGATTTTAGTTGAACGAATTTGAAGGTCTTGTCTTTAAGCCAGAGATCTGCTACATATTAAACTTGATCGCGTACACCGGCCCCCATGAGACCGACCTTGAAAGGAGTTTGTCCCTTTCTTTTGTATGGACAACTTATATATATACCATACATATAGTATAGAACATATATAGGACTAGCAGGTTTTTAGACAAGGCCACACTCCTACCCTGGTGTCTCTCAATTGGGCCGTTTTGTTCTACAAAGCAATTACAACCTTATTGTTAAAGCATACGGATTAAATTGAATTTGTCAAAACATCTGCAGTGCACCATCCATTTATATATTACGTCTATGCTTTAAGCACAATATATAGATTACACATGGCATAAATAAATGTAATATGGTACTAGGGTAAACGGACCCAATGTTGACACGAATTATAAATGAAAACGAAACTATTGTGCATGGTCTAAAATCAGACCAAAGAACCGATAACTGTTAGTGTAAACGAGTTCTTTAGTGGAAACCGTGGATCAGTATGCGTAGCGTAGGACAACCTCAGACTAGGTGGAGCGATGATCTTCGCTAAGTGGCAGCCAAGAGCTGGACCAAAGTAGCCGAGGATCGTACTCAGTGGCGTGCAGTTGGAGAAGCCTATGTTCAGCAGTGGAATAGCTGATGACGATTATTATTATAATGATGATGATACCAATTACACGCAACCAACCTGTAGCTTACAAAACAAAAGTTTTATTATATAAGTCGGTCAGAAAAACAGACAACATTTCGACGAGAAAAGTGTGACTTTGTCTATTGTTTGAAGTCGAAATATAATCTAATTGAGCCAATAATATAGCAATAGTTGGCCACAGACGAGATGGAACTTCCTTAGTCGCGGTAACCGCTCAATCATTGCTACTTCAATTAACTGGATTTAATCCGGCCGGAACAGGTCCAATTTTATTGCAATACATAATTTGCAGTAAGGTCTACATCTAAAGAGATCTAAATAGGTCGAGTCTAAATAGGAATAACTAGTCTAAATAGAATAACCGTCAGGGAACGTACCGTTCCCTGATGGTTTTGGAACAAAAAAATCTTAATCGGTTAAGGCATCTTCGAGTTATCGGTGAAAATACAAAAAAAAAATGGTTCCGACGAATTGAGAACCTCCTCCTTTTTTGTGAAGTCGGTTAACAAGGTTAGGCGCTACGACATGTAGTCTAATTCACAAAGCTTATGTCCACGCGCGGATACCGACTGGACCATTCGGTGACAATTTAACGGACCCGTTGCTCGGAAGCTTGCTATCCTACAAGGGTTCCGTTATTCTTAAAAATGTGTAAGTAATTCATTGAATACTTCCTCGCCTGGTGGTAAACAATGATTTAGTCGAAGATGGTGAACACGGTAGGCCTAGAATTATCGGACTCTCAAGGGATGTGTGCTGCCCGAACACCGAACAGGAATTGGATCCCAAAATGGGTAATTTTGTAGATGAGCTAACAATTTAACAGAGCAAATTGAATACTCTAAAGATCGACGACAGAATCGTAAGCAGTCCACAAAAGATGGCGGGACTACACAAATGCTTTTAGCGTTCATTAGAGTGAACTTTTTAAGGATACGGAGGAAGCCTTTTCTACAGGTGGTAGAGGAGTATATTACATCGATGTTTCCCTTAACCTGCTACCAAAAAGTAGCTTACAACCATCAAGAAGAAAATCTATTACCATAACCTTACGGTGTTCCGGCAGGACAAGCCCTTACGAGTCAGAGTATCCTTGAGCCTTGGCCTAGGGTGTTTACCATCTTCGATCACATCATCGCTTACCACCAGGCGAGATAGTTGTCAAACGCTGATCTGTCAGACATAAAAAAAGAAAAGGCATGGGAAGACCGTTGCCCAGTATGAATGTGACACAATAGGTTAAGAGAATAAATTGCTCTACCCATACTGCTATTACCGAAAGTATTTTCAACCGGTCCGGTAACCAACAAATCGAACTTCCCAGGAATGAGACCGCTAAATAAGTTTTAACAATCGCACGCTCCATCTAGGCGGATTAAATGTTTCGACGTTTACCGCGAAAACAACTTTTAGCTGAAAATCGGGTTTCGGAACACTTGCAAAAGTGTAGTGCCTTTGGCTTTTGCATCTATTTTGGCCCTGTCTTAAAAAAAATAAACAAAATACTGTTTGGAATATGGAGCTTCATAATCTATTATTAAGATTATAAAACTATAAGACAAAACTAAAACAACCAACTTCCACGCCACGCGAGTCAATTTCAGTAGCAAGTTTGAGACATTTATCGTCATATCTCTGGAGATACTTATCAAGCCTCGATAAAATTCAAATAGAACTACCTTGGCGTTGAACCCTATTTGTAAAAAAAAGAATCATTCAAATCGTTTCACAAATGACGGAGTAATTAGGGTAACATACATAAAATAAAACATACAGACGAATTAAGAACCTCCTGCTTTTTTGAAGTTCCTTCAAAATTACATAGTCTAGCTATTACTTGTTACAAGAGCATGCAAAATTACATAGTCTAGCTATTACTTGTTACAAGAGCATGCAAAATTACATAGTCTAGCTATTACTTGTTACAAGAGCATGCAAAATTACATAGTCTAGCTATTACTTGTTACAAGAGCATGCAAAATTACATAGTCTAGCTATTACTTGTTACAAGAGCATGCAAAATTACATAAGTCTAGCTATTACTTGTTACAAGAGCATGCAAAATTACATAGTCTGGCTATTACTTGTTACAAGAGCATGCAAAATTACATAAGTCTAGCTATTACTTGTTACAAGAGCATGCAAAATTACATAGTCTGGCTATTACTTGTTACAAGAGCATGCAAAATTACATAGTCTAGCTATTACTTGTTACAAGAGCATGCAAAATTACATAGTCTAGCTATTACATGTTACAAGAGCATGCAAAATTACGTAGTCTAGCTATTACTTGTTACAAGAGTATGCAAAATTACATAGTCTAGCTATTACTTGTTACAAGAGCATGCAAAATTACATAGTCTAGCTATTACTTGTTACAAGAGCATGCAAAATTCCGGGTAGACAGACATTATATGCGTTACCTGCACTGTTACCTTGAGACATAAAGATGCTGAGCTGTAATACTTAATAACCACTTGCGCTATAATTTCACTGGACATTTTGCCATTCGAACCAAAAAACATTCCTATTTCACATTCAATCTATCTTGTATATAAAACTGTTTTTAGGGCCCGGTGGCGTAATCGGGAGAAGGTACCGAGTTCAAACCGCCGTGCACCAATGGATTTTTCTATCGAATAAAATAAAAAGCGCACTTTTTACAGTGGCCCTCCGGTGAAGGATAAACATCTTTAAGATACCAACAAGCGTGACCAACAGAAGTGGTAGGACACTATCTAGTGTCCGCCTGGCCAGCTACCACCCTCAAGTTAAAAAATCTGTCGCCAAAAACATCTAATGTGTTCCGGCAGCTATCCTTGAGAGGCAGTTCCCATTCTAGGAATCTCATTCTCTTCAACCGCCTCACCACTTACCAACAGGTGAGATAGTAGTCAAACGCTAGCCTATAAGATGTATATATAAAAAAAAACACACAAAAACTGTTTCTACCTATGTGACTTTGACACCATCTAACCGAAGTGCCTCAAACCGGTTTCATTAGAAAGGCAATTAATCGGAAGGTATTTTAAGACTACTAAAACAATGCATTAGGTACATTACATTCTGTGTCACATTTCTTTTTTTAGCGTAGCAACACACACTGGGTATCTGCTATTCTAAACTAATATTATAATGAGGAAAGAATTGATTTTTTGTTTGTTTGTTTGTTACGATTTAACTCAAAAACTAATGGAATGATTTTAAAAATTCTTTCACTAATGAAAAGCTAGATTATCAGCAAGTAACATAAGCTATATTTCATCCCCGTATTCTCACGGGAACGGGAAATACGCGGGTGAAACTGCGAGGCGCTGCTAGTTCCTGATTGAAGGCGTAAGCTAATGAAAGCAAGTACTAATGAAAGATGTACCTGAAACCACAGAGTTCGCAGTGATTCCTACCGACTTGGTTGAGCCATCTTTCAAGACAGGTGAGGTGGACATTAGCAAGAGATCCTTTGCAGTTACACGGTGATATTAACCTGGTATAATGGGATACAAATAATGAATATCGTTAATTAACTAATTATTTAAAGTTCTTTAAAAAACCTAAAAAAACAGACTTCAAATGTCTCGCTAGTAATTCTCAGTAAGTACCTACCTTTACTTTGTAAGCTAATACGGGGCTGTCATAGCATATTTAGCCAAAATCCTCTAAATAAAAGTTGATAAAAAAATACCTAGTTTGATGTGTTTATCTCTATATCTCTGCAGATACTTACTTATTAAAAGATCACAATAATATTAAAATTGGACCAAACAGGAAGCATACACTCTTAAACGAAAAATAATTTTCCAAATCTGTTAATAATTGACTGAGTTCTGTGGTAACGAACATCAAAAAATAATAAATACAGTCAAATTGAGAACTTCCTACTTTTTGTGAAGTGTGTTACCAACTTAAAATGCTGTGTGAATCTTTTTCAGTAGGTATCAAGTTTGAGGTACTTATCTTCATGCGACCTTTGAAAAGACTCGACAGATTTTGATAAACATAATTATGAGGTGTTGTACTCTACCATTATAACAAAAGAATAATATTATGAAAATTGGAACGGCATAATAGAGAAATATACCTACGCAAAAAAAAAACTAAAATATCACAAGAATTCTCATTGAACTGCTCCTGTTTGGAAATCGGTTCCAGTACGTACGGATCATAGAACAGTCGGCATTTTGCGAAAAATAGAGAGAAACGCATTGGCCAACGGGTTCCTTACGACTGCCGGAACAACTAACAAGGAAAAGGTGCAGATTGCACCAGGTGCAAAGGTCGTAGCTCACTTACACGACCCCGCCAACACCGCTCCCGCACAACACCTAGTAGACAGCAAGCTGTTTGCTAATTTGTGTTGTCAATGTAGTATGTCTATGGAGGACGTCCAAAGGTGCACATTTTAATTAATATTATTTTGCTGTGTGGGGGCGGTGTTGTATTAGTCGGCTACGACCTTTAGCAAGTGCTACGCTCCCACACCATATCTTATTTATATCTGTGCGCCAGACATTCTATTCCAAACGTTTAACCAATCTGGTTTTATAAAATTTTATCAGTTACCAACTCCAATCATTTTTACCAGAAATAACCGTAAACTCCAGAGACAGGCAATGCGTGTCAGTCTATACTGATAAACTAAATGGCCAGTAAACTTGCTTAGTTTATGGCAACACATTACCCACACACGAAAACTTTTAGATTGAAAAATATTTTAGATAAAAAGATTGTGATCTAAAAACTATAAAGCTAAGCACTCATATTTTGTTCCTATTACAACTTTCTATGTATATTGAGAATGGCAAGCATTAAACATTTTTGTATAATATTAAATACAGCGACACATTAATTGCTTTTTAGCTTTGGCGTAAGTAATGCACATAATGAATAAGCCAGTATTGGTATACAACTGGAGATATATGGGCTTTTTCTAAAACACAGTAGGTACTAAACTCGATCTTCTACTGTTATTTTCTAACCGCCTTTATAGGCAGATATTGTTGCTCTACCTAGCGTTTTAAGTTGAGTTCGCATAGTCACGGTATCCAAATCACAACTCATGTAAAATTGACTCCTTGAGTTATCGAGACTTCTAAAGTGCAAGATATGCAGTAAACTTGAATATGAGAACTATTCATCTGAAAGAACTTATACATACGAGTACTCTTGGTCTGTGACGGGACGGAAATCCTAATTTTGAGCGTTATTTTGTAGCATATAATCACCTGTTGGTAAGTGACGATGTGGTCGAGGAGCACGTTAGACCTAGAACTGGCTTTCTTTTATTTGTTAAGTTGTGCAAGCCACCTAACCAAAGCAAGTAGAGATCAAAATTTAGCATTCCATAGATAAAATCATACAGGAAAAGGGTAGTTACAATTCTTTTTCAACGTAATAAACATATATTTGAATCCACTTTCAAGACCAAATAGCCTAAACACGCGAAACAATACAAACACGCATACACACACACACACACACACATACACACACAATTATTTCGATGTATAATTACCCGCTACCACTAACATTTATTTACTACCGCTACCAATAAATTATTTTTTTTGTATTTATATTTGTATTTGTAGTAATATTCTAAGAAATATTATCAACTTTTACCTTTCTCTACCTCGAGTCATACAAATCCTGCAAACGTTCGATCCAATACTGGAAAGGGAATCTCTTGCTCCCACATCTGATTTTTCGGAGAGGTTACCTGAAGTTTTCTTCTTTTCGGTTTTCGATAATATAGGCTGTATATTACTAGTCACCACGACTTCGGTTGGCAAATTGGGAATAGGAGAACATTCCGTCTCAACGTTGCGACTTGCATTTGGTTCCACAGTTTCATTAGGTATTGTTGCAGAATTTTGTAGAATTTGCAAAGGTATTGCGATAGCATTTTCTTTAGTAATTTTAAAACATGAAGCCATAAACTTCTTCAAATCTATTAATGCTGCTGAGTCTGTTTTGTTTGTGAGAGGATCAAAATTGTTGTTTTCTATGATGGGGATTTTTATTTCTCTTATATTAAGGTTTGTAATGCCTTGTTTGGGACTTCCGAAGCTTAAAGATTCCAATGCATCTGTCACGTCTTTGTTTGTGATACTTCTTATATTGTGTTCTGATTTGGACAGTCCAGCTCTTGGACTAAGAAGTTTTGATCTCGGGCTTTGGACAGCTCCTGGTAAGAAATTAGACCCTGACGGACCAGCATCGTCTCTCTTGTCTTCTCCAACATTCGTCTTGATTTCTTCTTTCCTAGGTTTTTTTTCTTCTGCGGTTTTAGTTTTATTTTCATCCATTAATGGTACATTTGTAATAATAAAATAAATTGTTTTTCAAAATTGATGAATTGCGATGAATTGTGTTTGCAGAGGTTGACAATATTTTGACGTTTTAATGTCAAGAAAATGCCAATGTTACAAATTACAGGCTTCATAGATAAAGCAATTAGGACTGCTTAATACTTTTTTGTTTAAAATATGTGGTGCTTTTGATTTGTAAAATAACTTTTTGTAGTAGATTGTAACATTACTGAGTTAAAATATGTTACTCTTTGATGAGTTTCTTTTTTTACGACACTACTCTTAACGTAGTGGTTATATTCTCTTTGGACACTACGTGAGCCTGCTTGTGGTTTCGCGCTGCGCAGCAAGAAGACGTGCAGCGCAGCCCGACACCGCGCGGCGTAGCAAAACGCACGTCGCCACCAAATTATCTCAATGCAATGAGTATCTTATTGTGTGGTAAATAAAGTTCTAATTTGTATCACGTGGCTTCTCGGTGCAGCCTCGCGGTGTAGCGCTTGTGGCGTTAATAAAAGGAAAGCGCGGCGCAGCCAGAAACCCGATGCCGCCGAATTATCTCAATTAAATGTGTATCTTATTGTGTAGTTAATAAAGTATTATGTTGTATAAATATTTTAAAAAGTGCACGCCACGTTTGGTCGCTTTGCGTCGTGGTCTGACCTGACCTGGGGCCTTATTCAGTATGACCAATGAGATAACGCGTTCCTTAACGCGCCACGTTACGTTATTGAAAAAATGTATTCTGTATGCCACACGATAGGTAAATTATACAAAACGCGCGCGTTACACGTCCTCATATGTCACGATATTTTGACAGCACAAAACGCGCTCATAACCTTACCCTACCGCGTTTTAATTGGCATAGAGAATACCATAACGCGGAGATAACGTAACACGGCACGGTAAGACTTTAAAATGGTCATAATGAATAAGGCCCCTGATGTTATTGACATAATATAATATCGTTTAAAAACTAAAAAACAACCGACTTCAATGCCGCGCTATTCATTTTCAGTACCAATTTTGAGATGTTTATCTCAATATCTCTGGAGATACTTATACATACCTCGATAAAATTACCATGGTACCACACTTGGGATATCTCCTTTCGAACAAAAAAAGAATAATCGAAATCGGTTCATAAACGACGAAGTTATCCGCGAACAAACATAAAAAAAAATAAAAATATACGGTCGAATTGAGAAACCTCCTTTTTTGAAGTCGGTTAAAAAAGAAGAGGTACGAGTACTCAGTTCGTGATAATGATGGTATTTTTCAGTTTTTAGTTAATATGTCTACCTCCATTAATCAAATAATTTAAGATCGTTTATAAAACTAAAGAGCCTATATAATTATTTAAAACGGCTTTACACTCACGGGTTAATATAGAAATTACTCCAACACGTGTCGGAACCCGTGTTAACCCGTGAGTGTAAAGCCGTTAATACGATAATTTTAATAAACAAACCAAAGAAGCGACTTAAAATGCCGCGCTAGTCATTCAGTACCATGTTTGAGGTTTATCTTCATAATTATCTCTGGAGATACTCGTTCGATCTCGATGATATTTAAACGAGGCCACCTGGAAAGTATACCTATTTGAACAAAAGAAGAATTTACCAAACAGGCATCTTTAGGTAATCGGTGAACATACATAAAAATATATTAACAGTGGAACATAGAACCTCCTTCTATTTTGAAGTCAGTTAATAACCGGCCAAGTGCGTGTCGGGCCACGCGCAGTATAGGGTAACGTAGTAGCCCGTTATTCAATGCAAGTCTTTACCCGTTATAAACAAGCAACTAGGTACTTCGTCTTTGTCACTTTAAAAAATTTATTCTAAGTATTTTGTATTTGGTACAAAATTATCCAACACCCAAGTTCAACGACTATTACTGCTAAACTAATAAAGTTATCTTAACCACTATGGTTTTCCTTTAAGTTCATGAAATGCACTATTATAACTAATTTTACCAGATTTTTCAAGCCAGCAGTTTAGCTTTTAGAGGGGGGGGGGGGGCGTACTTCATCATACAATATCCCGTAGGAGAATCAAATCAGAGATATTCAGTTTAGAAGTCAGTATCACAACTACTCGAACATTATTCGTATGACATACCTAAGTATTAATAATAGCCATTTTAGCAGACAGGCGGACAGATTGTTACAGGGTTCCGTATTAGGGCTACGGCACCTTTCATGCGAACGTTTACCCGACTGTGCCAGAAGGAGGGTTATGTTTTTCGAGTGTATGTATAAAATTTATAAATATAAATTTTGAGGGCCCAGTGGTATAGTGGTAGAATTGTGGGCTTTGAAGCCAGAGGTACCGAGTTCAATCCCCGCCGTGCACCAATGGCTTTTTCTATCGACAAAATTATGTGCGCGTTTCACAGTGGCTCTCCCACAGTTATATATATACATACATTGACATATATATACATTGTATATATGATATCTGTGGGCTATCCGCTGAAGGAAAAACATCGTTAAGAAACCCCCAACCCCCGCATGGTGGTAGGACACTATCTAGTGTCCGCCTGGCCAGCTACCACTAATGTGTCCCGGCAGCTGTCCTTGAGAGCCAGTTCCCATTCTAGACCTAGCGAGCTACCATCCTCGACCACATCATCACTTACTAACAGGTGAGATAGTGGTCAATCGTTAGCCTATATAATATTTAAAAAAATATGTAAATAAATAATAGTTTAAAAAAACTAAAAAAATACGCTTTTATAGAAAATCCAACTAAAAAATAGAAAATAAATTTTAATAAATTTGAATTAAAAATAGTGTAAGAAAAAATGATTTTATTGTAAAAAAAAAGCGTGAGGTGCTTTTCAGGATACAAACATACATACGTCTGAAGCTAATAAAAGCGTATTAAAAACCAAAATGGCCGAGTTTTGGCGCCATTTTTTCTTATTTTTTCATTAATATTTGGCGCCATTTTCTTATTAATATATCCAATTAAAAAAATATTAAATGAGCTATCAAAATAAAGGGTTTGTAAATGGCTTACAAAAATATAAACAACTTATATGTTATGTAATAAGGAATTAAAAATGCTAAGAAATACCAAAATAATCAGTTTTCACAGACGAGTTATTGTATTTTTTTTTAATAGTAATTCACTTGTTTATAATAGCGCATATTGACTCTTAGAGACTGCTATCAGAACACACCTTATTTGGTGATAAAACCTGGTAGTACCTCTATAGTTTATCCTTCGTGGTTGTACAGTCCACATTGCATACATAACTCATAATTATGAACGTATTTTGTACCAACCAACACTGCAAAAAAAGTTTCTATTAAATAGGGTTAAAAACTGCCTTTTGCTCACTGCAGGTGGCGCTACTGTTGAGTGTTCCTTAAATCTGACAGCTATCTGTCATTTTCAATAGTAATTTTGTAAACAAATACATTCGTATTGGATTATTATATTGCTATGTGCAGCTATAAATTACAAAAGCACTGTTGTTAATGTGTTCCCGAATGAAATTAAAAGTAACGTTATACATTAATTATTTAAATATTTTTTTTCTACAAAAATATATCAAAAATGTTACACTTTGCTTTATTTCTTCTTATAATTGTGTGAAAGTCCAGGTAGAAAGCATTATTATATCTTTTTAAGGAAATAAGTTTGTGAAAAATCCATACAAAATTAACAATATGGCGGTTTTTAGGAACACTCAACAGTAGTGTGCCATCTACTTAGAGCTTTCAGTTTTTAACCCCATTTATAAGCATAATACATACTTTCCGTTGTTATGTTGGCTACAAAGTACGTTCATAATTCGGGTATCAACAATGTAGGTAAGTACCTACTCTTATAACGTAGTAGAGTGATTCAGTACTCTGTGAGTACTATAACATAAGCATAGTCGTACAATCCAGAATATAGAATAGGCATATTAGAAAGTATTCGGTCCCGACCACCCCCGGATTAGGTCGGTACCGCAGCCTGCGCAGTTCAAACGGAAACCGCAGCTTTATTTTAACTGTACCAGTTGCAGCTGTTGCTAAGCAGTTAATTAAGAACCCTTTGATACTTTATTTTTTTTAGGCAATAATTTAAGATCATTTAAAACTAAAAGAACCTACTTTAAACGTTGCGCTAGTCAAAGTAGCCAGTAGACGTAGTAACTATTATATAATCTGTGCCAGTACTACTAACGCAGTATGTCGTCGAGATAAATATATGCATCGTAATACAAATGTTGATATATTAAAAACGGCTCGGCCGATTTCGTTAAAATTTAAATGGGACCACCTGGGAATTTTTCAAATTGGTTCAGGCATCTTCGAGCAATCAGTGACCATACATAAAAAAGAAAACAAGATTCCGACAAATTGAGAACGTTCTCCATTTTTGTGAAGTCGGTTAAATAGACTGGCAAATAGGCTTACGTTTGACCACTACCAGCGTGTTCACATCTGTCGTGTGTCGGATCCGATTTTTAATCGGAGGTTCCAATGGCAGAACATTTTATATGAAGCTATTCACACTTGGCGGCCCGATTTGTCGTTTGTTTTGACAACCCGATTAAAAATCCGATCCAATACACGACAGATGTGAACACGCGGTATCTCGCCTGGTAGTAAGCGATGTTTTGGTCGAGAATTGTGAACACACAAGGCCTAGATGGGTCTGATTCGCTGCCAAAACACCGTAACCTTATGGTGGCAGGTTTCTCCTTGATGGTTTATTTATGTCATATAAGCTAGCTTTCACCGGTTGGTAAGTGATGATGTGATCGAGGATGGTGTACACGCTAGGTCTAGATTTTTTTAATAGTTAATAAGTAAGCGTTTGACCACTATCTCACCTGATGTTAAGTGAAGATGTGATGAACGATGTAGCACAAATATGTAAAATGGTCTGAATTTCAAGGTTAGCTGCCGAAACACATTAGATGAAATTAGTTCAGCTGTTTTCGAGTAAAGAACCATAAAAACTGTCGCTTGAAATAATTCTAGAAGTAATAGTATTACTTGCCATCAGAAATAATAATACTTACCATAAGTTCAAAGACCAGCACATTTTAAAACAAAGCTGGGGGCCACGAGGGCCCGGTGGCGTAATCGGGTGAACGGTCAGCTTTGATGCCGTGGTACCGAATTCAAACCGCCGTGCACTAATGGATTTTTCTGTCGAAAAATGCATGTGCGCTTTTCACAGTGGCCCTCCGGTGAAGGAAAAACATCGTTAAGAAACCAACAAACCCCGCATGGTGGTAGGACATTATCTAGTGTCCGCCTGGCCAGCTACCACCCTCAAGTTATAAAAACTGTCGCCAAACATCTAATGTGTTTCGGCAGCTATCCCTGAGAGCCAGTTCCCATTCTAGGCCTAGCGTGCTTACCATCTTCGACCGCATCATCACTTACCAACAGGTGAGATAGTGGTTAAACGCTAGCCTATAAGATAGAAAAAAAAAAGCTCTCGGAGCCAGACATTTTAATGGCTTTTCCTTTAAAACGCTGAAGGGTCCAGGTGTAGGCTTCAGCATCACTCCAAACCATCTAAACTCTTTACGACCGAACTTTTTATTAAAAGTTTACACATAAAATTATATGCATATCAATAAAAAACGTTTAGGACTTTAGTATGCAACTTTGTGTCGCTTAAAAGTTGACTTTTACGACAGTTGTTTTAACTCAACTTAAAATAAACTCGTGTGTTTAATAAACGAGTTTGAGTGGTAAGAATTTTCTGCTAGAATATGCATTGCTTGTTAGGTATCAAAGGATTTAAATGCTACGCAACGAGCTTTCTGCTAATAAGTATATTTAACACAGGAAATAATCATGACTGTATTTTTTGCTCAGAAATGTATATTTCTGTTTTTTTTATTGCAATAAGCAATGCAATAATAAGTCAAAAATGTGTATTGCAATAAATATATGTCATGATTTCTTATTTTTATAAGTTAAATTTACTTATATTGATGTATTTTAATAACGAATTGTGCTCATTTGACTTATGTTTTGTGAAACTGCCATTGGAAACGTTTTGACTCACACTGTCAGTGTCAATCGATGGTGCCAACCTGCCAACTTCAAAACTACCGCGAATGAGAATTGTCTGTAGCCTCTAAGCATGGATGCCAACCTTAAAAATAAAACAAGAAAGTTAACGCGGTAGATTGTTGGCAGTCGGGCTTCAGTTCGGTCTTGGCGTTTAAACTAGTAGGTCGTGGTTATAAAAGTACCTCTAAATTCTCGACATTTATTGGATAGTTTGTGATGTACCGACATTGGTCGGATGTATATTATACGAAGTTTGCGCCCATTACACGATGTTTCAATTGGAAGAAGGTGTTTTACTGACAATTCAGAAGCGGGATAACCCAAAGGGTATGTTGATAGCTTTTAATAGATTGTTTTTTTTTCTCCTATATTTGGTATGCTTGATATGCATCCACTAAAGTAATTTATCAGAAGTAACTGACATTTATTTGAAAATTGAACTGGATCATGACACGTGCAAGTTACATGATTGTGTTGGATTTGTGCAGCGTGTCTGGTCAGGGCAACCCTCTGGTGATGTGCTGCTTAAATCAAGATCATTCGTGTGCGGTGGTGTGCGTGGGTTCTTGGCCAAGGCTACCCTCTGGTAGAACCTAGCGCATGCTTTCGTACGCGTTTGAGTTGGGCGTGTTTGTGTTTGGTCGGGGCCACCCTCCGATAGCATATAACACGTTTGACATTTTATTTTTATTTTTATGTTGTGGTTGCGCGTGCTATAAGAAAGTATTAAACCATTGAAATTCTTGAACTATATAAGTTTTGATTTTAATATTTACAAACGTTTCAAACAGAAAGTCTAACAAGCATACAGAATATAAAGTTACAAGTGTGTTAAAATAATATATTGATTTTCTAATGGATGGGTCGACTGGTTGTCAGTTTATTGGATACATTAGAGGGCGTGCCAGTTGACTCAACGGTTAATTGGGCGAGCACCTGAGTGTTTCGCTAGACGTTGGTTGGACACGTCGGATTGTTAATTAGGGGGCGTTCTAATTGTACTCATCGGTTAATTAAGCGGGCACGGGAGTGTCCCGTTAGATGTTGGTTGAGTCGATTAGACACGTCGGATGGTTAATTAGGGGGCGTTCTAATTATACTCAACGGTTAATTGAGCGGGCACGGGAGTGTCCCGTTTGATGTTGGTTGAGTCGATTAGACACGTCGGATGGTTAATTGAGCGGGCACGGGAGTGTCCCGTTGGATGTTGGTTGAGTCGATTAGACACGTCGGATGGTTAATTAGGGGGCGTTCTAATTGTACTCATCGGTTAATTGAGCGGGCACGTGAGTGTCCCGTTGGATGTTGGTTGAGTCGATTAGACACGTCGGATGGTTAATTGAGCGGGCACGGGAGTGTCACGTTGGATGTTAATTGAGCGGGCACGTGAGTGTCTCGTTGGATGTTGGTTAAGTAAATTAAACACGTCGAATTGTTAATTAGGGGGCGTTCTAATTGTACTCATCGGTTAATTGAGCTGGCACGTGAGTGTCACATTGTACGTTGGTTGAGTCGATTAGACACGTCGGATTATCAGTTAAAGGACTAGCTGTACTTATTGGTAAATCGAGCGAGATAATAATGATGATGATGATGATGGTGATGATGATAGTGATGATGATGGTGATGACGGTGATGATGACGGTGATGATGGTGATGATGATGGTACTGATGGTGAAGATGGTGGTGATGATGGTGGTGATGATGATGGTGATGATGATGGTGATGATGATGGTGATGATGATGGTGATGATGATGATTCTGACGGTGATGATGACGGTGATGATGACGGCGATGATGACGGCGATGATGGTGATGATGGTGGCAATAATGATAACGGTGATGGTGTTGATGGAAGTGATGATGATGGTGGAGATGATGGTGATGTTTATAAAAATATTACAGCTTACTAAAGTAAATATGAATTGAAAAATGGGTTAAATAGAAATAGGAGAGTTTTATTTATTTTATTTTAAATACTGGATTCAGTATGCTAGATAATTTTGGAAATTTTAAATGTTTAATGAATCTAAATTGAATATTGTCGGTGTTTTCTTTGTGAATGGATTATGCCGTTGGCAATGTGTGTATTTCAGTGTGTTGCCAATGATTTCTACTGATAATGGTGGAACCCTGCCTGACTCGCCACTCGACGGCGACCATGTAATAACCAGAAGAGAAGGTCGCCTTCTACTACTAATACCAGCGAAGAAGTTGCTACACCTCGTAAGACCTGTAGGGTGTCAAGGAATCGTTAACATGCTATCTTCGGCAAACAGAGTCATTGGATATTGATCGGATTGCTCTAGAAAAATCATTAATGTAGATGATAAATAGAAGTGGGCTAAGTACGCTAGCTACTCCATACTTCACCTTGCGTTGAATTGATGTGTATATTTAATTAATTATATTTAGATGATAACTTACATCTTATTGTAAGCTGGCTGCGTGTATTGTACACGGGTACAACACTGTAAAAATGACGTGTAAATTTGACGATTTAGGAATAAAAGAATATGAAATATGAATAATTATGCCAAGTGCATTTGACGCCATGGACGTCCAGCTTGTAACTAAGTAACTTTTTAACTAAGTAGTATGGTCATGGTCACAGTTGATCGCATAAACTGCATTATGGTTGTCAACATCGAAACTTATATTCTGCTTTAAAGTTAATTATTGTGATAATGTGTAAATCTATATCCCTTTTTCGTCACAGAAAATATCATATTTCTTGAAGTAGTCGTTTAATTGTAGAAGAAATATATATATATATATATATATGCATATCTATATTACATACTTTTCAAATAGTTTGGATATTATTGGCATTATTAGTATGGATCGGTAGTTATGAACTAAAAATCAGCTTTCTTTGGATATCTGTATAAAAATGTTTTAAATTTTTTCTATTTTATTGTCTGGATATATACCTGATGTATCGAAAAGGTTTCCTTTTCGTCGCATTCGTTTAAAGCATCAATATGAATCAAATCATAGCATAGGATAGCATCATGTGTATGAACACATTTGCTGTGATCGACAATGATGACACGTTTTATTATTTTATAAGAAATCGCATTATAATAAAATAAATGGAAATGAATTTATTTCACATGAAATAGAGTTTAAAAGGTTTTCGAAGAAATCATATAAGACCATCTATTTCGCCATGTCATGACATGTGAAAGAACATAAAATTAACATTAATGAAATACGAGTACAATGTCAAATATAGCCGACACAATTGGTATTTTTCAGTGACCTTCAGTTTTAAAATATATTGTATTATATATGAGGTGAGGTATATAAGGGCACATGAACATACAATTTGAATTGCTCCTTGTTGTTATTTTGTTTCCTAATTGTGGTAGATATTGGTATGACTTTATTTACAATATAATCATTTAAGATGTAGGATATTCCTTCAGTATGAATTACTCATACGTAACTTTAAAGTTATTTTACTTAAAATAATTGCGAATTAAGATAACATTTTGTTTGATATATTTACGTATTCACCACGACGTTTTCGATTTATTATTCGATATTTTTATTTTTGTGACATGCGTATAAAATGTTTAATAGGAATTTAGAGTATTATTTTTATTTTCTATTTATCATTGTAGATTTGAGTGTAGATGTGCTGTAAAAAGTATCTGCTTTTTACTACTGATTTTCAATCTCCACACCGTATCAGCTGTGCAGAGTGTTCATAGAGTGCTAGTTTCAACAGTTCAGTTTTACAGTTATTTTTTTAAAAAAACAATGCACGGATTTATAAAACCAACTTTGGTTCCTATTTTATATAGTCTGTTGTTTAAATGCTAATGCTTTGAAAATTGAATAATGCTAATAAAATGTCTATAATCAATTAAAAAAACAAAGCATTAAAGTATAAAGCGATGTTAATTTTGTACGTCTATATGGAAATCATTATTACTATAATAATAATTTTATTACATAGGAAAACAGAAACATTTGTTCTAATTAAGAAAAGATCAATGAAGCTACAAATATTTTTCATGACAATTACTACTCCATTGTGGGTTTTTTTTTGTTCTCTTTATATTCCTATTTGGATTACTTCCTTGTGATTGATTTTAGCTCAAGCTCAGGAATTGAGATATTCTACTCTTCAATTGTAAGTCTTGAGTATTCAACAGTTGGTAGACATAATAGGTATACTATTAGTATGTATAATATTTATAAGTGTACTATGTATTACATGGATATACCAAAGTGATCACTTGATATTCTGAAGTTCTTTTCGCGGATTAATGCAGTAATCATTCTCCGTAATTTGGCTAACTTCTTATCCATATCTGTAACAAGCTGCTTGTTGCTACTGACATTAATCTAAAGGTGGAATAGAATAGAATGATTATTTATTGCACATCAAATAAAATATACAGACAATAATTCATAACAAGATAATGTTCATACTATGCGCTTGGAGTGATCTTTATTAGACAAGCTTTGGGTGGACAGGATTTTACATATTCATGTTGCAAGGGGTGTACAGCTATAAAATTATATAACAATAATTATAATACATAAAATACATACACTAAATGTACATTACACACACATTTTATACATACACACATATATATAGCCATATACATTATTATACACACATACATAAGATACTACTGGATGAATACGACACGTTAGTAACATATTATCTGTCTTTTTATGATACGGTACATTATTTTCTGCCACCGTTACTATCTTTATTTGTTATTTCGAGCTCTAAACACAAATTTCTTTGTTGGTAATGTCAAGTGATATTTCCTTCTTTAGACATGTAGTGGATACTTGGGTTATTTCTAATGACTTTAAATAATTATGAAATATTTGTTTTTGGGTTCATTTCATAGTAATTTTCCGTCTATGTCAACGCTGTCTTATTAAACGTTGAATGTTTTTTTGGAGTCTATATTATCAATAATTGTTTTAGTTCGGGCAACAGCCCGAAAATACACATCAAGGTTTTACTGAAGATTTACTACTTTTGAGATGTAGTTAATGACTTCGATTTAATGAAACTTTAAATAACTTTTTATATAGTTCGTTTCAAAGAGTTAATTCTTCATTCTTGCCTTTTAAAGTTTCGTCTTCAAGAGGTAATACTATAATTTCATTGTAATGTCTAAATATAAAGTCCTGGAATTATTTCGGGAGTTCCATATTAATTTTCAAAATAATCAGGTAAACTACAAGTGGTGCTATCTTGGTTATCTGCTGACATTTCACTAACATTGATGTTTCTATTCAAAGTTACTGCGCTGGCAACAAAAAAGAAAACGATAAATGACGGTGTTCGAATCAGGGTCACGCAGATTGCAAATCAAAAACGCTAACCTTTCTGCCAGCGATTCTTACAGGCGACTGACGAAATTAGCGTTTTTAAAGTGTATTTATTTTATTTTGGCTGGAGTCGAAGGTATTTCAAACAAAAGTGGATTAAAAATATTTTATTGTTTAGGTGCTTGATACCTTTGTAACGTTACAATTTATAATTGATATTTTAGTGATTTATATACTTTTGGTGATTAATTATGAACTCACTGCTTATGTTTTTGTTTATCAGCAGTTATGCTCTTGTTATTTATTGATCTTGTCAAATCTATGGGCTTAGACGTATTCCTTATTGTTCTGAATATATTACGTTGTTCCGTGCCTTTTTCAGCATTTATTAAAAGCCGTAGTCATGTTTTCTTTACATAAATAATCTTTCGAACGACTTTTCATACTTTACTAAGTTTTTGATAATTTTGTTAGATTAAAATAACTTGATTAAATAATACTTTTAAACTTATTAGTTACTGCGGTTACTGCATTCAATAGAATCCGACCTTGGATATATATTAAATCCGTAGATGTACAAAGCTATGATGATGGCATCTTTACTGGTGGTATGAAATAAGGTCTGATGTCATGATTTCAGCTACTGAGGTTACAAAACCAGGGTTTTATGTTATATATTTATTCACACATTATATTTTGTGTCATGATTTAATTAAAGCATAGTTAAATAATTTGTGTAAAGCGAATTAGTCTAATGAATTAGTTTTGTTCATACATATAAGTAATTATTTTTCAATTCGTGTGAAATATTAGTAAACATAGTAAATTTATATTAAGTTAAATAAACATTAGAGTTATTTGGAATTAATATTCGTGGAAAAGTTTATTTGATAAATATTGTAGGAATTTATGTTATCAGAAATAATGTAATATGATATTATAGCGATGAAATATTAGAATCTTAGTTGAACAGTATTATATACTTGATATTTCTATTATTATTAATATATGATTGAGTTATTTTTATGTGTATGCCGGGAGGCATCACGTTGTCGGATGGCCGAGTGTCATGATTTCTTATTTTTATAAGTTAAATTTACTTATATTGATGTATTTTAATAACGAATTGTGCTCATTTGACTTATGTTTTGTGAAACTGCCATTGGAAACGTTTTGACTCACACTGTCAGTGTCAATCGATGGTGCCAACCTGCCAACTTCAAAACTACCGCGAATGAGAATTGTCTGTAGCCTCTAAGCATGGATGCCAACCTTAAAAATAAAACAAGAAAGTTAACGCGGTAGATTGTTGGCAGTCGGGCTTCAGTTCGGTCTTGGCGTTTAAACTAGTAGGTCGTGGTTATAAAAGTACCTCTAAATTCTCGACATTTATTGGATAGTTTGTGATGTACCGACATTGGTCGGATGTATATTATACGAAGTTTGCGCCCATTACACGATGTTTCAATTGGAAGAAGGTGTTTTACTGACATATACTTCTCGTTTTTTAAATTATATCCTTTGTCAGTCCTATGGCAAAGACGAATCGCGAAAACAATACATTTATCTGTTATGTGGCTAACCTAAGCGAAAATTCTTAATCCTTTTAAACCCACATGAAATGATAATTAATTACTCCTGAAAAAACTATACGAGTCTAGTTCTACGGTAGAAATAGATAAATAAAATCAGACGGATTAGACCTAATGTTCTGCAGGTTATTCTCAATAATTCGAAAGCAAATTAGAAACTGCCTCTCATTCGACTCGCATCTATGCAATTTACAATACTCCAAACGGTTACTTTTGATATTTCAATTCGAAAATAAATATTAAAAAAAAAAAAAACTGACTTCATAACCACAAACAGGCACCCAAAAGCGAAACATAAATTACATAATATAATTAAGCGCTACACACTTATCTATTTGAAGTCGGTGCCAGCCAAGTCTATTGGATAGTAGATAGATACTATGTATGTAGTAGTAGTAGTAAGTAGGTAGATACATGCAGGTTTTAACTATATTCAAAATTAAACATGAAGTTTCCGTATCCGAATAAGTTTTCGAATTATTGAGAATCAGGGGGCTGTGCTAATTTCGTCTACTCGAGAGCTCATTACACCTACCGGAAATCGTGTCACACGCTGTTTTTTTAAACGGTTTTATTACATTATCGAGTTTAATTTTATTTTCTTATACTTCCAAACTCTGTCCAAGCAAACCCGTCCCATTCTTTACCAGCCTAAATTTTAGAATTACGAGTATTGTAACAAATATTACCCACAATCACCCAGGTATTTAGGTACAAGTAATTTATCATAGGAGGTAACTGATAAACTTGACGAAATAGTGACTTGGCTACCCCCCTATGTTAACACAAAATGACATAGTTCTCCGTTTCACCCTACTAAGCATTTCCGTAAGGGTCGTCGAGGCTTACGTTTGCACCTTCGGGAAAATTGTTTTTGTGCTAATTTCTCGGAAGGTGAATTATGAGGGGAGGGTAGAACGGGCCTTAAACGGGGTCACTTTTAATCAACAGCCTTTATTTTGTGACCGTTGTTTAATTCCATTCACCGTACAAGGAGATATGTATAAAGGCGGAGCATGATAGCTAAGTGAAATTAAAGAGAACGTAAAGCTAAAATAATGTTAAGGCCCAGTGGTGTAGTGGGACAATGATCGGCTTTGACTCCAGAGGTACCGAATTCAATCCCCGCCGTGCATCAATGGATTTTTCTATCGAATAATGTAGTATATATAGAATAACTAGCTGTTACCCGCGGCTTCGCCCGCGTTATTTGTGTCTTTATGACCATTGAGATCTAGATCGATGATCTCTTAGGCCGATTCACCATAGATGACCCCCAAAGTCGAACTCAATATCCTCTATTGTTAAAGTCATGAATCATTTTGGTTAGGTATACGAAGTTGTGCTGTTTAAATGTTTGACTCAACACAAAAGTTCCTGAAATATTGTTTACAAAGAAAATAAGGTGAATAGCTGCGCGAGCGTAGCGAGCGCTATTATTGCGCGAGTGAACATTTTTTATGACTTTTTATGACCCTGACAGTTAACACCGATGCCCTAAGGTTAAACTTGATATCCACTTATTTTAAGATAAATAATAATTATGATTATTGAAGGTTGTACTTTTCCAATGTATAGCTCGTTTTGATGCATGTGGCTATTAGAATACAAAAGTTGCTGAAATGTTTCCCACCAAGTGGATTTAACAAATGCTTGCGCGAGCGGAGCGAGCGCAAAATTTTTTTACAACTTTTTATGACCTTAACAGTTTTTATGACATACTAAGTCAATACTGATGACACAGAGGTTAACCTTGATATGCACTTATTTTAAGGTTAATAATCATTATGATTATTGAAGGTTGTACTGTTTCAATTTATGGACTCGTTTTGATGCATGTGGCTATTAACATACAAAAAATGCTGAAATATCACCTAAAAAGTAGATAAAACAAATGCCTGCGCGAGCGTAGCGAGCGCGAAACATTTTTACGACTTTTTATGACCCTAACAGTTTTTATAACATACTAAGTCAATACTGATGCCACAGAGGTTAACCTTGATATCCACTTGTTTTAAGGTTAATAATCATTATGATTATTGAAGGTTGCATGTGGCTATTAAAATACAAAAAATGCTGAAATATGACCTACAAAGTAGATAAAACAAATGCCCGCGCGAGCGCTTTTAATGCGCGAGCGAAGCGAACGCGAAAAATGTTTACGACTTTTATGACCCTGACAGTTTTTACGACCTATTATGTAAACACCGATGACCCTAAGGTTAAACTTAATATCCGCTAATTTTAAGGTAAATAATCACTATGATTATTGAAGGTTGTACTGTTCCAATTTATGGCTCATTTTGATGCATGTGGCTATAAGAATACAAAAGTTGCTGAAATGTTACCCGCAAAATGGATAAAATAAATGCTTGCGCGAGCGAAGCGAGCGCGAGAAATTTTAACGACATTTTATGACCCTGACAGATTTTATAACCTACTAAGTCAACTTTGACGACCCTAAGGTTAAACTTGATATCCTTGATTGATATACAAAAGTTGCTGAAATATTACCTACAAAGTAGATCAAACAAATTATTTCGCGAGCGTTGCGAGCGCTATCACTGCGCGAGCGAAGTGAGCGCGAAAATTTTTACGTTTTATTTTCCTGACAGTTTTTATGACCTACTAAGTCCACACCAATGACGCTAAAGTTAAATGTGGCTGTTAAAACACGAATGTTGTAAAATCCTTCCCACAAAGCATATAAAACACGTTGGGCAAGCAAAGCCATCGCGTAAATTTTGATGACTTTTAATGACCCTGACAGTTTGTATGACCTACTAAGTGAACACCGATGACCCTAAGGTTAAACTGGATATCTCCACTTATGTTAAGGTAAATAATCATTATGATTATTGAAGGTTGTACTGTTACAATTTATGGCTCGTTTTGATGCATGTGGCTAACGGCTTGCGCAAGCGGAGCGAGCGCGAAATTTTTTACGTTTTTATTAAGTGATCACCGATGACCCTAAGGTTAAACTTAATATCTTCTAATTTTAAGGTAAATAATCATTACGATTATTATAGGTTGTACTATTCCAATTTATAGCTCGTTTTGATGCATGTGGCTATTAGAATACAAAAGTTGCTGAAATGTTTCCCACCAAGTGGATAAACTAAGTCCAGTCCAAGTCCAGTCAGTTAACGGAAGTACTAAGTCCACACCAATGACGCTAAAGTTAAATGTGGCTGTTAAAACACGAATGTTGTAAAATCCTTCCCACAAAGCATATAAAACACGTTGGGCAAGCAAAGCCATCGCGTAAATTTTGATGACTTTTAATGACCCTGACAGTTTCATGGCCTAATTAAGACACTTATTAAGTTTAGTCATTATAGATGAACCTAAGGTCAAACTTCTATGATTATGCAAACTCTATGTAAAGTAAACAAAAAATATAGGCACCCACACTTAACTGCCGAAAAAAAAAGTATTCTTTGCCCTTTTATACCCTATTAAATGTCTTTGTACAAAATTTCATCTAAATCGGTCAAGCCGTTTAGCCGAAAAGAGGCCACACATTTACAAAATTCCATAATAAAAATATAGACTACCGAAATTGCCAGCCAAAGAAAGTATACAACATTGCAGCTAAAATGGTTATCCCGTTTGACCGAGAGTAGGCCACACATTTACAAAGTTCAATTTAAAAAATCTGGACACCTGGAGTCGACTGTCAAAAAAAAAGTATCCTATGTGATTCTATGCCATATGAGCTGTAATATGTTTAAAATTTTAGCTGAATACGTCAAGCTGTTTAGCTGATAAGAGGCCACACATTACCAAAATAATATAAAAAAAATCTGGACACTCACTCACTCGATAGCCAAAAAAAAGTATCCCATATTCTATTCTGCCATATGAATTGTCTTTATACAACATTTCAGGCAAATCGGTCAAGCCGTTTATTCGAGGAAAGGTCTTATATTTACAAAATTCAATTATAAATATCTGGACCCCCTGACTCGACAGCCAGAAAAAAGTATCCTTATTCATATTCTGCCCTATGACATGTATTCATACAACATTTCAGGCAAATCGGTTAAGCCGTTTATTCGAGAAGAGGTCTTTTACTTACAAAATTCAATTTGAAATATCTGAACCCCCTGTCTCGGCAGCCAGAAAAAAAAGTATCCTATATCCTATTCTACCCTATGAACTGTCTTTATACAACATTTCAGGAAAATCGGTCAAGCCGTTTATTCGAGAAGAGGTCTTATTTTTACAAAATGCAATAAAAAATATCTGGACCCCCTGACTCGACAGCCAGAAAAAGAATATCCTATATCGTATTCTGCCCTATGACAAAAATTTTAGGGAAATCGGTCAAGCCGTTTATTCGAGAAGAAGTCTTATATTTACAAAATTCAATTAAAAATATCTGGACCCCCTGACTCGATAGCCAAAAAAAAAGTATCCTATATCCTATTCTGCCCTATGTACTATCTTTATACAAAATTTCAGCCAAATCGGTCTAGCCGTTTGACCGTGAAGAAGTCTCAAACAAACAAATAAACAAACTGACTTTCGCATTTATAATATTGGTGTTGATTGGTGTTGATGTTGATATAGGCCCTTTTCGCAGTGGCCCTCCGGTGAAATAAAAACATCTTAAAGAAACCCCCTATCCCCGCATGGTGGTAGGACACTTTTTCACACAAATTTTTCTAACTTGAGTTAGAAAATCTGTGATCCTGTAATCCTGTGATGAAAAAAATCCAAATATCTAATATGTTCCGGCAGCTATCTTTAGAGTCAGTTCCCATTCTAGGCCTAGCGTGCTACCATCCTCGACCTATAATCACTTACCAAAAGGTGAGGTATTGGTAAAACGCTAGCCTATATAATAGAAAAAAAAAAGTATCATACAGCACTGATTTTTGTATTTGCAGATAACAAATTACATTTATTCATTTTGTAAGTAGCAATTAACTGTTTCTTCTTTAGCACCGTTAATTTTACTTTTAAGCAGGCTACTCTTTGAAAGTTCCTTTTAAGTTAAATCCTAGCCCTTCAATCTCATATTTAGATACATATATAAAACGAGGTGATGCCCGCGACTTCGTTTACATAAACCAAGAATTTTATTACTGTAAAGCTCTGTCAACATTTGTGTCGTCTGGGTTATTAGTAAGTTAAGTTATGTGTAAAAAATCATAATTATGTCCACAAAAAGTAGCCTATGTTCGTAAAATCGTAATGCTCTAAAGTACGTAGCTCATTGTAATATTTCACTAAGATCAGATAGTCTGTTTAGGCGTGATTAAGTCACCAACAGACAGAGTTACAGAGTTACAAAACGTTCTTATATTTAGTCTGGACTGGACTATACTTACTTTCATTCTACTACGCGTTAAAGCACTGTAGGTATCTTTAAACATCTGGATATTGAGTCTCACGAGCCTTTTAATTTTAATTTACCCTTAAAACTGAAAATAACTTCTATGCGATATGCATTTTCTATGACTTTACGTCAACGTATTTCTTATTAATATCAAGCCAGCATTCAGAAAACGGCTATTAGAATTCTAATAGCCTTAAAAAGAGGCTGTGCTGGTTATATTTTTTAGTGCACATAAAATACGGCACGTCCGCAGTAATTACAAATTAGTGCATGGAGTGTTGTGTGCTGTCAAAAGTGCAGCTGAGTGTAACCGTGGATGGTTTCAGACTAGAGTGAACTAGTTAAGTAATCTATTGTGAAACTATTTTAAACACAAGCTTTTTGTAAAGATGTTATCTCGTGTAATGATATTAAGTTTGAAAACTAAAACAACCGACTTCCATGCCGCGCGAGTCAGTTTCAGTAGCAAGTTTGAGACGTTTATCGTCATATCTCTGGAGATACTTATCAGATCTCGATGAAGTTAAAATAAAGTTCTCGAAAAGATACCCTACCGTTTAAAAAAATAATCATTTGAATCGGTTCACAATTGACGGAGTAATCACGTAACATACATACAAAAAACAAACAGACGAATTGAGACCCTCCTTTTTTTTGGAAAACGGTTGAAAAGTACTAATTATAACAATTTGTAATGGTTCTACCCATATTCGACTGTCCTACTATTTGCCATTACGGAGTTCCAGTCCCTATGATCCAGTACCATCACGAAGATACGCAAGTATACCTTGAGTCCAGTCGAAAGATAGGAAGTGCTTCTAATTTAGCTTCCAAGATTTGACACAAACACACATACTAATACGGCAAGTTAAATAAAAGCTTGTAAACTAGCTGCGGCTTTGAGTCTGGCCTCCTCTTTATAAACTTTTGAACAACTGGCCAAGTTGAATCCTTTTATCAAATGCTTTGAAGATTATATCCGCTAGAAGTAGGTGTATGTTTACCAACTCAAACTACCATAAAAAATGCAGAGGGATTCGTGCCGAACACACGAGTGAACGCAAGTTCAGTAATACTAAATGCTTGAGTAATACGCTTCCGCGCTCAGTTTGCTACCAAGCGGCAGCAGGGACGGACGCGTCCGTGTGGTATTACTTCGCAGCGTTGCTTACGTAGTAATCATGCCGTATTGACTATGCCGGACTGAGCGCGGAACCTTATTACTCAAGCATTTAGTATTACTGAACTTGCGTTCACTCGTGTTTTCGGCACGAATCCGTCTACCTTTTTTATGGTAGTCTGAGTTTACCAAGTACACTATATGTACATACAAACCCTTGATGATTGATACAGTCTAAGGCGTCTATTACACGGTAGGTTATCCGTCATTCAAAATCAAAAGTCATGACTGATGGTTGTTCATGCAGCAAATCATAGTATTTAAATATCGGTCAGTCACCGTCGGTCACCCCATTACACGATCAGTTATCCATCAGTCACAGCCGTGACTGTGCGCAAACTGACAGCAATTGATCGGATCATACAAATTCTACTTCAAAAGCAGGACTTCTGTAATAGTGTTCTGTGCTGGTATTAAAAGTACACTCATGAAGCAATCAAACAACCCCAAGAGTGAATAATGTAATACCATAAAAGTTTAAACAGATCACTCCTTGTGTTGCAATAAGTTAAATTATTTTAGCTTACTTGCTCTTCGGCGCATACCTGCATCATTACCTAACACCCAGTATGGCAGCTCGGACAACCTAATTAAAATATTTTGCTCGCCGTACAAGAAACGAAGTGGCCTTTTGATTATTTCGCCAAAATTACCGAAAATAATTGCCCAAATTATTTCTGCGGGAATTATTTTACCTAAAATTATTTGCTGAGACCGTGGCGGAAGAAAATAATTAAGGGCCCCGAATGTGATTTATGGTTTTTTCGGCTGTGGTATTACGTACGCAAAGTGGAATGAGAGGCCTATGGGAATGAAATAGCCATAGGAAAAATATTATTTTTTAATTATAGAATGGATCATACACTTTTATGCTGTCTGGAAGTGAAAGACACCGGTAAGACGAGGCAGAAATCTGACATTCGAGACCAATCAACTGACATGACAACGTTAATAGATCAATTGTCCCAAACCGTCTGCCAAAATTTAGGACACTACTCTGTCACTTCTTTGGGTAATTTCTCTTTCTTACAGTTTAGTATCTCCTCTTACATCTCATCTCATTATCTCTATGGTTTATCTTATGGATAAATTGTCGAAGACAGACATGGTAATAGTAACTAACAGGTCCGTGCTATATTTTACAGGAACCCTGAAACTTGAAACCAAAGACTTTTTGTCTAGTAACTTAATTGAAAATTTACTTACTTAATTGATTAAAATTAATAGCCAACATAAAAAAAAAACTCAGCAAGTAATAATTTAACTAACAATATTTTTCTTTATAACCGGCAATATCAATAATAATATCACCTTCACCTCCAAAGCCATATCAACATTATCACAAACAGTTAATTAATTATACAACAATGCTTTAGTCTAATTTCGAAGCTGATTACTTCTGGTATCAGTAGACAATAGTTAAGTTTATGAATATTAATTCGTAATCAAATTCATAAACTCGCACGGTATTGTGACCCAGTTTTGAGAATGTAGTGTTGTTATGTTTACCTTTAAATATAATATGATGGACGATGATCCTTATTGTTTTTTAAAATTCTTTGTTTAGTTAGCAATGTAAATTTATTTAGGTCTAATCTGGTAAGTTTAATTAAAACCAGTTCCTCTTATCCTGCTAGAGTTTTTAGAGTTTAGAGTTTTAGAGTTTTAGTTTCTAGAGTAGTTAGACGCTCGCCTGACGGTAAGCGATGACGTCTACCTGTAACAGATACAGCGGCATGCAAAATTTTGGACTGCCAGAATTTTGCACGTCACTGCACTGCGCCTGTTACATTGAGACATAAAGATGTTGACATCTTGTTGACGTTGAGTCAAATTACAGTCCAGTCAAATTACAGGGCATGTGAGACTCAAGTCTCACATGCCCTGTAATTTGACTGGACACCTTGCCATTTCAACCGAAAAACATTCCTATTTCACGGCTGAAAATTAATTGGCAAAGTGGTGGTACCGCCCTAGGCGGACTAGCAGAAGTCCCACCGCTAGAATCATTTGATGAATCATTCAAACAATGCATTTTTGTGATAAAAATGATATGATTTTTCACCCTGGGTTGGCTCCAGACGAGGGAACTCCTCATCTATCAACTATTTGTTTTTATTGTTATTCCGAAGAGACAAGCACCAGGCCACTGCCTCATCTAATGTTATGTGACTTAGGATTTTACGATGGTGCTAAATGTTCAAAGTTAAAAGCATTTAATCAGTAAGTAGAACACAAATAAGAACACAATAAAATAGTACCTTCGCCTCAATAGAGACAATAAGAAAGGTGCTATTGGACACATTCTTAGTTTAACAATAATTAGCATTTCAGGTCAAATTTAAATTACTGACTAGATTGTAATATTAATGATACTTATGCCATAATACTGGAATATTTTTTTTCGGAGAAACAAGTATGTAGGCAGTGTTAGAGCGGTTCTGCACTAAGGCGATCCGAATCCAGATCTAGGCAACTCTGAACCCTTATTATTCATATTTCTGTGCTCTGAACTGAATTTGGATATTACTTATCGCACTACCTCCGATTCAAATCAGTAATCTCTGATTCAAATCCACGGTGAGGCCACCTTTTGGCATAGGTCATTTACTTAGAGCAGTAGCTCATTAGCGGCTAGGTTGCAGCGGCCGCAGCACCGCGGCATAGAAAAGATAATAATACTACGTAACCGCGGTTAGCTGTAGGCTGCGATCGGCCAGGTGAGCGTGCTTCGTGGCGATTTTAAACTAATGTGTATATCTCGCTGGCCGCTGCGACCAGGCTGCTAGTGCGCTATTGGTCTTATACTATGGCAAATTCCGTCCATTAATAATATTCTCCGAAATGGAAATTCACGTAGGCCGGAGACAAATCGGATGCGGAAATCGAATCTAGTGCGTAAAGTACCATAAAATGGTTCAAGGACTACTCTAGGACGCATTTTCACGGACGCGTTTTTAATGTAAGCCTCGAATCACCTACCGAACACAGACATTAAGCTAATCGGTTTGCTGAGTTCCAGCATGTGCTAACCACCTGGAAAGATGGTATTGAATTACAGTCAGTTGTCCTGAGTCTCACCGCCTTAGTTCATGAGATGCACCTTACAATGCATCATCACTTCACATCAGATGAGATACCTAGTGGTCAAGTGTGGTCAAGTAAGGATATCAATAGCAAAATAGTAATATATATTATTATTTGCTCGAGTCTGCAAACTTGAAAGTAAAAGACTTCAAAGCTTTTTATTAGCATTACATTCGAATAAAATATTAGATTTATTAAAAGCTACAGGTGAGGCTCGAAAACAAATTCTAACATGCAAAGTGTTAGGACAGTTTTAGTAGGAGCAATGTCTGACCTTTGACCTATACTACTAGAAATGATAAGCTAGACATATGTCTAGCTTATCATTTCTGCAAGCGACAAACATACACTTTAAATATCAAGGTATGTGTTAATTAAGCTAAGTGCTAAGGTTCTTGATGCGTATGAACGCAAACGTAGAAAACAATTAAAAAGTAATAGAATCTGAATATTTTCGATCACTTACTGCGTTATGTAATGACTATTATATTACTTTTTATGCGAAGAGTTTATACCCACTACTACGAGTTGCCTCTACCACATTGAAATAACTAATAATAATGTATCTTTTATGTAATGTCGGTATTTGTTTTTTTAGTCGCTTATTAGTTGTTGACCAACTATTTCAAAAAGATGTAAAATCGTTTTGGCAGACCTTTTTTGAATGATGCATGACAATTGAGCATAAATAAATAAAGTAGCTTACCACCATCAAAGAGAAAATCTGCCGCCATAACCGTACGGTGTTCCGGTAGCACACAGCCCTTGAATATCAGTTTACTCTAGGCCTAGCATGTTCACCATCTTCGACTATATCATCACTTACTACCAGCGTGATAGTGGTCAAACGCTAGCCGATAAAAAAATGATGCGGTTTAAAGAATACCCTGTAGCTGTGGTTGATCGATCAATTTGAAATTTCAGTTAACGAAGTTTTATATCATGAAGCTACTACAAAGTTTTATCAAATCAAGGTCACTATCGTCGTAGTTATCAGCATATAATTCTTTGAGACAGCTCTCACACTTGATCTTGGAATGTAAATGTATTTGACCACATACCCAGAAATATATGCTACTACTTGACGGCGGAAATAGTCACCTATTGTTGTATTTAATTGTTCATCAAATTCCAACAACATATCGTCAGGCATAGGCTCGACATCCGTGCTATCAGAAGATTCGAAACTCGTATCATTTAAAATCCGATAACGTTCTGATGTAATATTAATTTTTTGCACAGAAGATTCATTTAAAATGGAAATATCTTCTAAAGGTATGCAACTTCCTCTAAAACCTTCTTTTAGTTCTGTATTTATCAGGGTTTTTTGTAAGCAGCTTTAAATTGACGGGAGGTTGGGTTATTATTAGTTCTTCCATGTGCCCTTATTACTCCAAAAAATAGCTCCAAATGATCTTGTGAAAATTTGTACAGAGTCAGATACTTCAGTACCTTTTCCTCTTCAATTAGGCGATTGTACAAAAAAAGAGTACTGTTTATGCATGTTAAAAAGCCTATAAAGCCAGTTTTTCGATTTGTAGCGATAACAGGCTTATCTTCATCGGGAGCTACTAAATAGGTCAAGAAATATTTAGCGAAGTCTAAATACTCTTTTGTTTTAGAAATATTTTTTTCAAATAACGGTTTTTTGTACTCCATCTGACACATATTTCTCGAATTAAGAATGTCAAAGACATTGTTAATTAAGCGTATGAAACTTATTGTTGCGGCTGCATTTTTGAATGTTTCATCACTTTTCTCACAAAGCTGGAGTGCATCGGCTACGCTATTGCTAAAAAGTTGACTAGCTAATTTGACCTTCATTTTTTGGCGCTGAAAGTCTATATGTTTGTCATTTAGCTTGTTTCCGAGATGTAGACCTTGCGACTTTTGCAGGTTATTAAGCTTGATGAGATAGGACCATTCAATGTTATTACCCTGGTAATCAAGAAATCTCTTTTTGTTCTCCAAGGCGTTGCGTACAAGTTTCAGCATATGGCACGCGTCGAGGAAGACTGCTACTTCGTATCCTGCACTTGGATGTGGAAAAGTAGTTTTCATTGCGTGAGGTTCTAACGAACATCCTAATTTTTTGAGCATGGCAATATTTGCAGCGCAGCCATCTAGCGTCAGTGAAACTACTTCAACACCATTTTCTTCGCATTTGTAAAGACACTGTTTCACTATTAAAGCCCGTTGTTCCCCGGTCATAGAATGAATTAAAAAGAACGCCACTGGTAATTTCCACCTCTCAGTTTGAGAAACAAGTAACACTACTAAAGCCTGAGACGCTTGTTCTGAGTTGTCCTTTTGGACGTCGTTAAGTCCGAGGTCAACATAGCCATGATATTTATTACCATCCCATTCAACGTGCTTTTTTATAGAAATCTCGTCCATCATGAGACTGCACAGAGCGCGATTGCCGGAGACATTCTTTTTGTGGTTTAATATTTTAAAAGCTTCAGCTGTAAATTCAGCTTCACCGTCGACAGTCTCATACCATTTAGAAATGGTTCTCGGATGCGGTAAGCAGGTATCAAATGTTTTTCTCACATACGAGTACGCATTTGGCGAATAATAATGAAGTGATAAGGCGAATAATCGGAGGGCTGGAGAATATTTCTTCTTTAAGGGAAGTTTTTTAATTTTTGAAACTTGTCGCCCAACCAAGTCTCTCATCTTTATATTTACCGTTGATAAAATTTCTGCGTCCTCTCCCTGCAGAAGGTGTTTGCTTTCTAACTCTTTAATAACTGCTGTTAAATTTCGAACCTGAAACAAAGACAGAAGCTAAAACGAAGGTAGGTCATGATTTGAAAAACAATCTTTAGTGGTATGTAAAGTAAAAGTAGTGGCATTAGCTAAGTCATTACCTTCTTTTTCAAGCGCTTAACTTTCATTTGTAGTCTTCTGATTTTTAATCCGGATTTTTTTTCTTTATATCGAAGTTGTTCTATTTCTTGCTTAAGTTTCTTTTTTCTAGGCGAATCATTTAGTATCAGAAATTCATTTAAATCACTTGTGGTAGAATCTACGGATGATTTTACAGGCTCTGGTAATTTTCTTTTAAGCTGTAATATAAAAATAATATGAAAACTAGTCATTTTCCCCAAATAATTAAAACTCGGTTACACAAATAACATCCAAACAAACCGATAAATCCAGTTTTAAACTAGGTAAAGTGCCCTTCTTTAATTTTTTAAGGCCTTTTTTTGTCACTATGAAGTCCGCATCATTGAAATGGCAAGAACAAATCTTTGTGTATTTTGATGGTGTCCAATCCGGTCTATTAATTTTTGTAATCCATTGCTGTTTTAAATTATCATCGGATGGAAATCTAAAACGAACATATAAAAATAATTAAAATTGCTTTTAATTAAATTAGTTGGTAAAATAATTTAATTCTGAATACGGCCCTGGATATTTGTTACGTTTAAAATAGTTATTCTAGATGACGATAGACGGCGGCCCGTTAATAATATAATAATAAAAGCTATAAAAGTACTATTTTAGCTACTAAAAGGTATTTAGATATGTATAACAGTTTTTTAGTATTTACGTATTATTATTACAATATAATACTGCAAAGTTATACGTAAACTTATGTATTTTTTCCCAAAGTGTCGTCATCTAGTGTCAAGTAGTAGAATTTTAACGCTGAAAGCAGTGAATGTTCTAGAACTTTTATATTTAATTACGTATAAAATTACTTACAAATGAAATGTGATGCCATCCATATTATCAGAACGTCTGTCTGAGTAACTTTGACATAGTAAAACACAACACTTCATCCTTTTCTTGATATAAAGTAAAAAAACACACTTATAATGCGAGTCTCGTCACATGTGCACCTGACGAACGCTGATAGCATACTAACTTAGACCCCGCCCACCATGATGACGTCAGGACCTAGTTGAAAATCACAGTGCACAGTTGCTTAGGCCAACTCCTCTTTGTAGTAGCTTCATGTTTTATATAGTGTCATTTCTACTATAATTTCTCTCAATGAAGTCAAGCAGATAAAAAATTGGCCATCAGTTCGGTCAATCATAGTAACTTAGTGTCAAATCTTACGTGTTTTTTAATGATTATATTAATGCAGTATTGGAAGTGACACCAAATATTTCTTATTCTTATTCTTAACAGAACTACAATTATACATATGATGTTTCAATTATTTTTCCTGTTGGGGTAGGCAGCAACTACTTCTTTTTACATGCTACGATCTTGACATACCTCTTTCGCTTCTTCCACTTACATGAGCGCCTTCATACATGCGAGCCGGTTATAGGTAATTTTGACGTTTGACGTCTCCGATCTGCCATACGTTCGCTAATCGCCTCTCTCTTTCTAAAGAATTAAAAGTGGGTTAAAATTGACTTCCAAGATTTGATAACACGCTTTGTTTGTCTGTTTGTTACAAGTGAAGTTAGTAAAAGTATGTTAAAATAAATTGAATTAGTTTAATTTAGTCAGAGAAAATTTATAATAAAGGTACTTAGAGCAGCCTTTGAAACTCGATATTTCTTTTGAAGCCTCTGTAGTTTTATTTCAGTGCAATTTTATTTACTGTTCAAATAAAGGTCTGCAAAACTCATAAATCTTGATCTTACTGAGAAATGTGTTTTTTATATATTTCTTTCTTTGAAATTCAAAGCTGTGAACAATAAAACACTACAAAGATAAGGGAGAGTTTTTTGCGTCAAAGCATTTTGTGGAGCGTTTTGTAAAGCGTTTTTGGTTTTGGAGGTTAACAGCAAAAGGTATTGTATAGTTTTTAGTTACTTATTTTAGAAAGTTCATTTAAAAGAAAAACATCGGAACTCTATTTGATTATTATATTTGTTTTATATTATCTCATAAGCAATTTATCTTCTCTTAGCCAACTCTATTTAAGTTGATTGAGCGCGACAGGGCACGTGGTCAAAATGAGGAAAGGTAAAGTAAAGCAAAAAATCTTTGGTTACCAAGGCACGGCAAACGTAGTGAGTCCTCCAGCTGCAAAGTGAGACAACGATATAGTAGTAAAGACCGAAGGTTGAATTATGATACAAAAGGCATTCGACCGAAAATTATGGTATCATTTTGTTAAGAGAAGTCCACTCCAGGAGTGGCCAACAGGTTAAAGACACATAAATATTAATAAAGGTATATTATTAATAATTCTGTGGTTAAAGACGATGATGCATTTTTTTTATAAATCATAGTATCATAAATTTAATTCAACACAATCTTTCAAGAATACGCAAAACGCTCGGCGTTATTATGTACATAGGCTACAAAAATCACAATGCTTAGATAGACAATGTAGTGGAAGATACAGTACATTTAGAGTTCTGTAATAACTTTGCTGTTCTTGGAATCTCTAAGTCCTGCCATTTTTGAACTTTACAATAGAAGGCGACCTAAAGACAATAATTTTTACAATCTTTTATTAAACTAGCCGTTTTAGTATGGAAGGACCAAATATTGACACTGGTCCAGTTTTTTTGTTTTATTATGGCCCCACAAAATTATTTATTTTTGTATTTAGCCAGTATCAAGTATTAAAATTCTTCTAGTGTTTATTAATTCAAGTCATAAAGTTGAGTCAAAGTCACATTTCAGGTCCAATTGAAGTCATAGTCTAGTCCAATTCATACCCAATACTCGTAAAGATGTGGAGTTTACTGAAGATTTTCTGGGGCATTTTCATGAGAACGCAAATAGCTTGTTTTTCAACATTGTGCTGTTTACCTACACTCGCACACATTCACCGGCATCTAATAGTTAATAATCCACATTTATTAACCGTTAACTCGCGGAAAAACACAAGTTTTAAAATAAAAGGAAATAATATCGTTCAAGTCGAGTTGGACTCGCTCAAACGGCTTCAACTGGACTATAACTATAAATGTGATTTTGACTCGACTTTATGACTTGAATCTACAAAGAATTTGAACTCTTCTTATACTTTGATACTGGTTAATACACTTAACGTGTAGAGCACAAAAAAAAATTCGCGCGATTTTTTTCTTCTTGGCCACTACACTATACCTGTACTGTGCCACGCACGCACGGTTAATTTTTAATTATGTTTCCCCCCGAAAAGTCCCCCCCCCCTCTATAGCTAAACTGCTAGCTTAAAAAATCTGGAAAATTCGTGATAATAGTGCATTTCATGAAATTTTAAGAAAAACTATAGCGGTTAAGATAACTTTATTAGTTTAGCAGTAATAGTCGTTGAACTTGGGTTTGTACAAAATACAAAATCCTTAGAATAAATCCATTAAAGTGTCAAAGACGAAGTACCTTAGTTGCTGTTTATAACGGGTAAAGACTTGCATTGAATAACGGGCTACTACGAAACCCTACACTGTGCGTGGCCCGACACACACTTGGCCGGTTTATTTTTTTAATTTTATAACCGCGGCGCGTGCTGTGTTCAATCGTACACTAACATTTCCCATTCAATATTATTATTAAAGCCATGGCACAGGACCTAGGATTTACTACGTAAATGAATCCTAGGTCTGTCGTTACACTACAGAACGTTTACTAAAATTCACTCGCGCCTTACAAAGTATATAGCAGTGAACCATTTAAAGATCCACGTAGCTCTCGCTTGATTTTTTTTATTCAACTAAGTGAGTTATGGCTGATGCGAAGTCGTAAAAAGCTGGAGGATGAGTATAAAGAACATTTTACACTAGATTTAAATGTCAAAGGAACTATAAAAGCTTACTCCGGTGTCAATGAAACCATAAAAATAATTTTTGGTAATTTGTTATTTGAAGTCTTTCTAGTCTAGAGATTGCAACGTTGTAAGTTTAATGAAGTGAGTTTTGACCGACTATGAACAATATTTATGGAAGGGAAAATTATATCATTGTTCCGCCTGACTAGCTACTAAAAAAAGTAGCTTACTATCATCAAGGGGCAAATCTGCCGCCATAACCTCAAAGTGTTCCGGTAGCACATAGTCCTTGAGAGTCAAAGTACATCATCGCTTACCACCAGGCGAGATAGTGATCAAACGCTAGCCTATAAGTCAAAAAAAAATGTGGCATAATCTACGGGCATCATCGTATGCCGCCACAGATTCTTATTATAGTTATTATAATTAGAGTGGTATAGGAAGGCTAACTTAAGGCTACTTAGTTTAAGTAGTAAAGTTTTAGTTTTTTAGTAATGTGGAACTTTGGTATGTTTTATAAGTACAATATAAGCGCTGTTGATGATTAAGGATAAGTTCGCCTGCAAAGGACAGGCAGTGTTTTAGGCCAATATTTTTTATTCAAGCTGCTGCCAGTCCACCTGGTACGGTACAATCACTTTACCAATCATTCAGTCGTAAAAGATCCTTGAGTTTCTGTACCACCTTTGAGGCTGGATATTTAATCTAATCGACGTTAAAACGACGTTGTTTGTACGTATCAATCTATAAAGTTATAGTAAACTTTCAGTCGACCAGTCTAAACTTACTTTTCGGTACTTTATCTTAGCATATAGTAAATTGTATGAGCGCTGATACAATTTAGAGGTCTAGCTTAATTGGTTGGCACGGAAGCCTCGGTGGGCGAGTTCAACTCGACTTAGCCGGTTTTATTTAAGATTGAGTCTTATAGTCATGGATGTGTCACGATGTGTCACGGATGATAGATAGCCTTTCAGATAGCCTATAGTATAGTAAAACTAAAATCCGATCGGAGAAAAATGTAAAATTTTCAAATGTCGGCTAAACATACGGAAATAAATGTACATAAAAAACTGCCAAAAACAAATCTTTTCAAACTAACATTTGGTTTTACCGTACTCAAGTAATAAGCAACGTTCAAATGAATGGAGTTCCTCTTTTTTGTGAAGTTGGTCGAACTCAATAAAACTCAACTCTTCATTAACACACAATGGTATCAATAACTTTAGTCTCTGTTAAGAGTCAATATTGCACACACGCTATAATCTAGTAACCATCGGTAACTTAATGAATGCCTCACTGGCAAGCAAGCATAGCCTTAACATAATTAAAATGTTATTAATTGTGTACGTGCATCCGACGTGTTTTGCACGCTAACAAGCGACTTAATTCAATTCTGATTATGAATAGGTTGGAACTGTGTATACAGATAAATGTAGCAATATTTTTACCTGTCTGCGCAAATAAGGTAATGTTTTTTGAAGTGAAAACTTCTTTAGTGGCGTTGTGAACTTTTTGGGATGGGTAAAATATGTTAAACTTGCGTCAGGGCACGTGACCTGATCGAAAATTTGTAAAACGGTGGGAGAGTAGACCAAATGTACAACGTTTTCACTTCTGCCGGAACTTCCGGAGTGCAACCCGTTGTTTTTTTTTATCAACCGACTTCAAATAAGGAGGAGTTTTTCAATTCAACTATATTGTTTTTTTTTAATGTTTGTTTTTCAGAACTCCGTCATTTTTCTTGACCAATTTGGAAAATTTTGTTTTCGTTCAAGAGAATTACCTACTTTCCGCTTGGTCTCATTGTAATTTAATCGAGATCTTATGAGTACCACCGAACAGATCAACATACATACATACAAGTCCAAATCATAACCCTCCTGAAGTCCGGTAAAAAGGCATATTATTCCATAATTAAATAACCAAAAAGAGGTGGGTACCACTAGGGTTGCCAAGTTTTTATATAATAATATAATATAAATCATTTTGAAGTCGGAGAGTTTAAATAAAAAGTATGTTAGAAAAAATCAACAGTATTTAATTTATACTTTCACATTCCCGCCAAAACTCCAACACTTTCGTTCTAAAATAAACTACAAGTTTTTTTATTTTTTATTTTATGGTTCCGGATTTTGAGGGCCCGGTGGCGTAATTGGGGAACGGTCGGCTTTGATGCCGTGGTACCGAGTTCAATCCGTCGTACACCAATGAATTTTTCTATAGAAAAATTTATGTGCGCTTCTAACAGTGGCCCTCTGGTGAAGGAAAACATCGTTAAGAAACCAACAACCCCCGCATGGTGGTAGGACACTGTCTAGTGTCCGCCTGGCCAGCTACCACCCTCAAGTTAGAAAATCTGTCGCCAAACATCTAATGTGTTTCGGCAGCTATCCTTGAGAGCCAGTACCCATTCTAGGCGTAGCGTGCTTACCATCTTCGATCGCATCATCACTTACTAACAGGTGAGATAGTGGTCAAACGCTAGCCTATAAGATATATAAAAAAAATACCTGCGAGGATGAAAACAGTATTTTGTACAGGTTTTTGTTAAAAAAAATAAAACAGTATTAGAGAGCAAAATCATATGTATAAATTAGTTTGAAACAGTTTCTAACAGTATGGGTGACAACCCTAGATGATAACCTCAAAGCAAACTAACAAAAGTCCTTATAGTTATAATGATAATAACAATTACATTCACAGCAACATTTTAGAATTTTCTCTATATAAAGTTAGTCACGAGGTCTTGAGATTTCATATTTCAAATTGTATTAAATCTAGTTATCATATAGAATGTTATTTTAGTAAGCTAATCATTAGCTTATAACTCTAACTCATAAACGAAATTCTATTTATAATTAACCGACGAAAAAAAAAACGGAGGAGGTTATCAAGTCGACGCGTATATATTTTTTTATTTTTTTTATGTATGACCACGTATAACTTTTTACAGAGTAGTCTGATTTCGATAATTATTTTTTTATTGGAGAGGGTATAACCCCAAGAGGGTTCCATTTAAATTATAACGAAATCGGTCTAGCCGTTTTAAATAAATCAACAAAATTAATGGATAAAAGTATCAATTTTTTGATGATTTTATCATATCATCAATGTATGTCAACAAACACTGGAAAAAACAAAGCGGAGCAGATTGCCCCGCAGGCCCCAAGCGTGCCGGTAGCGGTGGCCGTCCTCGTCGTCGCACTGGTGGTGGTGCGGCGGCGGCGGCGTAGGCCCGTCGTCATCACTCGACGAGCTGCCTTCCGGGGGAGTTACGAATTCGTCTCCCGATGACGAGCTCGGACATGATGCGACGGGCGAAGGTGGTGGGTGCGCTCTAGTTTCCGCTTGTCGTCTTTTTTGGGATCTTGTTATCATTTAACTTACTTATATCACAATCCAATCTTATTTTATTTGTTGATGTTTTTGACATAATGTGTCAAGTAAAAACTATGATTCCGTATGCTTTTTCTTTTCTGGTTTCGGCGTAATTTCTTTATTCTTTTGTACAATGTCTTAGTATTTCCTTTTTCTTGTAGATATCTAGCACTTTGGAGTAAAAATCTCGAAATTGGATTGAAAAGTAAAATAAAAATAAAATTTTCTAAAAAGACGTGTTGTCACAGCGGTTGTCAATATATATATATATATATTATTATTATAGAGCATAAATGTTCTATATAACGTGTGTCTAGGCCAGGGGTATGTCTAGGCCAGATTATGGCCACAAAAAATTATAAAATAAAACTTTTTAACAAAAAAATTAAACCGCCCAAAAAACATAAATGCAAAAAATATTTTTTTTTTAATTTAACCTTAATAACGAAGTTCTTAAAATACTGTTAGTATACCTAAGTATATATTTTTGTAATTGTTTTGAGTTTTTAACTAAACATAATAACTAAGTTCTTAATCTAATGTAAGTATGTATACCTAAGTAATTTTGAGTCGGCGCCAAATAATCAATAAGCAAAGATCACTAAATAACCTCTTAAATTTAAAAAAATAATCCAATCAAATTAACAATGCAACGTGAAATCTCCAGCAATGAACATAAATATTCTAAAAAATGCGCTTCCACACGACCCACAGACTAAATAGAGATGCACGACCACTCGCAACGACGTGTGCCCGTCACGGGCCGTCACAGATTACTATATGTGGTGCCCGTACGGGTTGCAGTCTCGCTGACATTAACTCCGTCAACACTCGGCATTTTTCGGCGATATGGTGTGTCGCGCCATGCCTCCGCCGCGCATCACGCTTTACGTAATTAATTAATTTGCTTGTTTGGCGCCGACTCAAAATTACTTAGGTATACATACTTACATTAGATTAAGAACTTAGTTATTATGTTTAGTTAAAAACTCAAAACAATTACAAAAATATATACTTAGGTATACTAACAGTAGTTTAAGAACTGCGTTATTAAGGTTAAGTTTAATTATTTTTAGCTTTTCAGTTTATTCGGCAGTTTAATTTTTTGGTTAAGTAGTTTTATTTTAATTTTAAATTTAAACCATTTTACAACCTTTATCTTTCTTGCAATGTACGAGTATGTACAAAAGTGGTCAAAAACCCAGTAGCAGTTTCAATATGCAGTAATCATGGACACTATTTTTTTTTATTGTTTAGATGTCGCAGGCAGATAGCTTAATTAGCCGTTCAATTAAACGCCTAGCCTCTTAACTAAACAGCGCCGTTCAACTAAATTCCTGAATGATATGCAGCTGTAGCGTTTGTTACAACATTTAATAAATTGGCTGGCTAATGCTTAGGCCAGTTATAAATGTCTTAGTTTGACACTAAGGCAACACTCTAGGAATGTGAATATGCATATGCATATATTTCTGGAGAAGCGCGGCCGCTACCGCGGCTCCCCGCCTCGCTTCGCTCGTTGGCGCACGCCACGCGGTGGTCACTGTTCCTAGTGGGTTGCCTTAGTGTCAGACTAATGAACAGGCTAGGCAAGTAATGAAACGTCATCGATCTAATTCATTTGCCTGGCTGTTTGATCAAATGGCTGGATATCATTCAGGATTTTAGTTCAACGGCGCTGTTTAGTTAAGGCTGTTTAGTTGAGGCTAGGCGTTTAATTGAACGGTTAATAAAGCTATCTGCCTGCGACATATACACGGTAAAATAAAGAGTGTCCATGATTACTAGATGTCCATGATTATTAGATTGCTTATTTGACGCTTGCTTATAAGCAAGCGTTTGGCCACTATCTCACCTGATGATGTGATCGACGATGTAGCACGCTTGCCTAGATGATACCTGTTCACTCCCGATTTAAAGACCCCACGGGTGTACTTAACAGGAAACACAGACTCTGGCAGGGAATTCCTTTGCTGAGCTTATGATAAATGTTGATGAAAAGCGCTTTGTGCGACAGAATGGAATATCAACCATGTATCGATGGCGTATGTCTATGCGCCTGGTAGTACGATAGAAAATAGAGGATAAAGCTGTGTCGAACCGTATGTATTCGTTACTAAGTAACGAATACACTGCCTGACTCGAAGTACCGAATCGGTACTCTCGAATATGTTTCGTTACTCGCATCACGCATGTGTCGATATTCGGAACGAGACGAGACAAATGTACGACATACGTACGTACGTACGTACGATCTCCGTCTCTGTCTAACAGCCTATGAATGACAGAGCGGCAATTGTTTTGCAACATGTTTTCTGTGCAGAAAAAACATACGGTAACACTGAGTCTGTAATTTTTATTCTCTATCTGCCCGACCGGATAAGTTTAGTTAGTAAAACACAGTTTTATTTTTATTTAACAGAAACAACATACCTACTCATTTATTTTCGTACTATAACCCATAACTAAATATACAAATACATTTAACGAACCTATTAGTAACGTGCCAGCCAGAATGATACTGACATATACAATTATACACGACAGCCGATTGTAACGAAAGTAACGAGTAACAATACGAAAGTAACGAGTTCGATGTTTTATAGTAACGAATACATACGGGTATACATTTATTCGTTACTTTCACAGCTCTAATAGAGGATGGTGGAATTAATTCGTGCAGTTGAAAGGCAAACTTTTTTTTTTTTTTTATACTTTATAGGCTAACGTTTGACCGCTATCTCACCTGTTGGTAAGTGATGAAGCGGTCGAAGATGGTAAGCACGCTAGGCCTAGAATGGGAACTGGCTCTCAAGGATAGCTGCCGGAACACATTAGATGTTTGGCGACAGATTTTCTAACTTGAGGGTGGTAGCTGGCCAGGCGGACACTAGATAGTGTCCTACCACCATGCGGGGGTTGTTGGTTTCTTAACGATGTTTTCCTTCACTGGAGGGCCACTGTGAGAAGCGCACATACATTTTTCGATAGAAAAATCCATTGGTGCACGGCGGTTTGAACTCGGTACCACGGCATCAAAGCCGACCGTTCTCCCGATTACGCCACCGGGCCCTCAAATGAAATGAAATCAACTCTCCGAAATGTATCCGATAAAAGACCGAATCTGGTAACAACCTTACGGTGTACCGGCAGCATTCAGCGCTTGAGAGTTAGAATAATTTAGGCCTAGCGTATTCACCATCTTTGACTACATCATCGCTTCCTACCAGGCGAGATAGTTGTCAAACGCTAGCCTATAAGATGTATAAAAAAATTAACATAGACATCTCAGAAGGTTCGCATCAAAAGCCATCTAGCGAGTGTAGTGGAACTTTGTTTTAAAAATAAAAAAGAAGGTGCGTAGAAAGCTACGCGTTAAAAGTGAAACTTCCAAGTTTATTAAATTTAAACTAAAACAGCTTTTTACGAGTTCGCTAAGTATCTAAAAATATTTACTTACCTAGCATATATATACTTACGATAGTTATATAAATGTAGGTATACCTAAACTATGTTGGTATAATTTGTAAACTATTTTACTTTAAGATCTTTTGTAAACACAGTTTTGAACAATAAACACTATTATATTGTATTATATTATATTATATTATATTATATTATATTATATTATATTATATTATATTATATTATATTATATTATATTATATTATATTATATTATATTATATTATATTATATTATATTATATTATATTATATTATATTATAATATATTATATTATATTATATTATATTATATTATATTATATTATATTATATTATATTATATTATATTATATTATATTATATTATATTATATTATATTATATTATATTATATTATATTATATTATATTATATTATATTATATTATATTATATTATATTATATTATATTATATTATATTATATTATATTATATTATATTATATTATATTATATTATATTATATTATATTATATTATATTATATTATATTATATTATATTATATTATATTTATTTCTCAACATAACTAATTTTTTTTGTACAACTGCATCTGTTGAACTTAGCGGGAAGAATGCCCGAATGATAGCGAATACGTCTTCATAGTTACGCTGTCCTACAATAGAGGGCGCTTATAAATATAAAATATAACATGACACCTACGTCACTTCCGTTGATTCAGACCGTGATGTTACATCACTTCCGTCCAACTTTACTCCAGTGCGCCTAAAAAAGTTTAACTTAAAAAACATCTCATAAATTAATACGAACCAGTTTAAAACGAAGTAGGTATCATTACTCGTGAGACAATTGGCTTGATACAAACCGTAGTCTGTTGGAGCCCAGCCAAAGACTGTCGGTGAAATATGGAGAGGCTCTGACCGGATACAGGCCTTCCCTGTAATTGGTGTTATCCATTAGATACCTATCTTAACTAGTACCAAGGTAAAGAAAAGAAATGCGAAATTGACTAGAAAAATTTCTACTATCAAAATATATATATGTATATATTATTATTACTATTAAAAAATATTAAAGTAGGGTTGCCAACCATACACGTAACTGTGTGTATCAGTATTTCAGACAACTTTTATGTAAAAAAGGCAAAAAGTGAAACACAACTTAAAGAAACGCATACCGATCACAGTACATATCATGATCCGAATGGAACTGATTTTATTTGTATACCATTGGATAGTATTTGTATACCATTTACAGGCTCCTAGTTTGGGTATCCATACTTATCCTAATCAGGGGCGATGCGTCTTGTTGCAAATCGCAAACACCTGCTAGAATGAGATGCAGCTAGACAGTTGTTATCTGCATCTCTTTTCGTATCGAGGATTATCGCTCGAAATTCATCGCTATGCATGTAGAGACTGGAATATTTGTAATTCTGTGCATTTAATAAGTTTTATACGATGTTTAAAAAAAAACAAATATTAATTTAATGTCATGTTTAAACAAAACATTAACGTTCAAATTGCACACAAAAAAATCTATATAAGCCCTAAAAAGATATAATTGAAAGAAATGCCAGGCACTTATGCAAACACTGTTTTTATCATATATATGTAGATATTAGAAGCATCGGCATAACATCGAGAATGTTCTTACATAAATATTTATTAGGGTCCTTCTACACGAGTGGCCGGCAACCGACGATGATAGGGCGACCATTTATGGCGGATATTTACAAAAAAAGTGTATAAAAATAATGAGCGTACCGCAAAATGATTCTGTAAGTGCTGATGCTTTTTGCGTTTATGAAGGACGTAATTGAATTTTTTGCGGATTTTTTGCGGCTTTTATGAGTGTTAAATTTTTTGTGTACTAGCATATTAAAAAAATCGATTGTCATGACTGGGAATCAAGTTGTCAGCAAAATTAGTTGAGAAAACATCAATGACAAAATGGTAACGTAACGTAAATAAACAACTACGTAATCAATCCAGTTTAAAAAAAAAAGAGCTGCACTCCGGGAGTACCGGCAGAAGTGAAAACTTGAACACGTCATTTTTTAATATTTTGGAATAACACCTCGCGCAAGTGCCCTGCGCTCCGTTGGAATTTACTCATCCCAAGAAAAGTGCACAACACCGCTCAAGAAGTTTTAACTTCAAAAATAAATAAACGGACGGTAAATTACCACTAGCTAGATGAAGAGATTTCAAAAATTGTATATTTTCATCTGAGAGGAGGCATCATTTTTTGACTTTCCTGAAGGTAATTTAAACAAAAGGTAAACAAGAGCTCTTGCGCATAGCACTTATTCTTTATCAAAACCAACACCGAAGCTACCTCAGCGCTCGCCAATCGTAAAAAAACTTTCTACGGCGCGCGTTGCAATAAACTTTGAAATATACGTAAAGATAATGTCCTTCCAAATAAAACAACATATTCAACCTACACTATCCGCTAGAGACGCATAAAACTGAATGGACCGAATTGGCGGAGCCTATAGCTTGTAGTTTTTAGATCACATACTGTGGACCAATATCCTTTGTACCCGTATTGACTTGTGCGCAGTACATGCTGTTGAAATCTCTTTAAACTGTGTTTTTTTCAGGTTTACTTTGGCTTCAGACGATTAGTGTGTTTACCAAGTCTCGAGACAAGAATAGTAATACCTACATGTTATTGATATCTCGTTAAACCGTATTTTTACGTTTACCTACTTTAGCTTCCCACGAACAGTGTTATTAGGCAGTTCAAGAATTTCGATTTTTTTATGTCGTGAAGTCTTCTCTAAGTCAAGGTCCAGTCCAAGACAAAGATGTGAATACTTGACTGAAAACTGTCACTGCAATTTCGAAAAGAAACGGTATTTTTAACCGTCTTCCAAAAAGCATTTTTTTGTATGTTACGTGATTACTCCGTCTATTGTAAACCGATTCGAAAAAAAGTTTTTGTAATCGGTAGGATACATTTCCAAGGTGTTTTCATTGTATCTCCAAAAGATAAGTATCTCCAAAGATATATCAATAAACGTTTCAAGCATGCTAATGGAACTGATTAGCGCGGCATGGAAGTCAGTTGTTTTAGTTATTAAACTATCTTAATTATAGCACCTGCAACTCAAGGCAATAATTATAATCAGTGTTTTGATAAAAATGAGATAAAATGCATTGCAGTGACGTGGCATATTTTGATCATGAACATTTTTAGGCATCTTACAGGTAAACCTCTTACAGGTAGTCTTCGCTTACCACCATGCAAGCGATATGTTTGTTCAGTACCTTTCTTCTAAACTTTTTGATTCTATTACTGGACCTACCCCAATGTTCACTTGTCTCTATATAATAACGTCCATTAAATAGGCTAGCGTTTAACCACTATCTCACCTTTTAGTAAGTGATGATGCGGACGAGGATGGTAGCACGCTAGTCCTAGAATGGGAACTGGTTTCAAGGACAGCTGTCAGAATACATTAGATGTTTTGGCGACAGATTTTCCAACATGAGGTTGATGTTAGCTGGCCGAGCGGACACTAGACAGTGTCCTACTACCATACCAGAGGTTACTAAATGATGTGTTACCTTCACCGGAGGGCCACTGTAAAATAAGCACATACATTTTTTGATATAAATATCCATTGGTGCACAGCGGGGATTTGACCCCACCACTTCTGGCGTTAAAGCCGGCCATTTTCTCACTACGCCACTAGGCCCTCAGTTGCCTTACTCCATATAAACAAATAGTATATAGGAATCAAAAAGTAATAATCCCATGAAAAAGCCAACCGTACGGCCTAACCCTCAGATGTATGCGTGCGAATTTAACCGAGACGGCGTGACATTTTTTATGGACCACAAAATGTAGCCGGGATATAATTTATGAGCCGGGGCGTTTACTCCAATCGTTAAGGTATTAGGGGGTTGGAAAGTGGAAAGGTTTGTTAGTTTAGGGGTTCGTTTGTTTGTGTTTTTGTTGTAGTTTTCTACTTTGTATAGGCACCGTATTTATAATTTATTATTACTAGCGTAGCGTAACGTAGTGTACAGGTGGAGCGAAGACATTCGCAAAGCGGTGGGCAGTGATTGAAAACAAATAGCCGAAGATCGGGCTCAGTGGCGTGTCTTAGGGGCCTATGTCCAGCAGTGGATTGATACCGACTGATAATCATGATGATTACTAGCGTAAGCGTTCATTATATATAATAGCTTTTAACATTCAGTAGAAATAAATCGACTGACAGAGTACGGTTTTTTCATCAGGAACTTTATCAAGAACCGGTGAAATAGACCTAAAGGCCGTTTGATAAATCAATGTAACCTTCGGTTATCTATCCTATGTAGTATAATCATTTTACAAGTTATATTTTTCCCGGTGAAATTTGTGGCGCAGTGAAAGAATGGTTGGCTTTATAAAGTTGTATGTATTATGTATATACGACGTTTATATACACGTTATGAAAATCTGTCATATAAATCTCTAATAGGGCTATCAGGAACCAGTGAAACTGACCGTAAGTTTCACGGCCCTGTTATTTCACTGGCACTTTGCCTTTATTTTTTTTAACATTTTGTGGTTAAATAACATGATGGTACACAATATGATGGTAACGCCTTAGGCGGACTAGCAGTATTTCAGCGGTTAATCAATTTAGAACCTAATTACAAAGTAATAAAGCTAGATATATGAAGGACCTTAAATGACAATGCAGCGGACGTTTCCGTGAAATACAGTCTCGTTAATAACTGCAGACGCAAACATATCTATTGCAAATAGCTTCGAGCGAAGACCTCGCAATTAATACGTGGTAGACACAGTGTAGATACACTGACAGTAGATCATTGCTGGCACGGAGAATAGACTCTACCCATTGCTGGCTATATCAGGCGTCATTCACTCGCTGTTTTTCTCCTACCGCGTATCGTCCACGATACAACCGACAAAAGTCGTACTTTGAACGTTATCGACGTTGTAACTAGGTTTATTCTCGCATGTTTGCTGTTAGAGTTGCTGTCAGAGAGTGCATGTTCTATCCGTAGGACTATTATCTTTTCTTTGGCTATATTTCGACGGCTGAGATATATATCAACTTACTGTATATTATAAACTAGCTATGCCCCGCGGTTTTACCCGCGTGAATATCGTTCTGGTGGGAATATGGGATAAAAACCTATCCTATGTATTATTCCAGGTTATAAGCTACCGAATTCTAGCTTCATCGGTTGAGTAGTTTTAGCGTAAAGAGGTAACAAACACTCAAACTTTCGCTTTTATAATATATGATTATATTTCGATTTTATTCCTGGAAGCTCGCAAAAGAATACAGCTGCTGGGTTCGTCAGTATTTAGAAAACAATTGCAAATACCGCAATGCTAAATAAAGTGACAGTGTTATTATAAAAACTCACGTTCATTTTAAACTTAAAGATTTAAAACGGGAATTTAACGTGACTTACGCGATGTCGATATAGCGATCGACATAATGTTTCGGCCTCATCCGGAGGCCTTCTTCAGGATCTTGATCTTGCGTGCGGGGCGCTCGCCGACGCCTTCAGCCTCGCACTGTCATATATAAACATATGTCGATCGCTATATCGACATCGCGTAAGTCACGTTAAATTCCCGTTTTAAATCTATAAAGTGACAGTGGTCACATTTAGCTAGTAAAAAATATATATATATAGTGAGGAGTGGTTGGCAGTTGAAAAGAATAGTTAACAAAAGCAAGTAGCGTACTATAATAGAACCATATGTCCAGCAGTGGACAGAAACGATTATGAATTCTCTCAATGAGTTATGTAATTATATCTTCCACTTGTTAATTTTTCCAATATAAAACCCATTTTAAAACGATTATTCCGTAAATCACACGTCATAAATTCAGCGAAATAATAACTGCAAACAACTCTGAAATTTAAAATTTTAATGATAGTATGAAATGTAAAACTCTGGAAACAATTATTTTATCCCTTATAATATTCCGAGATAAATGTAATGTATTTCACGTGTGAGGCGAATAAATTACGTTTCAGATTAAACATAATTCAAAAGGACGTGAGTGAATTTACGATTTTACATCACTAACCTTGATCAATTGATTCCGATATAGAGGTGACAGTCACTACTGATATGTATATAAATAAATAGATAGATAATAGTTTTATTGAACACAATGATATTCTATTCAAGGACATTGATCAAAGATTGAACACCACCTGTAGTTACATAGTTTAGAGACTTTTAAATAAAACAATTTAGATACCAAAGTATCAATCGCTGATGTTATCGCTCAAATCGATCTCTTCCAGACAACCATACACGAAGACAATATTTATTTATTTATTCTTAACAAATAATTTATAAGTTTTTATAACGTAAAGTACCAGTAAACCCTATGCAGGTTTTTCTAGACACTAGGTCCTCTACTATACATACTATACTATAAATGGATGGTGGTGGTTCTAAATAGTATAGTTACCTATATTATTTATATCTACGTATCATAATGTTTATGCTTCAGCCACAACTTCGCCTTATTAAAATTAATCTCGATGCTATCTGCATCTGCTAAAACGCACCTACTTATCTGGCAGAAAAAAATAAACTCCTGTCAAAGTCTTTGTTGCCCGGTCATTTCAGTGCAATCCTTTATCTGCTTGAGACGCAGATTTTTTTTCCGATAGACAATCTGTCTCGTCAGATGTCAAGTGAAGATGCGTTTCAAGATGTAATCGTGTTTGTATGGAATTTGAAGACGGCACTGGGACGAGGCGCTGGACTACTGAATTTAGGCTACTCCACAGAGTAACTATTCCAGTCCTCTGATAAAGTGCACACTTAATTTTACTTGATGTTATTTCTAGCAACTACAACAACTCAATTTTTTTACAGGCTTAGAACATTGTAAAGCTAATTATGGAACCTAAACGCGCATCCCTTACAGCGAATTTTTACGCTCCAGGATTTTGTTTAGTGATATTACAACCGAAGCGTAATTCTAGGTCTGTGATTATGGCTTTGTTATGTAAAATTTGTGAACACCGACTGTTTTTAGGGTTCCGTACCCAAAGGGTAAAACGCCATCTATGAACGCTTAGTTAGGTAAACGTCCCATAGATGGCGTTATATTGAAATGTCGATCCCTAACACCTTTGTTAGACGTTAGATGGCGTTATAAGAAATAAAATGTTTAATAATTATTATTTTTTGCTGGCGAAAAATGATAGTGGTATTTTTTGCTCTATCTTATAAAATACTGAACTGTGGTACGGAACCCTACTAGTGCGAGTCCGACTTGCACTTGGCCAGTTTATTAGAAATATTTTGCGAACATTTAAGGTACAACCCCACCGCGGCGTTCAGCGTCCGCGTGCGCGTTTGCGATCTGAATTTCCGTTGTTTTCTGATTGCCGTAGATCGCGCACGCAGGACGCCGCGGTGTAGTCATTTCATTTCATTTCATTTATTCCAAAAACAATCATCATTGTTGTATAGGAAATTACATTACCATCTAAATTTACATAAACAAAATAGCGAAATCAAATAAAAAAAACGTACCGTACCAGTCGTATCTTAAATGAAGCCGAAGAACAGCCTAGCTAATAATTTGGTCTGCACTAACAGTCTACTCTATCCTACTCCTCCTCTATCTATGTCGAAAGGGCATTGCTATGAGAATGATGGTATAGTAGTTATTGTAACGATCGATTGTTTATGATATTCTTTAGAAACCCTCGTTTTTTTTTAAATTTTCCAGTTGCCAATGTGTACATTCATTCAATAGTTGGCTGTGCCCCACGGTTTTACCCGCGTAGACATCGTTTTCATGGTCTTATCTAGATAAAAAGTACCTTATATGTTATTGCAGGGTCTAGGCTATTTACATACTAAATTTCAGCTCAATCGGTTAAGTAATTTTAGCATAAAAAGTAACAAACATATAGAATAGAATAGAATAGATATACAATAACTTTCGCCATTATAATATTAGTAAGAAGGATGTCCAACTTATGAAATAGGTAATACATTTAGGGTAGGATTGTTAGTGCGAACCAAATTTCTAGATAGGCTGTCCTTAGGCTTAGAATTATTATATAACAAGCCTAGTTTAAGTTTAGTGCAAACGGGAATTAGTATTGACGGTACCTAAGTATGTAAAATATGCCGCAGCCAACTAGCTTAATTAGCCGTTCAATCAACAGCCTAGCCTCTTTACTAAACAGCGCCTTTCAACTAGCGACCTGAATGATATTCAGCCACTTGAAGGTCTTCTGTGCCTTTATTTAAACGCCATGGCGTCAGTTCTGGTGACGCGCGGCCGCTGCCGCGGCTCCCCTCCTCGCTACGCTCGTTGGCGCACGTCACGCGGTGGTCACTGTTCTCTAGTGTTGCCTTAGTGTCAGACTAAGCCAGTTTATCAAATGTTGTAACAAACGCTACAGCTGAACATCATTTAGGTCGCTAGTTGAAAGTAAAGAGCCTAGGCTGTTGATTGAACGGTTTATTAAGCTAGTTGGCTGCGACATATATATGTTATGAACAGTTAGGATACCAACATTATATTTAAGACTATAGTTTCTTACTTTCTATTAAAATTTCTTGGGTATGTTTGATTATTTTACTCCATTAAAATGTTTATTTTTAATCCTCTCCTTACCCGTTTACATTAAAAAGATCTCTTTTAAATGTAAATATGTGTCTGTTACTGTAATTTTTTTTTGTGTGTTTGCTAAAAATATTGATTGTATGTAGGCAACATACTGTACAATTTTACTGTGACAGAACTCTGTACATCGGCATTCGACTTGCTGCGACCTTTTATTAACTGTGGGTCAGCCATCTTGATTCTCTGGAGTTAATGGACACGCCGGTTCTATGAATTGATTAACTATCTCTACTAATTAACTTCTAAAAAGAAGATACTAAATTCATCTATATTTTTTGTGTGTTTGTTACTCGATTTCTCCCCCAATTCTCAACCGATTTTGATGATGTTTACTTTGTTTGACAACTTATCTTCTTCTTAAAGTCAACGCAATCTCAACATAGTTTTCGACGCTTTTTATAAGCTTTTATTATGTTATTTTATATTATTTTATTAACCAAAGTATTGTATGTTCGGGTGGAATCTTGAAAGTTAAATTAGACCCACTTTCCGATGTACAATTGGACTAACATTTGGTGTACTTATGTATCTTGGTGTCAATACAATAACATGGTACCATGGAGCTGATCTGATGATGGAGACGGAAGATGGCCACGGCATCTCTGTGATAAAACAACATAACCCAATCAAGTTTGGGCTCGATTGGTTTGTCTTAAGGGAGGACTTTACATCTAGATGATGTCCAGGGTCTGATGATGAAGTTGGAAGGTGGCCATGGCATCTCTGTGATAAAATAACGTAACCCAACCGAGTTTGGGCTCGATTAATTCGTCTTGGGGAGCAGTTTACTCCTTGATGATATCCAGGATCTGATGATGAAGCTGGAAGGTGGCCTTGACATTTCTGTGATAAAACAACATAACCCAAAACCTAGTTTGGGCTCGATTGATTTCCCTCTAAGATCGCTTTACCCATAATCAAATCATAATATCCGTAGAATATTTAAATACATCACGCATTCTCTAAAATACTTGGTAGTTACTTATACCTACTAAAAAGTATAAATAAATTAAAAGAAAAAAATATTGTTAAAACAAGCTTTTATCTGGGACATGAACTTAAAAGTTTTTTTTTAAGAATATAGGTAAGTACCTATCTGCAAAATACTTACTAGATTTTTTTACTTTGAACTTTTTAGTTCATGTCCCGGATAAAAGCTTGTTTTAAAAAATATTTTTTTACTATTAATTTATTATATTCCCAAAAGTCTAATTAGGAGAAGATGTAGATATGCAGTCAGCTTTATAGCTTTTTTGAAGTAAACACTTCTTTAGGCGCGCCTTGTACTTTATTTTGTGGGCATTCATTAATTAAGTAACTGAGTAATGACGACTGAGCCATTACGCTCGGCTATGTAACGTGGGGCTTACACGGGTGACTGTGGATTGCCGCACGATTTTTGAAGCGCGGCAAAAATTGAGCGTCTAAATAGCAATCCAGCTAGGTCGCAAGTGACGAAAGCCGCAAGCCCCATAGTTGGGTAGCATCCGACTTTGGCCGCGCGGCGACCGGCCGCATGCGGCTGGTGACTAAAATCGACCGTGTAAACGGTCAGTTGCAGGCGATCGCCCGGTGCATGAAGGAGCCGAGCCGACCGAGCCGCAATGCGAATTTAGTCACCAGTGTAAATAAATGGGCTAGCGATGCGCCTTGGTGAGGCGATTTGTGTAAACCCTACATAACGCTCGTTCTGGTAGTCAGCTCGAATTCGGGTAAAGTCGGCTCGAGTCGACTATTTCGTAAATGTCGCCTTGATGAAGTTTTCACTTCTCTCGTGTGGTCTTAAACAACCTTAAAGTAAACAACATACCGTTTTTTAACCGACCGACCGTTTCTCAATTCAACCGTATATTTTTTTCTTTTAGCGGTCGAGGACAATAATAAAAAACATTTCAGTCTATGAAATGAACACTAATCATAAAGCCTATCGCTACCAATGTAGAGATTACACCGCGGCAGGCTATAAAGATTAAGATGTAGATCTTTGAGTGCAGGTTTCAAAATGTACGTGCGCGTAACATTTTTAGCCAAACATACAGCCAAACATAAACAGCCAGTTGTTTTTAATCGACATAACGAAAATGGAGAGCCAGTTTCTATTCTAAGCCTAACGTCACTATAACCAACAGGTGAGGTAGAAAGTCAAACGCTAGCCTAATAAGTATAAAAACAATTTGCCTCGTAAACAAACGCTACTAATCATTACTCTAAGAAAGACTAGTGTTAAGCCTCTTAAATTGGCAACACCAATCAAGATAAAGCTCCCATTCAGCGGAAATGGTAAAACGTTTTCAAACATCACGTTTCAGAGAAAAAAGGGCTTATATTTAACATCTTTTGTGATTTGCGACACTCCAGTCGACTCGATAAAATTCAGAGCGACGCCATTCGAGAGTTGTCCAATATACGCTACACGTGTCGTTATTTGAAAGAGTTATTTTTGAGTTGCTTGTTAACGTTCAACTTGAATATTGAGTTTCTATGTTGTTCGAACTAATCTTCTGAAATAACATGTTACATGATAATTATGTTACATTGAGATGTACTTGCTATTAAAAATACTGTGAAAAGTAATTTGTAAGCATGTTTCGATTTAACTTTAAAATATGAAGCTAGGTAAAATTGTTATTTGCTTAAGTGGTAGGGGCATAATTATTATACTAATTTTCTGCCTGACTTGCTACCTAAAAGGAGCTTACCACCATCAAGGAGAAAATCTGCCGCAATAACCTTACGGTGTTCCGGTAGCACACAACCCTTGAGAGTTAGAGTATTCTACGCCACTAGCTGGTATTATTATTTATTCTATGTCACTAGCGTTCACCATCTTCGCCCACAACATCGCTTACCATGAGGCGTACATGTGCACCGTCCAGTGTGGTACAAATACAATTCATAAAATATAAACATATATTATAAATTCATTCCGTCGAAGCCTGGCCTTAAAAAAATCGATTTATAAATAACATAGATACGTACGTACCTACCTTAAAAGGGTATGTTGAATTTTTCTACCATTGAAAAGTCCTTGATGCACACGTTATTTTTTCCAAACACAAGCCTTTCCGTATAATCCAGCGGTTGAGATGGGTTCTCAAAGGGATCCGGGATGTTCATGATAAATTATCGTGCAACACTTTTCCTTTTGCCTTTTACAGGTACAGGTTTGTATATGTTAATGTGTTGGCTGGTGGGTTTTATTTTTGTATGAAAACTGTTGACATTTATAATTAATACTTTTTTACACCTCATTACAAAAAGAAGTAATGGAATTTACTCTATAGCTATTTTATCGACTTGTACAAAAAATACCGAATACCTATTACACTTTTGTTTTCTTATTTTATACGTGATAAGCAAGAGTTGGGATGTAAGGAAGCAGAAATACCACCTCAGTGCTCCCAGCCAACCTCATCTGCCCGTGGTGCATCCTGCTGACCAACCAAAGAGGCTCTGGCGACCAAATCTGGCGAATTATGGCGTAGCTAAATACTACAGGCCGGTAAAGGGCAGCAGCGTCACAGGTGCCAGGAGCTACGTCCTGCGATCGCCAACCCGCCTGCCCAGCGTGGCGATTAGGGTATATTCCTCCCAATGAGATCAGGCTCAGTGGCGTATCTCGGGAGAGGTCTACGTCCAGCAGTGGACTGACACTAGCTGATTATGATGATGATGATGAAGCAAGAGTTTGATCACTATCTCACCTGATGTAAGTGACGATGCGATCAACGACGTAGCACGCTTACCTAGAAGATACCAGTTCACTCGCGATTTGAAGACCCCGGATTGTACGTAACAGGAAACACGTACTTTGGCAGGGAATTCCATTCCGTCGCTGTGTGAATGATGAATATGGACGCAAGATACTTACAGTACACGTCGGTAAAGTGTAGTCTCGATGTGCATTATTTAACGTTAATGCACTTAACGACTACACTCCACGAAGCCGATACTAGCCAATTATCTACCTCTTTGGTTTGAAGTGTACTTTCATGCACACATTTTAACACGAGGTACTGTATACATATACAGTATAATTCACCGCTATTATTTACTGAAATGTACCTGTACAGTACAAAATACAGTAGGTATAAATGTACTTCAAGCTAGCTAGTTCTTTTTCGATAATTTCGGCTTCGTACAAAGTATCCGGCGAGAAAAAAACAATGCACTTTTAAAGTTAAAATAAATTAAAAGTCAAAAATGTTTTTTAAACCAAGCTTTTATCTGGGACAAGGAACTAAAATGTTAAAAATAAATTCTAGTAAGTATTTTGCGGGTAGATACTTACCTATATTCTTAAAAGCTTGAGGCACTATCCGTTTTACTGGTTAGGTACTTACTATACTTCGGTATCTCAAGCTATTAAGAAAATAGGTAAATATCTACCCGCAAAACACTTACTAGAAATTATTTTTAATATTTTAGTTCTTTGTCCCAGAAAAAGCTTGGTTTAAAAAACGTTTTTTACTTGTAATTTATTTTTAACTTTTTGGTAGATAAGATAACTAACTACCTGAGTATTTTAGAGTAAGCATGATGTTTCAAATATTCTACGGATATTATGATGTGATTGTGGGTAAAGTGCTCTTAAAAGCAAATCAATCGAGTCCAAACTCGGTATGTGGGGTTATGTTGTTTTATCACAGAAATGCCATGGCCACCTTTCAGCGTCATCATCAGATCCTGGGTATCGTTTAAGTGTAAAGTGCTCCTCAAGACAAATCAATGTAGCCTAAACTCGGTGGAGTTACGTTAATTTATTACAGAGATGCCGTGACCACCTTTCAGCTTCAACATCAGACCCTGAATATCATCTAGGTGTAAAGTGCTCCTCAAAACGAATCAATCGAGTCCAAACTCGGTGGGTTTATGTTGTTTTATCACAGAGAAGCCGTGGCCACCTTCCCGCTTCAACATCAGACCCTGTATGTCATCTAGGTATAAAGTCCTCTTCAAGACGAATCGATCGAGCCCAAACTGGCTGGGGTTATGTTGTTTTATCGCAGAGATGCCGTGGCCACCTTCCAGCTTCATCATCAGACCCTGGATATCATCTAGGTGTAAAGTCCTCCTCAAGACGAATCAATCGAGCCCAAATTCGATGGGTTCATGTTGTTTTATCGCAGAGATGCCGTGGCAACCTTCCAGCTTCATCATCAGACCCTGGATATCATCTAGGTGTAAAGTCCTCCTCAAGACGAATCAATCGTGCCCAAACTCGTTTGGGTTATGTAGTTTTATCACAGAGATGCCGTGGCCACCTTCCGCCTCCATCATCGGACCAGCTCCATGTTACCATATGTTTTACGGTTGTATTGTCACCGAAGATACATAAGTGCACCAAATTTGAGTCAAATCGGACATCGGGAAGTGGGTCTAATTTAGCTTCCAAGATTCCACCCGAACATACATAGTGACATATTGTAACTAACCCCTCCTCTCACACAGATACAAACATATATAAAATATATGTTTAAGGTAACATCTTCTAATATATAAAATTCTCGTGTCACAGTTTTCGTTGCCATACTCCTCCGAAACGGCTTGACCGATTTTGATGAAATTTTTTGTGCTTACCCGGTATCTATGAGAATCGGGCAACATCTATTTTTCATCCCCCTAAATGTTAGGGGTAGTCCACCCCTAAATTTTTTATTTTATTTTTCAGACAAAATTTTTAATTTCTATTTTTTTATGATACAACATACAAAAATACATACAATCCTCAATTTTCACCCTTCTACGATCAACCCTTATTTTTTAATAGCCATTGTAGTAATTATGGCAAAACAACGTTTGCCGGGTCAGCTAGTATATAACTATAAATACTATGGCCAAAGTGATCGCAGACCGCAACGCTGTGAAGTTAAACGTAACCCAGGACTTTTAGAGTCATGAAGATAGAAACGCTATTTTTTTTAAATTACTAATATCATTGTATAAACTCTTTTTATTTAATAAGATTAAGGTAAAGTAATTAATAAATATAAGTATAATCATAAGTATAAATATAAGATTAAGTATAAATAAAAGTATTAAGTATTAAGTAGTAAGTGTTATTGAATAAATAATTGATTCAAGGTAAAATGAAGGGTATTGGAAAGAATTCATTAACTATAAGCGAATTCTTGAGTTTACATTTTTAAGAAGGATATGTAGAACTGGAAGGATGAAAGTATAAAATACTTTGTAATGAAATGTTTTTTAAAAATTGGAAGGATGGGAGGCTCCAACCAGCGCCCCCCGTGCGTAAGCGTCCCCAATCCTGCGCTTCCCGGGATAGCATTATCCAGTCCTTCTTTATAGTGGACTACCTACTCTCTGACGTTGCATTATGCAATGTGTTAATATGGTCTTTGCCATACATGTAGATGTTGTTATAACAACTTTAGTAATGGACCTTTGCCATTTAAATGAAGATGTTGCTTTACTTTTAGCAACCTAAAAATACTGGCTTTTGCCACAACGATGATTATTGACATTGCAACCTTTTGTAATGGACTTTGCCATTTAAATCGAAGATATTATTTTTCTTTTTTTTATAGTGGACTACCCACTTTCTGATTTTGCATTACGTAATTTGTTAATATGGTCTTTGCCATACAAGATAATGTTGTCATAACAACCTGTAATAATGGACTTTGCCATTTAATTTGAAGGTGTTGCTTTTCTTAGCAATCTAAAAATAATGGCTTTTTGCCAAACGAAGATAGTTGACAATGCAACTGTTGTAATGGACCTTGCCATTTAATTTGAAGATTTTGCTTTTCTTAGCAATCTAAAATAATGGCTTTTGCCAAATAGAAGAGATGTAGATTCAAAGATCTTTTAATAGTGAAAAATCATAAAGATTTGATATATTTGAATTCTCTTAATAATTAAACACCGTAAGGGAATGGTATGTTAGAATTCTTGTAATAGAAATACCTTAAAGAAATGGTAAATTAGAATTCTTTCAATGGAATACCATATAAATGGTATATATAAAATTCTTTCATAAATATTCGTATACATATATATGTATATATTTATATACTGTCTTCATAATCTGTGTTACATTATATATTTTATAATATACTTTCACAAAATACTTACATACATATAACTTTATTAATTATATATTATAAATATAACTATAATATATACTAATAAATATAATTATAAGTTTAATATATTAGAGATAACTTTAAGATAATGATTTCATATTAAAGTACATACATAATTCAAATAGTAAAATATTAGAGTAAAGCATTCCCTAATTTAACTAAACTTCTCTATACTTTAGTCGGATAATGTTATTGATTGGATCTTATGTAAAGCTTAAAGATTAATGTTTAATAACTCCTAAGAAATTTAAAAGGCCAAAGATTGAATTCTATACGTTATCTTGGGTCCCACAATGTTATTATCTACGCAACTCTTACGGGCATTATCGATTAACATGTGATTAGAAAGTTAGCGCTGGTTTCAAATTGCTTTCAGGAGATACTAAAACTCATCCAAATTCCTTGTCACAAGCCAACCTCAATATTGTTCTGGCAACACCTTTTTTACAGAAAAAAAATAATGGCTTTGGCTAAAAAAATGAGCGGGACCAGTCCCGCTCTTTTTCACAGAACACAAGCAACTTTTTATTTCTCTACAAGGTGGCTTCACACCGCATCTATATATTTAAAAATATTTTTATGTTTGATTCAAATATTTAAATTCAAAATAAAATGACACTATTTATGAATACATTTGAATATAAATTTAGTAAATAATTAAAATCAATATAAATTTGACCTATTATTGAATAAATCTGAACCAGTCTCAACAATAATATCGTTTAAAAACTAAAAAACAACCGACTTCAATGCCGCGCTATTCATTTTCAGTACCAATTTTGAGATGTTTATCTCAATATCTCTGGAGATACTTATCATACCTCAATAAAATTTGAGAAACCTCCTCCTTTTTTTGAAGTCGGTTAAAAAGTAGAATTAAAAGCTGTTCTGTTATAAAGCGATACTAGATGAAACCCACGGTTGTTTCGTTACAAGTTATTGCTTCGCCAATGTGTCCAAAGTGAGGTTAGGTACAATACATACATACATTGCAAGTTAAATAAAAACTTGTAAAAAGAGATATTTCGCAAGTTTTGGATTCATGGAGCGTTGCCTCGAAGTACATAATTTACCGCCGGGTAGATACTGGGCCACTATTATTTTTATTCAGTATTTAATATCATATTTAACAGCCTTGTATTGTACGTTTAACCATTTAAAAAATATCTTATAGGCTAGCTATTAACCCACTATCTTGCTTAGTGGTAAGCGATGATGTAGTCGAAGATAGTGAACTGCAGTGCACGCTATGTCTATAATTATAGAATACTCTTAACTCTCATATGTTTGCTGTTGGAACACCGTAAAGTTATGACGGCCGATTATCTCTTTGATGGTGGTAAGGTACTTTTTATAGCAAATCAGGCGGAACACTGTTATAATTTGCTCCTTCCATCTGTGGAAAATCATTACCATCGGAAAAGATCGCTTTCAATGATAAGTATCTATCATTAACCAATTATATGCGATTCCGGCATCTCACTTGTTGCACTTACTATGTAAAAGTTACTTTAAAATTATCTCTTCTAGAAATCATAAAATTTTAAACTATAATAACATTTAAAATTATGTGAGTGAAGTGAGAGCACATAAGTTAATAATAAAAATAGTATTGGAATATGTTCATGGATTTTTTCTTTCAGCTTTGAGAGATTTTATCGTTAATCATTTTAGCATGTTGGAATTATTTTTATTACTTCAAAGATTTATTAATTGTAAAAGAGATTTAATACCGAAATTTTACTAACCATTTATTTGAACCAATTCTCTAGAAATTATTTTCACAGAATAATGAAATAAATCTTCAAGGAATGGTATAATAAATGGTTACCCATCCGACTCCGCCGGAATGCTCATATACTTGCTCTCTTATACACTATCCTTTTTATTCCTTCCACGCCTTTATACCTCAAAGAGCGATTTACCTTCCAGTATCTTACACATTCCCTTTCTTTGCGTTCATCTGAAACTCTTGAACATCAAATACCTATTCACTCCACCCAGTATTTTGACAATTCTTTCACTGTTCAAGCTATCCGTTTATGGAACGCTCTGCCACTGGAAATCAGACGTGCTAAATCTTTGCCAATATTTAAAAATATGGTAAAGAATCATCACCTGTCCACTATACATTAAACGCTATCAAGATTTTTATTAACTTTATTTTATTATTTGAATATTTATTACTTATATATATTAGTATATTTTATATATATTTTTATATATGTATTAGAATTGGTATATATTTGGTACCTTGATATTATTTATTTTTATTGAGCACCACCGTCCATTCTTTGTAATACTCCTGTCCATCCTAAGGTTGTCTGGTAGAGATCGTTTTAAGCGATAAGACCGCCGATTGTTACGTTACCTAAATATTTTTTAATTAAGAACTTAAAGTGTTGTATATTCATGGTAATCAATAAAGAGTTTTATTATTGTATTGTATAATCTACATTTTTATTAGTATACATAGTATCTAATACCTTTAAACGAGCAATGCTTGTTCATACAGTAGGGCCTCGATAATCCGAACGTCCAAAGTTTATAGCCCCTGTTCGGATGTACGTAGCGTTCCGATTATAGTATGCAGACATTTTAAAAGACATGCTCTTCATGACAAAAGAGATAGTCGGTATAAAGGTACGACCACACCGTGGCGTCCTGCGTCCGTGTGCGCGTTCGCGATCTGTTCAATCGTTTTCTGATCGCCGTATTTGGTGTGAACCAGTCGGTAAATATAATACTGCGCTATCTGATCGCCAACGAGATCACGCACGCAGGATGCCGCGGTGTGGCTGTACCTTAAGTAAAATGTCATAAAAAGTATAACACTCAATTATTACCTACCATAATATTATTTTGATTCTCGATGATAAAATGATTATTATAATAACTGGGATTATAATGTCTGAAACTTGTTCTTTAGAACTTTTCTATGGCAGCAAAAGTCCCGCGAATTAGACTAGAATTCTGGTCGCTAATTGTTGGCATGAAAACGGCTTGCAGGCCAAAAAAGCAACGCATCAATCAATGAAATACTTGTTCAACCAACCCATGACCAACAAAAATTCACCAAAGCCGACCCGTCCCACCCAATCAAATTCCACCCAAACAAAAGATTATGACGTCACGCTATAGATTTTTTTATCTACCCCCATTGTACCCAGAAACAAATGCCGTGCTTTCAATTACTTTTGTATTTTCCTCGATGAAAATGTCAGCATCGGTGCTTAGGGATTTAGGAAAAAAATTAAGCGTCCTTTTTGTTTTTAGGGGACCAAGTTGTTCGAAGTTTTGAGACTTCCGAGATAAGTCGATGAATGCCATGTATCAACAGAGAAAAATGTGAACGTTTTATGATTTGATATAAATTTTTGTTATTACTTACTTTTCCATTTGTCTAGTTTAGGGTTCCGTACATAAAAAAGATAATTTAAGATCGTTTAAAAAACTAAAACAACCAACTTCAAATGCCACGTTAGTCATTTTCAGTAACAAGTTTGAGGTGTTTATCTCCATATCTCTGGAGATACTCATCAGATTTTGAGTTAACACCCACGACAATGTCCTTTAGAAAATTAACGTCAGTAACATCTATCTAAGAACCATCACTGATTAATTACGAACCGTTTAAAGAAAAGGAGAGAAAACTAGTTTCGGAGAAAAATGGCAACATGGATTTACACAAACAAACTGCAGCGCCCCCTGGTAAGTTGACACAGTAACACCTATTTAAGAACATGCACCAATCAAACACGAACCCATAACTGAAAACTGCATCAAAATCGGACTAGTCGTTTTGAAAAAAAATGGCAACTTCAATTTGCATCAAAAATGATTACTGCCGCGCCCCCTGGTGAGTTGTCACCGTAACACATATCTAAAACATGCACCAATTACACCCGAACCCATAACTGAAAACTGCATCAAAATCGGACTAGTAGTTTTGGAGAAAAATCATCCTCATCAGCCTCTATTAGTCCATAGCTGGACATAGGCCTCTCCGATTTCACTTCACTGATTTTAGGCTACTCTCATCCAGTTCTTTGCAACATAATTAAGGTAGTTTAAAAACTAAAACAACCGACTTCCATGCCCCGCGTCAATTTCAAGTCAATTTCAGTAGCAAGTTTGCGACGTTTATCGTCATATCTCTGAAGATACTTATCAGATCTCGATGAAATAGGACGACTTCGGAAACATACCCTACTGATTAAAAAAAGAATCATTCAAATCGGTTCACAATTGACAGAGTAATCGCGTATCAAACACAAAAAATAAATAAAAAACATAAAGACGAATTGAGAACCTCCTTCTTATTGAAAGTCGGTTGAAAATGGCCATCACTTGAAGGTAAAATAAAACAGTATTTTGTTAAAATTGAGCTCTTTCCTTATGCCGTATAATATTACTTCCCATAATTCGTTCTTTATAAGCGACACTATTGAATAATACAGGATGTTTTTATTTTTTCAGAAGAAACGGGTTCATTTCCTGGCTAAGAATATAGATTATTCAAAAATCCAATGATGCAGTTTTAGTTTTCATTTGGGCCCTAGATACCTGTGAGTACTCATTGCTATTCCTCATAGTTTCTGATTTGGCCATCCACGCCCACTTGAAAAAATCACCTGTATATAATAGGGTCAATAAAACTTGCATTAAAAGATTTTTTAGATCTCTCGAACACCAATCACATAGGGACAGTCAAGCTATCATACAAATATATCTAGGTAAAAGGTTGCAGTAACAGATGCAACATTCTATCAGTCAGCCTGCTAGACTCCAGTCACGTAGGTAACGTCCGACAGAACCTATTACTGTGCTACGGTCGGGCGGATAGAAATAATTTCTGATAAATGTTTTTTTTCTTGAGAACCCCGTTGGAATAAGGGATAGATGGCTTGACAATGTTCACTTTTAATGTATGTATATTAATGATGGATTCTAAGCGAGAAGTCACAGGTTCAAATCCTAGCACAGATGTTCGTCCACAGGTACAGGTCCACAGGAGCATATAATATCGATGTGCCGTCTGACTTGCTACCAAAAACTAGCTCACCGCCATCGGGGAGAAATCTGCGACCATAACCTTACGGTGTTCCGGCAGGACATAGCCGTTGAGAGTCATAGTATTCTAGGCTCAACGTAATCACCATCTTCGCCCACATCATTGCTTACCATCAGGCGAGATAAGTAGTGGTCAAACGTTAGCCTTAATAATTATTATTATATTAGAGGCAGACATGCATTGGACTACTATCTGATATAATTTAAGATCGTTTAAAAAACTAAAAGAACCGACTTAAGACGTCGCGTTAGTCATTTTCAGTACTAATTTTGAGATGTTTATCTACATATCTTCATAAAATTACATATTTCAAAAAAAATTAAATGGAACCACCCGAGAAGTGTACCAAGACAAACAAAAAAAGAATTTTTCAAATCGGTTCAGTTCGAACATACACGAAAAAAAAAGATTCCGAAGAATTGCAAACCTCCTCCTTTATTGTGAAGGCGGTTAAAAAAGCACTATAATATGGAATTTTGTGTAGAAATTAAAGACGGCAGTGCAGCGAAATGCGTGACAAGATTTTATTTCATCTTTTCCATTGAAGACATGCCTTTATTTGGTAGGTGTTAGTAAGAGAGATTTGGATCTTTGGAGAATCCTTTCTAACATTATTCTCCCGTTTTTAAAATACGAGAAACAAACTAAACATAAAACTCTGACCCCGTCTACGAATTCCGAATTTTCCAATATCGATTAAATCGTAATCAAGATATTGCAACCGAAATCGATTACCTAGACACAATTAATCACAATCAGAGCATAGATTTATCACAACACGATTGTCAATCAGTCTAATCGATACTTCAGAAGATTAATTCAATTGTAATCTGTGCTTTTGGTGATTTCAATGCCTGTAGGTATTGCTTTGTCAAGGTTATCGACATAGCTCAAAGGATTAGCAAGCTGAAGTGGCAGTGGACTGGTCACATATGTCGTAGAACCGATAACCGTTGGGGTAGACGTGTGCTAGAGTGGAGACCACGTCTCGGTAAACGAAGCGTAGGACGCCTTCCAGCTAGCTCCTAGCTGGAGGGCGTCCTAACCTAGCTAGGTGGAGCGATAATATACGCAAGCTGGCTGGCAGCGGTTGGAAACAAATAGCTAAAGATCGAGCTCAGTGGCGTGGCATAGGACAGGCCATATATATCCAGCAGTGGACGAATACTGGTTGTTAATGATGATTGCTTTGAAGAGGAGTGCAATAAATTATATTAAAAAAAAACTGACTTCATTACCACAAACAGGCACTCAAAAGCGAAAAATAAATAAATTAATATAATTATTATAAGTGCTACCCACTTATCTATTTGAAGTCGGTGCCAGCCAAGTCTAATAGATAGTAGATAGATACTATGTATGAAGTAGTAGTAAGTAGGTAGGTAGTATTTATCTCCTACCTATTAGACTTGGCTGGCACCGACTTCAAATAGATAAGTAGGTAAGGTAGCGCCCCTTTTTACCCTTTTTAGTGCAATACAAGTTTTAATTAAATTACATGCATCTATAAAATTTCGTGTCTGGGCCATTATACATTGACGGGTATATATTTTATGAAAATTTCAAGTATGTACCTATTACGGTTAAGAAGATACAGATCTGTAAAGTGCGCACATATAGACAGACACACGGACGGACGAACGGACAGAAACGTCTCAGAATGTGTTTATTTCGTACCCTTTGGATTCGGAACCCTAAAAAATTTACTTCAAATGCCGCGCTAGTGAAAATATCCACTAGTCATAATGATGTCATCAAGGTATCAAAGGACAATGTCCAAAATGGCCCTGTGCAATAAAAGCATCTGACACACACGATAAGTCATTGTCTATTTTATTACAATAATTCCAAATACATTTATAACATGGACTAGTTGTATTCCAAAATTACTATAAAAAATAATTATTTGCGATTATTAACATTAATCGCCGCCACATGGCCGCCATCTTTGCCAAACGTCATTTCATGTCAAAAAATATTAGGTATGCTCAAAAATATTGCACCCTAACAAAACTTTGCCCGGTAGAACATTCCTGTGAAGACAGATTAATTCTCCCCACCTTTGTTTCTCTCGTTTACGGTTACCGTAAGAATATCTGTCAAAAACCAAAATCAACGAGAAGAAAGACGTGACAACATTATTCAAGGTCATATTTTTTAGTCTTCAAAAGTATATGCAATAGAAACCTCCATTGTGTTTGATCTTCTTGGGACTCTTCTTCTAAAACCATTGCATTCTCTACATCCATGTTTGAGGTATTTATCTCCATATCTCTGGAGATACTAATCAGATCTCGATGAAATTACAATGGGACCACCTCGGAAACGTACCCTACCTATGAAAAAAAGAATCATTTGTATCCGTTCACAATTGGCGGAGTAATCGCGTAACATACACACAAAAAAAAATACAGACGAATTGAGAACCTACTCCTTTATTGTGAAGTCGGTTAAAAAAGGCATTTGATTGTCAAATAAAAACAATTGAAATTTGAAACATTTCACAATACTTAAAATATCACGAATTATTATGTAATAGCTGCGCCCCGCGGCTTTGCCCGCGTTTAATCTTCGTTATAAACCTTCCCCTTAAATCACTCTATCTGCTGCTGAAAACTGAATTAAAATCTGTTGTGTAGTTTAAAAGATCTAGGAAAGCGTACAGACAGTGGGAGCAACTTTGTTTTTTAACCGACTTCACAAAAAAGGAGGAGGTTCTCAATTCGTCTGTATGTTTTTTTTTGTGTGTATGTTACGCTATTACTCCGTCAATTGTGAACGGATTCAAGTGATTCTTTTTTTAATAAGTAGGGTACGTTCCGAGGTGGTCCCATTTTAATTTTATCGAGATCTGATTAGTATCTTCAGAGATATGGAGATAAATATCTCAAACATAGGAGAATGTACTGGTTTTAGAAGATGAGTCCCAAGAAGATTATACACAATGGAGGTTGCTATTGCATATACTTTTGAAGACTAAAAAATATGACCTTGAATAATGTTTTTACATCTTTCTTCACGTTGATTTTGGTTTTTAACCCTCGACGCAAAACGAAGGAGTGTTATAAGTTTGACGTGTGTATCTGTGTATCTGTGTGTCTGTCATTGTGGCATCGTAGCGCCCAAACGGATGAACCGATTTTGATTTAGTTTGTTTTGTTTGATAGATATCTTCGTCGAGAGTGTTCTTAGCTTTATTTCATGAAAATCTGTTCAGCCGTTTAAATATTATCAGCTCTTTTTTGGTTAAAAAAACTTCGATAGCAACTTTCGTAAGCTCGTAGTCCTTTGACCGCGGAAGTCAAAAAATCAAAATGGCGCTGTCGCAGTATCTTATTACTTCAATGATATTGCAAAAATATGGTAAACTTGATCTAATTCTGAGACATCTCCTTGGACTGGTCTCAATGCACAAATTTATACATATGCTTTGATTATAAACTCGGATTACATATACAAATCAGTCAGCGGTGGTTTTAATTTTTTAAATTTAAGTATTATTGATAAAGATAAAGATATTTTATTTGCGTAAATGCGTATAGCAAAAAGTTGTGACAAAATATTCAAAAGATCGTTATGTTTTGCCTTAACAGGCGTGCAAACTTTGCAGATGGTGCTGCTTTACTCACTACATACAAATTTAAATACATATGACACTGGTCATTCTTATATACTAAATTAAATTACAAAAATTAAAAGGATGGAGCACAATTTAAAGGATACAGCACAATGTCATGAAAATAATAATAATGATTATAATTTGTCACTTAAAAATTCGTCAAAACTATAATAATATTTCTGAATTATGATAGATATTCTTACGGTAACTGTGAGCGAGATAGAAGCAAAGGTGGGGAGAATTAATTTGTCTTCACAGGAATGTTCTACCAGGAAAAGTCTTGTTGATGTGCAAAGTTTTTGAGCATACCTAATATTTTTTGACATAACATGACGTTTGGCGAAGATGGCGGCTATGTCAGTCCCGATCGCGACACGGCAAACATAAATAACTCAGAATTATGAACGTACTTTGTACCAACCAACACTACAAAAAAAATTATAAGCATAATACCACAGATTATATAACAGTTACTACGTAAATAATACTTTCGGTTGTTAGGTTGGCTACACAGTGCTTTCATAATTCGGGTATTAGCAATGTAAGAAAGTGCCAACTCTTATAACGTAGTAGAGCGATTCAGACTGTGTGGGCCATATGACGGCAATTAATGTTAGTTAATGTTAAATTAATCGCAAATAATACTTTTTAATATTTATTTTGGAATACAACTAGCCCGTGTTATAAAAGTATTTCGAATTATTGAAATAAAATAGACAATTAATTATCGTGTGTGTCAGATGCTTTTATTGCACAGGGCCATTTTGGACATTGTCCTTTGATACCTTGATGACATCATTATGACTAGTGAATATTTTTACTAGCGCGGCATTTAAAGTCATTTTTTTAGGGTTCCGAACCCAAAGGTATCAAATGAATACTTTCTGAGACTTTGTTGTCCGTTCTACCGTCCGTCCGTCCGTCCGTGTGTCTATATGTGCGCACTTTACAGATGTACCTTCTTAACCGTAATAGGTACATACTTGAAATTTTTACAAAATATATATCCGTCAGTGTATAACGGCCCAGACACGAAATTTTATAGATGCATGTAATTTAATTAAACTTGTTTTGCACTATAAAGTGTAAAATAAAATCTTTTTCAAAAAAAATCAAACCGACTTCATTACCACAAACAGGCACTCAAAAGCGAAAAATAAATTACTTAATATAATTATTATAAGCGCTACCCACTTATCTATTTGCAGTCACCCACTTATATATATACGTCTTAACAATACTTATTTATTTATTTAATAATCCAATATTCGTTAAGATTATAAAAACAATTTTTACAGACTTTTATAGATATGCATTCGCAATTTTTCTGACGTAAAGCAGTTGTAGTCTTTATATGTTGTAATTTAGTTGGATCAACTCTCGTAGAACGAGCAAATTCTTTGATAACTACTTTTTCGAACTCATCAGGGTGCTTTTTGACAAATTTGCCCACTTGCATTATATATAAACCAGTCAACGTGACTAAGGCAAATCGGGATTCATATTTATAAAACCCGAAAAACCCAAATTTACAGACTTTGTTACTTACCCCATTTCGAAAAAATCTACAACACGTATTTACTTATTTATTTACAGAAGTACTTATGTGTAAAGTTTTGATTAAAACAGACTATCTACTCTTGTTTCTTCATACAAACTTTTTACCCCCATTTCATCCCCTAAAGGGGTGCATTTTGGAAAATCCTTTCTTAGTACACCCTTACGTACTAAGACGAATATACCCTCCAAATTTCAAGTCTTTACAACCAGCGGTTTAGGCTGTGCGTTGTCTGTCAGTCAGTCAGTCAGTCAGTCAGTCAGTCAGTATGTCATGACAAAGATTCTTATAGTATTAGATTTTAATGTTTGTTCGCATAACTTCGTCGTTTATGAACCTATTTAGATGATTCTTTTTTTGTTGGAAAGGAGATATTCCAGGAGTGGTACCATAGTAATTTAATTAAGATCTGATTAGTATCTCCAGAGATATGAATATAAACACCTCAAACTTGGTACTGAAAATTAATAGCGCGGCATTTAAAGTCGGTTATTTTAGTTTTTAAACGATCAATTTACAATAAATTTCAATATCTTTAATTGGTGGAGCGTTTGCAGTCTCAAGAGCGCAGAATAAATAAAAATAAACTGGCCAAGTGCAAGTCGGACTCGCACTAGTAGGGTTCCGTACCACACTACAGTATTTTATAATATCGACCAAAAAAAACCACTATCATTTTTCGCCAGCAAAAAATATTAATTAATAAACATTTTATTTCTTATAACGCCATCTAACGTCTAACAAAGGTGTTAGGGATCAAAATTTCACTATAACGCCATCTATGGGACGTTTACCTAACTAAGCGTTCATAGATTGCGTGAAATGCCGAAAAAAACACGTTTCTTGTATGGGGACCCTCTATTATTTTTAACTTTATTCTGTTTTTAGTATTTGTTGTTATAGCGGCAACAAAAATACATCATATGTGAAAATTTCAACTGTCTAACTATCACGGTTCATGAGATACAGCCTGGTGACAGACGGACAGACAGACAGACAGACAGACGGACAGCGGAGTCTCAGTAATAGGGTTCCGTTGGTACCCTTTAGGTTCGGAACCCGAAAAACTAAAACAACCGACTTCCATACCCCGCGAGTCAATTTCAGTAGCAAGTTTGAGACGTTTATCGTCATATCTCTGGAGATACTTATCTCGATGCAATTACAATGGGACCACCTCGAAAATGTACCCTACCGATAAAAAAAAGAATCATTCGAATCGGTTCACAATTGACGGAGTAATCGCGTAACATACACACAAAAAACATACATACGAATTGAGAACTCCTCCTCTTTGGAAGTCGGTTGTAATTGACATTGAGGTTCCTAAAACAATCAATCGTCTCAAAGTCAATCGTTTGAAAGATGACACTTCTAAAGTGGTAAAATGTGTATCCCCCCTCCAACTTTTAAAATAAGAGAGTGAAAAACCTTAAAATAAACTGGCCAAGTGCGAGTCAGAATTTTGTCCCCCACACGGAGGGTTCCGAACGCCATCTATCGAATTTCTAACGAACTTCTAACACCAACTAAGTAAACGTTAACACAAAGGTAGAATAGTATTATAGAGTAGTAATAGTAATAGTAGTAATAAAGATAAGATAAAAATAAAGATAAAGATATTTTATTTGCGTAAAACATGCGTATAACAAAAAGTTGTGACAAAATATTCAAACGATCGTCATGTTTTGCCTTAACAGGCGTGCAAACTTTGCAGATGGCGCTGCTTTACTCACTACATATAATCCAAATTTAAATACATATTACACTGGTCATTCTTATAAACTAAATTGAATTATAAAATTAAAAGGATACAGCACAAAGTCATGAAAATAATAATAATGATTATAATTTGTCACTTAAAAATTCGTCAATACCATAAGAACATTTCTGAAGTAAAAATTGTTTTAGCCTATTTTTAAACATAATATTGTCCATGTCCTTTAAAGATTTAGGAATTTTATTGAAGACTATTGGCGCCATACCAATTACATTTTTAAATAGTAATTGTAGTAATTAATATTATTAAATATCTGGTTGACCGAAGTTTGCTCGGTATTTTTTGCCACTTAAACAGACAACTAAAATTAACAAAACAAATATAAAAACTAACTGCTTTGCCGACACAGTACTTCTACTCGCCAATAGATGTCGTGAAGAGTCATATTTTAAGTTGATTATCAATAAAGTTGATTATTGAAAACACGAATAAAACAACAAATTTTCAAATTTTCTGAAAATGAGTCCTAGCTAGATCGATTTATCGCCCCCGAAATCCTCTGTAGGTATACTAAATTTTATATAATCGTTGGAGCCACTTCCGAGATTCAGATTAAGGTAAAGACGATAGCGCCTTTGATGCTAGATGCATCTAGATGGCGCGGCGCTATCGTAAAAAACTTTTTTTAACTTTTCTTTAATTTTTAACTTTGTTCTGTTCTTAGTATTTGTTGTTATAGCGGCAACAGTGTGTACATCATCTGTGAAAATTTCAACCGTCTATCTATCACGGTTCATGAGATACAGCCTGGTGACAGACGGACAGACAGACAGACAGACAGACAGACAGACAGACAAATAGACAGACAGACAAACAGACAGACGGACAGCGGAGTCTCAGTAATAGGGTTCCGTTGGTACCCTTTGGGTTCGGAACCCTAAAAATGTTCATGCATCACAAAAAATCTGGGCGATACAACAGATTAACAATTCAATTAAATTGTTAGTAGTCATAAATTGGTACTTACTTACTAATTTCTCACACATGAGCGAATGGGCTAGCAATAATTAGCACCCTCGAGTCAGAAACTTGCCAAGTTTACTTATAAACCGACTTCACAAAAAAGGAGGAGGTTCTCAATTCGTCAGAATCTTTTTTTTATGTATGTTCACCGATTACTCGAAGATGCCTTAACCGATTTGGAAAATTCTTTTTTTGTTTCAAAGAGTACCCTTCCCAAGTGGTCCCATTTAAATTTAACGAAATCGGCCAAGCCGTTTTTAATATATTAACATTTGGATTACGATGCATTTACTTATCTCGACGACATACTACTAACTATTGGCACATACTATATAATAGTTACTGGGTCTACTGGCTACTTTGACTAGCGCGACGTTTGAAATCGGTTCTTTTAGTTTTTTAAACGATCTTAAATGACTATAATTTATTACGATAATTTTTCAATATCCTGTTGCACTTATATTCTGCACTCAGCGCTCAATATTTCAATTCTTCCAGTACAATTCCACATACGCCAACCCAATTCCATCGTCTATAAATTCAATGAAACGCAAGTGTTACGTCACTGGTTGATTTGTGGGCGTGACGTCATTGATTTATGCACGACTAGTCCCGAATGTGGGGGAATTTTGGTGTTGCCGTATTTCAATGATTTGTCACCTTTCAATAGGTTCAAAGTACCAGTGAAAGTATTTTTATAAGGCTACTACCATCAGGCGAAAAATTGGTAAAAACATGACACTAAGATCGTTTAAAAAATTAAAAGAACTGAATTCAAATACCGCGCTATTAATTTTCAGTACCAAGTTCGAGGTGTTCATCTTCATATATCTCGAGATACTTGTCAGATCTCCATGAAATTACTATAGTACCACCCAGAGGTCTACAGCACCCTAGGCTAGCACCTCATCAGCACCCCTCTAGTTGCCATCTTCAAAAAAAAACCAAGGACATGCATTTTGTTACTTGTTCACGCAAAAACAACATACCGGATTATGAAGAAGTTTGTATGAAGGTAAGTATAAAAGTTTTTTTATTGTATGAAGGTAAGTATAAAAGTTTTTTTAAGGACACCCACATAGGACTTTAGTATTATTTTTATCTTGGTTTAAACATTTTCACCTGCGCCCTTTTGTAACCTCGCGCCCCTAGGCATGTGCCTAGTTTGCCGGGATAATCCGCCCTTGGGATATCTTCTTTTCAACAAAAAATAATTATCAAAATCTGTTCATAAATGACGAAGACGCAAACCACCATAAAAATATAAAAATATACGGTCGAATTGAGAAACATCCTGCTTTTTTTTAAGTGGGTTAAAAAATATAATACCTTTACATACATAAACGTATTTAAAATGAAGTAGCTTTCCGTCTTTGTCCCTCCCTCTGAATGTTTAGATCTTTTAAACTACGCAACGGATTTTAATGCGGTTTTTATCAATAAATAGAGTGTTTTAAAGGGAAGGCTTATAACCAGGATTAATATGTTTAAAACGTTTGTTCATAGCAGTTGTAATGTATCTTTGTAAGTTTCCATTTCGTTTATTTGTCATTGTAGCCCAAAAGTAAATACAGACATCCCAGCTATTACTGTAAAAATAATCCCCATTTTATTGTATTTCAAGAGACCGTAAAATTTCTACCACTAACAACATAGAACAAACAATTTACAATTTTCTCGTTGAATTTATAAAACCGAAACTAAAATACCTGTAGTCCAATCTTAGATTCTCAAAGCAAATCGTTTGTAGAATCAACGAAGGATTTCGAGCGAATTTCTTCGATTACTATCAGACAAAAAAAAATCAAAAGAATCGCCTTATCCATTTTCCAGTTTGGCGCTATTTTCTCGGTCATCGGCAAATAGTATCGACTCACGTCTCATATCGATTTAACCTTTCAACGATTGGAGTTCCGTGGTTTGCAAGGGGAATCGATTGTTACTTACATGTCACACTTGAGTTATGGGTTGTGTATACTCGTGTAGTCTAGTGTTATGCTCGTATACAACAGATGTAACCATGACTACTTTCTTACTTTTTAGGGTTCCGAACCCAAAGGGTACCAACGGAACCCTATTATTGAGACTTCGCTGTCCGTCTGTCTGTCTGTCTGTCTGTCTGTCTGTCTGTCTGTCTGTCTGTCTGTCCGTCTGTCACCAGGTTGTATCTCATAAACCGTGATAGTTAGACGGTTGAAATTTTCACAGATGATGTATTTCTGTTGCCGCTATAACAACAAATACTAAGAACAGAACAAAGTTAAAAATTAAAGAAAAGTTTAAAAAAAGCTTTTTACGATAGCGCAGCGCCATCTAGCTAGCATCAAAGATGGCGCTATCGTCTTTACCTTAATCTGAATCTCGGAAGCGGCTCCAACGATTAAATAAAATTTAGTATACCTACAGGGAATTTCGGGGGCGATAAATCGATCTAGCTAAATAGTCCCGTCTTTGCACGGGTGAAGCTTAAATGTCAAATTTTTTTGGATCAGTTTGTTGCGTCAAGTATGAACTGATTTTCACGATCATCGTCATTTTTCAACTAATTCACACAAAACGTTAACGAATTATACACCTAAACCTTCCTCATGAATTGCATGAACTGCATGAAAATCTGATCAGTGGGCTTTGAGTTTATCGCGAACAGACAGACAGACTCGGCGGGGGACTTTGTTTTATAATATGTAGTGACTAGCAACCCACCCCGGCTTCAAACGGGTGGAATTTATATGATATAGTGATTATAAATTGACATAAAAACTATCATATCTCTCAAGTTCCAACTTGAGTTTTGCAATTTTGCACTTGAATTTAGCACACTGTGTACAGTGTTTGGTCCACCAAACGCACACAGTGTGTAACATTATTATTAAAAACAGTTCATTAGTTTTGTAGTTCATCGCGGACAAACAACGTTACATTATTTATTCATTCGGAAATCTCCATCGAGTCTTCTTGTTGCCTATACCGCTGTGTCTAAAGACAAAAGTCTTTAACCAGTGCGTCTTACCTGTGATGACATAAACGGGGCCGGGACGTGGACACTCACAGTTCGACTGATCCACCAGTTTAAAGTCGCTCAGCAAGCTATGGAGAGAGCTATGCTCGGTATTTCTCTGCGGGATCGAATCCGGAACGAAGTAATTCTTCAGAGAACTAAAGTTATCGACATAACTCAACAGATTAGCAAACTAAAGCGGCAGTGGGCTGGTCATATCTGCCACAGGACTGATAACCGTTGGGGGGAGACTTGTCCTAGAGTGGAGACCACGAATCGGCAATGGTAGCGTAGGACGTCCTGCGACCAGGTGGAGCGACGACATATGCGCAAAGCGGTGGGCAGTGACTGGAAATAATAAGATTTTTCAAAAAACTAAAAAGAACCGACTTCAATGCCGCGCTATTAATTTTCAGTACCAATTTTGAGGTGTTTATCTCCATATCTCTGGAGATACTTATCAGACGTCGATAAAATTACTATGGTACTACACTTGGGATATCTCCTTTCCACCAAAAAAATAATAATCAAAATCGGTTCATAAACGACGAAGTTATCCGCGAACAAACATTAAAAAAAAAATATATACGGTCGAATTGAGAAACCTCCTGCATTTTTGAAGTCGGTTAAAAAAGAACCGACGATCGGGCTAAGTGGCGCACCTTGGGAGAGGCCTACGTCCAGCAGTGGACTGACACCGGGTGATGATGATGATGATAATGAAACGACGTCACACGCAATTTTTATATGCGTTCATATCTCACCTATTGGTAAGTTATGATGCGGTGGAGGATAGTATCACGTTAAATTTAGAATGGGAACTGGCTCTAAAGGATAGAAAAAGGAGAAGTAAGATGCTTTAAAGGTAAGCGATGACTACCGCTTATAACAGCAACTGTTAAAGGTAGTCATTGTTCCGAGGTTAAAGGCTCCTAGTTTGACAGACTTTTGCGCGTCAATGCACCTTGTTACCTTGTCATAATTAGATGTTTAGTGTCACATGCTATGTTATTTCACAAGGCACCTGGCTTTTCAAACCAATAATTATTTCTGTTTTACCACAGTCATATTTTCATTGTATCACCGTGGTTTTACGGTTGAAAAACTAAGTGAGGGTATCGCCCCAGACTTGCAGAAGTCCTACCACTGCATTTGTTTAATATTGATTACTAGCAAAATATTATAAAATTTATTTTGTAAGACAGTGTTTTATAATAGGTTTTATTCAACATTACAGATCTAATAACTGGTTTCAGTCACAGAATAATACAAGTGGTTCAGTAATGAATTTATATGTGTGTTTTAAATTATAGTATCAGGCACCAAAACACCGTTGATTAAAGTTTCACAATTACTTACAACTGTGTAAAATCATGTTCTCATGTAAAATTTTATTAATCTAAAACAAAAGTAACAAAACCTAAACTAACCTAATCAACATAAACACTTCATTTTTTTAAATTGAATAATCCGTCGCACCTAGCTCAACACAACGCATTTAACAAATTCTCACCAATCCCACCTCTAATCAGGTGCAAGTATAATAAAACCATCATTTATTTCAACTGCGTGACAATAATCAACATGGAATCCCACGACCCCAAACTTTCTTCATAATTCGACTCCCCGAAGACCGTCGAGGTAAATTTTATACGGAACCTTCACATTTTTACCTGTAATGTGTTAGGCTTCGTACAGATCAAGCTTATAATTTGTACTGTCGGTCGAGGCAACGAGCAATATAGCTGTGTGGCTTATAGAGCATAGTTTACTGTTGTAACATAAGTAGTGTTAAGTAGAGAGCACAGAAATTCAAACGATAAGATACACATTGCATTTATATAATTCGGGCTGCGCCGGCTTCTCGCTGCGCCGCGCGAAACCAAAAGCATCGTCACGTCGCGTCACGTCTTGTTGCGGTTTAAACTGACCCTAAATCGTTCAGCCATGTACCGCCGAGCTATAAAAAGATTTGCGTTATTTCTCCAATCTAAGATAGCATAGAGAAGACTTTACACTATTAAATTCAAAAATTAAATCTCGCCTATGGTGTCGCTACACGAACCTATCTGAATAAAATCACCTACTTCTAAAAGTAACACTACACCAGAGATCTCGCGTAGGTTAGATCAAGCCTACGAACGCAGATAGGCATAACTTACTTTTCCGTAGGTGACAACGATCTACACACAGAAATAGGAATAATAAGGTATTTATTCCTATTTCTGTAGATCTACATGATTAGATGTCGTACATTGTCTAATGTGTAATGCATGAGTTAATGCATTTCTCAGGGATGCTTTCGCTGCTAGACCACAGATTATATAATAGTAACTACGTGCTAGACCGCAACGACCACTGAAGCTTCAACGATCAAGCCGCGGTGACTCAAATTAATATTGGCTCTATACTCAAAGCGCGGTGAAGACCGCTGACCCAGTGCTCGGTGCGAAACTGCATCAGAAATGTTCGAAGCCTAGATAAAAATACTCGAAAGAATACAGTAGTGTTTACAATAGTCGAAACATTATTAATATTAATTTAAAACTATTAATCTAAAATACAAGAAGGTAAGCGCTTAACAAGTCCGGTTTGAAACAAACCTAAGCGTTTATTTTTCCTTTCAAGTCATTTTACTTGGTATCGTGCAAAGTTTTATGACTTGGCCGTAACGACTTCTATTGATTTATTCAGTCTTTTTTTGACCCAGTATTGGGGTGAATGGTGAATCGGCAGTCTTTCGTTTTTGCTTGGGACTGGTGGTTCGTTTCTAACTATTTGTGCAGCTTTAGGGAAGGTTAGTAGTTAAGGTAAATGTGTCTAGATTATTAGAGAATAGAACGCTTGCTTTAAAACCAGTGTACTGTTTTATTATATTAGCATATTTATTAATTAAAACCACGCTGCTCTATTTTTGCCTAAGCTTTTTGTTTTAAAATTATCGTCTAATTGATATATTATTTATCTTTCTGGCCGCTTTTGTAAAAACATTAATATTTTAAATTTAAATTTAATGCTTATGGAAATTTATATAGATTTTATATAGGTAAACCACAATAAAAGGCTTAATTAATGGAAGCGTGGATTTACTCTAAGCAAAGAATGAGGTCATTTGATTGATTAAATGGCACCTAGTTAACCAGACAAATGGCTTCATTCTGTGCTAAAAGCGAATCAGCGCCCATCATAATTTTATAAAATGGACCTTAGAATTCCAGAGCTACCTTTATCCGCCACAAGAACCACCCGCCAGAAGAAACCTTGTAAAACGAACCGTGGTTTCTGAGGCAATTTTAAATGGGTGTACCACTGATGTTAAGTTTAGGCCGTGAAATGAACCATCAAACAAAGATGATGCTAAACGGGTGCCGAATTGCCGAAATGATGGTCTAATAAACAGTGAACGCAAACTTATGCTTTCAATGGGTCTAAGCATAGAGCAAAGCGTAATCTTTAGTCTGATATTCTGAGCTCAACAGTTTGGGTGCGTTTCTATATGAGGATTGGGAAATGGTGTGGCACTTATGTCAGATGTTTAGCACTCATGTCAGATGATTAGCATTTATGTCAGATGTTCAGAACTTATGCTAGATGTTTAGAACGTATGTTAGATGTTTAGTATTTATGTTAGATGTTTAGCACTTATGTCAGATGTTAAGCACTTCATCTCACTGCCTTCTTCTATTTCCAGACAATAAATTACATTTTAGACCGCATTATCTGTTAACGTCAAGAGATATTGTAATCAAGTTGTCCCCAAATTAAAACAACCATGGAATTCAGCAAGTCCATTGTTGACTTGTCTTTGCTCTGTGAGACCCTAAAGTATTGTTTGTTCAGTTATATACTTTTTCTGTGCCCTACGAAAGTACATAATGAAATGCAACGTGGATCAATAACCAATGCAGGGTCGTTATTATTTAAGTTATTGTCACTGCATTGTCACGATTCTACGGTCGCTTTAAGGCAGTTCAGTTTTTCTGCTAACGTATATATATATATATATTTTATGCTCAATAGGCAAGCAATTGACTATCTCACCTGATGTTAAGTGACGATATGGTCCAAAATGTAGTAAGCTATTCACTCGCGACTTGAAGACCCCCAGCACGGATAGAGTAGAGTCTAATCTCCGTGACCCCCACCATGCTCTTCTGTCTGTTCTGTTAAATTCACAGTCTTCAGACTTCTGTGGTTAAACTACAGTTAATTCATCATAATAATCTTTCTACCCTTATCCCACTTAAGTGGGGTCGGTGTAACGTGTCATTCTCTTCCATTCATATTAGTAAACACAGTAACTGTGTAAATTGTTAAACACAATCCAAAATTTCATCGTACCGACGGGACTTGAACCCGCAACCTCCTGGATAACATGTCCAGGTTCTCTTCCAATAAAGCCACGGTTCGATCTATACAGTAATTGTGGTCTAAAGGTTTAACACCTTATACGTTTCATCTCTCTACACGTTTATATAGCGTAGCACACTTTTGCTTTACTATATATATATATATATATATATAATACTTTTCACACCTTGTGTTCTGCTTTTCACAACTTTACCTAATGTTTCGCTTCACAGTTATCAGGATAGAACAGTCCTTCCTCACAGGTCACATTTGCACCAAATTGCACCAACGAATATCCTATAGCCGAATGAAGTGCGGGGAGCACGGGCGGGGCGGGGAACACGGGCCGGAACTGGTTCAGATTACTCCGGTCCGGTGATTTAGCCGGCATTTTGTAGTGACAAAACGCTCGGTAAAAATGCCGGGCTCGGCGAAAAAGCCAGACTCGGGATCATGTGAATAGCTTCATACTATTTGTACCGCCACTAGGCCTTCCGGCAATTTTACCGGACCGAGAGATCTGCCGGTCCGGCATAGTGGGGACCCGGCCTAACCATTTAAAAATTATGGCGTAGCTAAATAGTACAGAACGGTGATGTGCAGCAACGTCACCGGTGCGAGAAGCTACGTCCTGCGATCGCCAACCCGCCGGCCCAGCGTGGCAATTAGGACATATTCCCCCTAATGATGGAAAGTCACAAGGAGAGCCGAAGATCGGGCTAAGTGGCGCGTCATGGGAGAGGCCTACGTCCAGCAGTGGACTGATACCGGCTGATGATGATGATGATTTAAAAACATGATAAATGTATATAATGTATATAGTGACTTCTCTAAAACTTTTACTCTCTCTCTCTACTCTCTCAAATTTTTCGAATACACCTGTATATACCACAAATCTAAACGACCAAATTAAAATTCAAACCTTTTAACGGCGCGACATCGAAAATGCGTGACAATTGTATATTCAACCGCAATTTAATTTGTAGCATTAGTTTTGTTACCTATTTATCAATGTCTCGAACATTCAACTAATAACTTAATTAGATTTAACCGCACGCATAAACTAATTTAAATGCTGAATGAGCCAAACCGAATTGTAAATATTTGTTTCTGGATGAATGAACTTGTCACGAACAATTTATTGCAGATCAAATATTTGTAGAAAGTTGATAATGATGATTTCATATAAGAGCAATGTAAAAAAAAAATGGCCAAGTGCGAGTCGGGCTTGTGCACGAATAGTTCCGTACTATTATCTATAAAAACGGCAAATAAAACTGGCCAAGTGCGAGTCAGCATCGCGTCTCTTATCGCACACTTAGGGAGGGTTCCGTACAATACGAAACATAACAGAGTTTCAATCTCATATATTTGATTAATTGATATTACCAAGAATATTTGATTTGGTCGCGATCTAGAAAGACGGGGCTCGTTTACTAGCGCCATCTATGTCATTTTGCCGAAACTAATTAGATAGATGGCGTTTAAAAACACGTTCTTTGTATGGGGACCCCCTTTAATTTTTAACTTTATTTTGTTTTTAGTATTTGTTGTTCTATCGGCAACAGAAATACACCATCTGTGAATTTTAACTTTTAACTAATTTTAACTTAATTCTACCTACCTACCTTACAACTGTCTAACTATCACGGATAATAGCCTGATGATAGACGGACAGACAGACAGACAGACAGACAGACAGATAGACGGACAGTGGAGTCTTAGTAATAGGGTCCCGTTTTACCCTTTGGGTACGGAATCCTAAAAAAATCATGTTATATAGGAGAAGAGTATTAAAAATTAATTTTATTATAATTTTAAATAATTATTTATTTTTAAAGTTAATGATATAAATCAATTTTCTGTGAATATTTCAAGCGTCTACCCGTTGCCGTTATTAATATCGCGCAAAAACGAGCAAAAAATCACGTTTGTTGTATGGGAGCCCCCTTCAATATTTATTTTGTTCTGTTTGTATTTGTTGTTATAGCGGCAACAAAAATATATCATCTCTGAAGATTTCAACTGTATAACTATAACGGTTTATGAGATACAGCCTGGTGACAGATGGACAGACAGACAGACGGACGGACAGCGGAGTCTTAGTAATAGGGTCCCGTTTTTTACACTTTGGGTACGTAATCCTAAAAAAGTAAGCGTAGCGTAATCTGCTAATTAATTTTGATGATTGCTGTTCCATGGGATGAGGTACGGCACCCGCCAATTGTGCCTCATATTTTCATTACAAAATATTAGACTAGGGGTGACTTGCCATCCGCTGAATGAAAAATAATGTCGGGACTTTATATTAGCGCTGAGGGGAAACACTGGCGATGTCGAGAGGTGTGCTGCACTTTCACTAAACGCTACTAGTGGCGCGACCCTGGAGGTCAATCAATCGCGTTTTCTTCTCACACCTTGTGGGGGTGTGGGGAAAGGGGGTCAGGGCTGAGCCCTCTGCCCCTGGCTTCAACTCCGCCCATGACAATGGGCGGGTCTTTAGGGTTTTCAGTGGCTTCGTCGTTGTGGCCGTTGGCGGTCACTGGGTGCCGGGGCGACTGGGTCGAGCCAGGTGAGACCCCGTTCGGGGAAGCCCAGCTAACCCGTCAGCAAACCCGGCAGTGACCACCCTCGGTTCCAACGTGTCTTCTTTCTTCTCGTCTTCTTCTTCCTCGGAGTCTTTGTTCCTTTTGATGAGGTCTCTTGAGTAAGGCTTCACTCATCTTCCTCCTCTGCATTTCTCAGGCGGCCTAGCGTGCAGCGGTGCAATGCCACGAATATGCTCGTGGCTTGACTTATCCGTCGCCCGGAACATTTTGGTGGTCAAGCTTATTATGAAGTCGTTGATCCCCTCCATCTTGAGGTCTCCTTTTATGACGTCGTTTCTGACGTAACGTGGTGCTTGTACTAGCGTTCGCAGTGTGAGATTCTCCTGGCATTGGATGCGGTTTTTGTTTGTTTGACTTATGTACGGATGCCACGCTGGGGCTGCGTAGGTTAGGCGGGTCCGTACATAAGTCTTGTATGTCATTAGTTTCGTTCTCAGCGGCAAGTTCGATCTCAAGATGGGTACCAGTTTCGCTCTTGCACACTTCGCCTTGGCCACTACTGTGTTGAAGTAGATGCTAAAGTTAAGATTTCGGTCGATGTCTACCCCCAGGTACTTCACGCTTTTCTGCCACTGAATCTCCTGCCCCATGAGTTTCAGTGACGGTGGTAGTCTAATGTTTCCGGTTATTAGGCCCTGCGTCTTGCCCACGGGAGCGATGCAGCTTCCCTGCGGGACTCCTGCTCTGACTATCTTCTCACTTGACAGCTTGTCTTCAATGGCTACGGTGATCATTCGCTCTTGCAGGTAGCTTCTGAGTACTTCGAGTACTTTTGAGGTATTGGGGTCTTGGCTATTTTGTACAGTAGTCCGTCATGCCGGAGGTCTTAGCTCTTGCGATTCCCACCACCGTCTTAGCTCTTGCAATTCGCACCATCATAATTATTTATTATTAGTCCAATAAACTACCAGGAATCATATTCCGAAAGTGTGTTTACCGAACTGCTATATCTGCGAGAAAATCTACGAAAAGAATTTCAGTTTAAAGCATTGATTAGTTTAACTGCCTTTAATAAGTAGGTACTCGTAAGCCCGTATGTAAGTGACCACTAGAAGAAGAGTCTTTAGTAAAAGTTATAGTCTTTATTTAAGATAAAGTAAAATAATGAATAGCTCAGAGACTCAGAAAAATAAGAGACAGAACTCAGAGAAAAATAAGCTGGCTAAGTTTATCTGTAGACTGACTTTTACATATATCATGGTTACAGTAACAGCACAGATGAAAGTGTCGATTGCTTCGCAAACGGTGAGACGTCATGTGTAATGCTTGATTAGCTTGCTGGCATTTAGAATATTTGCGGTTGGTTTTTATTTACACTGTACCAACTTCTATAGAGGTAGGAATAATAATATTTATGATACTAGTGCTTTGAGTTGGTTTTTACAAATATTACAATACTCATTATTCCGATATTCCCACGGGAAAGATGTCTACGCGGGTAAATCAGCGGGGTTATAGGTACTATAATTAAAAATATAACCATAGATTTAGGATAGCGTAACGTAATTCAAGGTCTGTGGTAAACGTAGACACTCTTAGAGTCTATTCTCCGAAAAATAGACTCTACTCTTAGAGTCTATTCTCCGTGACTCCCATTTACGCGGAGAATAGACTAGACCCTAATACTCCTGTCTACGTTTAGCACAGACCTTGAATTACGTTACGCTATCCTTAATCTATGGTTATTTTTTTTATTATGGTACTTATAACCCCGCTGGTTTACTCGTGTAGACATCGTTCCCGTGGGAATATCGGAATAATGAGTATTGTAATATCCGTGATGGGAGTATTGCCTTCTCTCTCTACGATTCTCCGTCATTAGGGTATTCTCCTTCTACGGCTAGATACAATAAATTAGTTGAAATTAACTGACAATTTGAAGGACCGTCCGAGTCGAGACATAAATGCTCTAGTCTCCATGCATATAAATGCATTATCGTTTGTCATAAATTTGTATATTTTTTATTACGTTGACATTTTAGACAGATTCTTGATTAATCAGTGACTTGTTGTCAAAGAGTAACATAATATTTGTTGTTTACAGTTTTGTTTACATTATTATTTTTTATTTTATGCCATTTTTTTAATATTATTTACAGGAAACATACGAATTTATTAAGTTTTAATTCAATTTACAAGTTGAGATATCTGACTGAAAGGTAAGAATAAAGAATTTACGATTGTAGCAGTATGCACAATGCACTAGCATTAAAGAGAAGATTCAGTGAACGGAAATAAAATATATGATACATAACTTATAGGCTTTGATTATTTAAGTAAATAATGAAAGCTTATAGGTTAGTACATGTTTGATATGTGATCACTCGGTAGATTGGTTTATTAGGGTGTAACAGTCATGAAACCGTATCAGAGGCTGTTCAACTGAATCATAATGTCCTGATACTTGTCAACTGAGCCTATAATCTTACTGCAAGTTTCAAGCGCACGCTGAGCGAAGCGAGCTCTACATAACATATCGTGCAGTGGGTGAGCGGGTAACAAGCGACATCTTCACCGACCGCACGTGAATAGCGAGCTTTCTGCTAACCGTCGTCACGTAGACGGCGAGCGGTTGTGCGATCTAAAGCGGAACCATGAGAGAACTCGCTTAAAGCGTGTGGTGAGCGAAGCGTCAATCGGTTCTGTTTCGCTTTACCTACATTCTTCGCGATCTACGGCTAGGCTACGCCTGTGACGTTATTGTAAAGTGTATCCAATTAGCACTACTTTAAACTAAGAGTTGGAATATTCTTACGTATAATGTGCGGGAGCAGTGTGATTTTAGTAAGCTGAAGGCCTCCGAATCTTAAAACGAAAAAATTTTATCCTCATCGCTCATTGATAAACAAAGTGTAAAGCTTTGTTTTCAAAACACTAGCGATATTTTCTAAGTAAATTTTTTAATTAGCGAATGAACGTTTAAAGCATCTCATCGCTTCATATTCAGTAAATTGATGAACTTGAGTAAACCAATTACTAGAAAACATAAGGAAGTAATTAAGTTCTAGAGCCCAAAGAAATGTTTAATTAATGCACATATTTTGTACCACAATGTAAAGGTCTGTTTACATAATTTGGATAACAGTACATAGTAAAATCTATTTCGATATTATTAACAGTTTTTATTTGTCCGGATTGGTAGTTGGTAGTAACTATTTTGAGGGCGGTTTTCATGTATAAAAACCGTCATCATCATCATCATCATTATCAGCCGGTATCAGTCCACTGCTGGACATAGGCCTCCCCCAAGCTGAGCCCGGTCTTTGGCTCTTTGTTTCCAGTCACTGCCCACCGCTTTGCGATTGTCGTCTCTCCACCTAGTCACAGGGCGTTCTACTCTACGTGTGCCGATTCGCGGTCTCCACTCTAGAACCAGTCTGCCCCAACGGTTATCGGTCCTACGGCAGATATGACCAGCCCACTGCCACTTCAGTTTGCTAATCCGCTGAGCTATATCGATCACTTTAGTTCTCTGGCGAATTACTTCGTTCCGGATTCGATCCCGCAGAGAAACACCGAGCATAGCTCTCTCCATAGCTCGCTGAGCGACTTTGAACTGGTGGACTAGTCGAACCGTGAGTGTCCACGTCTCGGCTCCGTATGTCATGACAGGTAGGACGCACTGATTAAAGACTTTTGTCTTTAGGCACTGTGGTATAGGCGACGAGAAGACTCGACGGAGTTTCCTAAATGCTGCCCAGTCCAGCTGAATTCTTCTCTGGATTTCCTTCTCGAAGTTGTGTTTGCCTAGTTGGAGCGTTTGCCCTAGGTAAACATACTGCGTGACAACTTCGAGTGGGATTCTATCTACGGCAATCGGTTCCGGAACAACGTGCTCGTTGTACATGACTTTGGTTTTATCCAAATTCATCCGGAGACCGATGCGACGAGAAGAATCAGCTAGGTCATTCAACATCCTTTATAGGTCCTGCAGCGTCTCTGCCATAATGACGATGTCATCTGCGAATCGTAAGTGAGAGATGTACTTGCCGTTAATGTTGATGCCACAATCTTTCCAGTTCAGCGTCTTAAACATATCCTCTAAGGCGTTAGTGAACAGTTTCGGGGATATGACGTCCCCCTGTCTCACTCCTCGACGCAGGTGAATATGTTTAGTACGCTGGTTCTGTACTTGTACTGTCATCGTTGCGGCATTATATAGACATCTCATCACTTCGATATATCGCCAGTCGACTTGGCAACGCTGCAAGGACTCAAGAACCGACCAGGTTTCGATTGAGTCGAAGGCCTTCTCATAGTCCACAAATGCTAAGCACAGGGGGCGATTGTACTCTTCGGTTTTCTGTACAATCTGCCGCACCGTGTGGATGTGGTCTATGGTGCCGTAACCGCTTCGAAACCCGGCCTGTTCCTGAAAATAAAAACCGTAAGAAGTATGAATTTTTAGGCTTCGTATTTTTAAGGTTTTCAAAGCCATTACGGAGCTATGGAATATTTTTTGGTATTTGTAACTTATAGAAACTTTTAAAATATATTTCAGGTCTGCCTAGCAAAAATATATTTTCTAGTTTTCAAACTTTAAGTCCCAGTCATTAAAGCTCCATTATTATTTATTAGGCCAGGTCGATGGTACCATATTATTACCGAATATATGTAAGTTTATCAAATTTAAGTCCAATCTAACGTTAGGAAGTGTTTCTCACTTTTCTTCCAATATTTGTTCAATAAAAGCTGATTATATAAGTGGGATTTGTCTTGGATAATTTGAGATCATTAAAAAAAATAATAAAAGAACCGACTTCAAACTTCGCGCTAGTCCAAGTAGCCAGTAGTCAGTAGTATGTCATCGAGGTATATAAATGCATCGCAATACAGATGTTGGTATATTAAAACCGCTCAATCAATTTCATTAAAATTTAAATGAAACCACCTGGGAAAGGTACCCTTTGAAACAAAAAAAAAAAAGATTTTTTAGATCCGTTCAGGCATCTTCGAGATTTCGGTGAACAAAAGTCAAAAGTCAAAGCATTTATTCAGTATATGGGCAAATTAAAAATTTGCACTTACAAAAATTTGTACTTTCAAATTACATTAAATAGATCATATTCAATAAAAAATATTATAGATATAACAGAAACATAACTTATTGCTTTGAATTTACAAAAAAAAAAAAAAACAAAGGTATTCAGCTTTCATCTAGACGTCGAACGTCACACTTAAAACACATGTTTAATTTCCCTGATTAATGTAGGGTTACCAATTACCAGTACTATTACGTGCACCCGCAACCCAGTGCATGTTTCAGTACTTCAGACAATTTTTATCCATAATAACAAAAAAAAAGTCCAACGAATTGAGAACCTCCTCCTTTTTTGTGAAGTCGGTCAAAAACATTTTTGGACGGCCCGTGAGTTGTAAAAGATAGACACATACCTACTTTGACTTCTAACCCAAAGGCGCTGGATCCTATCCTAGCTGTACAACAATGGATTAAAAAAAAACTTTGTATTAATTAGGGTACAAAACAAAACTAATTATATCATTAGAAATCACCCTAATGAAACCAAATAATCTCTACACACGTGTAAAACATTTTATGGTATAGGTAAATAATTTTAGCATCGTCCCAAAACAACATAAATTATGAGTTCAGACTCTTGAAACATCTAGGTCGTGAATGTAAACAATGTTTAGGCAATAAATCTTTTGACCTAAAACTTTATTGACCAGACCCTTCGAGTATTTGCCTTAAAAGGTTAACACCCGATTATAGATTGATTTTTGTAGTAAAACACGTAGTAACTATTATATAATCTGTGATAAAACTTCGGCTAGACCACCTGCTGCGTTAGCACCACTATGCCAATTAATTTGCAGCCGTGAAATAGAAATGTTATTCGGTTGAAATGGCAAGGTGTCCAGTGAAATTACAGGGCATGTGAGACTCAACATCATGTCTCAAGGTACCAGGTGCAGTACAGTGACATGCAAAATTATGGCAGTCCAGAAATTTGTATGGCGCTGTATCTGTAATAGGTAGATGTCATCGCTTACCATCAGGTGAGTGTCGTGCTAAGCTCAAGCGGGTGTAACCCTGTGCGTAAGCTTAAAAAAAAAATTGGCAGTAGCTTATGTCGTCGAGTTATAAGCGTCTTTATACTTGTTTTTTGTCCATAAATTGATTGTGAAAACAGACTTAAGGCTTATAATCACTTCAGTGACCTTCAGCGGTCAAACTACCTCTCCTCGAGCAAACAATAGAATATTGGCGCAATCGTCAATACAAAAAAGGAGGAGGTTCTCAATTCGTCGCAATCTTGTTTTAATGTAAGTTCACCGATAGTTCACTCGAAGACGCGTGACCCGATTTAGAAAATTATTTTTTTGTTTGTAATAGCTTTACAGATGGTCCCGTTTGAATTTCATCAAGATAAGTGTAGTATCTCCAGAGATATGGGAGATAAAAACCTCAAACTTGGTACTAAAAATTAATAGCATTTGAAGTCGGTTCTTTAAGTTTTTTAAACGATCTTAAATTATATTTTGTAAGTATCAAGTCAAAGTGGAAAAAAGTAGTCTCTGCCTACCCCAACGGGAAAAAGGCGTGGTATGTATGTATGTATCAAGTCAATAAATCATATAATGGTTCTGAGAAGAAGGCAAAATACGTGTCAAAATTAAGATATTTTAGATATTTTTTTTATTACACATATTATATAACTTATCAAAAAATTATCATGGCGCTTTTGTACAGAATGAAATGCAATATGATTGTACACGAGTATAAGAATCCTACGTATCATATTTGAACAGCAATAAGATCTTAAAGATCCCGGAAATGTAGATTTTTCCAAGGTAACCGTAAATATCCGAAGCATGTTGGAGTAATAATCGATGAAACCCGTGAGTGTAAGATTTAAATAATTATATAGGTAATTATAGTTTTCGTTTCATATTCAAACATTCAAAATACAAGTCAATTATAATAAATTAAATTAATATAATACAATTTTAATTGTCTGGCAATCCGTTCCTGATCGTTCCCGGTGCAAAGGTGCCCATAACACTAGCAGCGTTACCGCGCCGGATAGCAACGGCTAACCTTTGCACCAAGAAAGAGCAGGAATGGGGCTCTCCTGTCTTGTCCCTTATTCTACGCCGTAACTCTTTAATTAGAGCCTTGGCGTCTGCACCCCAACAACCCATTGTCTCCACGGCTATGGGCACAAAATAATAATGTGACTCCATAGCCGCGTACTTAGTGCGCTTGTTTTTAGCGGCTACATTCGCGGCCGCTGCCGCCGTGAGTGTAGTGCGGCTTAGGTGACTGGGGGCGACTGTGCTGACGCACGTCGCGTCCCAAACCAGACATTTTCCTTTCTGCCAAGGCACCAAGGTCAACCCGTCTGGCCTTTTACCGTCAGACCGACTAAGACCCGGTGGCTCTAGCACACAGGGGACGTTGGCTGAGACAAAAGCTCTGCGGACTATGTCGTTGAGTGCATGGTGACGTCGGAACCTACCTGTGCAGCGACGACAACTCAGTGCGTGATGGCCATCGGTCTCCACCTTGGAACCGCAGATGCATATGTGGGGTTCACACACCTTGCAGCCCAGGCGGAGAGCCACCGCTACCCGCAAAGAGTCATCGTCCAAAAGTGTGCCCAGGTGATGCGATGGAATAGCGTAAAGCCATGCACCGGATTCTGACTGCGACACAGCCTTAAGTCTCGCCAACTCTGCCCCTGTGGCACGATCCACCATCAGACGTAAAGTCCTTTTCGCTCCTACTAATAATTATATTAAAACTTGTGTTTCTATCTTATAGATCCAACCAAGTAATTAACGATGACGAGTGCCGAGGCAGAAATCGAGAGGATGAAAATCCTAGAAGATCGTATAAAAGCTCCCTCGATATGGGGCCGGGTGCCTAGCGGCCTCAGATTTGAAGACTTACAAGACAAGAGATATGAAGATGCTGTAAGACTTCTGAAGAAACACTATCTGTCTGAGGAGGTGAGACCTTGAGACCCATATAATATCAATTGGCAAGCTAGTTTTTGGTAGCAAGTCAGTCGGAATATCGATGTAATTGTTCCTGCCACCTGTGGAATATATATTTAGGAGTTCTCCGTGTTCTAGCATTATGTTTATAAATATTTTTTCCACAGGTGTAGTATAGGTATAGTGTAGCAGCATTATATCGATGTTCCGACTGACTTACTACCAAAAAATAGATTACCACCATCAAGAAGATAATCTGCCAGCACAGCCTGTAAGAGTCAGACTATTCTAGGCCTAGCGTGTTTACCATCCTCCACCACACCATGACTTACTACCTGGCGAGATAGTGGTCAAATATATCCTATCAGATATTAAAAAAATCAATACTAGCCAGATTAGAAGTCGGGTTGGGGTATTTTCGCTCTTTTTTTATTTTTTTTATGCTGTATATATATAACTAGAAGTCCCCCGCGGCTACGCCCGCGTTAAAAACTCCTTTTATTTACTTAAAACTTTTCTTTTGTAAAAACGATTCTATCATAAAAGACATCAAATAAAAATTAGCCAAATTGGTTCACCTGTTTTCATGTTATCGCGTGACTAAGACAAATCAGGATTCATATTTTTAATACCCGAAAAACCCAATAAAGCGCAATCCGAAACTATATTGATTTTCAGACTTTTTTACCCCAGTTCACTCTTTTAGGGTGGCATTTTGAAAAAGTCTGAAACTCGTATTTACTTATTTATTTACAGAAGTACTTGTGTGAAATGTCGAATAAAATGACTATCCAAAATTTGAAACCCCGCTTCATCCCTTGAAGAGTGAATTTTGAAAAATCCTTTCTCAGCGGATACCTACGTCAAAATTTCTATCTGGATGCAAAATATCAGCGCAATCCGAAACAATATTGATTTCAGACATTGTTACTCCACTTCACCCTTTTAGGAATAGAATTTCAAAAAGCCTGAAACACGTATTTACTCATTTATTTACTAAACTACTTGTGTAAAGTTTCGAATATAAGAGACAATCAATTCTTGTTTCTCCATACAAACTTTGAACCCTCGTTTCATCCTCTTCAGGGATGAATTTTGGAAAACCTTTCTCAGAGGGAACTAACGTCGTAATTAATAACTATCTGCATGCCAAATTTCAGCGCAATCCGAAACAATATTGATTTTTACACTTTATTACCCCATTTCACCCTCTTAGAGGTGGAATTACAAAAAAACCTGAAACACGTGTTTACTTATTTTTGTACTGAAGCACTTGTGTGAAGTTTCGGATAGAAAAGACTATCTAATCTTGTTTCTCCATACAAACTTTCAACCCCCGTTTCATCCCCTTCGAGGGTTAATTTTGGGAAATCCTTTCAAAGAGGGATCTAACGTCGTAATAACTATCTGCATGCCAAATTTCAGCGTAATCCGAAACAATATTGATTTTACAATTTATTACCCCATTTCACCCTCTTAAGGGTGGAATTTCAAAAAAACCTGAAACACGTGTTTACTTATTTTTTTACTGAAGCACTTGTGTGAAGTTTCGGATAGAAAAGACTATCTAATCTTGTTTCTCCATATAAACTTTGAACCCCCGTTTCATCCCCTTAGAGGGTTAATTTTGGAAAATCCTTTCTTAGAGGGAATTAACGTCGTAATAACTATCTGCATGCCAAATTTCAGCGTAATCCGAAACAATATTGATTTTACACTTTATTACCCCATTTCACCCTCTTAAGGGTGGAATTTCAAAAAAACCTGAAACACGTATTTACATTTTTTTTTACTGAAGCACTTGTGTGGAGTTTCGGATAGAAAAGACTATCTAATCTTGTTTCTCCATACAAACTTTGAACCCCCGTTTCATCCCCTGCGAGGGTTAATTTGGAAAATCCTTTCTCAGAGGGAACTAACGTCTTAATAACTATCTGCATGCCAAATTTCAGCGCAATCCGAAACAATATTGATTTTTACACTTTATTACCCCCATTTCACCCTCTTAGGGGTGGAATTACAAAAAAACCTGAAACACGTGTTTACTTATTTTTGTACTGAAGCACTTGTGTGAAGTTTCGGATAGAAAAGACTCTAATCTTGTTTCTCCATACAAACTTTCAACCCCCGTTTCATCCCCTTCGAGGGTTAATTTTGGAAAATCCTTTCTCAGTGGGAACTAACGTCGTAATAACTATCTGCATGCCAAATTTCAGCGTAATCCGAAACAATATTGATTTTACACTTTATTACCCCATTTCACCCTCTTAAGGGTGGAATTTCAAAAAAACCTGAAACACGTGTTTACTTATTTTTTTACTGAAGCACTTGTGTGAAGTTTCGGATAGAAAAGACTATCTAATCTTGTTTCTCCATATAAACTTTGAACCCCCGTTTCATCCCCTTAGAGGGTTAATTTTGGAAAATCCTTTCTTAGAGGGAATTAACGTCGTAATAACTATCTGCATGCCAAATTTCAGCGTAATCCGAAACAATATTGATTTTACACTTTATTACCTCATTTCACCCTCTTAAGGGTGGAATTTCAAAAAAACCTGAAACACGTATTTACATTTTTTTTTACTGAAGCACTTGTGTGGAGTTTCGGATAGAAAAGACTATCTAATCTTGTTTCTCCATACAAACTTTGAACCCCCGTTTCATCCCCTGCGAGGGTTAATTTGGAAAATCCTTTCTCAGAGGGAACTAACGTCTTAATAACTATCTGCATGCCAAATTTCAGCGCAATCCGAAACAATATTGATTTTTACACTTTATTACCCCCATTTCACCCTCTTAGGGGTGGAATTACAAAAAAACCTGAAACACGTGTTTACTTATTTTTGTACTGAAGCACTTGTGTGAAGTTTCGGATAGAAAAGACTATCTAATCTTGTTTCTCCATACAAACTTTCAACCCCCGTTTCATCCCCTTCGAGGGTTAATTTTGGAAAATCCTTTCTCAGTGGGAACTAACGTCGTAATAACTATCTGCATGCCAAATTTCAGCGTAATCCGAAACAATATTGATTTTACACTTTATTACCCCATTTCACCCTCTTAAGGGTGGAATTTCAAAAAAACCTGAAACACGTGTTTACTTATTTTTTTACTGAAGCACTTTTGTGAAGTTTCGGATAGAAAAGACTATCTAATCTTGTTTCTCCATATAAACTTTGAACCCCCGTTTCATCCCCTTAGAGGGTTAATTTTGGAAAATCCTTTCTTAGAGGGAATTAACGTCGTAATAACTATCTGCATGCCAAATTTCAGCGTAATCCGAAACAATATTGATTTTACACTTTATTACCCCATTTCACCCTCTTAAGGGTGGAATTTCAAAAAAACCTGAAACACGTATTTACATTTTTTTTTACTGAAGCACTTGTGTGGAGTTTCGGATAGAAAAGACTATCTAATCTTGTTTCTCCATACAAACTTTGAACCCCCGTTTCATCCCCTGCGAGGGTTAATTTGGAAAATCCTTTCTCAGAGGGAACTAACGTCTTAATAACTATCTGCGTGCCAAATTTCAGCGCAATCCGAAATAATATAGATTTTCACACTTTATTACCCCATTTCACCCTCTCAGGTGTGGAATTTCAAAAAAACCTGAAACACATGTTTACTTAATTTTTTACTGAAGCACTTGTGTGAAGTTTCAGATAGAGAAGACTATCTAATCTTGTTTCTCTATACAAACTTTGAACCCCCGTTTCATCCCCTTCGAGGGTTAATTTTGGAAAATCCTTTCTCAGAGGGAACTAACGTCGTAATAACTATCTGCATGCCAAATTTCAGCGCAATCCGAAACAATATTGATTTTCACACTTTATTACCCAATTTCACCCTCTTAGGGGTGGAATTAAAAAAAAACCTGAAACACGTGTTTACTTATTTTTTTACGGAAGCACTTGTGTGGAGTTTCAGATAGAAAAGACTATCTAATCTTGTTTCTCCATACAAACTTTGAACCCCCGTTTCATCCCCTTCGAGGGTTAATTTTGGAAAACCCTTTCTCAGTGGGAACTAACGTCGTAATAACTATTTGCATGCCAAATTTCAGCGCAATCCGAAACAATATTGATTTTACACTTTATTACCCCATTTCACCCTCTTAGGGGTGGAATTCCAAAAAAACCTGAAACACGTCTTTACTTATTTTTTTACTGAAGCACTTATGTGAAGTTTCGGATAGAAAAGACGATCTAATCTTGTTTTTCCATACAAACTTTGAACCCCCATTTCATCCCCTTAAGGGGTGAATTTTGGAAAATCCTTTCTTAGTACACCCTTACGTACTAAGACAAATATACCCTCCAAATTTCAAGTCTCTACGACCAGCGGTTTAGGCTGTGCGTTGTCTGTCAGTGAGTCAGTGAGTCAGTCAGTATGTCAGGACAAAGATTCTTATAGTATTAGATATACAGTGTGGAAATTAAACTCAGGCCCTGGAGGGAAACTACTTTAAATCCTTAAGCTAGCTCATTTTACTTAAAGGAGACATTCCTTTATTTTTGAAAAGAAACAAATCTGCATTAAAAGATTTTTTAAAACTCGCTTGCTTCCCGGGACTCGAACCAACTAAAATTTAAAAAAAATAAACACTCTTTATTTTAATATACTAATCGGTAGTATTAATATTCAGGATAAAGTTTCTCTAACAAACATTAGGTCTTAAAAATAAAAATAATCGTTAAATCTAACATCAACTTTATTTTACTATCAATTTTGTAACACTTAAATTATTTAACTGATAAATTGTTCGAAATGAGCCCCGTCGTTCCGGCTACACAACATTAGTCGCCGTTGAAATTCATTTCTTGTAGCCTTCAGCAAAGTGTTGTGGTGTATGCCCCTAATAACATTTTCTATCGCAATCCTTAGCTCTTGAACGGTTTCATAGCAAGTTTCATAAACAACATTTTTACATGACCCCATAAAAAGAAGTCCATGGGCGTCAGGTCTGGACTTCTTGCAGGCCATCTAATCGTCCCGTTTGTACCTATCCAGGCATTGAAATTTTCATTAAGGTATGCCCTGGCAATTCTGCTGTTGTGGGCAGGTGCACCATCTTGTTGAAAAATGATATTATTAGTAGTACTTCATACGAAGTCTTTGAGTGTTGGAGAGATAACAGAACTGTTACGTGTCTTTTACTTGTTAAAAGTGAACAGTAACCAAACATTTTTTAGAGAAACTTTATCCTGAATATTAATACTACCGATTAGTATATTAAAATAAAGAGTGTTTATTTTTTTAAATTTTAGTTGGTTCGAGTCCCGGGCGAAGCAAGCGAGTTTAAAAAAATCTTTTAATGCAGATTTGTTTCTTTTCAAAAATAAAGGAATGTCTCCCTTAAGTAAAATGAGCTAGCTTAAGGATTTAAAGTAGTTTCCCTCCAGGGCCTGAGTTTAATTTCCACACTGTATATAGGGGGGTTGTGGACAAACGCTTGCCTATAAGCGTTTGTCCACAACCCCCCTATCTACTATCTATCCCACATTTAAAGTAACTCTGACTACTACTTAGCTACCTGTTCATATTCTTTGAGAGGGATTTTGCAAAGAGATACCTAGTATGAGAGCTAGACCAAGTACATATAGAATCTTATAGCCTTTGATGCTTTTTTCCCGAGAAAATCTACGGTTATTAACTTAGTTTTGTTTCTATAATTTGGTTGCATACGCAAGTGTATAATATGCATTGTGTTGTTTTTGTTGCGTCCATCCCTAGTAATTTTGGTCGCAAGAGCAGTCCAATAATTAAATGAAGTGTAAATAAAACTGGCTAAGTGCGAGTCAGACTTTTGTCCCGCACACGGAGGGTTCCGAACGCCATCTATCGAATTTCTAACGAACTTCTAACACCAACTAAGTAAACGTTAACACAAAGGTAGAATAGTATTATATAGTAGTAATAGTAGTAATAAAGATAAGATAAAAATAAAGATAAAGATATTTTATTTGCGTAAAACATGCGTATAACAAAAAGTTGTGACAAAATATTCAAACGATCGTCATGTTTTGCCTTAACAGGCGTGCAAACTTTGCAGATGGCGCTGCTTTACTCACTACATATAATCCAAATTTAAATACATATTACACTGGTCATTCTTATAAACTAAATTGAATTATAAAATTAAAAGGATACAGCACAATGTCATGAAAATAATAATAATGATTATAATTTGTCACTTAAAAATTCGTCAATACCATAATAACATTTCTGAATTAAAAATTGTTTTAGCCTATTTTTAAACATAATATTTAATTATATAATATAATATTATAATTTTATTGAAGACTGTTGGTGCCATGCCAATTACACTTTTAAATAGTAATTGTGGTAATTAATATTATTAAATATCTGGTTGACCGAGCTTTGCTCGGTATTTTTTGCCACTTAAACAGACAAATATGACTCTTCCCGACATCTATTGACGAATAATAATACTATTTTTTTTATTAAAATTGAGAGCAACTAACTGCTTTACTGAAACAGTACTTCTACTCGCCAATAGATGCCGGGAAGAGTCATATTTTAAGTTGATTATCAATAAAGTTGATTATTGAAAACAAGCATTTTCTGAAAATAACTCCTAGCTAGATCGATTTATCGCCCCCGAAATCCCTTGTAGGTATACTAAATTTTATTTAATCGTTGGAGCCGCTTCCGATATTCAGATTAAGGTAAAGACGATAGCGCGCCATCTTTAATGCTAGATAGGTGGCGCTGCGCTATCGTAAAAAACTTTTTTTAAACGTTTCTTTAATTTTTAACTTTGTTCTGTTCTTAGTATTTGTTTTTATAGCGGCAACAGAAATACATAATCTGTGAAAATTTCAACCTTTTCATTTCTGGACGTGAACAAAACCAGCGGCCCTGATGGTATTCCACCTATAGTCTTGAGGACCTGTGCGCCTGAACTTGCTCCTGTTCTGACACGCCTCTTTCGTCTCTCTATAACATGTGGTCAAGTGCCGAAATCATGGAAGCTTGCCAACGTGCAACCTGTGCCCAAAAAGGCAGTTGTGCTGACCCTGCCAACTATAGGCCAATCTCAGTCACGTCCATACTCTGCAAGACTATGGAACGTGTACTGAATAACCGGCCCCTGGCATACCTAGAAGCAAACGACCTCCTAAGTGACCGACAATATGGATTTCGCCAAAATCGGTCCACTGGGGATCTTCTAGCGTATGCCACGCACATTTGGAGCGAGGCTGTTGAGAATCATGGGGAAGCTCTAGCAGTTTCCCTTGATATATCAAAGGCCTTTGACAGGGTTTGGCACGATAGTCTTATTAGCAAGCTCCCATCCTACGGACTGCCTACTGGTTTATGTGTCTGGATTTTGGATTTCCTGAGGGACCGGTTGATAAGAGTAGTCATTGATGGCTGCTCTTCTGACCAAATGGCTATTAATGCCGGGGTCCCTCAGGGATCAGTGCTCTCTGCAACTCTTTTCCTGCTGCATATTAACGATCTGTTAAAGCCCGGTATCTTTGGGTATGCAGACGACAGCACCGTTGTAGAGAGCTATACATCCAGTGCACGTACTAGTGTAGCACAAATTCAGTGTTATAGGGAGGCGATGGTCGCGCGCTTGAACTTGTCCTTACAGGCTGTCTCCGAATGGGGCGATGCCAACCTGGTCAAGTTTAATGCAGCTAAGACTCAGGCGTGTCTGTTCTCCGCCAAACGGAGTCCGTTCCAACTGACTCATACTTTCCGGAATGTGTCCGTACCGATAACTGATCACCTCGAGCTTCTTGGAATCTCGCTAACACCCACACTCAACTTTGGCTCGTATATTGAGTCAAAAGCCCAATTAGCCTAAAAAAAGCTTGGTGTTTTGGCCAAGGTGAGACAGTACTTCACACCAGGACAGCTGCTTAATTTGTATCAAGCTCAAGTCCGATCATGTATGGAGTACTGTTCTCACCTGTGGGATGGGTCAGCCAAATACCAGCTGGAGGCGTTGGAAGTTATTGAGACGAGAGCCAAGAAACTCATTAACGACAAAAATCTTGTAAGCAAAAGGCTTCAGAGCCTAGAGCATCGCCGCAAAGTCGCCAGTTTATCGGTCTTTTATCGGATATATTTCGGGGAGTGTGCCTACCAACTGCACGAATTAATTCCACCGTCCCCCTTTTACCATCGTACTACCAGACGCACAGATATACGCCATCGATACATGGTTGATATTCCATTCTGTCGCACAAAACGCTTTGCATCAACATTTATCATACGCACAGCAAAGGAATGGAATTCCCTGCCAGAGTGTGTGTTTCCTGTGAAGTACAATCCGGGGGTCTTCAAATCGCGAGTTAACAGGTATCTTCTAGGCAAGCGTGCTACATCGTCGATCACGTCTTCACTTAACATCTGGTGAGATAGTGGTCAAACGCTTGCTTATCTTCAGTAAAAAAAAAAAAAAAACCGTCTGACTATCACGGTTCATGAGATACAGCCTGGTGACAGACGGACAGACAGACAGACAGACAGACAGACAGACAGACAGACAGACAGACAGACAGACAGACAGACTGACAGACAGACGGACAGCGGAGTCTCAGTAATAGGGTTCCGTTGGTACCCTTTGGGTTCGGAACCCTAAAAAGGATATAAAATGTTTGCCTTGCATTTAGTAAATACAATAATTTAAGATCACATAAAAAAACTATAAGAACCGACTTCAAACGTCGCGCTAGTCAAAGTAGCCAGTAGACCTAGTAACTTTTATCTAATCTGTGCCAGTAGTACTCGTAAGTAGTAAATCGTCGAGATAAGTAAATTCATCGTAATACAAATGTTGATATATTAAAAGTTGCTCCCCAAAAATAAACTCTAAAGCAGCATTCAAAAGACAGTAAGTTACTTTAACACTCCAGAAATGGAAGCACATATTTGATAGAATATCACATGGGATATCCAGGGAAAATTCGCAAGCGTAATCTTAAATCAGCTAGAAGAGATTGAGAACAGAAAGCTCGTCAGTATTTTAGCTGAGTTCGATATTTTCTACTCTATTCTGATATACTTCTAATAATATACCGTGGCGACGTTTTGGCTCGCAAACCCTGATTTAATATAATTTACTTTTTATGTTAGAGGTTTGTTTAAATACGTGACATTATCAGATCCCTTGCCTAAAGTTATACTATAAAAAACATGTAGGAACACGATAATATATTTTTTAATCTGATAGGCTACTGTTTGACTACTATTTCACCTGGTGGTAAGTTATAATGTGGTCGAAGATGGTGAACACGCTAGGCCTAGAATGGTCTGTTTCTCGATAAAAGAGCTGTGTGCTGCTGAAACACCGTAAGATTATGGCGACAGATTTTCTTCTCCTTGATGTAAGCTAATTTTTGGTAACAATTCTGATGGAACTTTGATATGATGCTCTAAACACCAATGCAGTGTGGTATTACGGGCTCAAAACTTATTATCAATAATAAGATAGTTTGAAAACTAAAACAACCGACTTTCATGCCGCGCGAATCAGTGTCAGTTTCAGCAAGTTTGAGATGTTTATCGATATATCTCTGGAGATAAGTATCAAACCTCGATGAAATTACAATGGTACCACCCTTACGATATCTCTTTTGTAACAAAAAAATAATCATCGAAATCGGTTCATAAACGACAAAGTTATCCGCGAACACACATAAAAAAAAATATATGTATACGGTCGAATTGAGAAACTCCTCCTTTTTTTGAAGTCGGATAAAATGAGTAAAAAACAGTATTTTCTTTGAAATTAATATTTAAAAGCTCTTCAGTTTACTCTATTTTATTTTTCTTCTGTGTTTCACGAAACTTTATGCCAACTTTTACTTTTAAAAGAACGTATTAAAGTTACAAACGTAGGCGCAAAAACTGCGCCCAGCCCAGACTGTTCCTTAATTAAGAAACTGACAAAAAGATGAATTGCCTCTTCGGAAATCTTAATTTTCTTAATTAAGTTATTTTGCCAGCGAAAAACTGACCGAAAAACAATCAAGTGAAATTAAGTTGTGGTGTGAGTTAGAACGGTTGTTTAGGAGGGAGCGGCATAATATATAATAGTTTCTACTGATATTATAATATATTAAAACGTTTGTATGTTTGTTAAGCCAAAGCCAAATAAAAAAAGCCAAATCTGTTAAGCCTTTTTACGTAATTGAATACAATTACGTAAAAAGGCTTAACAGATTTGGCATTCACATAATGTGTAACTTCGATTAATATCTTTTATCTTTTCAACGCCGCCACCGGCATATTCCATGTAGCGTGTGGCGGCCACCGGCGTCAACTGTGTGCGAGTCCATATAAAATGTATAAAACTATAGGAAATATGCCGGTGGCGGCGTTTTGTGGTTGTGGCCCGTGGCCCGTGTGCGGGGACTCTTATAGAATACTATATACACCACTAAATTGTTACTACGAAAAAAGAAAATTATATGGTGTTGTCAGTTTTATTTAGAGATATACTCGTAAATAAAAAACAAATAAATTGACTATCCTAACAAAAATATTATTTGGTGGGCAGAGACCGACGCCCTATGATAGTTTTGGCGTGTGTGAGCGAGAAAGTAAGACTATGAAAATGTTATGAAACGCCGCGCATCGTTATGCCCCATCCAGACGCTCCACGAGGCTACACCAGGAAACGCGAGTGAGAGAGTGGAGACGGTGCGCTCGTATCCCCTCATCTATCCTCGCCTCGCCTCGCTGTCGCTCCGCTTCGTGTCGGTTTTTCGGGCGCGAATCAAATGACGCGCTGAATAAATCGAGAGTGTAGATGGTGAACACCACCTGCCACCTCCACTCGCCAAGACTCGTGCCGAGAGCCTCTAAGAGGCGCCTCGCGAGAGTATGGATAGGGCATTATGATGCTGCAGTCTATGAATAGAGTGCGTACGAGATTGACATTTTTTACAATTTCTGGTACTGTGTCCATAAATGTATATCAACCACAACACTAATTAACAGCAGAGATCATTTTTAGGCTCATTGGGATGGTATCAATGAGCAGATCATTCGAGGGTGATTTTAAATTTACATGTAAGTATTATAATGAATATGAATAATATAATGAATCATCGTCAGCCTGTGTCAGTTCACTGCTGGACGTAGGCCTCTCCCAAGATGCACCACTGAGCCCGATCTTCAGCTCTTCTCTTCCAGTCATAATATAATGAATACGCCCACTATCCGCTAGCTTTGAACAAAACGCTTGTTAAATTAAAACGCTACCTTTACCACCGTCCCTTTACCGCCTGGGATTCCCTGTGAAATTCCCCAAGATTTTTTTAATAAACCTCCTTTAGACCTTTATTAAACGGATAACGTTATCCAGTTTAAATATAATCCGATTCGCATTTCAATTGGTTACTTGATTAAAAAATCTTGGCAAACTGTTAAAATACTTTTGCAAACAATTTTTTAATCTTTTTGGGATTTCACCGATTCGTGCACTTTTATTAAATTTTTCGAGTAACGGCTTTTAAAGGTATTTTGAATTAGTTTTTAGGGTTTTCCCGAGTTACGTTTGATATTTCAATAAAAATAAACGTATGATAAAACACGGCTTTATTTTAGAGGAAATGTGTTTTTGACCTGGAATTTTTACGACAAAGGCTTGTGTTTTCAGGGCATTCGTTACATTTTAATATTAAAATTGTCTATTTAGGTTAAACATTCTTTGTTTTATAAAAGTTTTTACATAGATTGTTTGTGCCTAAATTATAAATTGGTTAATTCATTTGTGATCTTACGTGTATTTTAATTAACTGAGCGGCACCCACTAAAACAAGTGATTCTAACGAGCACTTAAAGTCAATACTTTTTATCGACTTGAAACGAGCAACACATGATATATTTGGATACTCCTTGACCCAAGAAAGCTAGACGCTTTCTAGACATAGAAAAGTTTCCATACCTAACGTGCTACCATCCTCGACCGCATCATCACTTAGCAAACAGGTGAGATAGTGGTCAAACGCTAGCCTATATAATATATAAAAAAACATCTTTTATGTATATATTTATTTATTAAGATTTTATGACTATCTTCAGAGATATGGGGAGAAACACCCTAGGAAACATCTCAAGACGTCAATTGAAAATGAAAATAAATGAAGTGTTAAACACTTTTTAAATACAAGTTCTTTGTAAAGACATTATCATATGCAATAAAAAGTAATAAATGATAACAATATATACTAGCTTCAACTTGATGGTATAATTATATTGCGTTGTCACCAAAGATACGCAGGTATACCAAGAGTCCAATCAAACGACGTAACGGAAATTGCAAAATTTCAGTCTGTAAAGAACGTCATCTTTTAAAATATTGTATTTATACTGGTTTTCTCATAAGATTAACATACATAAAATCACGTATTTTTCCCATTGGGGTAGGCAGAGACTATTTCTTTCCACGTGCTATGATCCTGCTAGGCTATTCTGTAAGATATCTCGACAGCGGAATCCGCGGTGAAATTCGAATTTCGTACTACGAAATTCAATCGTATCGCGTTCGTAATACGGTTGAATTTCGTAGTACGAAATTCAAATCTCACCGCGGATTCCGCTGACGAGATAGCTTACAGAATAGCCTAGCTGATCCTGGCTTACCTCTTTCGCTTCTTCCACTTTCACTATAGATTAAATTAAGTGATCTATAAACAATCTGTATAGAATTCATCTTTCTAGGGGGCAAAATGAAAAAGATTATGATGTGTTTTTCAGACAACATTTTGTTTTTTGGATCTCAAAGTATTGGTTTGTCCCTTACGAAATTTGAAATTTCCACAAGCGATATAGTATTGGCACGCAGGATAAAAGTGTTGTCGTTAGTTTTGTTTAGTTATGACATGAAGTATAACTTCTTACGTGTGTACATAAGTTTTTTATGTGTGTACGTTACTGGTTACGTTTTTGGTATCGTATAGGCTAGCGTTTGAACACTATCTCACCTATGGGTGATGATGCAGTCAATTTTTAATTTATTTTTCAAGGGTAGTATACGTAAGTAGCTTACGTAAATATGACCACGTCTCTCAGTTTCGTGCTAAACTCAAGTGGCTGCCTATACGACTTTGCCGGGATGCGCATATTCTTTCTCTTCTCTACAATATACTGTTTCTGCCTTCCGCTTCCCATTATCTTCGACAAAAATTTAGCTTTCTCTGCAACTCTAACAGTTTTGATCTGAGGTCATCAGAGAATCTTGTCCTTGAGATTCCCAGTCACAGTGTGCGTGCTTCACGTCTGTGGAACGCACTGCCTGTTAATATTAGAAAAGCGCAGTCTCCAAATACATTTAGGGTGCAGGTCAAAGACCACTTTCTCTGGCAACAATCCTAGGCATTTATTACTGCCAGATAATATTAATGAAATAAAATTGAAATTGCCACTATATTTATCAAATGTTATAATTTTTCACATATATTGGTTTGTAAATTAATCTTAGTAAATATTTAATATGTCTTTGGTAAGGTAGGTTAGTAATTTTAGGAAGTAAAGTTAGTTATTTATTTTTGACACTTTACTTATTAGGAACACCTCCTTCTATTGTCTTTTTTTCTTTAAATCCTCTCCATCCAAAGGTTGCCTGGCAGAAATCGCTTCCAGCGATAAGGCCGCCCATTGTAACACTCATCAAATTAATACCTTGTATGTTATTTTTAAGTTATGAGGTGTGAAAATAAAGAATGTTCTATCTATCTATCTAGTATATATATCTCTGTGATGGTCCCATTATACAATACTGATCTTTGATAATGAGTATCTTCACCGATTTGAATTATTAAGTTCCTTCTCAAAGAGTCTGTTAGTAAATTTTATTAAGATCTAATGAGTATCTTATGATTAGTTCGGAAATGGAGATTAACATCTCAAACATGAGATAAACACTTCAAACATGCATGATAATGGCTCACGTAGCTTGTGATGTCAGGCGTTATGCTTTTGAACGATCTTCATTATGGTGTTATATTTTTTTATACTAGATAGGTAAGCGTTTGACCACTATCTAATCTGATGTTAAGTGACGATATATATGTCGCAGCCAACTTAATTAGCCGTTCAATAAACAGCCTAGCCTATTTACTAAACAGCACTGCGCGTCACCAGAACCGACGCTATGGCGTTTAAATTAAGGTACAAATGACCTTCAAATGGCTGAATATCATTAAGGCCGCTAATTGAACGTAAAATGGCTAGGCTATTGATTGAACGGCTAATTAAGCTAATTGGCTGCAACATATTATATATATTGTCAAATAAAGAAAAACGAAATCAGGATAGGCACCATGTTCTGTTACCTCTGTACATAATTTTTTTAATAGAATATTGTAATTTCAGATCACATACAGGTCAGTAAAGCTCGAAGAAGATAGAGAAGGTACGGATGAATTCGTGCACAATGTCAGGATCTGGATGAAAGACAAGATGTCGATAGCAGCCGTCAAGGAAGGTACCGACAAACTGGTCGGAGTACTCATTATGAGGATACAGGAGAAAAGTAAGTTCAGATAGACAGACAGATCTTACAGACAGATAATATATAATATATAATAATAGTCCGGTCAATTTACACATTCGAAGGTGCATAAAATCCCAACAAGCTGAAAATTAGTAAAATTGTTCAAAACATAATTATAAATAATATTTAAAAGTTCCTTATCATTCCCGTGTATGGATTTTTTTAAATTCAAGGTCAAAGGTAAATAAATGAGTTTTTTGCGATTTTTAGCAAAACGGTAAGTTTTATATAAAATTATTTTTTTTTCAAAGTCAATCATTTAAAAGATAGGCGCGTCTAAAGTGGTAAGATGTGTGTGGGGACCCCCCTCTAATTTTTAAAGCAAGGGAGTAAAAAATCTATAAAAAATATATTCTGTAGATCTCAATAAAAACTTTCAACGAAAATTGGTTTGAACGAGATACAGTCAGCAGTTTTTGAGATATAGCGACCGCAAAGATAACTTTGTTTTTCATACAAACACTATGAAAAACAAAGATATTTTTGTAGTTGCGAAAAATCATACCACATCATATATAATACCATACCATCATATATACGTGGCGTACTCATGCATATTATGACGATTACAACTTTTACAACTTTTTTAATCGTTATATCTCAGAAACGGTGGCTTGTAGAAAAAAGTATTGATACATTATTTATAGATAATTTTATGATGTACAATTTTGTCTAAGGTATTTTTATGATAAAACTTACCGTTTTGCTGAAAATCGCGAAAAACTCATTATTTTGACCCTTAACCTTGAATAAAATGTTTTCCATACACGGGAATGATGAACTTTGATATATTATTTATAATTATGTTTTGAACAATATAACTGATTTTCAGCTTGTTGGGATTTAATGTACCTTCACTCTCATATTTTGGTCTACTAGATTGACCGGACTATAACTTCTTCGATATACCTATTAATTAAAATCACAACAATCTCTTAAGACGAGTCGCCAAAATCACTTCGATGCTCACGGAGGTCCAATCTCAACAAAAAAAGTTTAATACTTCAAAAATATTAGGTAAACTTGAGATTACGCATGCAGACGTCTACGAAATAACAGAAGTGTTCCCACCTTTATTTATTTAGCGCCCAGCTCTGAGCAATTTGGTAAACGCGCCCACAAAGACGAGTAATTTCGACACAAATGTAAGCGAACGCTTTTAAAACACAGTTGACTTACGGTAGCAAAGATTCACTAGTACGGCGTTGCTTAGACTGATAGGCATTTGTTTAAGATTGAATGGCCATGATAGACAGGCGTATCAAAGCGGTTGTCAATGTTTGAAAGTCGGGTTGGGAGAGTTACGCTATGTGGATTATACGAAATGCAGTCTTCCAATTCCATATAAGTACGATACAATCCAGTTTACAGTCACGGACTGGAAACAACGAGCCAAAAGATCGGGCTCAGTGGCGTGTCTTGGGGGAGGCCTACGTCCAGCAGTAGACTGATACCGGGTGATAATGATGACGATACAATCCTTGGCCACATCGTCACTTAACATCAAGTACTATAAGCTTTTTTAATAGTTGTCCTGTGAGTCATCTCCCTTACCACATTCAACTTCTATACAAGCACGATTCCGTCAAATATCGCAATCCGGCTTTTCATTTTCTATCACAAATAATGGTGCAATTGATTCAAGAAAATCATTAAATGTGACGTCACTCAATTTTGCAATAGTGGGAGGGGCTCGAACAAACCACTGCGAGCATCCTTAGGCTTACGCTTTCCTGTTAGACGTAATCCTGGTTAGGGCTAAACAGGTGATCATTAGTATATCATGGCTTGAATTGGTAAGTGGATTGTACATTGCCTAGTATCACTGCCCACTTCGTGACTTATAAGCAAAGTGAGGAAAATATAGGTGAGAAAGTTTTTAGCTCTGTTTGCAATAGAAAATTGCCATCCCTAGGAAGGAGAGGACTGCAAGCAAAAACTTAAAAATGAAACACGCGTGTTTTAACGGTGTTCTACTTAATTGCGATAGATGGCGTAGTATACCGTTAAAACACCGATCTGATGATATGTTAGGAACTTGCTTGAGCTGAATTCATCCGAGCTTCTTATAGCCGAGTAAGACGGCCAGTCTCATTCAATCCCCAAAAATGAAGTGTTTATTAAACATTCGCTAACTTCAAGTACTGCGGCAACGAATACCGTCTGTACCGCCTTCAAAGGTTCACCTCGCGTAACGATTGTTCTCCCTTCCTTATTCGCCTCGATACCATCAACATTCCCTTAATATAGACCTACCCCTATCGACTACTTGGAATCCAATTTACGTACAAGACATTCGGTTTAAGGTATAAGCAGATAGTGGTAGGTTAGAACATTATCTGCTAAGTACGAAAAAACGACTTTAAATGACTTGCGCGTCATTTAAAGTCCGCTTTTTTCGTTTTGTAAACGATCTTAAAATTCTCCAAGTTTGAGATTTATCTCCATATCTCTAGAGATTTTTATCAAATCTCGATGAAATTACGATGGAACTAGCTTGAAAATGTGCCCTACTAATAAAAAAAAATCAATCGAATTGGTTCACGATAAACGGAGTAATCGCGTAACATAAAAAATATATAAACTAATTGAGAACTCCTTCTTTTTGGAAGTCGGTTGAAAATGTAAAAAAAATGAGTAAATTTTTGTGAGTTAATAATTGTTTTTAAAAGGTACTTTTTGTTTCACTATCAGGTTCTCTATTCGTCTGTATTTTTGATTTTTGTATGTATGTTACGCCATTACTCTGCGAATTGAGAACCGATTTGAATGATTATTTTTGTTACAGGTAGGGTTAATCTCCAAAATTTCCCATTTTAATTTTTTCGAGATCTGATGTGTATCTTTAGAGATATGACGGTAAATTTCTCAAACTTGCTACTGGAACAAACTCGCGCGGCATGGAAATCGCATGTTTTAATTTTTAAACTATATTAATTATATGTATCGATATTGTATATTTTAATTTATGGATTCACCTGACTTGCTACCAAAAAGTTGCTTGCCATCATAAAAGAAAAAATCTGCCTCCCTAACCTTACGGTGTTCCAGCAGCATACAGCCCTTGAGTTTCAGAGTATTCTAGGCCTAGCGTTCACCATCTTCGACTACAATAATCTTCGACCAAAATATAATCGCTTTCAACCAGGCAAGATAGTGGTCAAACGATAGAGAGCGGCTTGCAGTCAGGAAGCATTGCTTACTATTTAATAGCCGAAACAACCCTGTCGTCATCGAGGTACATGTATACGTAGTACATTTACATCGATACCTGTCGTCGATACTTTGTACCACACGTCAAATCCTATAGCTGAATCGGAATTCTTTTTACGAATGCAGTAAAAATTTAGGCTCAAAGCGTTCAAAGAATCTTCCCCTAATGTTACTGGCGCGCGAGTACCGATACAGAATAGAGTTCCATTCGATACATCGATACGTGAATAGTTTGGGGATACGGTCGATAGTTGACCTTAAATCGGTGACTTTATCTCTACTTGTAATATTATAGGAATACGCAGTGTTCTCGATTAGATTAAGGCAATGGTTTAGAATAATTTTATAAAAGGCTCAGGCACTGATAGTTTTTATCCTATATAGGTAGGTACTATAGGTAGGTAAAGTGTAGCAAACATTTTGAATCCTCGCAAGGATTTTCTGTGTTTCCTGAATAAAAAGTAATGATTATAACAAGGCAGAAACCTTCCGCGTTTTAGAACATTTAATGTAACTTACGAGTACATAATCTTTCAATATATTTTTTTCATTCATTGTGTCTTGAATTTAGTAAAGTTTTATCTAGTTGTATTGTTTTTAGGGTTCCGTACCTCAAAAGGTAAAAAAAGAACCCGTATAAGATCACTTTCTTGTCAGTCTGTCCGTCTGTCTGTCTGTCTGTCCATCCGTCTGTTTGTCTGTATGTCCGTCTGTCCGTCTGTCCGCGTGTGTTGTGGTCTTACAGCACAAATAAAGGAAACATTTCAAAATTTAAAAAAAGTTGAAAATTAAAGGGTTTCCCTATACATACATAGTAAACGCCAATTAAGATAGACCTCTGAGATATATGAGCGCTCATACAATTTAGAGGTCTAGCTTAATTGGTACCAACCAACGCTTGTACGGAAGCCTCGGTGGGCGAGTCCAACTCGACTTAGCCGGTTTTATTTTGTATGTTCATTTCGTGATTACTCCGCAAATTGTGAACCGAATTGAATGATATGTTTTTTCATGGGTAGTGTTTATCTCACCTGTTGATTAGTGACGATGCGGTCGAGGATGGTAGCACGCTAGGCTCAGAATGGCAACTGGCTCTCAAAGACAACAAGTTTAGGCGACAGATTTTCCAACTTTGAGGGTAGTAGCTGGCCTGGCGGACACTAGATAGTGTCACCTCACCATGGAGGGGCAGTTACTAGACTGATATAAGTTTACCTAATCACCTGTATCCTGCGAGCTTATGAAGCCGGGCGGGATTCTTGACGTTGTCTTCCTTCACCGGAAAGAGAAATGTGCATTGGGATTTGAACGCACTACCTCTGGCGTCAAATCCGATCTCCCGATTTGCCACCGAGCCTCCCAAAAAGATTCAACTGTAAAACGATTGCCAATAATTCAACATGAATTATGATGCCACAATCTTAAATTAGTATTTAAGAGAGACCAAGTAAATAAGGAGACACTACAGTGTATCGATGTATTCCTAAATACACTTCCCACCCCTAAAATAGACATCGACTAGACAGTTTGTGACTCTTTTGTGAATGCAAGATGTTTATTGAGACGGTTCACATTGAGCGGGTTTTGATTGAGTTCGAATTCGAAGAGCTTTTCTGTATTGGAACCGTCTGGAAGAATGGGATACAATGTTTATCTTGAATAAAAGCTACTTCTGTTGTTTAAAAGTTTAAAAAATGATTTGAGTAAGAGCTCTGTGGTGTATTCGGGACATATGTCAACTTCGACACTAAAGTTTGTGCGTTCAACGACCGAACCGACCGACCGTTCAGTCACCGAATTCGTCTGTACATTTTTTTTTTGTATGTTTGTTACGCAATCACTTCGGCAATTGTGAATCGATTCAAGTGATTCTTTTTTTCATGAGTACGGTACATCTTCACGGTGGTCCCATTATACGATTTATTGAGATTTGACGAGTATCTCCAGAGATATGGAGATAAACGTCTTAAACTTTCTACTGAAACTGACTGGCGCGGCATGTGGAGTTGTTTTTAGTTTTTAAATTAATCAATAAGTTAATTTACGTTTTTGACAGTTGCCCTTTAGAAATGAAGAAAAGATTTGCGAGGAAACTCCTTGCTAAGTAAACGCGTCTCAGCTACAAGCCTCACGTTGAATAATTTATGATCGTACAAAACGAAAAAACCGACTTCACTGCATGCCGCGATATTCAAAGTACTGGCTAATTATAATCATGTCATCAAAGTATACAAATTTGCTTATATTCTTATTCTCCATATCTCTGGAGAGAATTGTCAAATCTTGATAACATTTGAATGGGTTCAAACAGAAGGCATAATCGCTCAAACAAAAAAAAGAATTTTTCAAATTTGACGGAGTTCGGAGGTAACAAACATAAAAAAGGAAATAAAAAATACTGTAAAATTGAGAACCTCCTCCTTTTTTGTAAAGTCAGTTAATAATCCGTCGACAAACATCCATTGTGTCCGACAGCTGTCCTTGGGACCTAGTTTCCATTTTAGGCCTAGCATAGTAGCAGCCATGCTCGACTACATTGTCACGTCTTAATAACACATGAGATAGTCGTCAAAAACTAAGGTATATGCTTTAATAATAAAATAATTATTAGTATAACTGTTACGTTGATAATAAATTAATCACCAGCTGGATCAGATTTTTATGCCAACATTTATAGACCCAATTTTTTCAGGTGCATTTTCTAGAACATTCAGCCGAGTGAAGCTCACTCACAACCCGCTCTATTCTTCCGTGATGACATTCTACAATGAAATAGAAAAACCTGTGGATGTATACAAAGAGTTAGGAGTAAAACGGTACTTCAAGATCTACTTACTAGCTTTGAAGAATCGGTATAGACATCGAGGTAATTATTGATTTTCACTTAAACATACTTTTTTATTATAACTAGGTTAACGTTCGACCATTATCTTATTTAATGTTAAGCGACGATGTGATTAATAATGAAGTACGTACCGAAGCTCGTTGCGCGAGGAGTTTTCGGTAGTCGGGGCTCCCAGAAGGAGGACAACAAGTCCGAAACTGGTCGGAGCAATTCCGATAGCAAAACCCGTGAGTGTACAACCGTTTTTAAAATAATAATATTAAATAATTAAGTCGTTGTGATGTATCTTCTAGGTGATGGTGTGATGGAATTCCTTAAAGATCCCCAAATTTCATGACTTAAAATGCCCTAATTGTATTTAACCGGATATACAGACTCAGGCAGCGAATTCCATTCCTTGTCGGTATGCAGCCTTACCCTTTCAAATTCAGACACGTTTGTCTCAAATTGGTAGGCTACAGTATGGCAACGTATGCCAACGATGCCTTCAAACACCGCATTGTGAAATCAAGTCAAATGCTTACCTATCGGAAATACAATCGACCGCATCATCACTTAACATCAGATGAGATAGTGGTCAAGTGCTGCCCAGTTCTATATAAAAAAAAAATTATAATATCCATTAATCTTTACATATTTTTTCGAAGATGTGCCAAACAAAACAAATCCTTCATTTTGGAAAAAAATTACACAGTGCGATAGTCAATAAAAGAACTCTACAAATTATTCAGTAGAGGTCTCTACAGAAGAATTACAGTCATATCGAAGTTTTCAAGCCAAGGTCATGTCTTAACAAAACTAATGCCAATAACCACCAAACAAGGATAAAATTCTTGCTTACAAGCAGAATAAGGAATTCATTGGCACACCCCATAAAACCTTATTAAGTTTTGATTGCCAGAAACAGATAAAACATCTATAAGATTTATGGAGAAAAGTTCCGCAAATCTATTACATTGTCATTTTTGTGGATACGTTGTATGTAACTTTGTCAAATGTGTGTAAGGTCTATGTCAAAGTAAAATTTGTGGCGCATCTATACATTGACTGCGGCACTTTTTCGCAAATTTGTAATATAAAAAAAAATAGTTTTGTAATTTTTTTTGTAGCACTGGCATCAAATCAAAGGTAAAATCGCAGAAAAAAACTAAAACTTTAAATTAAAACGGCAGAAGGGCACACGCACCCCTTGTAAGCACACCACCCGAAAAATTTTCGGTACAGCTATGCGGATTACATATTTTTACAAGCTTTTATTTAACTTGCAATGAATGTATGTATGTATGTATGTATGTATGTATGTATGTATGTATGTATGTCACTATGTATGTTCGGGTGGAATCTTGGAAGCTAAATTAGACCCACTTCCCGATGTCCGATTGGACTCAACTTTGGTGTAGATATGTATCTTCGGTGACAATACAATGATATGTTACCATGAAGCTGGTCTGATGATGGAGACGGAAGGTGGCCACGGCATCTCTGAGATAAAACAACATAATCCCACCAAATTTGGGCTCGATTGATTTGTCTTGAAGAGAACTTTACGCCTAGATGATATCCAGGGTCTGATTATGAAGCTGGAAGGTGGCCACGGCATCTCTGTGATAAATCAACATAACCCTACCGAGTTTGGGCTCGATTGATTCGTCTTGAAGAGAACTTTTTACCTAAATGGTATTCAGGGTCTGATGATGAAGATGGAAGGTGGCCACGGCATCTCTGTGATAAATCAACATAACCCTACCGAGTTTGGGCTCGATTGATTCGTTTTGAAGATAACTTTCACCTCTAGGTGAAAGGTATCTCTCACCTCTAGGTATCATCTATGATATCCAGGGTCTGATGATGAAGCTGGAAGATGGCCACGGCATCTCTGTGATAAATCAACGTAACTCTACCGAGTTTGGGCTCGATTGATTCGTCTTGAAGAGAACTTTACACCTAGATAATATCCAGGGTCTGATGATGAAGCTGGAAGGTGGCCACGGCATCTCTGTGATAAATCAACGTAACTCTACAGAGTTTGGGCTCGATTGATTCGTCTTGAAGTGAACTTTAAACCTAGATGATATTTAGCGACTGGTGATGAAGCTGGAAAGTGGCCACGGCATCTCTGTGATAAAATAACGTAACCCTAGTGAATTTGGGCTCAAATGATTCGTCTTGAGGAGCACTTTACTCTTAAATAATAGCCAGGATCTGATGATGAAGCTGTAAGGTAGCCATGGCATTTCTGTTATAAAGCAACATAGCCCCACCCAGTCGATTGATTTTCCTTGAAGAGCACTATACCCATAATCACATCAAATATCCATGGAATATTTTAAAACATCATGCCTTCTCTTAAATACTTAGGTAGTAGGTAGGTATTCGGTATCTATACCTACCTACTAAAAAGTTAAAAATAAATTATAAGTAAAAAATATTTTTAAAAACAAGCTTTTATCTGGGACAATGAACTAAAATATTAAAAATAAATTCTAGTAAGTATTTGGCGTGTAGGTACTTACCTATATTTTTGAAAGCTTGAGGCACTGAAGTATAGTAATTACCTAGCCTGAAAAACGGGTAGTGCTTCAAGCTTTTAAGTATATAGGTAAGTACCTACACGCCAAATACTTACTCGAATTATTTATTTTAAAAAATTTAGATCATTGTCCCAGATAAAAGCTTGTGTTTAAAAATATTTTTTACTTATAATTTATTTTTACTTCCGATGCAAAAAAAACAAAAAACACACGGTGTGTGTTTTCAACAGGGAACGTCGTACTGTAGAATACTATTTTTCTACAGTTTCTTGTTTCTGAGCGTCTATGGCGGGGTGTGTGTGTGGCCAACGTGTGATGGGGTGCGCGGGCGCGCACCTCTTGGCTTCGCCAGTTATTCCGTTGATCTAAAGGTATTGGAAGGTGTATGGGTACGAGGAAAACTCCACACTTCACTCGTACACTTGTATTGAGTCATATACAGCGATGATTACAATAACTTGCTAATATTAGGCGAATAAATAAGTGCGGTTCCTTAAATCGGCGCGAGCGCGTGGTTATTATTCCGGTCTGAAGCTCACTCTCAACTGCCGGGCTCCCGTGCCTAGCCTTATCACCGAACTTCATACAATATAAAGTTGCATACTAACTAGTACGCTATCTGTGACAGTGGCTTGACGGGGACGACTACTATTTCTTAATCTGCGGCGCGCCTGGACAAAAGCGTCCGCACCGATAGATAAGAAATGCTCGTTTCCAATGCATGGCACTCGAGTGTTTGTGTACGAAATATTTTATGTAGAATGTAGTAGTAATTTATCTTTTAGTATGTATTTAGTGTAATTTATTATTATTAATTAAAGGTTTATTAAGTTAAGTTTAAGTTGTAAATATAATTTTGAATTTAGTAAGTTGATAGCATTTCCTACATATTGTTTTATATATTTTTATTTTTAAGTTTACTATTTTAATATTTAAATGTTTTTATTTAAATACATTTTATTAATTATATTATGTGGGAGCGGCCCACATCACTCCCCCTCCAGAGACCGTCATAACGGTCGATAGTAATCGGGAAACTTAACTACTCGTCCGGAACGTGTACGTTTTACGTAGTCTTGTCGGTCTGACGTGTCTGGTCCCGGGACATGGACATCCTGTTGTCGTATTTGAATGGGATCAGGTAGAATAGGAGTGGGGGTAGAAATTGGTGAGGGAGATGGGTCAACCAACGTATATGCCGGTTTAAGCCGGTCTATACTCACGGTTACTGTTTTCCCTTTTACAGATAACTTGAAAGTTTTGTCACCTCGCTCGAGCACTTCGTAAGGGCCGGTGTAAGGAGGTTGTAATGATCCTCGCAATGCATCGACCCGTAAAAATACGTGACTCGATGTTGTCAAATCTTTGAAAATAAAGATTTTTTCTTTATTTTGACGAGCGGCTGGCGAGGGCTTGAGCTTTGCGGCAAACTTCCGCAGGCGAGTTGTAAAGTCTGATATATCGGTACTTTCGGGAGCAGCTGCTTGAAAGAATTCTCCAGGCAGGCGTAATGGCTCACCATACACCAATTCGGCTGAAGAGGCTTGCAGATCCTCTTTATAAGCGCTTCTTATGCCCAATAGCACCAGTGGTAATGAGTCAACCCAGTTGCAGTCCGCGTGGCACATTATCGCTGCCTTCAACTGACGGTGGAAACGTTCCACTAGGCCGTTACACGCTGGGTGATACGCGGTTGTTCTGCGATGTTTGAATCCAATCATTTTTCCAAGATATTGGAAAAGCGCCGATTCAAACGATCCACCGCGATCAGTTACGATGTCAGTTGGAGATCCAAACCTGGCTATCCATGACATCAACGCTTTGCCGACAGTTTCGGCTGTCTGGTTTGGCATTGGCGTAACTTCAGGCCAGCGTGTAAATCGGTCTACTATCGTGAGGCAGTAACGATTGCCTTGTGATGAAGGTAGCGGTCCGATAATGTCCACGTGGATAAATGCGAATCGTGCGCGAGGTAGGTCGAATGTGCCCAAAGGAGATGACACATGGCGAGTAACCTTGGCGCGTTGACAAGCTATGCATTTTCGTGCCCACTCTCGACAGTCTTTGCGTGCCCCGGGCCAAATGAATCGCTGAGCTATTAATTTAGCACTAGCGTCTATACCGGGGTGGCTAAGATTATGAAGGCTGTCGAAAACTTGCTTTCGAAAAGGCTTGGTCACGAAAGGCCTTGGGTATGTGGTGCTCGTGTCACAATACATTTCTACATTGGAGTTGGGAAATTTAAGTTTTTCCAATCGGAGTGAAGATTCACCTCTGAGGAGTTGAGCCAACTCATCATCAGAGTTCTGGGATGTGGCGAGCAAGGCTAAATCGATTGGTGTCTGCAGTTCCTCGATTCTAGACAAAGTGTCAGCCACGACATTATCTCGACCAGCTATATGTCTAATATCAGTGGTGAACTGCGCGATAAAGTCAAGGTGGCGAAACTGACGAGGTGAACAGTTCGCTTTGCGTTCTGCGAAAACGTGGCTGAGTGGCTTATGATCAGTATACACTACGAAATGTCTGGCCTCTAGCATATGTCAAAAGTATTTTATGCTTTCGTAAATGGCCAGAAGTTCGCGATCGTATGGTGAATACTTTTGTTGAGCCGGGCTCAGCTTACGCGAAAAGAACGCGAGAGGTTGCCACGATCCCTTCACAAATTGTTGCACAACTGCACCTATTGCCAAGTCAGATGCATCTGTTACAAGTGCGAGTTTGGCCTGACAATCTGGGTGAGCGAGTAATGCAGCATTAGCTAAGCTTTCTTTACATTGGTTGAAAGCCAATAGAGTATCTCCAATCAAGTTGACTGGATGTGAAGCCTTGACAGAGCCTGTGAGCAGTTCGTTTAGGGGTGCTTGTATTTTAGCGGCGTTTGGTAAAAACCGTCTGTAAAAATTAAGCATTCCTAAGAATCGCCGTAGCTCTCTTACTGTCTTGGGCGCGGGGAAACTATTGATAGCTTCAACCTTCGCGTCCGTGGGCTTCGTACCATTTGCAGAGATGTGGTAGCCTAAAAAAGATACCTCTGCAACGCCGAAGACGCATTTCGCCGTGTTGACGAGAATGCCATATTCCTTCATGCGAGTGAAAAGCTGCTGAAGGTGGGTCACGTGATCTGCCTCTGTTTTCGAGAAGACCAAAAAGTCATCTATGTAACAGTAGCAGAAATCAAGACCTCTGGTAACCTCGTCCACAAACCTTTGAAAGGTTTGGCCTGCGTTCCGTAACCCGAACGTCATGTACGGAAATTCAAATAGGCCGAACGGGGTTGAAATGGCGGTCTTCGGAATGTCTTCCTCATTTATTGGTACCTGTTGGTACGCTTTCACGAGATCGATTTTAGAAAAGACGGCACAACCAGATATACTATGAGCGAAGTCATGTATGTGTCTTATAGGGTAGCGGTCTGGGATAGTGCGTGCGTTTAGCATTCGATAGTCGCCGCAGGGACGCCAACCATTGTCCTTCTTTGGCGCGAGGTGTAATGGTGATGCCCATGGACTATCCGAAGAACGCGCTGTACCTAACTTAAGCATGACGTCAAATTCTTTTTTCGCGATTGAAAGTTTGTCGGGTGCGAGTCTGCGCGGTCTGCATGAAATGGGTGGCCCGGGTGTAGTGCGGATGAAGTGTTTTGTGCTGTGCATTGGAACTGATGGTTTGCCTGAAGGGCGAGTAATCTCAGGAAATTTATTTAAAATTGAATGATATTTAGTGTCGCCCGTCCAAGCCTTGACAGAAAAAATATCAGTATTCGCGGAAACAGCGTTTGAGCACAAGGTAGTCGTATTATCTATGAGGCGTTGTTTGCGACAATCTACGGCCAAATTATAGAAACTCAAAAAGTCTATACCAATTATTGCTTTAGTCACATCGGCAACCACGAAACGCCACGGAAAATCGCGCCTTAAACCTAAATTGAGATTAAGCTCCAGGTATCCGTAGGTTCCGATGCTGGTCCCATTAGCTGCGCATAACTCGTAGTCCATCCTGTTACGACGCTCTCGTAGTGCAGCTCGTGGGTACACGCAGAGGTCACTGCCAGTGTCCACCAGGAACTGGGTGTTGGAGATGCGGTCGGTAACGAAGAGGCGACCCTTGGAAACTGGGCAATCGTCAGCCGCCATTAGCGACTGCCCTTGAAGTTTTCCGCCTTCCCGAAGTCGCAGGGCTTGATGCACCGAGTCGCGCTGTCCCCGTGCTTCCAGTGGTACCAGCAGAGGGGATGCTTGCGGTAGTTCGAGTTGGACCGGGTGCGCTGGCGAGAGGGAGAACGACGTTGCTGTCGCGGTCTCGAACGCTCGCTAGAGTACGACGATGGATGACGTGACAGCTCATCCAGCTTGATCGAAAGACGCTCCACGGTCTTCCTCAGCTCTGCAATCTCCTTTGATGGTGCGGCACTCGACGTTGAAGCGACGTCACGATTCAAAGTGATTTCTTGAATTCTGTCGGCCAGGTCTGACAACTGCTCTAGGGACTGCGTGGGTTGAGCTACCAACACAGTCTGAATATTATTCGGCAATCGATTGCTCCAAATCGTATTTAAAAAATCTTCAGGGACGTAAGGCCCCGTCAAATCTTGCAAATGTCGCAGGAACTGTGAGGGCTTCCTGTCACCTTACTGTTCGTTTGACAGAAGTTGGCGTAATTTCTGCTCTTGTGAGTCGGCTAAACGTTTAATAAGTACGCTTTTCAGTTTGTCGTACCTCTTATTCAACGGAGGGCTGATAATAATATCTTTCACTATTTTGGCCGTACTCACGTCGAGGTTGGTGATGACATTGTTAAATTTCACCGCGTCTTCAGTTATACCGTAGCTTTCAAACTGACCTTCTAGTAGGGCAAACCATATCTCGGGGTCGTCAGCAGAGAACGGTGGCACCTTCAGGTTCAACTTCCGAAAATCAGACGACGACAAATCGTGCCGTACGGAGTCAGTGGAAACGCGCATTTTCGCCGGTTTCGACGATCGCGTGGTGACGAAAGGTTCACTTTCGCGATGTGATTTAGCACTTCCTAATTCACTAGCACTAGCTTCATCACCGCCTTCACTCATCTTCACAGTGTTCGGAGAGGGTCACCAGTATGGCGGGGTGTGTGTGTGGCCAACGTGTGATGGGGTGCGCGGGCGCGCACCTCTTGGCTTCGCCAGTTATTCCGTTGATCTAAAGGTATTGGAAGGTGTATGGGTACGAGGAAAACTCCACACTTCACTCGTACACTTGTATTGAGTCATATACAGCGATGATTACAATAACTTGCTAATATTAGGCGAATAAATAAGTGCGGTTCCTTAAATCGGCGCGAGCGCGTGGTTATTATTCCGGTCTGAAGCTCACTCTCAACTGCCGGGCTCCCGTGCCTAGCCTTATCACCGAACTTCATACAATATAAAGTTGCATACTAACTAGTACGCTATCTGTGACAGTGGCTTGACGGGGACGACTACTATTTCTTAATCTGCGGCGCGCCTGGACAAAAGCGTCCGCACCGATAGATAAGAAATGCTCGTTTCCAATGCATGGCACTCGAGTGTTTGTGTACGAAATATTTTATGTAGAATGTAGTAGTAATTTATCTTTTAGTATGTATTTAGTGTAATTTATTATTATTAATTAAAGGTTTATTAAGTTAAGTTTAAGTTGTAAATATAATTTTGAATTTAGTAAGTTGATAGCATTTCCTACATATTGTTTTATATATTTTTATTTTTAAGTTTACTATTTTAATATTTAAATGTTTTTATTTAAATACATTTTACTAATTATATTATGTGGGAGCGGCCCACACGTCGACTACATTCATCCAGCTCTTACTAGCTACCTTTCAAATATCATTGCCTCACCTGGTCTGAGTGCATCCTACCCTACGTTTATCGATTTAAGGTTTCCATTCAAGAAGTCGTTTATCCCAGCGGTAGTTCGGTGCTTTGAATATATTGCCACTACATTTTTTATTCTAATATACGGACTTACATATTAATATGGACCTATATTTGATGTATCTCGTAGAGTCGATAACTGTTAAGCTAAACGAGTTCTAGAGTGAAGACAAAGGATGAAGAATGCTTTTTGCTGTATTATTAGATTTTTAATTAATTACTTTATTTGGACTTAGAATAAAAATATGAACTTATTCTATTTCAGGAATAGGAAAAGAAATGCTGAAGGCAGCTACAGCACTCAGCGCAAGTGCCTGTGTACCGGCACTTTCCGGTAAATATGATGATTTTTAGCCTACCTTAAGAAAGGAGGAATTTCTTAATTTGTCCGTATTTTTTATGTTTGATATCTCAGAACTTTAGAACACCTTCATTTATAAACCGATTTGAAAAATTATTTTTGTACGAGAGTACTCTTTCTGTTTGGTCGAATTGTAAATACATCGGGATTTGATGAGTATCTCCAGAGATATGAAGATAAACATTTCAAACTAGCAACTGTAAGCGACACGCTCGTAATTGTATAAACCATTTTCTCAGTCAGGTGAGGTAAGACTTCAAAACCAGTACTTAGACTGAGCTAAGAGACTGTTTGACAACAAATTAAAAAAAACTGGCCAAGTGCAAGTCGAACTCGCACTCGTAGGGTTCCGTAACACAGTAAAGTATTCTATAACTATGATTTTTCGCAACTAAAAAATTAACTTTGTTTTCATAGAGTTTGTATGAAACACAAAGTTATATTTTATATTATTATCTCGTTCAAATCAATTTTTGTTGAAAGTTTTTATTGAGATCTACAGAATATATTTTTTCTAGATTTTTCACTCCCTTACGTTAAAAGTTAGAGCGGGGGACACATTTTACCACTTTAGACGTGCCTATCTTTCAAATGATTGACTTTGAGAAAAAACTATTTTAGGAACCTCAATGTCATTTTTAAAGACCTATCCTATTTATATATATCCTATATATATAGAAATTTTTTTTTTTTGTTTCAGTTCCATGTATGTGATGACCGATCCCTTAAACATTTATATTTTTTATTTTTGTATAAAAATCGGAAAGCGGTTCACAGAACACATCTACCTACCTAGTTTTAATTCTATAGTCTTAATAGTTTCGGAATAAAATGGCTGTGACATACGGACGGATAGACAGACAGACAGACAGACATGACCAATCTATAAGAGTTCCGTTTTTTGCCATTCGGCTACGGAACCCTAAAAAGATATGAATATCACTGGCGATACTCATATCATTAAATATATGTAAAGACCATCCCTAAGATTCATCCTACTCACGAAAAAAATATTAATTTCAATGGTTTCGGTTCACAATTAGCGAAAAAATCAAGTAACACAAAAACAAACATACATACAGATACCGGCGATAATTATTGCACATCGACCTTTAGAGAGAAAGACAACCGGCTATTTTCGGTTTAGTAGTTCGTTAGCAGTTCGTAGTAATTCGTTATCTCTGTGCATACTACCTATGTGACGTTTTGTGTTCTGTGTTTGGCAGTCGTTGTTCAAGTGCGATAGATTGCGGTCGCGTCGCGCCATTCAATATATATATAAAGAGTGGCTAACACCCCCAAATTTAAATAATTTTAAAGTTGTACTATGACATCTTTAGGAAAAAGAGGGAAACCTTTACGCGGTCAGTCACGCGAAATCATCTACAATGTCTATAAAAATTTTGCAACAGAAGCCGAGGCGTTTAAAAAAAATGAGGATGACAATGGAGGTAATAATTATTTTAAGAAGGTTTAAGAGCGAGTTGCAAATGCCACTGGAATTTCAAGAAGAACTTTGAACGATATATTAAATGAAGTCGGTACTGAAACACAGTCTACTGCAATTAAGTTCAGCACTCCGAAAAAAGGGAGACCGAAAAAGCAATTTTATTTAGATATGGACGATTCTGTCTTGTGATTTTTTTTTTTTTTGGCGGTAGGTGCAAGATAAGCAACACGTACATTTTGTACTGTTGTTTTTATTTTGCAATTAAAAATAGTAAAACAGTTATATTACAATCAATTTATGAATAATTAGATAAAGTAAGTGTACCGCACCTGCCATATTGTGTTTTCCCTGCATAAGCTGCTGCACAAATCAAGGTATCACAAATCTTCAATTGCTCTTTAACTCGCGAATACGACATGGATGCCACTAAGATCCAGCAATCGCTAGAAGACCTGATGGGCGTTTTTTACAAACGAATGGATAGTTTCGAGGGCAAGCTACAGAAAACTCCTTCAACTGCTGACACAGATCCACTGGCACTGGAATTTAGTTCCTTTAAAACGTTTGTGATTACGTCATTGCGCGCACTGCAGGCTCAGATAGAGATGCTGGCCAAGGAGACTGACCAGTTAGAGATGCGTAGTAGGCGTAAAATGTTGATGCTGCATGGTCTCCCGGAAGGAGCGGATGAAGTGACGGCCGATGTTGTTGTCGGGGCGGTCGTCCACAAGCTGAAGCAAGCTGCGTTTGTGGTTACCGACATTAGTCGCTGCCATCGAATGGGCCGCCCTGTGAGTGCTGATAGGCCGAGGCCGATCCTATGCAAGTTTAGGGATGTCACCGTCCGTGACAAGTTATGGTCTGCCAAGGCTAGCCTCAAGGGCACCGGAATCACGGTCTCGGAATTTCTTACGAAGACTCGTCACAGCCTATTCATGGCAGCTCGCGAGAAGTACGGTGTAGCCAAGTGTTGGACGAGAGAAGGATTTGTCTTTGTTCTCAACCCCGAAGGAGTTCGTCACCGTATTAGCTGTCCGGCTGACCTCGATAATGTATCTCAAAAAGAAGTCTCTAAGCAGATAGCGCCAAAAAGAACAAAACGAGCAGCGGCAAGAAAATAACACTATTCGCAAGGTTTTATGTTAATTTTATAATTACATGTATCTTTATCACAATAACATGTAACTATAACACTTAGTTACCACTTTAACTTCTACTGTTATTTTTTCTGTGCTATAACTTATTTATTACCGACTCGTTTATGTTACACACTGACAGATCTTTTTTACTTAGTACCTTCGCAATAATTCTGACCAATCACAATATTATATGGTGGTTTTGTTACTGTTGTAACTACCCTCTTTTTTTTTTCTCGCTTGTTAGTTTTGTCCTTTATTATCAATTATTAACTATCATAATGATGTTAACTGGTAACTGATTAAAAATAATGATTTTAAAATGTATTTTAGTTGTCCGTATCGTTTTATGTTCACGCACATAAATTAAATATGGTTAGGCGAATTAGTTTTAAAGTCGGTATTTAAATTTGATGTGTAGATTTTCTTTTTCCTATGTATAATTAGATGATAGATAGTATATGTGCTATTAGTATAATATATACTCTTTAATTAATCACTGTTAATTTTTCGTGTACTTATTATACTATATTATACTGTATAATATATAATAGTGTACTATACTATTTTTAAAAACACAAATGGCAGGTGGCTAGAAAGCAATTTGCGCTAAGGTTTATAAGTATTTATTATTATTATTTTTTATTTTTATTTGTTGTTATTTTGTTATTATTTATATATACATATATATATATATATATATATAATGTATTACGATATTCATGATAGCAGCGATAGTGATGAATTTGTATCGATTTGTTCATCCGCTGATTCTGATAGTACTCATGATAGTTTTTGTAGCATTCCTAGTTTATCTAACACCATCGATTCAATATTGAGCGACGTGCCGAGAAACTTTAATGTTTTTCACATTAACGCTCAGAGCATTCCGGCTCACCACTCTGATATGCTGGCATCTTTTGAGCATACTAATATTCACGCTATCCTCATATCTGAGTCTTGGTTAAAGCCATGTCTCCCGTCTATCTCTTACTCTCTTCCAGGCTTTCAACTTATTCGTAACGACCGTACTGGTTGTGGTGGTGGCGGTGTTGCTATATACCTACGTTCGCATATTCCTTTCTCTCTTGTGAGTATGTCAGCACAGCCTCCCCCTTCCAGTGCGGGCGAACATCTTTTTATAGAGGTCACCATTAGTAATACGAAAATTCTTCTGGGTGTTTACTACTGCCCCTCCCTACGGATAAACTATTTCTCTTCGTTTGAAAAACTTCTAGAAGATTACTGTCTTTGTTATCATCATACAATTATTATGGGCGATTTTAACACCTGTTTGCTTAAGCTGGATTCCAGGTCCTCTACTTTTGAATCCTTAGTTAGAGCCAGTAACCTCAATATCCTCCCTTTAAGTGCGACACATAAATTTCCAAACACTACACCTTCTCTATTAGATCTAATGCTTGTGTCGTCCTTAACACATGTCACTAAACATGGTCAGGTTGCGGCCGACTCTTTCTCTTACCATGATATGATATATCTGTCTTACAAATTGCGCCCCCTTAAAGCCAAGCCTAAAATTCTCTTGCAGCGTAATTTTAGTGGTATTAATTTGGAAGCTTTACGTGATGATGCTAGCGAGTTAGATTGGTCGGACGTTACAAACGCCGAGTCCATAGATGATAAAGTAAATATTTTTAACACCATTATCACAAAATTATTTGACACTCATGCACCCTTGCGACCAGTAAAACTCAAGCATTTACCTGCTCCGTGGTTAACGCCCGAGATTAGAGTACTAATTAATAGAAAATTATCTGCCAAAGCAAAGTTCAAATGCAAACCAACTGAAGTAAACAAAGTTAAATATATTGAACGTCGAAATCAGTGCAACAAGGTGTGTAGAGACAAACAACGCCGACACATCCATAGCTCCTTGGAAAAAGAAGATCCTAAAAAGGTCTGGAGTTTTCTAAGATCTTTAGGTGTTGGAAAGTCACGCCAAGCTAGTATCCCTAAAGATTTGGACATTAACGCGCTTAATCACCACTTCTCCTCTTCTGCCAAATTTGATGGGCCTACTAAATTAGCTACGTTACAATGTCTTTCTAACATGCCAACCTCTAGTTATCCTTCGTTTCTCTTTCAGCAATTCACTGATTGTGATGTTAAGAAGAGCGTAGAAGGCATTTCATCGAATGCAGTAGGTAGTGACTGTATCAGTCGAAAAATGATAATTCTCATACTTGACGAAATACTTCCAATTATACAACACCTCCTTAATTCATCCATCTCCAGTAGTATGTTTCCTTCCGTATGGAAAGAAGCCCAAATTACTCCTCTCCCCAAAAAAGTTAATCCTACATCATTTGCCGAATATCGTCCCATCTCTATACTTCCTTTCCTTTCCAAACTTCTAGAGCGTCTTGTTCATCAACAACTTACTTCTTTTCTAATACGCAATTACCTTTTAAACCCACTTCAGTCCGGATTCCGCTCAGGCCATAGTACAGTCACAGCTTTAGTAAAAATTACTGACGACATTCGTCAGGACATGGAAGACGGACAGGTCACAGTGTTGTCATTACTCGACTTCAGCAACGCTTTTAATAACGTAGACTTTGACATACTGCTTAGCATTCTACGCTCTCTGAACATATCTCCAACAGTAATTGAGTGGTTTCGATCATACCTGTTTGGTCGCCGGCAGCGCGTGCGCATCGATGATACTTTCTCATCATGGTGTAATACGACTGCGGGCGTACCACAGGGCGGCGTTCTCTCTCCTCTTCTCTTTTCTACTTTTATCAACTCAATTTCTCAGCACTTCTCTTCGTCCTACCACCTTTATGCAGATGATTTACAAATCTATACTCGGTCAACCATACAGAATTTACCAGCAGCTATAAACACCATAAATATAGACCTTAAACGTATATCTGATTGGAGCTGCTCGTATGGCCTCAGAATAAATCAGATGAAAACACAAACTATAATCATAGGAAGTTCGAGGATGATCTCAAAAATCGACTGGTTTCATCTGCCTCAGATAATTTTTGACGGTAATATTATTAAAATTAGTGACTCAGTCAAAAACTTAGGATTGTTAATCGATAAACACCTTTCGTGGGTACCACAATTGGCTGAAACGAGTCGCAAGATCTTTGCATCTGCCTCTTCTCTCAGAAGATTGCGAAATTTTCTACCAACAACCACTAAAATTGCGCTAGCACAAACTCTTCTTCTTCCAATATTAGACTATGCTGATGCCGCATATCTAGACATTACCGAAGAACAGCTTAATAGGCTTGAACGCTTACAAAATGTATGTATACGGTTCATATTTGGATTAAGGAAATATGACCATGTTTCTGCATTTCGAAAAAAGCTGGAATGGTTGTCAATCCGTCTCCGCCGGAATGCTCATATTCTCACTCTTCTTTATACTATCCTCTTTATTCCCTCCTCTCCTTTCTATCTCAAACAACGCTTCACCTTCCAATATCTCTCACATTCTCTCTTCTTGCGCTCATCTGAAACTCTTGAACTTCAAATGCCTCTTCACTCTTCCCAATACTATGATAAATCGTTCACTGTACAAGCTATACGTTTATGGAATTCTCTGCCTTTAGATATCAGACGTGCAAAATCTTTGCCTATTTTTAAAAATATGGTAAAGAATTATTTTCTATCCACTGTCAAATGAAAGCTATCGATCTGTCTTATTTTCCGTTTAGTAATACTATACCTATATATATTAGTATATTTGTATTATGCCTATATATGTATTAGAATCCGAATTAGATTGTAAGTAGGCATTAAGTAAAATATGTAGCAGATTTTTTTTTTTATTTTATTGTGCACCGCCGTCCATTCTTTAATTTTACTCCAGTCCATCCTAAGGTTGTCTGGAAGAGATCGCTCTTAGCGATAAGACCGCCGATTGTATTACCATAGTATAGTTGTATTACTTTAAGTTGTATTTTTTTTTCTGGTGATCAATAAAGAGTTATTGTATTGTATTGTATTCTGATTATGATGTTGTTCGAAGAATGGTGTATGATTTTCACTTACGACTTAAAGAACTGCCGACATTAAAATTATTAAAAGATAAATTATTATGAGGCTATTAATTACAATGGTTCTGAAAAGACGTTAAGAAAAATACTTCATGAGATGGGATTTCGGTTCACTAAAATGAAAGACAATCGAAAAGTCTTTATGGAAAAGCACGATGTAAGTCCCAAACGAATGGAATACCTCGTTTATCGAGGTATTCCATTCAATTTCAATTTCAATTCAATTCAATAAGCAAATTTAGCGAAATAGGAAAAAATATCATCTATATGGATGAGTCTTACATACATACATCTCACACTTAAGGAAAATCTTGGAGCGATGATAAGAAAAAAGGAGTAAAAAAGCCAATTTCAAAAGGTCAACGTTTGATAATAGTTCATGCGGGAAATGAAAAAGCCTTTGTACCTAGTGCCTTTTTAATGTATAAATCCACGGACACTACGGGTGATTATCTTTCACTCTCAATGAAATGAATAACGAGAAGTACGAGAAATGGCTAAAGACAGCACTTCTAGAAAAAAATGGTGTATACAAATAAAAAAAAAAGATCAAAAGAAGCAAATCATAATTGTTTTAACAGCTCCTAATAGATACCGGACCGTTAGTATTTCGTGCGACAGAGATAACGATCTACGAAGCCGAAATTAGCCGATTGTCTCTTTCTAAAGGTCGATGTGCAATATTTATCGCCGATATCTGTACTCGTACGACTTGATATCATTCTCCTTATAAGATCGTTTAAAAAACTAAAATAACCAGCTTCAAATGCCGCGCTATTAATTTTCAGTACCAAGTTTTAGGTGTTTATCTCCATATCTCTGGATAGATATCCAGATCCAGATCTCAGTGAAATTACTATGGTACTCTCCTTTCCAACAAAAAATAATTCTCAAAATCGATTCATAAACGACGAAGTTATCCGTGAATATACATAAATATATATATACGGTCGAATTGAGAAACATCCTTTTTTGAAGTCGGTTCAAAAGTAGGTTAAAGAAGTTTGTCTTACGGTTAGCCTAGGGTCTGGGTGTTTCTAACGCTCTTATCATTTTCTCTTTCGTAGGTATTTTCACGACCGGTCGCAGTCAGCAGATTGCGACAGAACTTGGCTTCCAGAAACTTAATGAGATTTATTACGTGCGATACCTGATCGATGACCAGGTAGATCAATACTTCTGTATTGTTTTGGCTATGAATAGCATATAAACCCTGCACTCAATCCAATGCAAGAGATCAAACTTAGTTTTAATATGTTCTACGGTCTTGTTGTCCAGCTAGGCTATTCTGTAAGCTATCTCGATAGCGGAATCCGCGGTGAGATTCAAATTTCGTACTACGAAATTCAATCGTATTACATTGGTATACGGTTGAATTTCGTAATACGTAATTTGAATCTCACCGCGGATTCCGCTGTCGAGATAGCTTACAGAATAGCCTAGCTGTAAGCAGTTCTAGAGTTAAGCGTTGTTGAAGATTTTTTTGAATGTCTGACAGACAAAACCTTGACGCTATCTCACTTGATTTTTTTTAAATCTTGCAGTCTAGCGTTTGACCACTATCTCGCCTGGTAGTAAGCGATGATGTGATCGAATATGATGAACATGATGTTAATTGAATATGTGGTATGAGATGGAATCTTGCTTGACTGGAATTGGAAGACGGCAGTTAGGCGAGGCGCTGGAGTGCTGGACTATTAACTTCAGACCAATCGTCTTTCATACTGGCTGACAACAAACATTATGCCGGAATGAAACAAACCGATTGATAACATGTATTTGTTCAGTGAGGGGTTTGAATCACGACCAAAACCTGCCATCAGCGGTCATCCATCTAATCGCAGTGATCACGTGTAGGGTTGTTTATTGCTAGATTTTATGTTCTTACATGTTCCTTTTTAAGTTTTATAAAAATATGAGATGTTAAAATGTGTCTTTATTCAAGTCATAAGATGTTTTTACCTTTCTCCCTCCACTCCCATTATTTTATGTTTCATTTTTTCTCCACAGATAATATTCTGGGATACAGGCCAAGGTAACTACGGCGCGGCTCTCATGGCATTCCGAGTGCCTGATGTGGACGAACCTGTCGACCTCGTGCAACAACACTCCTCGAGGTTCAACATCGTGCTCATGGAAGAAGAAGTCGAAGAAGAACAGGCCCAGGCAGACTAAGAAGATAAACTAATTTCTCATCCTTTGCGTTGGCAGTTATGAAATTAGCCTGTATCCGTCCACTGCTGGACATAAGCCTTTCCTAAGACACGCAACTGATCTTCAGCTTTTCTTTTCTAATCTCTGCACACCGCTCTGAATGTCGTCGCTTCACCTGGGCACAGGGTGTCCTACGCTACGTTTGCCGACACACGGACTCTTCAGTACCCCCGCTTCTGAAATATAAAAAATCTGATATAGAATAAAATAAAATCATTTATTCTTGCTCTCAGTTACCGCAACCTCAACTCCCGCCTTTTCTTATGACCACAGAATCCCTAGCTCCGTATTCTTTTTTTTTACCGCTAGAGGCGTCACCAGCGCAGGAAGATGTAACAAGCAGATTTTATTACCGCAGAACGCGAACTGCCCCAAACGGTTATCCTTCAACGGTCTAACAAATTCGAATGATTGATTAATTGCCATAACACGTGAAAACGATGGTCATTTACTCACAGCTTGTTTTAAAATATATATAAACTATTTATAAGCTTTTTTAATCGACTGCCAAAAATGTGGAGGTGCTTAATTCATCTGAATATTTTTTTGTATGTATGTTACGCGATTACTCCGCCAATTGTGAACCGGTTGGACTGTTTTTTTTTGGTATGGATCATTTTGAATGTAGTCCCATTTAAATTTTATAAAGATCTGATTAGTATCTCTAGAGATGTGGCTATGAAAATCTCAAACTTCCTACTGAAACTGATTCGGGCGGCATGTGAAGTCGGTTATGTTTAGTTTTAGAACTATTTTAATTATTAATTCAATGATTTTTTGTAATTTACATTCGATTGCTGTTTTGTCACCCTAATATGTAATATTATATATATATATCATAGTATGAAACTCGTGTTGAGTCCTTTATCGGCAATCCTTCTGGTGTGTCCAAGGGTTTATGGTCCATAAACTTGAGAGCCCAACTGTCTATGGCCGGAGAAAAACACGTTATTTCTATGATGTCGTTTTTATCGGTGTTGGAATTACGTTGTCACTGATATAAACATGGTGTAAATATATTTAAAAGTTGAAAAGTTATTCATCTACTTAAAAAAAAAAATTACCTGATAGGGGTTTGACCACTATCTCGTCTGGTGGTAAACGATAAAGTGATCGAAGATGGTAAACACGCTAGGCCTTGAATGCTCTGACTCTGAAGGGCTGTGTGCTGCCTTATAGTTGCAAGGTTATGGGGACAGATTTTCTCCTTGATGGTGGTTGGCAGAATATCAGGCGGAACCTCGATATAATGCGCCTACCACCTATGAGCACCGATGAATGCTAATAGAAAAATGTATGGAACACGGCTTAAATTTGAACCGGTGACCTGGTTTGAACGCATGCTATCATTTTTTAGCATTTACGCCAACGGGCCATCAAAGGATAGATAGGATTTTAGTTTTTTCTGTATTTTATAAGCTTGAAGGTGCTGACGTCTGTTAGTAGCTGTTTGAAGGTGATGAAATCTGTAGCGAACGCGTAAGGTTCATTCAAGGGTCATGCCAATAACCTTGGACTCAAACTTTTTTGCCCTACCAAAAAGTTCAAGCTTCTTGGGTCAAGCAAACCAATAGATAGTATATTATTGACAATACTTGAGTGCACTATGCGTTTGTCAAATTTGAAAAACATTTTATTTTTTATACCATTATTATATAATTATTGTTATCACTCAAGATGGACAAACAAGATTCTAGCCATTAGATTTTTTTACAGCATATGGCTAGCATTTGACCACTATCTTATCTGTTGGTAAGTGAAGATGCGGTTAAGGATGATAGCTCGCTAGGTCTACCTAAGGGTGTGGCTGGCAGGTGAACACTAGACAAACAGTGTCCTACCATTATGTAAGAGTTCGTTACTTAATTGATACAATCAAGCTTGCCTTATACCAGTATCCAGGTATTCTGCCAGTTTACTGAGCCAGAGGTTTCTTAACGATGTTTTCCTTCACAGGAGGGCAACTGTGAAATATGCATGAAATATAAGTTTTTAAAGTCAAAAGTCAAAGCATTTATTCAGTATGATTATGGGTAAATTAAAAATGTGCACATACACTCGATAAATATTTTTTTAGGTTTTCAATGCAACTAATACTATTCATACAACTATTAAAACAAAATAAACTGGCCAAGTGCAAGTCGGACTCGCACTCGTAGGGTTCCGTAACACAGTAGAGTATTCTATAACTTTGATTTTTCGCAACTACAAAATTAACTTTGTTTTTCATAGTGTTTGTATGAAAAACAAAGTTATCTTTGCGGTCGCCATATCTCTAAAACTGCTGACTGTATCTCGTTCAAACCAATTTTCGTTGATAGTTTTTATTGAGATATATAGCATATATTTTTTTAGATTTTTCACTCCAATACTTTAATAGTTAGAGGGGGGGGGGGGGGGGGACACACATTTTACCACTTTAGGCGCGCCTATCTTTAAAATGATTGACTTTGAGAAAAAATGATTTTAGAAACCTCAATATCATTTTTAAAGGCCTATCCATAGACATGTATAGGTTTGAAGAAAAAATTTTTTTTTTGTTTCAGTTCTATGTATGGGATGCCCCCCCTTAAACTTTTATATTTTTTATTTTTGTATAAAAATCGGAAAGCGGTTCACAGAATACATCTACCTACCAAGTTTCAGTTCTGTAGTCCTAACAGTTTCGGAATAAAATGGCTGTGACATACGGACGGACAGACAGACAGACAGACATGACGAATCTATAAGGGTTCCGTTTTTTGCCAGTCGGCTACGGAACCCTAAAAAGAACGAAAGAGGGTAGACCGTTTCGTTTGCTCGTAAATATTACTTTCAGCCCCAATCTACAGTTCATCCGTGATCATGGCGCTTGCAACAGTGCCGAAATATCAGAAACACATAAACAATAAAAAACATTGTAAATATCCCGTTAATAGTTCTATGTCTGTATCTGTCTGGGTGGGGCGCACGAAAGTACGCGATCCCGTAATTTTTGTGATTTAAAAATAGTAAAATGGCTCCAAAAGCTGCCGACATACCTCTAAGGGAATTGACCAAGGTCGTTACCGATCTGGGTAGTAAGATTGAAGCAATGGACGGACGCATCATATGTCTTACATCGATTATTTCAAGCCAAGGAGACGTAATTCAAGCTCAAGTTAAAGAGATTGCGGAATTAAAAACGATGATTGAGGGTAGAAAATCACAGTCGGTGATGTCACCAGAACCTACGAACTTAAGCCCGCCAACTCCGCCTGCACCGAGACGACAACTGCGAAAGGCTCGCCTACACACTACGAACACTGTGTCTCTGGTACCTGCGAAACTGTACGCGAACACGGTAAAAGAGATCGTGGTTGGAAAGCAACCCACTGAATCGACACAGATGACAAAGACAGCAACAATCGTACCCGAGACTCGCCGATCAGAGCCGAATCCACCGGGTGAGTCATTAGTGACTAGTGATGGGAACGCAAATGTTATTCCGGACTCGAATGATGATGATGTAGTATCCGCTCCTACCGAAAATGGATTAAAGTCGAACGAAAGCGACAATCTAAGAAATCCAAGAAGATTATTACTGGGTCTGGAAAAGCAGATGACGAACTCCAGACCGTAGAAAAAATGAAGCATGTTCAGGTTTGGTCTTTTAAACCGGATACCACATCAAAGAACGTACTCAAATATTTAAATAAAATCAAGCCATGCGATAAGTATGTTGTTGAGAAACGGGAGATAAAATCTGAAAAGCATGCTGCATTCGTAATAAGTTTCCCGGAAAGTCTGTACGCTTTGATCAGTTCGCCGAATACATGGCCACCCCTAGTGAAGGTGTCGCCCGCGGCGGCCAGTGCAGCCCGCGACTGCCGCGCCGAACACACGCCACTACACAATAAGGATGCTGCTGCGAGGACTATTGTAGTATGCCACCAGAATATCGCCTCGATTGATAAGAAAACGCAAAAGTTGTAAGTTTTATTACGAAGCGATCTAAAGTGCGACATTCTTGCCATCACAGAGCATTGGTTGACGGAGCCGAGATTGAAGTGTGTAGAGATAGATGGATTTAAATTGGTTTCATCATACTGTAGAAAAAATATCAAACATGGAGGATCGTGTTTATACGTTAGTGACGGTATTAAATGTGTCGAAAATGTCGATCTGTCGTTGCTGTCAGTTGAACAATTTATTGAAATCTCAGCTATAGACCTATTAGAATATAATATGACGATAATTTGCATGTATAGAACAAATTTAATTACTAATGTACAATTTTTAAATAAATTAGAAATATTATTAAAGAGAATTGTAGACGTGAATTATCAGTACCTTATCGTTGGAGATTTTAACATTAACATTTTAGGCGAATTAGATAATGATTTAAAGTGTCTATTATATTTGTTGTCGGCCCATGGTATGAGCGGAGAGGTGGACTTTCCGACCAGGATAACTGCGACCACGTCCACATGTTTGGACCACGTATACTCCAACCTGCCAGCAGGCTCGGTGAGCGCGGCACCTGTCACCACGCACCTTAGTGATCACCTGGCGGTGAGATGTGAGGTGGTGCGGCAGCAGCGTCGATTCCAGCCACCGCCTAGGTACGCTAGGCAGTTCTCACGGTCTAATCAAGACAATTTTGTAGCGGCTCTGGCAAGCGTTGACTGGTACGAGATAGGAATAATATCAGATGATAAAAATGCCTTTCAAAAATCGAATACGGTTGTAAATGTAATAAGAAACAAGTTTGATATCTGTTTTCCTCTTAAGAAAACATGCCTTAGGAAGAAAAATTATTTAACGTGGGTGACGTCGGATGTGAAGGATATGAAAAGCCTAGTATTTGAAATTAACGAAATCAGTAAATTTAGTCCCGATAAGAATATGATTGACATAATAATTGCGAACATTAACAAACAATATGACACGGTATTGACCAATAGTAAGTGTAACTATTACTCGAATTTAATAAGCTCAAGTAGTAATGCTTCAAAATCTATGTGGAACATAGTAAATAAAGAAAGAGGCAAGAACAACTCTCCCTTTCTGGACTTCACGGACATTTTAAGAAAAGACGACGGTTCAAAATTTGAAACTAAAAAGAATGCGATAGATGCCATGAACTGTAGGTTCCTGAGTGCGGCGGCGGCGTGCGGCGCTCCGCGCGCTGACAAGCTGCGGGTACGCACCGCGCTGAGCTCGGCGCGCGCGCCTGCTGACCGCTCATTTAGGTTCCGCAGGTTTACTGCTGACGAAGTTCACCGCATAGTTATTACCCGCATCCCACCAAAGACATCGAAAGATATATACGGAGTTAATATGAAACTGTTAAGGACTGCTATAATTCAGTCAGCCCCTGCACTAACCGCTCTGTACAACACCTGCTTGAAGGAAGGATCGTTTCCGACCCCTCTAAAAATCAGCAAGGTGTCACCGCTATACAAAGGCAAAGGCAAACGATCCAGCATTGACAGCTATAGGCCGGTCTCAATAATACCCGCGATCGCAAAAGTTTTTGAGAATGGTCTGAGTTCCCGACTCGTAGAATACCTAACCGAGACGAACGCTCTGTCAGATAGGAAATACGCCTACCGCGAGGGGAGATCGACGACGTCATTGGCTCGTGAGGTGGTAAACCGCGTTGTTGCAGCTCGTGAGGCCAAGCTACAGGTTGCCATCCTGTGCTGTGATCTGTCGAAAGCGTTTGACGTCGCCGACCATACTATTCTAGCAATAAAATTGCAGCATTACGGTGTGACCGGTGCCTCCTACGCACTATTGACGGACCTTATGCAAGGTCGATCTCAAATAGTTGTTGGATGTGGAGGAACTGAGAAATCTGACCCCCTTGGCTCAGTGATGGGAGTGGCTCAGGGGTCATCTGTTTCAAACATTCTGTTTTCACTTCTATTAAACGACCTTCCTAACGCCATTAAAGGAGTTGAAGTTTTTATGTACGCAGATGATGTGGCCACTGTTGTCACGGCGTCAACAATAGATCTCCTCGAGCGAAATTTGAATAACACGACCGCGTATCTATCTGAATGGTTCGGTGCCAATGGGCTCGCACTGAATCTGAGCAAGACTCATTTTGTCAGTTTCAGCCTCTCAGGCAGGTCACAGCGTCCGCTTGTTGTGAACGTAAATGGAGCATCGATTCAGCAGGTAGGTTCTACTGCTTTCCTAGGTTTCCACATAGATCGAAGTTTGAAGTGGGAGAATCACATAAACGAGGTATGTGGAAGACTAGGGAGCGCATGCTTTGCATTGAACCGAGTCGCTCGAGTGGTACCGACCAAGGTAGTGCGTGCGTGTTATTTTGCAACCGTGCACTCACAGTTGCAATACGGTGCGGAGCTGTGGGCTCGGGCCGCGGACTGGGAGCGCGCCTTTCGCCTTCAGAAGCGTGCGGTGCGGTCCATGGCACGCATACCGATGGACACCTCGGCCCGTCCCTACTTCGGCAGTCTGGGTATCCTCACGTTGCCCTCCATCCTGATTTATCAAGTGGCGGTCCACGTGAAGACGAATCTGGACTGCTTTAGTAAACGCAGCTCAATGCACGCGTATAACACTCGTGGGAAAAACAAATTATTGAGTGTATCGCGGTCCCTAGAGAAGTCCTGCAAGTTGACTCATGTCATGGGTCCGATGATCTACAACAAACTGCCAATAATTTTACCGCCGCAAATAACCTGCCTGGCTTCAAATTCAAATTGAAACGTTGGCTTATCCAACAAACATTATATTCATTTAATGAATTTACTGACAGTACATTTTAATTGACATTAAATTATTTAATATCTGTATGTAATTATTGTAATAATAAATTAGTATTGTTCATTATAATTTATTGTTATTGCATAGCATCTATTTAATTATTAATAATTATACTTTGAACATAATTTACAACTTATTGTAAGCTATGTGGGTACAACATTGTACTAATAATTGTATTTAGTTAAAAAAGACGTGTAAATTTGACGACTTACGAATAAATGAATATGAATATGAATATGCTTTTACGTTATATTAAATAAATATATTATATAAAATCCATTGGTGCAATTGAATCCACTACTTCTGGCGTCAAAGCCGACCATTCTTAGATTGCCCCGCTGGGCTTTAAAAACTTCCTAACCATTTAAAAATTTAGTGTTGAAATCGAAATTTAACACATAGTAATCCTTTAAATTGGTACGTTTTTTATGAGCCATAATACTTCAGACTCAGAGGGTCACTGCTCAAGTGTTTTACGATCTATAAACCCGTAAACGGACGTAAATGGACGGACGTAGAACGTAAATTGGGGTAATTTACGCGGATCAGTGGGATGGCCACCATTAGATCTACAGGTGTTATAATAATAGTCATATTTTTATGTCTACAACTCTTTGGACAGTTTGACACGTATTAAAGACTTTTCTGCGACGGCGAGCCTTTGAATGAACTAATGCAGGCTACCTTAAAATACAATTCTCCTTTTCCCCACTAGAAAGACAACTCGTAAGGACAGAGTGGAATAATTTGAATCGAGGGACATAAATCTAAATTTCTACATCTAACAGCTTCTGATTCAAAAAGGTATCAATAGCCAAAGAGCCTATCAAATTTGATTGATGCCATATAAATTGACTGAGGTCCGCTTCCACCAATCTGACAATTTAATGAAATAGAGATTCTTATCCGCTATGTCTCCGGCCAAGTTAGATTAAATAAGTTACTCGTATTTTTCTCTAAGGGAACTCTCGTGAAACATCATTATAGAACTTTATGAGACAAAGAGAGCCGCGATCGAGGTAATTTAAAAAAGTAATTTAAGATTTAGTACCCATCTAGTAAGCAATATTGGTTGGAGTATTCGGCGAAGAATCTCTGATATCTCTACCGTATCAAATCTAAGTATTAGTTTTATTTTTATATCCTTAAGGCTAGCGTTTGACAACAATCTTGTTTCTCGAGAGTCAGACCATTCTAGGCCTAACGTGTTCACCATCTTGAACCACATCATGGCTTACCACCAGGCGAGGTAATCGGAGTTCCGATCGGAGGACAGGGAATAACCCAAATACTGGCCTATCATATATTATTAATAAACTGGCTAAATGCAAGTCGGACTTGCACTCGTAGGGTTCCGATTCCGTACTACACTACAATATTTTATAAAATCGAACAAAAACTGCTGAAAGAGATAACGTAATAAATTGATAAATCGATCTAGCTAGGTTTCATTTTCAGAAAATGTTGTTTTATCCCTGTTTTCAGGTAATGAAAAACTTCAAATATTATGCTTCTTTGAAGTGTTTCACACTTTATATTTTTGTACATTGTTAAACACAATCCAAAATTTCATCGTACCGACGGGACTTGAACCCGCAACCTCCGGAATGACATGTTCCGGTGCTTTGCCAATTAAGCAACGGTGCGAAGTATCGTTACGACGAAATTAGTGGATTGCATTTTGTTAACCCAATTATGCATTGGTGGCGCCATCTATGACTACTTATTACGTAAGTTAATCATTCGGAAGAAATCATTACAGTTTTCAAATCCGACGAGAGATGTTGCACTGCTTAAATCAAATATTATGCTTCTTTGAAGTGTTTCACACTTTATATTTTTGTAAATTGTTAAACACAATCCAAAATTTCATCGTACCGACGGGACTTGAACCCGCAACCTCCGGAATGACATGTTCCGGTGCTTTGCCAATTAAGCAACGGTGCGAAGTATCGTTACGACGAAATTAGTGGATTGCATTTTGTTAACCCAATTATGCATTGGTGGCGCCATCTATGACTACTTATTACGTAAGTTAATCATTCGGAAGAAATCATTACAGTTTTCAAATCCGACGAGAGATGTTGCACTGCGTAAATCAAATATTATGCTTCTTTGAAGTGTTTCACACTTTATATTTTTGTAAATTGTTAAACACAATCCAAAATTTCATCGTACCGACGGGACTTGAACCCGCAACCTCCGGAATGACATGTTCCGGTGCTTTGCCAATTAAGCATAATTGGCAAAGCATTATTTTTATTATATAAATTTAATTAATTTTTCCCCTCAAATTAATTAATATTATTAATATCTTTTCAATGTAAATGAAATACTTTATCAAGCTCTAATTTGTTCTTTCTAGAAACACTTTCCAGTACCTCTACTTTGTTACGACTTATTCCAATTTATACGGTGCTTTGCCAATTAAGCATAATTGGCAAAGCACGGGAACATGTCATTCCGGAGGTTGCGGGTTCAAGTCCCGTCGGTACGATGAAATTTTGGATTGTGTTTAACAATTTAATGAAAAACTTAACAATATAATTAGAACATGAAGGTAAATTTCGCCATAGTTACATTGCTCGATAGCTCAGTGGAAGATCGATCGGATGGCGATCAGAAGGACCCGCTTCGAGTCCAGACGAGATGATTAATTTTTCCAAGTTTGTTCTTTTGTGAGTGAATTATTGGGAACCAAAACTTTAAATAAAACACGATTTACCAAAAAAAAAATTGAGAGCAAAGCTCGGTCATCCAGATATTATTATATTATATTAATTCCAAACATTTATTAAAACAGGAGCCGCGTGATTATTTAGTACAACGCCATCTTACGAACATCTAACGCCAACTAAGTGAAAGTGAACACACAGGTAATTAATATAATTAATAGAGTCAAACGTTCATAGATGGCGTTATAGTAAAATGCCGAAAAAACACTTTTCTTGTATGTACTTTCCTTATATTTTTATTTTTTTTCTCTTTTTTGTATTTGTTGTTATTGCGGCAACAGAAATACATCATCTGTGAAATTTTCAACTGTCTAACTATCATGTCTAAGCATAGCTTAAAGCTGAATAACACACCAAATAGCGCACTGGCTATTGCGTCGGCCTGGCGATTGAGAGGTCGTGAGTTCGATCGCCACCCATTGCACTATTGACGTGAAACTACTCCAGACACAAGCATATTTAGCTTAGTTAACAAAAATATTAGAAATGTGCAACTCACATTGCTAGTAGGCTTTTTTATATAAAAAAAATTAATAATAATTACACCCTTGAAGTTTATCGAATTAAAAAGTTGTTCCGATAAAAAAGGTGCGTCTTAATAAGAATAACAAAAAAGGCTTGTGACATTTTTGAACTTTTTTTTAAATGGCTAAAATATTTTTATTTTTATTGTTACGTAACCTTAACTCCAACCAAACCCTCAAATCACGGATAATAGACCTATTCTCCGTGACTCAAATAAATTTGTATAAATGCTTTAGATACAATGTTTAGATATTATCATAAGCTAGTATCATTCTTATATGACGTCATTTGAGGTATTAAAATAAATGAACCCAAATCTCGAAACAAAGTTTGCTCCTAACGCTACTTTAAACTTCATAATACCTAATTAAGAATCACGCCTTTTAATTTTAGGGGGAAGCTAATTTGAATTAGCGAGTTTTAAGTCAAACTTTAGTACTTAGGCCTGCTTAATTGTATTACTTAGTTGGTATTTTCTTTGAATAACTAAGCATAAAGCTTTAATAGAAATTAGAGGTGTGAACAAAGTGTTATTATGATATCGATAGTCGATTGATTGCAAAGATGTTAGGATTTTATTGAGTACTAGCTGACCCAGCGAACTTCGTACCGCCTAACAGTCGATTCTTTATTTTTTTATTTTTTTTAATACTTCTGCTATTCGGGACGCCGGGTCCGATAGTAAGATAAATATTGACAAATATTGACATTAATATTTATACGATACTAATGTCACTCAATTGTTTTGCCTTCTCGGAACCACTCCACTAACATTTAAACTTTATTAAAGTTCAAATTGACTTTTAAGTATTATTACGAATCGATTGTATGGGAGTATAGAAAAGTGTTGTTTTTAGACCTTTTCAGGCAGTTTTTTTAACTTTTCTCTCCGTAAGAACCATCCTCCTTCAAGGAATATTCTAAAAAAAGAATTAGTAAAATCGGTTCAGCTGCTCTCGAGATTTGCGCTTAGCAACACATTCAGCGATTCATTTTTAGGGTTCCGAACTCAAAGAGTACCAACGGAACCCTAATACTGAGACTCCGCTGTCCGTCTGTCTGTCAGTCTGTCTGTCTGTCTGTCTGTCTATCTGTCCGTCTGTCACCAGGCTGTATCTCATGAACCGTGATAGTTAGATGGTTGAAATTTTCACATATGATGTATTTCTGTTGCCGCTATAACAACAAATACTAAGAACAGAACAAAGTTAAAAATTAAAGAAAAGTTATAAACAAGTTTTTTACGATAGCGCCGCGCCATCTAGATGATCATTAAAGATGGCGCTATCGTCTTTACCTTAATCTGAATCTCAGAAGCGGTTCTAACGATTAAATAAAATTTAGTATACAGGGGATTTCGGGGGCGATAAATCGATCTAGCTAGGAATCATTTTCAGAAAATGTTGTTTTATTCGTGTTTTCAATAATCAACTTTATTGTTAATCGACTTAAAATATTACTCTTCCCGACATCTATTGGCGAGTAGAAGTAGCTTTAGTGTTACTGTGTGGGTAAAGCAGTTAGTGGCTCTCAATTAAAAAAAATAGTATTATTATTCGTCAATAGATGTCGGGAAGAGTCATATTTGTCTGTTTAAGTGGCAAAAAATACCGAGCAAAGCTCGGTCAACCAGATATTTAATAATATTAATTACTACAATTACTATTACTACTACATAATACTATTCCACCTTTGTGTTAACGTTTACTTAGTTGGTGTTAGAAGTTCGTTAAAAATTCGATAGATGGCGTTCGGAACCCTCTGTGTGCGGGACAAAAGTCTGACTCGCACTTGGCCAGTTTTATTATATTATAGATATCGATATCCATAAAGGCTCTGGCGCAAGGCTTCCACTACACTGCGGTCCACTTAGGGTTGTACTTTACCAGTTGATATAGCCAGGAGCACAGTTGGTAGGAGTATTATATCGCTACCAAAAAGTAGCAAACCCATAAAGGAGAAAATCTGCCCCCCATAACCTTATAGCTGTAACGGCGGGGTCGGATATGAATTAATTATTAATTTATTACCAATGTGGTGAAAATACAACACAAACATACGGCCACGTTGAAGTAAACGCAGATTTATAGGGCAATTACAATGTTACCTAATATGCACACTAGGTGGCGCTTTTTAATTCCATACTGTAAATCTGCTTTTACGTTCACGTAATAGAATAAGTAAACCAATCTATTAAAATCTTACTAGGCAAACTAGAGAGATTGTGGTCAAACACTATACTATCGAGTTTTCAAGTGCCACAAAAGAATCTCCTAGTAACTCATAAATATCGCAGAGCGAAGGACATCACTACCATCCCAAAATTATTACACAGGAAATTACAAAGTACGTTTTGCTATTCCAAAAGGGCCAGAACACAAATTACTGTTTGCTAAGTAAATATTCAGACCGAGCTGGAATTAAGAGGCCAACGTCAATCAAAATGATCTTTAGCTTGAAAGGGGGACAGAGATAGCTAATTGGTCAAGGTGGGAAAGGGATGGGGTATTGGAAAGTTTAATCAGAAACAATCCATTTCAATATTATTTATTAGCAGGGCGAGAGGGTTTGGGTCGGCGGCAGAGAGGTAAGAATTATTGGATATGGTAGGTAAGTTTATATTCTACGTTAAATTTAGACGCCAAAGCAATTTGTAAGAATTCTCTGTACTTGTTTTTGAAGTGAAAACTTCTTTAGCGGCGTTGTGAACTTTTTGAGATGGGTTAAAAATTTTAAACTCGCGTCAGGGCCTCGCGCCAGGACACGTGAACTGATCGAAAATTTGTAAGACGGAGGGAGAGTAGACACTTTTTTTGGGATGGGTAATGTTACACTTGCGTCAGGACACGTGACGTGATCGAAAATTCGTAAGACGGAGGGAGAGTAGACCAAATGCACAACGTTAATGTTCAAGTTTTCACTTCTGCCGGCACTCCCGGAGTGCAAGTTGTTTTATATTTATTTATTGTTTTATATTTATTATTTATGGTTCGATTTCTTTACATACATATTCTAACTAGTACACACGTACGTATACAGAAGGTATTTCAGTCCTAGGAATATTCACAGAGAGTTATAAGCGATTTTCATGTTTAGATAAAAAATCCCAAACTTCTCGTAAAAAAAATTTAGATTATTGTACATCGATAGTCTGTATTACCTAATTTCATCACATGCCAACAACAACGGGCTATTACACATAGTAGACTTGGACAATCTTCTCGGTCGATATGAACAAAAATAATGTTTACTTCCAATGTAGAAGAACTTATAACTGCCTCATTGTTAAATTAGTAATTTGCCTTTGTTTTAATAATAATACTTAAAATTTAAATTTAACCTCCCCCCCCCACCGATATATATATAATCTGTTCATTGAGACCATTCCAATGAGTCCAAACACGACATCTTTGTTGTAAGTTGGTGGGGAGTAAGAGTATTCTAATTCCATTATCTTCTTCAATATGCAGAATACACGAAACTAACCAAATATTGGAGATATCGTGAAATGTTCTCAATTAACAGATGATATTATACAATACATAGATCAGTCGGTTTTAAATTGTAATTTTAAGTATTATTATACCACATCCATTATATTACATGTACATTCCTCTGCCATCCCTCAATTTACGTAAATGAATCGAGTTTCGTTAGACTGTAACGTCTGTAATTTTTACTGGTTGATTCGATCACCTTCAGCTGGAGTCGTAGTGAATCAGAAACGGTAAAATAATTTAACACTTGACTAAATCGACGCGTAGAAGCCTTTTGATACATAATTAAATTTTAATATTGCTGCTAGAATCAATTTGTCTTGAATTAGTTGTGATGAAAATTATTAATTTATCAGGGATGAATAATTATATTAATAGTTGAAAGTCAATAACACTTACACAACTAGATATTTAAAATTAAACTATGAATATTTATTCGTAGTATTTCATCGATGATTTAAGTGCTTGTATGTTTGAATCGTGTATAGTTTAGACTTTACAATCTAAAAACCGGTCAAGTCCGATTCGGACTTGCACACGTAGGGTTCCGTAACACAGTACAATATTTAATAAGATATAACGAAATTTGCCGAAAATAAACACGTTTCTTGTATATGGTCCCGCTTTAATTTTGAAATTATTAAAAAGACATTTGATTTTTTTGTCATACAGCAGCCACAGTAATTCACTTTATGAGCAAATTTCAAGTCTCTATCTATTACGGTTCAAGATTGAGCAAAAATCTTTTTTACATTTTAATATTTAATTATATACACTTTTTTGTAAAAAAATACTGTTACCGTTCATAAGATCGAGCAACAGCACTCTGATAGACAGACGAACGGACAGCGAAGTCTCAGTAATGGGGTTCCGTTGGTACACTTTGGGTACGGAACCCTAAAAATAATTTTATATTATATTTGCGCGTTTGATTTTCAATCTAGTGAATACTTTAGTAAATGCTTACCTGCCCTAAATAAAATGAAAAGAAAATGACTAGGCGTCGACTTTTGAACAATTTCTTTTCTCTCACAATTTCGCCCGCACGTCTGCCTAATTCAGCAACAAAGATCAAAAAACTTTTTCTATCACGACTCACTATTTTCTAGTCACTGAGCTCGAAATCAAACAGGCCAATCAAGTTTTAGATCGCAAACTTACTTGGCGTGAAAATACCATTTACTTTGATATCTTTACTAAGGTTGTTTACTAAGGAGATAAAAATCTATTTTATGTAACGAATTCTTGTTATTAATGATACAAAGAGATGTATTGGAGACTTTTTGACAGAATTGAAGCATCACATTAAAAAATAGTGTGGTTTTATACGAATTTATGTGCGCTTCTCCCAGTGGCCCTCCGGTGAAGGAAAACATCGTTAAGAAACCAACAACGCCCGCATGGTGGTAGGACACTATCTAGTGTCCGCCTGGCCAGCTACCACCCTCAAGTTAGAAAATCTCTCACCAAACATCTAATGTGTTCCGGCAGCTATCCTTGAGAGCCAGTTCCCATTCTAGGCCTAGCGTGCTCACCATCTTCGACCGCATCATCACTTACCAAAAGGTGAGATAGTGGTCAAACGCTAGCCTATAAGATATATTAAAAAAAACACGATGCAAGTGAAACTTTTGTTTATGTGTAGCTATGGTAGCTATCTACTATGAAAGCAGTTGACATGACACATTAGCATGTATACATATATGGCAGCGGAAGCGTCCGCCAATCACAGCTAGACCTAAATGTCCATACCTCATATCTCATATCCACCAATTAACCTAAAGCACTGGCAGTAATGCGGCATGCAATGCGATGTAATAAAGTTTCACTTTAAAAACTAGATGTAATTCCTTATACTAACTCATAGGTAATTTGTAAATTGGGTTTTGTTAACCCTCGACGCAAAAAGAAGGGGTGTTATAAGTTTGACGTGTGTATCTGTGTGTCTGTGTCTCTGTGTATCTGTGTATGTGTATCTTGTGTCTGTTGCATTGTAGCGCCCAAACGGATGAACTGATTTTGATTTAGTTTTTATTGTTTGATAGGTGTCTACATCGAGAGTGTTCTTAGCTTTGTTTCATGAAAATCCGTTCAGCGTTTAAATATTATCAGCTGTTTTTTGTTGATGAGACTACATTAGCAACTTTCCTAGACTCGAAGTCCTTTGACCGCGGACGTAAAAAAAAACAAATTGGCGCTTCTGCGCACTACTTACCTGCCATTCTGCTGCCCTCTGTTTAGCGTAGTTTACATTAGCCAAAAAAATGTAATAATTTGAAATTCAGTATCCTGTTACTTCAATGATATTTCAAAAATATGGTAAACTTGACCTAATGCTGATACATCTCCTTGAACCTGCAGAATACTCTCAACTCCTCGTCTGAGATGTCGTGTTTAGGCTCATTGGAATCTCGAGGATAAAAATAAAAAAATAAAAAAATGTCTCAATGTGGAATGGTCTCAATGAACAAAATTATACATATACAAATCAGTTAGGGGTGATTTTAAATTTTACTATTAATAATTGCAGTAGTAGAGTGTATTGATACCGCCGCCGTTTTTGGTCAACCTCATCTCCTTTTCTCTATGCAAAGGTTGACAGGAGAAGATTGATTTTAGCGATAAGTCCGCCCATTGTATTGTAGTTTTAAGTGTTTGGGACCTCCGGGAAATTTCCCGGAATATCCCAGTTACTTGTTATGTGTGCCAACCCTATCTACTGATGCTAAGATACTGAGACAGGAAGCGGGATGGCACTTGCAGCTCCGGCGTTTTGCGACTTGTGCGCAAAACCCGGTGGAGAACAGAGCTATCTCTCTCAATGTGAAACGTCTATGTGAATAATTTTAGTTGTACTTATCTTGAATACCCGTGGTCCGCATGGAGCGTTGACCGCTATTGGTTTTAGGATGTCGAAACCCTCTTCAATAACTAGACGGATTTATATATACACTTTTTATTGCGTGTGATATTTACAGGGATTGGTTTTACACCACAATCCTCGCATGGCCGGTTTACTTTGGAAAATATTATTAGTTTCTAATTACTATTCATGGCAAGAAAATTAATATATCTGCCTGAAAAAAACTGTGTCAAACTCTTCTGTCATTGGTGATCGATTTTGAACATAAAACATATAAATAAAAACATATATATAAAAACATATATATAACATCAAAAAGATTGACCACCAAGATTAAAACTGTCAAAAGAGTTTAAGGTTGACGTAAAGTCGCCACATCACCCCCCCACGAAGACGAACATCCCCTCCAAAAAGGGGGGCTGCCCGTAAACGGAAAGATGCACAAAATTGTCCCATAGTCATTCAGAATCAAACAAATCTGAGATGACCATAGAGGAAGTTGAAATTCGGGACGTCAGGTCAACCAAATTATACAAAAAATAACAATTAACATTAACTAAAACTCAAATTATCTCGGGACTAAGGATTTACAGATCCAAAACATCCCTCAATTTGACTCGACGTCCAGAACGCGTCGAAACGACAGGATCCAAGGCTGGTGGAGGAGACTCCTTCGAGGCAGGCAATGGAATTAAATATCCAACCGGAGGAACAGGCACCGTAAGAGGTGTGTCCAATGGGTTGCTGCCTGGTTGCACTGAGGTCGATTCATGATCATCCTCAGCCTCGAGATGTGCTGGTTTAACTCTGTCCACGCTTACCTCCTGCCTTTTTCCCCCCACATCAATCGTGACGGTTTTTGCCCCTCTACTGAAGACCTTATATGGTCCAGTATAGGGTGGCTGAAGAGAACGTCGGACCGTATCGTCACGTAAAAACACGTGCGTAGTGGTCGACATCTCTTTAAAAGTGAAAACTGAAGGAGACGAATGCCGAGACGCAGGAATTGGTCGAAGATCTGCCACAACCTTACGTAGTTGTGCCAAAAAATCATGCGCACTACTATCACTGGTTGGCAAGGATGGTACCACGAAATCCCCTGGAAGTCTCAAAGGCTCTCAGCAGTGCTGGCAAAATTGCCTAACGGAGATGAAGCATGCCTGGTAATTTTGCTACGCTGGCATGAGACACAACAGCGTGCCCAAGACATACAATCTTTCCGAAGTAACGGCCAGATGTAACGATCTGCGACCAGGCGTGCGCTTGTGCGCGCGCTAGGGTGGCCGAGATTGTGCAATCTGAGAAATACAGGCCGTCGAAAGGATGCGGGTAAATACGGTCTCGGTTTCCCCGTTGATACATCGCATGTTACAGAAATATCCGTTCCTGGAATAGGAACAGATTCTAATTTCAAGGAAGAATCTGCTCGCAACGTAACAAGATCCTCGTCCACCTTCTGGAAGCTTTTTACTTCCCGGACGTGCAGTTGAATTGAAAAGCGTCGACGATGACGGGTCAAGAGGCTCGTTCGTCGGGACCGACTGCAGAAAGGGAGGCGTTCTTCGAGGCATCGAATAACAGTCAGGATGGGCAAGTATACGTCGGCCGGGTGAGTATTCGTACACCTATTTTGTATAAGTGACAATTTTTTTTTATGCAGTGGCAAACTTAGATATTGGTTGCACCAGGGAGGTTGAAGACCGATTGATCTTCCAACCCCCTGCCGTTGCCCCGTATACAAAATTAAAGGAGGCGATTATATCGTGCCTCTCGGACTCACACGAAGAAAGCATTCGCAAACTATTAGAGGGCGTGACCATCGGGGACCGGAAGCCGTCGTCTTTCTTGCGTCATTTAAGGACGCAGGCGGATAGCAGTTTCCCCGAGGACCTCTTGAAGTCGATCTGGTCCAACAGATTGCCGCGACAAATTCAAATTGTTTTGGCTGCACAACAAGTGCAGGGTTTGAATGAATTATCGATTTTAGTGGATAAGTTGATGGACATCCAGATCCAGGGTCCGTCCCAGGTTTGCAACACGCGCGCAGAGACCCCGTCCCCGTCTTCGGAGCGATCGGAGATGGAAGATTTGAAAAAACAAATTTCAAAGTTGACAGGAATGGTTGCGTCTGTCATGCAAGTACAGTCGCGTAATAGTAGGGCTCCGAGCAATAGTCCGAACAACAATAATCGTGAGGGTAATAGGCGCGATCGTAGCAGAAGTAGGTCACGTCCGAGAAATACCGCGCTGTGCTGGTACCACGATAGGTTTGCGCTAAGGCAACAAAATGCGTGTAACCTTGTAGCTGGCAACAGGGAAATGCGAGCCGCGATCGATAGTTGCGGCGATCGATCGCTGGTTTAAAAGTCGTAGGTTGCTCATTATTGATTGTGCAACTAAAATATTTTTTTTAGTAGATACAGGTTCGATTATCTGCTGTTTCCCGCGACGCTTAGTAAAGGGCCGTTTAGGGGAGAGTGGGTACGAGTTGTTTGCCGCAAACCAGTCATCTATTAAAACCTACGGCACAACCACTCTTCATTTAGACCTCGGTTTAAGAAGGGAGTTCACTTGGAACTTTGTAATCGCAGATGTTAGCACTCCAATTATTGGCTCAGACATTTTGAGCCACTATAATTTGTTACCCGACTGCCGTCGACAACGGATAATCGATGGGGTTACCAAACTGAACGTTGTAGCAACTGCAGCAAACGTTGTACAGTCCAGTGTTAGGGCCATCGTACTCCCGAGTAACAATTACACGGATTTGCTTTCAGATTTTCCCGATATTACGCGCCCACCAGGTATTGATAGGGTAGTCAGGCATTCGACTAGGCACCACATCAAAACAACAGAGGGACCACCCATTTCGTGCAGACCACGACGGCTGGCCCCCGATAAACTTCGTGTGGCGCAGCAAGAGTTCGACACAATGGTTCGAGCTGGTACAGCTAGGCCTTCGGGTAGCTCTTGGTCATCACCCTTGCACCTTGTTTCTAAAAAGGATTCAACCTGGCGTCCGTGTGGCGATTATCGGATATTAAACGCGCGAACTATCCCGGATAGATATCCGGTTAGGCATATCGGTGATTTTGCTAGCAACTTGGCAAGTCAACGGTATTTACGACCGTAGATTTGGTTAATGCTTACAATCAAATTCCCGTGTTTAAAGGGGATATTTGCAAAACTGCGATTATAACACCGTTCGGGTTATTCGAATTTCCCTACATGACATTCGGTTTACGAAATGCAGGTCAGACTTTTCAACGATTTATCGATGAAGTCGTGCGAGGCCTCAATTTCTGTTACGCATACGTTGATGACATTTTGGTACATACCGTAGATAAGCCGAGTCATGCGGAACACCTCAAAATACTGTTCGGTAGGTTACGACAGTTCGGTGTTGTTATTAACCCGGCAAAGTGCGTTTTTGGTACATCTGAGGTTACCTTTTTAGGTTATCAGATCAATGCAGAAGGCACAAAGCCGCCTAACGAGCGAATACAAGCGCTCGCAGAGTTCCCACCTCCTAAAACTGTGCAGGGAATGCGACGTTTTTTAGGAATGTTAAATTTCTACCGCAGATTTTTACCCGGTGCAACGAAATATCAGGCACCTCTGGTTGATGCGATTTCATCCACTCAAGTGAAAGGTACACAACCATTCCCTTGGACGGATGCCTTCGAAAAAGACTACATAGCTTGTAGGGATAGCCTCACAACAGTTACCTTGTTGTCACACCCTGATAGTAACGCGCAGTTAGGTTTATTTACCGACGCGTCAGGTACTCATGTAGGCTCGTGTTTACAACAACGTAAGAGCGAGACTGAGAGTTGGCATCCCTTAGCCTTTTTCAGTAAAAAATTAACAGAAAAGCAGAAGGAGTGGCCCGCTTATTATAGGGAACTTCTAGCTGTTTACGAGAGTGTTCAGCATTTCAGACATTTCTTGGAAGCGCAACATGTGACCATATTTACGGATCACAAACCTCTAATTTTCGCGTTTAAACAGCGAAGAGAAAAGTTACCACCGGTGCAATTAAACCAGTTGAGTTTCATTAGCCAATTTACCACTGATTTCGTGAACGTTAAAGGCGACGACAATGTAGTGGCAGATGGCATCACATCGGGGTCACCAATTTGGGACCTCCGGGAAATTTCCCGGGATATCCCAGTTACTTGTTATGTGTGCCAACCCTATCTACTGCTGCTTAGATACTGAGATAGGAAGCGGGATGGCACTTGCAGTTCCGGCGTTTTGCGACTTGTGCGCAAAACCAGGTGGAGAACAGAGCTATCTCTCTCAATGTGAAACGTCTATGTGAATAATTTTAGTTGTACTTATCTTTAATACCCGCGGTCCGCATGGAGCGTTGACCGCTATTGGTTATAGGATATAGAAACCCTCTTCAATAACTAGACGGATTTATTTATACACTTTTTATTGTGTGTGATATTTACAGGGATTGGTTTTACACCACAATCCTCGCATGGCCGGTTTACTTTGGCAAAACCTGCTCACGCGATTGAAATCCTTTTATTGGAAAAAAATATTAGTTTCTAATTACTATTCATGGCAAGAAAATTAATATATCTGCCTGAAAAAAACTGTGTCAAACTCTTCTGTCATTGGTGATCGATTTCGAACATAAAACATAATTCAAAAACATTGACCACCAAGATTAAAACTGTCAAAAGAGTTTAAGGTTGGCGTAAGGTCGTTACAAGTGTTTCCTGTTTTATACGTTACTTTTAATTGGTGTACAAAAATAGTATATTACGATAGGTGTGACTCGGCGTAGCATTACGCCGCGCAATAACAGAAAACAAAGTCACGAGTATCGTATATTATTTTATAGCTGTCAGTGTGACATAAACCCGCACCTAGCTACGCTTTTTCGTCAATTAGCACGATTATTTCCGATTATTGTACGGCGTGTAGTTGGCACCCGAGCGCAGCGAGGGTGCTAAACGTCGTGCAGTAATCGACTATTTAAGTCACGGAAAAGCGTGCGTAAATTGCGGGTTTAGGTCACACTGTGCAATAAAGAATTTTGTATTGCTTTGTTATCCCGAAAAACAATTCTGATGTGCTCAATTTGTTACTGATTTTAATAACATAAAATTATGAATAAATCAACACCTTTTGACCTACTATTAAATGCACAGATAGTCCGGATTCGTGCAGCTACGTTGTGATGATGATATTTTCCAAAGCCGATGAGAAACTGTAACTCACAAATCACGCGATCCATCGCAGTTATAACAGCCAACAGTTTTATTGCTCTGTATTTGTACGCCGGATTCGTAACGGATTCAATTTACTTTTGGAGTTCCGTGCGTGGACGATTTAAGAGAAACTTTGATCACAATTAATATGCCATTTGGTACCATTTTAATTCGTCGAAATGATGCTGATTACACTTATTATGTTTGAAGACAGGAATTTAACGTGAATTACGTGATGGCGATGTAGTGATCGACATAATAGGTTTCAGTTTTATCCGGAAGCCTTCATTAAGATTTTGAGTGCGTTGCGATCACTAACACGTCCAGGATCGCACAGAATATTATACCTACCTCAGATCACATAGTAAAAACCTTATATGTCCACATTAAATAAGTATAATTTGTACGAGAACTTTTAAACTTAAATAAAAAGTGTGGTATGGTTTTATGAAACCACGATGCAAGTGAAACTTTTTGTTTATGTGTAGCTATGGTAGCCAGCTACTATGACAGCAGTTGGCATGACACATGTAATTAGCATGTGTACAAATATGGCTGCAGAAGCGTCCGCCAATCACAACTAGACCTAAATATGATACATCATATCCACCAATCAAGCTAAAGCACCGGCGGCGGCGACATCATGCATGTCGGTGTCGTTTGACATGCGATAGATGGACGAAAACATTTGAGGCGATGTAATAAAAGTGCCACTATAAAATCCTTGTTTGCTGCGATATCAGAAAATGATAATTATTCACCAGGCAGACTTATAGGAGTCATAACATTAAAAGCGAATTGTTACGAACCATGCATACTAAAAAATCTTGTGATTTCGCTACGGAACCCCCAAAGCATTCTAGTAACAAAAACCTATATTTCACCAGTATTTTATTTAAAAAATACTCAAACCCGAGCCTATTCCAATTGAAACGTTGCAGATAATAGACGTTCGAGTAAAAAAAAATAATGGATATTCCATTAAAGGTGTCTTTAACACAAATCGTTAAAAGTTTTTGGGAGTGCTTTAAACGTTATACAAGTTATTTGAAAAGCATTGTTGGCAAATAGTTAATGCGTAGATTGTCACTATTCTGAGCTTTTCAATAGAAACATGAATTTGATGCCTTTAATGGAATATCAAAGTCCATTCTTATAGTAGCATAAAAGTAGGTGTGTTACTGTAATTGACAGACCCCCCAGTAGGCTCTATATTGCTAGTTTTTAGGGTTCCGAACCCAAAGGGTACCAACGGAACCCTATTACTGAGACACCGCTGTCCGTCTGTCTGTCTGTCTGTCTGTCCATCTGTCACCAGGCTGTATCTCATGAACCGTGATAGTTAGACGGTTGAAATTTCACAGATAATGTATTTCTGTTGCCGCTATAACAACAAATACTAAGAACAGAACAAAGTAAAAAATTAAAGAAAGGTTTAAAGAAAGTTTTTTACGATAGCGCAGCGCCACCTATCTAGTTGCTAAGATGGCGCGGCGCTATCGTCTTTACCTTAATCTGAATCTAGGAAGCGGCTCCAACGATTAAATAAAATTTAGTATACCTACAGGGGATTTCGGGGGCGATAAATCGATCTAGCTAGGAGTCATTTTCAGAAAATGTTGTTTTATTCGTGTTTTCAATAATCAACTTTATTGATAATCAACTTAAAATATTACTCTTCCCGACATCTATTGGCGAGTAGAAGTACTGTATCAGTAAATCAGTTAGTTGCTCTCAGTTACAAAAAATAGTATTATTATTCGTCAATAGATGTCGGGAAGAGTCATATTTGTCTGTTTAAGTGGCAAAAAATACTGAGCAAAGCTCGGTCAACCAGATATTTAATAATATTAATTACTACAATTACTATTACTACTATATAATACTATTCTACCTTTGTGTTAACGTTTACTTAGTTGTTGTTAGAAGTTCGTTAAAAAATTCTATAGATGGCGTTCGGAACCCTCCGTGTGCGGGACAAAGTCTGACTCGCACTTGGCCGGTTTTATATTTCTTATAGGCTAGCGTTTGACCACTATCTCGCCTAGTAGTAACCGATGATGTGGTCGAAGATGGTGAACATGCTAGGCCTCGAATACTCTGACTCTCAATGGCTGTGTGCTGCCGGAACACCGTAAGGTTATGGGGGCAGACAAGACACACTGAAGATTTCTTCAACTTTTTTTATATCTTATAGCCTAGCGTTTGACCAATATCTCACCTGTTGGTAAGTGATGATGTGGTCGAAGATGATAAGAATGCTAGGCCTAGAATGGGAACTGGCTCTCAAGGATAGCTGCCGGAACACATTAGTTGTTTGACGACAGATTTTCAAACTTGAGGGTGGTAGCTGGCCAGGCGGACACTAGATAGTGTCCTACCACCATGCGGGGGGTTGTTGGTTTCTTAACGATGTTTTTCCTTCACCGGAGGGCCACTGTGAGAAGCGAACATACAGTTTTCGATAGAAAAATATATTGGTGCACGGCGGGGTTTAAACCTGGTGCCTCTGGTATCAATGCCGATCGTTCTAGCGATTACGCCACTGGGCCCTCTTGTCACTAAGAACCTTGTTAAACAGAAACCCTACGCTGCCTTAGGATGGCTGGTCTCCTTCTCTGTAATACATAAGATAGCCCGATTCTAGAGTTATGGTGTCCTCCCCCTGTCTTCGGAATTCACATAACCCCCGAATGTGCCATTTTATATGTCCCAGCTCCTCCTCCAGCTGCGCCAGATGATCATCCAGCCGAATCGTGCGTCCATTGCAGTTTGTGTTGGCGGCCTACCGTAGCCCGGGGATTCTTAGCATCCCCTGCCCTCTCGTAACCGTGACCGCCGCCGTGGTCAGGTATAGCAGGGCGGCCAGGAACTGGGGGACGCGGCTTATTTTGGCTTTCTGGCTAATTTTGGGGGGTTTTTCTTTAATCGCCACGCTGGGCAGACGGGTTGGTGATTGCAGGACGTATAGCTTCTCGCACCGGTGACGCTGCTGCCCGTCACTGGCCTGTAAGATTTAGCTACGCCATAGTTAAGAAAATAGTTATACCTTCATTTGTCGGTCGCCAGAGCCCCGTTCGTTGGTCAGCAGGATGCACCACGGGCAGGTGAGGTTGGCCGGGAGCACTGAGGTGGTATTTGTGTTCCCTTAAATCCCCATAGTTTTTTTTTTTAATATCTTATAGGCTAGCGTTTGAACACGATCTCACCTGTTGGTAAGTGATGATGCGGTCGAAGATGGTAAGCACGCTAGGCCTAGAATGGGAACCTGCTGTCAAGGATAGCTGCCGGAACACATTTAGATGTTTGGCGACAGATCTTCTAACTTGAGGGTGGTAGCTGGCCAGGCGGACACTAGATAGGGTCCTACCACCATGCGGGTGTTGTTGGTTTCTTAACGATGTTTTCCTTCACTGGAGGGCCTCTGTGAGAAGTGCACATACATGTTTCTATAGAAAAATCCATTGGTGCACGGCAGTTTGAACTCGGTACCACGGCATTAAAGCCGACCGTTCTCCCGATTTCGCCACCGGGCCCTCAAGTATATTATTAGTTATTAATTTACGTAACTCATATCAAAAACACGCTTTATATAATCGGATTTCCAAAGTATCTTTAGCACTCAACCTCCTTTACAAAACATACACATTCTATCAGTACATAAATTAATAAGGCCCTACGCATGGATACTTAAGCCTTCTAAAATTACCATAATTTTCATTATTATTAGCTCACGGCAACCGTTTCATTCCCCATATATATAACCGATATTGTGTCGGTTAAATTTCACAGTCTACTCACTCGAGAGTTGTGGAATGGAGTTAGGATACTGTTTGGGGGTATATATTATATGCAATATTGTATGTTGTAGTACACAATTTCACAAATTAGCGTTTTTGTCCTACGTCTTATATTTATTATGTCAGTCTTACGCCTAGCAAGTCAGAGCCAGTTTAGTAGATATTCCACAGGTGGTAAGAGTATTATATCGATGTTCCACCTTCACTTGCTCCAAAAAAAGTGGCTCACCATCATCAAGGAGAAAATATACTACCTGACTAAACGGAAAGTATAAATAACACTTTCAAACACAAAATAATTTTCAAAATCGGCTAGTAAATAGTTGGCTAAAATTACAAAAAAATCAGTCAAATTGAGAACTTTTTCCTTTTTGACGTCGATTAAAATAGCCAGTCTGATAACATTTTACTTAGTACCTCCCTGGATTTCATGCGATCACGACACCAATGGCTGGCAGTGAGCCGCGCTAATTGTAGCATTATATACAGACGTGATTGAGCCTGCATTTTAGCATAAGCATGGGATAGGTTTGCCTGCGTATAAATTGCCTAATAGATGTCTATGATCATCTACCACGGAAGTATCGATTTAGATACGGATGCGTTATCATTACGATCTTCGAATAGAGCAAGCTCGACTGCTGTATAGCTGCGTCTCACTCTATTCAATGATGTAGTCATATTACGAGTCGGTATCAAAGTTAACTTTTCAGTCATCCACCGTATGTACTTACCTATATTAATTCAAAGTCAAGCTTCGAGACTGCGTACGAGAGGTGATGGTCATTCGTGCTTTCGCGCGCCTGTAGGCTTAGGGTTTGTCGGGTGGTAGTCTTCACATTTAAACCACCCTCCGCACGAAAAGATATCCTAATAATCGGCTCGCTGAGATCTGGATGATCTGTGTCTGCACTGCAACACCGCAGTGTATATCAAATTACTACTACTAGTAGCTCTATAAACTATAGACCTCGCGAATTTGTCTTTGCATAACTTAAAACTTAATAAATTTTCACCGCGTAAGTTAAAAAAACAAAAAGACACACCCGACCCCTTGATCCTATCGGATGAAAAAGTAGTTTAACGATAAAGTTGTCTCTTACCTAATAGGGGTACCAAAAAATTATAGTGACATTTTTGAACATTATTTGAAATAGAAATATTAAAATACGGGACTTATCGCGCCTAAAACATAAATCTTATTTACTCGACGTTTTGACCAAGGTGCATAGATCGTGGTCGCGAGACGACTGGAGAATTATTTGAAATGGCTGGACTGAAATATGTTTTTTTATGCTTTAAACCCCCATATCTCCGCCATTTTGAAAAATGTCCAAAAACTAAACCAACAAAAAAAAAATATTATTCGATAATAATAATACAACATTTTTTGTCGTTCACAAAATCTCACGAGACTCGATTGGGAAATGCGAACTGTAGAGGAGAAAATGAATCCGGACATACGAGTACATACAATTTTTTTTAAATACAGCACTTTTGCCCAAGCTGCAACGGAGACTGTCACTTCGCTCGGTCAATGAGAATTCACTGCAACCTCAACTTAATCTAGCCTCACGAAGAAATACTTGGAAAAACATTATAATGTGTGTTATTGTGTATTTTGGACTAGCACCACCAGGCGAGAATTGCTAATAAACTAAAAGCACATTAAAGCCCGTATATACCAACAATGCATTTCTGGCACACATTAGTGTTAGCAGCTATCACATTAAGGTTCAGTAGTTCATTTAGATTTGTGTGCAGTCGCGCATACATTGCTGATAAACCCTGACACAGAACTTATGTGAAAATATTGACTATTTTAGTGAATATCTAGACTGGTTGATTAGTTAGAGATTTATAGGTAACTGATATGCCTACGTATAAAATCGTTTAAAAAACTAAAAGAACCGACTTCAAATGCCGCGCTATTAATTTTCAGTAACAAGTTTGAAGTGTTTATCTCGATATCTCTGGAGATGCTTATTACATCTCGATGAAATTAGGAAGGAAACACACTTAGGATATCTTCTTTCCAACAAAAAAAAGTTATTAAAATCGGTTCATAAACGACGAAGTAATCCGCGAGCACCCATAAAAAAATTGAGAAACATCCTTTTTTTGAAGTCGGTTAAAAATAAGCCCGCGGCAGCGTTTTTTGTTTGTTAATTAGACTAAGTTAAAAGAGATAGCTGATGTCTTTGGTAAATCCTACTAATATTATAAAGGCAAAAGTTTGTATATTAGCATATTTGTTACTTCTTCACGCTAAAGCTTCTTAATCGATTGAGCTGAAATTTGGAATGTAGACAGCTTTATTTATATCATATAGGCTGACGTTTGACCACTATTTCACCTGTTGGTAAGTGATGATGCGGTCGAGGATGGTAGCACGCTAGGCCTAGAATGGGAACTGGCTCTCAAGGATAACTGCCGGAACACATTAGATGTTTGGCGACAGATTTTTTAGCTCGAGGATGGTAGCTGGCCAGGCGGACACTACATAGTGTCTTACCACCATGCGGGGGTTCGGGGTTTCTTAACGATGTTTTTCCTTGTGGGCCACTGTGAAAAGCGCACATACATTTTTTGACAAAAATAGAAAGCCGAGACCCTGGAATAAAACATAAGGTACCTTTTATTCCGATATTCCCACGGGAACGATGTCTACACGGGTAAAATCGTGGGGCACAGCCAGTATAATAATAGTTTTGAAATATTCTACGATGGTACGGAACCCTTCGTGTCCGATTCTGACCGAGTCAGTCCGACTCGCACTTTGCGGTTTATTTTAACTAGCTGCGCCCCACGGCTTTGCTCTTGTTTAATCCTAGTTGCAAACATTCCCCTTGAATCCCTATCTATTGATGAAAACTGCATTAAAATCCGTAGCGTGGTTTAAAAGATCTAAACGCACAGACGCGGGAAGCAACTTTGTTATATATTAGGTAAAGATATAAAGACTGATTCTTTAATACTTAATTAATACGGTTTAAAAACTAAAGAAGACTTTACATGCCACACGAGTCACTAACAGTTGCAAGTTTTGAGGTATGGATATCATTATATTCCTCTCAAGACACTTATTATATTTTTATCAAGTTTATAAAAGGACCACTCTGACATAAAAATAAGAATTAAAATCGGTTTATTTTCATATTTTCAGTAACAAGGTTTATATATCTATATCTCTGGAGATACCTATCAGATATCGATGATATATGTTATGAAGGGATATATATTATTATGACGGATCTCCTATTCAAAAGTCGATTTCAGTATACAAAATATTTATTTCGAAAATTACACTTTACTTCTTTCTGTTTAACCCTGAACCCACCACATGCCATATTTCTTCCAAACTCATAACTCGTCCTTTTTAGCTCTATCGTGGTCTAGGTATCCGGTAAATCGGTAAATCTTTTAAAAACTTCTACGTTTTAAAACTTCACCCTCCGCTTACTAAATCGCATAGTACCCGAAAGGTACATTTTACGAGATAGGTATTAAAGTAACAAACAATCTCTTACCTTCAGAATACTACCGCAAATGAAAACTGACTTTCTTTGTAACCGACTTCACAAAAAGAGGGGAGGTTCTCAATTCGCCTGTATTTGTTTATGTGTGTTACCTGAGAACTCAGTCATTTGTTAACCGATTTAAAAAACTCTTGTTTTGTTTGACAGAGTATCCTTCCCATTTGGTCCCATCATTATAATTTTATCGGAATTTGATAAGTATCTCCAGAGATAAGGAGACAAATATCTCAAACTTAGTACTGAAAATGACTGTGCCACGTGGCAAATGCCACGCTAGTCATCATAATGAAAGATCTTAAATAATTAAGTGTATACCAATGCAATATAGTCGAACTCTCTTTCACATTGTCTCTCACACACTCTTTCTCACTTTACACCTTAGGAAGCGAAATGGCCAAGCCACATATTTTCACTAAGGTTTAGAGCTTGTGATGTTAGAGCTTGTACAGTTAAACCGTGTAGAGTTAGAAGTTTGGCTCAAAATGATTTCTGATAATTTTCTGACAGTGCGAGCCGCATGGACAACAACTAGTCTTGGCAACATTTTATATGAAAATGTTTTTGGTCGGATCATGTTGTCCGAAAATTAAATATATTGAATTGAATGAAATAGTGAGTCATCAACATCAGCCTATCTCTGTCCACTGCTGGACATAGGCCTCACCGCTGCCAGCCAGCTTGCGTATATCACCGCTCCACGAAATAGTTAGTAAATGTAAGTATTTTTACCCGACTACGGCGAAGCAAAAAGGAGGGTTGTAAGTTGTCCGGTATGTGGGTATGTATGTATGTAAGTATGTATGTATGTATGTTTGCATGTATGTTCATCTGTTCCCTCATAGCTTCTAAACTACTTGACATAATTTAACAAATGAGTGTCGTTGGACGCGCCTTATTTGTCTGCTAGTTATAGGCTATGCAACGTCACAACACATTGAATGTGGCGCCCTCTAGGGGGTACGAAATCAATTAAAAAATTTCAACCCACCCCATCGTGTGTTGTATTGTTGAATAGGGATTTTAAAATGAAGGTAAGGTGTGGTACATCATATTTTTGTCAAGCGTAGTGTTTGCGAGATATATCCCGTCGAAGTCAAGAAAACTAATTTTTACCCCTCGCGGCGTCGCAAAGAAGTAATAGGGAGGGTTATGTGTTTGTTGATCGCTATGTATAGATGTAAGTATGTTGACATGTATGCGTGTATATATTTATGCAAAATCCCCAAAATACTTTAAATAAAAAATAAGTGCAAAAACTAGTATGCTTCTTTGCAGAATGTATTGTTTTGTTACGGTAGGTGACATACGACCACGGATATCCTATAATATTTATTGCAAGTAAGTCGTTTATATAATACACGATACACTTTGAATAGTATGTACAAAGCGATCTCAGATGAGAATATTTTCTTGATTCATTCTTTTTAGAGCGTGATTGTTCAGTAGTCGGGTTTTAGTTTTTGAACTTATTTTTATTAACCAGTCATTTTGGCTGCACTTAAACCGATATTCTTGAGTTAAAGCTACTAACTACGTTCGAATACAGCTACGCGTACTTATGTGTATGTACGTCAAATTACAGAATAGTAGAATGCTATACTACTTGTACCTGTTCTGTAGTCAACATATAATACGCGTTATATAGTTACGCTTGTTCTTCAAAAACTTTTCGAAGGCAGGGTATCTATCCTTTAAAACAACGGGTCGTCCTTCGGTTATCGGTTCTTCAACAGATGTGACCAGCCCACTGCTATTGATCTAAGATCCGATAAAGAACAACCTTAACTCATTTGTTTAGTCGATGATTTTTTAAATTAAATTTAGTTTGTTAGAAAATACATCGTGAGTGTGTTGGAAAAAAACTCCTGGCCTAGCCATGATTTTAATGAGGCCATTATTAAAAAAATTAAAATGACTTTTTATTTATCATTGCACTCATGAATTTAAGAATGAATGTTATACCAATGAAAGTATGAAGCCTATAGAAAGTATATGCAAACTCAAATTATATTGAGCTATGTCGATAATTTTGATTCTCTGACGGATGACTTCAAATCTTTGGACTGATGAGAAGTATTCCGAAATAATTTTAAAATGGTGAATTATAATACGACGAAAAACGTTTTAGGTGTATAAATTTAGTAAAATACAAGCTACAAGGAAACGTCCTACGATTACCAGCGCCGGTTTTTATCTGAGACAACATACACTATGTAAGGATACGCGTAATTGGACGTATTTAGTTACAATGTTCTTTGAGAGATTATAAAAATGAACTTTACTGCTTCTTGCCAGAATGTTGAAGACATAAAATGCACAAAAAGTTACGTTGTAACAGAACAAATAAACAAAGTTGCAATAAAGGAATAATTCAAGAAAAACAAAAAAACTATACTATTTTGAAACAGATAACTTACCAAATGCATAATTGGTTAAAATGCAATCCGTAAGTTTGTCGTATTCACAGGATCGTACTATACTCGTAGTCATGTTACCCAGGAGACGCGGTTTCGAGTCCTGTTAGTACGATTAAATTTTGGATTGTTTGTAACAATGTAAATTACCTACTCTTTCACGAACAGAGCAATTTAAATAAAAGCTTGTAATAAAATTGAAATACTTGTAAAAGTAATATGCTACGTGAAAATAAAGACTTACAAATATAAAACTCGCAAACATTCAATTTAAGGACCTAAACATCCCCGAATCTGATCGGAAGTCAGTTCACGTCTTTACAGCCAATTAAGGCGTTTCATCACAATACTTTACAACACAAAGAAGTGTTTGCCATCAAATTAGCTTTACCACCCTTTTTTACTGCCATGGCTGTTCATATCACGTAACCTAAAGAAAAGAGGGGAAATAAAACTGGCCAAGTGCGAGTCAGCATCGCGTCTCTTATCGCACACTTAGGGTGGGTTCCGTACAATACAAAACATAACAGAGTTTTAACCTCATATATTTGATTAATTGATATTACCAAGAATATTTGGTTTGGTCGCGATCTAGAAAGACGGGGCTCGTTTACTAGCGCCATCTATGTCATTTTGCCGAAACTAATTAGATAGATGGCGTTTAAAAACACGTTTTTTGTACGGGGACCCCCTTTCATTTTTAACTTTATTTTGTTTTTAGTATTTGTTGTTCTAGTGGCAACAGAAATATACCATCTGTGAAAATTTCAACTGTCTAACTATCACGGTTAATGAGCTATAGCCTGGTGACAGACGGACAAACAGACAGACAGACAGACAGACAGACGGACAGTGGAGTCTTAGTAATAGGGTCCCGTTTTAGCCTTTGGGTAGGGAACCCTAAAAAGGTGGATTTTTTCATGATAGAAGGTAAACATTTAGTCTCCGCTATTTTTTTGAAATCATCTGATAGGCTTGTATTTGGCCGCTATCTCGATTGGTGGTTAGCGATGATGTGGTCGAGAATGGTGAACACTCTAAGACTAGAAGAGGATGACTTGGTTGACAAAGGTTGTAAAGGGCTGTGTGCTGCACTTTACAACATTTTTGGTCATTAAATTGTTTAACTAATAAACCAATTATTCAATAATTGCTGCAATATAAACTAACTATAACTATACATTCAAAATAGTACTTAATAAAGCAAGCCCTTATCGGTAAGGTACTTAATAGTTACCGATTATAATTCCCACCTAACGACTATTTACTAGACATTAGTATCGGAATACTCGGCAACTGTCGAAAGGAAAGGTAATTATTACACCATCGAGTTCTCGTTATCGTTTCGAACGGTAACGAGCTGACATCGCGGCTCGACGGCTATTTCTACTTATATTAACAGATGTGGAAACACACGGGCTGAAATATATTAGTAAATAAGTTATTTTTCAAAAAAATAAAACCGACTTCATAACCACAAAACGGCACTCAAAAGCGAAAAATAATTTACTTAAAATTATTTTAAGCGTTACCCAATTCTCTATTTGAAGTCGGTTCCAGCCATGTCTCATAGGTAGTAGATAGATAATACCTACATGTATCTACCTACTTACTAACCTACATGTACCTACTTACTACTACTACATACATAGTATCTATCTAATATCCAATAGACTTGGCTGGCACCGACTTCAAATAGAGAATTGGGTAACGCTTATAATAATTTTAAGTAAATTATTTTTCGCTTTTGAGTGCCTTTTTGTGGTTATGAAGTCGGTTTTATTTTTTTTGAAAAATAACTTATTTTACCCTTTCTAGTGCAAGAAAAGTTTTAATGAAATTACATGCATCTATTAAATTTCGTGTCTGGGCCGTTATACACTGACGGATATATACTTTTTGAAAATTTCAAGTATGTACCTATAACGGTTAAGAAGATACAGATCTGTAAAGTGCGCACATATAGACACACGGACGGACGGACGGACGAAATGTCCAAAATGACCCTGTGCAATTAAAGCATCTGACATACACGATAATTAATTGTCTATTTTATTACAATAATTCCAAATACTTTTATAACACGGACTAGTTGTATTCCAAAATGAATATTAAAAAGTATTATTTGCGATTATTAACATTAATTGCCGCCATATGGCCAACAGAGTACTGAATCACTCTACTACGTTATAAGAGACACTTCCCTATATTGTGGATACCCGAATTATGAAAGCATTGTGTAGCCAACCTAACAACGGAAAATATGATTTACGTAGTAACTATTGTATAATATGTGGTTTTATGCTTATATTTTTTTTTTGCTGTGTTGATTGGTACAAAGTTCGTTCATAATTCTGAGTTATTTAATTATGTATGCAGTGTCGCGGGACTGAAATGGCCGCCATCTTCGCCAAATGTCATGTCATGTCAAAAAATATTAGGTATGTTTAGAAAAGTTTGCACCCTAACTAGACTTTGCCCGGTTGAACATTCCTGTGAAGACAAATTATTTATATTTATATATCATTATTTATTATAATTATTAATATATAATTATTTATTGAGGGCCCGGTGGCGTAATTGGGAGAACGGTCGGTTTTGATGCCGTGATACCGAGTTCAAACCGCCGTGCACCAATGAATTTTTCTATCGAAAAATATATGTGCGCTTCTCACAGTGGCCCTCCGGTGAAGGAAAATATCGTTAAGAAACCAATAACCCCCGCATGGTGGTAGAACATATCTAGTGTCCGCCTGGCCAGCTACCACCCTCAAGTCAGAAAATCTGTCGGCAAACATCTAATGTGTTCCGGCAGCTATCCTTGAGAGCCAGTTCCCATTCTAGTCCACTTCTCTATCTTCGACCGCATCATCACTTAGCAACAGGTGAGATAGTGGTCAAACGCTTGCCTATAAGATATAAAAAAAAATTATCCCCACCTTTATTTCTATCTCGCTCACAGTTACCGTAAGAATATCTTATATGCAATAGCAACCTCCATTGTGTGTAATCTTCTTGGGACTCTTCTACTAAAACTAGTACATTCTCCTATGTTTGAGGTATTTATCTCCATATCTCTGGTGATACTAATCAGATCTCGATAAAATTAAAATGGGACCACCTCGGAAACGTATCCTACCTATTAAAAAAAGAATTCATTTGAATCCGTTCACAATTGATGGAGAAATCGCGTAATATACAAACTAAAAAAAAAAACATACAGACGAATTGAGAACCTCCTCCTTTTTTGTGAATTCGGTTAAAAAGTATTATAGATAGTAAAAGAAACGGCAACAACCCGATGGCTAAAGTCAATAAGATTGAGAAATCGTGAGTTCGATCTCCAACCATTGCAATATTGAGCCCACTCCGAACACAAAGCATATTTAAGCTATTAAGCTTAGTTGGAGGGGTTAACAAGACTACTAGTAATGTGCCACCCTAATAGCTTTGGGCTTTATATAAAAAAAAACAGGTAACAGACATTAAAATTTGCTCGAAGTTATTCAGCTCTACCTTCATCATTAGAAAAGCCAAAAATTGGAATACTCTCTCTTCCCTCGACGGTATTTCCCCAAAATACAACCTGGGAATATTCAAGTCCAGAGAGTACAGGTATCTACTGAAAAAACGTGATCTACTTTCAATCCTACCATCAGGTAAATTGCAGTCAAACAATTTTTCAGTCAGCTATATTTTTACGCCATGTAATAGAATGTAGTCATGTAGAATCAAGGTCATTACATCTTGATTCTACATGACGTGATACATGTGTGATGCTAAATGGGTTACCACTTAACCAATACATTTATTTTACAACACTAAGGGCCAGTTTCACCGGTTCTTGATAGCCCTATTAAGGACTTATCTGACAGATTGTTTACAGCTTTTATATGGCGTCATCTGTCAGATAAATATCTGTAACTTTGTCAAGAACTGGTGAAACTGGATCTAAGTCATGAGACGGTAAATTTTCCAAGTTATGGCAAAATTTTTATCGAATTGTCAATGTTTGTTTGGGATAAATTAGATACATCCAAAAGCTACTTGAAAACATCCCAAACTAAAAATGACATTTGATACTTCGTTCAACTTGTAGTCCACTAGCGCCCCTAGCGGCAAATTTACTCGCGATAGCCCCCGTTTTCAATGGCTATTCTGCTCTTTGTAACCGAAAATGATTTCTAGTTTAAATTATCTGACAATGAAACAATACCGCCCCAGGTAAACCAGCAGAAGTTCTATCCTAGGACTGGCGTACTACCATCCTCAACCTCATCGTCACTTATCAACAGCTGAGATATCGAACGCTAGCCTATAAGAAATAATTATAAGACCGTTTAAAAATATAAAAGAACCGCCTTCAAATGCCACGCTATTAATTTTCAGTGCCGAGTTTGAAGTGTTTATCATTATTAAGTTAAGTTAAGTGTTATCTATATCTCTGGAGATATGTACTTATCAGATCACGGTGAAATTACAAAGGTATTTATATTATACAAAGGATTACCCTTGGGATATCTCCTTTCCAAGAAAAGAGAAGAGTAAAATGTACCCTAAAGACTCCCATATGTTTCCTAGAACTAGGTAAATACGTACAACTTTACGGCCCGTATTTTGTCTACCTTCATGTGTTTGAAATGTAAATGCAAATTTGAAATATCTTCGAAAGTTCCGAACAATGCAACTGAACATTTTCTGTAAAATGTAGTCAGTATCGCTAGTCTGTGGAAACTTGCATAGTTTGTCAGCGATATTACTGTTTCTGAGGTACGATAACAGTAGTTATGCGCAGTGTAGAGTAACGAAAAATAGTGTCATAATTCGACCAAAATTCATTATTTTTAGCGTTCTGTACTTTGAAAAGAAAAATGTAATCCTTATAGGATCACTTTGTTGTCCGTCTACCCGTCGGTCTGCCTATCCGTCTGTCTATCTTTCCGTCTATAGTTGCGTCTCCTCTCAGTGCCATCTTTATTAGGGTGTTACCACACCAATCGATCGATCGACGATCGATGTCCGATCGATTGTCGATCGATGTCTGATTGGTGGGTGCTCGACTGATGTAGTAGGTATGAACTATCAATCGAAGTACACTTCATTCTACCATCGATCGATGGCGTCGATCGATAGTCGATCGATTGGTGTGGTAACACCCTTATAGACAAGCAGGATTAAATAGCGTGACCTTGTTTTGTCCGGTCTGTCCCCTTGTTATGAATATGGGGCCGCGTGATTTTTTTATTCGTGTTTGTCCACTTAAAGAGACAGATTAAGGGGACAAGCATGGCAGGAATACCCCACCGAATTTTTACATAATATTAGGTTATATCAACAAACGCATTTTTACATAACATCAGATTATATCTGCAACCAAATTTTTACACAACATCAGGTGAGATAGTGGTCAAGTGCTTGTCTATCAGACAAAAAAAAAATCAACTTTACCACAATAATTTCACCATTTATATTTTCGAGTGTTTGTATCATGATTACAATTTACTCACTCTTTTCAACCGACTTCCAAAAAGGAGGAGGTTTTCAATTCGGCTGTATATTTTTTTATGTTTGTTTTGCAACGATTACCTAAGCCACGTTTTGAATGATTTTAAACTATTTTAATTATTTAAAATTGTATTGATATTAAATTACCTACTTTTATACCTACTTACAATTTATATATATAAATTTATTTATTTCTTAAAAAGTACATAATATAATTATGTAGCCTTTCCGCCAAACATAAGAGTTGGTGACACGTGTATTTTGGTGGAAAGTTCCTTCTCGTTTTGAACTATATTTAATGTATATTTTTTCAGTCTTAGTGTCCAAATTTAAAATCTATCAATATTAATTTACTAAAACTTAATAATAAACACTAAAATAACTTAATTAACTCATAGTAAGCTAGGTCGAAGATGCTGAACACGCTAGGCCTAGGTTGTGGCGGCAGAATTTCTCCTTGAAAGATGGTAAGCTTCTTTTTGGTAGCAAGTTTTTTTTTTTTTTTTTTTTTTACCACATGTAGAAAATGACATGTCTGACATGTGTATGACAAATATATATTACGGTTTTATAAAGGTCACATAAGTATCTTTATACATTTTATCTTTATGAAAACAACATTATAGTTGGCAATATAGTTCCTCAATGTCGAGGCTCAATGAATAACAAAGATCGATGCGTGAGAAACACCATTATATTCTTCCAAGTTATGAATCTATGGGAAAGTAAACACAATTTATGCTGGTGAGAGCAGTTATTATAATGTTTTTATCATGTGTAGGCCATTTAACACGATGGAATTGTGACCGTTCCGAAAATATACGGTAGTTTCAAGAAAAAACGTTTTTATGTGCGTTACAAATGGTCGTGGATGAAGCAATTAGATACAAAAAACAAGTAATTTTATGACAATAGCTGTGTGCGTAGGTTTTCACCTTATTCGTGATCCCTGAGTGGTGGCTAATGGGTGATCACTGGTAGAAGGCCTCGTCCGTGGCTAAATCCATCCACCGAACAAAGGTATGTTGAAAATCGGTTGGCGGAGTTCCGGCATTATTCAGTGCTAACCAGATTAGCAGAAGGTTGTACAAAAGTCAGTTGTACTGAGCCTCGTCTCAGTGCAGTTTTACATTTTCAGAAAAGCTGGCACGGTTTGATCTTAGACGGCATCTCTACTTAATAAAATCACGAGTCTTACAGCTGAAGCAATATGTGCATTGTAATTAGGAACAAGCAAATGTAAAACTTACTCTCAAGTTAATAGAAGAATAATTAAAATCCTTCAAATATATTTAGGATAGTTTAATAACTAAAACAACCGACTTCCATGCCCAGCGAGTCAATTTCAGTAGCAAGTTTGAGAAGTTTATTGTCATATCCTTGGAGATACTTAACAGATCTCGATAAAATTACAATGGGACCACCTCAGAAATTTGCCCTACCGATTTAAAAAAAGATTAATTCGATCACAAATGACGGAGTAATCGCCCGTAATCGCGTAAAATATATATGAAAAATAAACTGGCCAAGTGCGAGTCAGACTAGCACACGTGGGGTTCCGATTGAACAAAATTTGCCGGAAAAATTAAGTACATGTAGATGTAACATCGATATATATAAATACCGTGTCAGTCAATACTAAACATGCTTATTTACTACAACGCCATCTAACGAATATTTAACGAACTCCTAACACCAACTAAGTGAACGTTAACACCTCAGACGAAAATTAAAAAAAGCAGACGTAACGTTCCGAAACACACGAGTTCAAACGCAATTTCAGTAATACTAAATGCTTGAGTAATACGTTTCCGTTCCGCGCTCAGTTTGCTACAAAGCAACAGTAAAATTATTCTAGTAATACGACTTGGAACGCAAAACGCAAACAAAAATCCACCAACATTAGTCAGTGTGACAAGTTAATTTTATCCGAAATTTTGGGGTAATTTTCCCTACTTCATGGGAAGTTAGTAGAATTGTTTGCAATATTATAAAGTGCTAAAGTGCTTCGTTAAACTAGTTCAGACCCGTAGACAGAAAAGAATAGACACGGCGGGTAGCTCCGCCTCCCTAGGTAGAACCCTGGATAATAATTAAATATAATAAGACTGAACAAAATTGACTTGCACTTGGCCAGTTTATTAGTCAATCAAATGGCGAACACTTCCAAAAACTCGGAATCCAAGTGTACTTACTGAAAGCATATTACTGCACAAATTGCAATATCATTCAAGGAATTTCATAATTGAAACCCACTAATATTTATGTTTACGATTTATTTGATAGAAATATTAATTCATAAAATTTTTCGCACCACTAGGTATGTTTTTATCTAAAAAAAATAGGGTCTCAGCAAACTTTGATAATTTGGACTATATATTTATCTACTTGTGTTATAACAACTTCAAACTCAGTCACTGGAAGTTATGTTATGTCTGTCTTTTTATTTTCATCTGAGGTTAACACAAAGATGTTAATAATAAGGTAAACCAGTGTTTTTCAACGTGTGGGTCGAGAGGTCGCGACCCCCTGGGGGTCACAAAGCCTGTATAAGGGTTAATATTGTTATATACCGGCTGTAATTCACGTACCTTTAGTCGAATTTTCTCAACCTAGGTTTCGAGCGAGTCAGTCGCTCTTCCTCGGGAGTGAGGTCACGCGGTGATATCGCGATGTTCACTGATAAGGGGATCGCAGGAGGGTCACGAAGCCTCAGTAAAAGAAAAAAACAAAGTTTGAAAATATACTTTTAAAGAAAATATTAATTAAAGATCATTTGTAAGTTGTGACTGTTGTTGTGACTGAGAGTACTTATAATATTTGTTTCAAAAGAAAACTATGTAATTTGTTTCCTGTAGGCCACACGAACGAAGCCGTGGGCAGAAGCTAGCAATATAATAAAATACAGATTACAAACAGTGCAAGTAGGTCGATTTTTTTTCATACCAAGGGGATCGCGTCGCGTCATGAAAAAGGTTGAAAAACACCGGTAAACAATCGTTCATAGATGGCGCTATAGTAAAAACACGTTTTTTGTATGGGGACCCCCTTTAATTTTTAACTTTGTTCTGTTTTTAGAATTTGTTGTTATAGCGGCAATAGAAATACATCATCTGTGAAAATTTCAACCGTCTAACTATCACGGTTCATGAGATACAGCCTGGTGACAGACAGACAGACAGACAGACAGACAGACAGACAGAAAGACAGACAGACAGACGGACAGCGGAGTCCCAGTAATAGGGTTCCGTTGGTACCCTTTGGGTTCGGAACCCTAAAAACAAAAAAGAAAAATAAAGACTAATTGAGAACCTCATTTTTGGTGATTTTTTTGTGAATAGACACTTATAATTTAACTGTTAATTATTTTCTACTGACTGTGTACCGCGGCTTCGCCCGCGTTGAAAAGTAACCCTAAATCCTATTCCACCTAGTAATCAGTATGCAATCTTTGTTAAAAATTCAATCAGTTTCGGTCCAATCTCGAATTTATAAACTTACTTAGACCTTTATAATAATAGTGTTCATTTCATAAAAATATAATATATTCTTATCAAGAAAAAAATTTAAGATTTTGGTAAAATCATACGCAAGAATTTTCTATTTCCACGAACAAACGAGTTGTTTGATTAGCGCTCTCGGCTTGTTACAAGTCATAATCATAAACTAGAGACGGGGTGGATGTCCGGCCTTTGCCTAGTATATATGAACATGACCAGATAAGCCATATTTTTAGGCGCCGGAATAGTATTATCTTATTATTATTTGTTATTTTATTATTATTATTTATATTGCACACATGAGTAAATAGACTGGATTTTATCTGAATAATAAAATAATTTTTGAAATACCAATATTATTTATTTTACCACGTTTTTATTAAGTCACTTTCTTATCTAGCTGTCGTTCCGTGTGGAATCTTGCAACTTTTTTAAAGCAAAAATGGGTAGCACTTGTCCACTATTTCACCTAATGTTAAGTGACGATGCGGTCGATGATGTAGCTCGATCAACTAATATTTGGTAAAAAATAAATTGCTTCTCCTTTGACTTGGATATTTGCAATTCACAATGCTCCAATAGGCTACTTTTGAAGTTTCAATATAAAAATCAGTGATTTTTTTAAAGGTTTCCACGAACAAACAGTGTACGGATTAAATGAGCCTTTTTGGATTTAAATGTATCCAATTTTAGATAGAATAACTATACTGGTCGGAATTAGATGTCATCATATTTGTGATTAAACCTTACATATTTAATTTCCGGCCAAAAATAATGTTTGCCACATCTCTACTTCAAAACCATCATTGCGTTCGGTCCCGTAAAGGTGTTCCAGCTCCTAATATTAATAAAAAGCCAATGCTTTCTGTGAAAACTCGCTATTGTGCTTTGACACGCGATTTCGTGACTCGATGTGTTTCTCTGTCATAAATGGAATTGTTGTAACTGGCTGCTTTGTTTGTTTTGATTAAATTATTTTACATAAATATATCTTCTATTATATCTACATGATGTAAAGTGACCATGTGACTACAATTTAAGGTGTTGCTTGCCTTATTACTTGCCTACATTGCCTGTTATTGCCTATAATATACCACTTTTAGAATCAAAATCAGAATCATTCATAGTAAAAAACTAAAACATTGTATAATTTTGACTTGAAGATACCCATCTTATAGCTACTTGGCAACATGTCTCTGAATAAATTCACCTATAAAACAAAAAAAAAATGAACCAAAATCGGTGCATTTGTTTGGGCGCTACGATGCCACAGACAGACACACATACACAGATACATACGTCAAACTTATTATACCCCTCTTTTTGTATCGAAGGTTAAAAATCATTGCTATCGTGGGAATATTACTCAAATAGCTTTAACACAAACGTCGAGTAACCAATACAAGATGAAATTTACTTCGAGTAACTTGTACTAGAGTTTCTCGTCGTAGATTCCCGCAAAGTAACGTTTGAAGCAACTGCTCCAAAAGACACGTACCAAGTTACTGACCACCTCAACCCAAATGCCCCAATACCTGCATTCTGTTAAAGCTTTTATTTCAAATGCTTGAAGAAAGGAGCTGTTTGTTCTACACTTTTGTATTGGACGTGCAAAGTTGAAATAAAGCAGCTTTCGTGTTTTTAAAATGGTCGATGGTTAATTGAGAATGCTTTCTAGTGAAGAGGTTTATGTATTAACATTTGTACATTTTAACAGTGATCAGCACTTCGAAGGAAATTTGTAAATTCATCCCAATGAGGGGTGAATGGATAATTGTAATGAAAGTGTTTATTATAAAGATTTTCTTGAAACTACCTCCCATCGACATTTTTTGTTGTGATTCTTGACGAGAGATGTATGGTAAAATAATCCATTAATATTAATACAGTTAGAAAGAGAAATAAATTACTTTTTGTCGCGAAAAACGTTTTACTGTAAAACTGAATCTATACGCGTTAAGCCACAGACAAAAACCTAGTAGTATAGATTATATACACCAAAAGCGACTTAAATTCTCCTTTATAAATTCCAAGCAACATTTCAAACGAAGTACCTAAATATTTAAGTCTGACTTGGTCAGTTAAAGCTAGCTCAAACGATTCAGTTCGCTTAGGTAAGTAGAGTAATGTAGATACCACATACATTTACGAAATCTGCAACTAAGTACTTAATACCTAGTATTCGGTGTAATAGGTATCTAGGACTCTCTGTCTGCTAAGCTAAAACTGCTGCATAGCTTGTATTATGAGAATTTTAGTAAGTAAAATTACTGGATATAACTATGTATTTCATATGATATATCTTCTTATACTATAAGAATCTTTGTCCTGACATACTGACTGACTGACTGACTGACTGATAGACAACGCACAGCCTAAAGCGTTAGACGTAGAGACTTGAAATTTGGAGAATATATTTATTTTAGTACGTAAAGATGTACTAAGAAAGGATTTTTCAAAATTCACCCTTTTAAGGGATGAAATGGGGGTTCAAAGTTTATCTGGACAAACAAAATTAGATAGTCTTTTCTATTGGTAACTTCACACAAGTGCTTCAGTAAAAAAGTAAGTAAATACGTATTTCAGGCTTTTGCAAAATTCCACCCCTAAAAGGGTGAAATGGGGTAACAAAGTCTGAAAACCAATATTGTTTCGGGTTGTGCTGAAAATTGACACGCAGATAATTATTACGACGTTGGTTCCCTCTGAAAATGATTTTCTCAAATTCACCCCTTAAGGGGATGAAATGGAGGTTCGAAGTTTGTATGTAAACAAGATAAGATAGTATTTTCTATTCGAAACTTCACACATGTGCTTCAGTAAAAAAATAAGTAAATACGTGTGGCAGGCTTTTTTGAAATGTCACCCCTAAGAGGGTGAAATGGGGGTAAAAGAGTCTGAAAATCAATATTGTTTTGGATTGCGCTGAATTCAGCATGAATAGTTATTATGACGTTGGTATCCGTTAAGAAAGGATTTTCTAAAAAATCACCCCTTAAGGAGATAAAATGAGGGTTCAAAGTTTTATGGAGGATTAGATAGTATTTTTTCTTAAACTTCACACAAGTACTCTTGTATATAGATAAGTAAATACGTGTCTAAGGCTTTTTCAAAATTCTACCCCAAGAAGGTGAAATGGGGTAATAAAGACTGAAATCAATATTGTTTTGGATTGCGCTGAATTCAGCATGAATAGTTATTATGACGTTGGTATCCGTTAAGAAAGGATTTTCTAAAAAATCACCCCTTAAGGAGATAAAATGAGGGTTCAAAGTTTTATGGAGGATTAGATAGTATTTTTTCTTAAACTTCACACAAGTACTCTTGTATATAGATAAGTAAATACGTGTCTAAGGCTTTTTCAAAATTCTACCCCAAGAAGGTGAAATGGGGTAATAAAGACTGAAATCAATATTGCTTCGGATTGCGCTGAAATTTGGCATGCAGATAGTTGTTTTGACGTAAGTATCCGTTAAAAAGGATTTTTCATAAATTCTTTTTCAAAAAAAATAAAACCGACTTCATTACCACAAACAGGCACTCAAAAGCGTAAAATAAATTACTTGATATAATTATTATAAGTGCTACCAACTTATCTATTTGAAGTCGGTGCCAGCCAAGTCAATTGGATATTAGATAGATACTACGTATGTAGTAGTAGTAAGTAGGTAGATACATGTAGGTAGTATCTATCTACTACCTATTACACTTGGCTGGCACCGACTTCAAATAGATAAGTGGGTAGCACTTATAATAATTATATTAAGTAATTTATTTTTCGCTTTTGAGTGCCTGTTTGTGGTAATGAAGTCGGTTTTTTTTTTAAAGAATTTGAAGGCACGTGAGTACCCCCATCAGTATTCGGGTTCATTATAGAATGCCGAACGTACTTTGGACGTAGGTAATTGGGCAAGGAGATGGGAAACGCCTCAACTAATTCTACACAGACACTCCACCGAACACGTAGTGCCTCCGCGCGATGCAAATGGATTGTGTGTCCTCCATTCCGTAGCTTCGCTTTTCGTTCATCACACTAGAGTCCGGGGTTGTGTCAGAGTGGCACAAATGTCACTGTCAGCCGCTCGCTGTCAGTTGTCAACGTCAATTCCGTTTATTGCCACTCTCAAAAACTCGATGCGCCGTCAAATTTATTTTACCCTTTTTAGTGCAAAACAAGTTTTAATTAAATTACATGCATCTATAAAATTTCGTGTCTGGGCCGTCATACACTGACGAATATAAACTTTGTGAAAATTTCAAGTATGTACCTATTACGGTTAAGAAGGCACATCTGTAAAGTGCGCACATATAGACACACGGACGGACAGACGGACGGACGAACGGACAACAAAGTCTCAGGAAGTGTTCATTTGGTACCCTTTGGGGTCGGAACCCTAAAAAATTGACTTGCAATAAAAGCATCTGACACACATAACACACACGATAATTAATTAAATATTTTATTACAATAATTCCAAATACTTTTATAACACGGCCTAGTTGTATTCCAAAATGAATATTAAAAAGTATTATTTGCGATTATTAACATTAATTGCCGCCATATATATGGCCCACACAGTCTGAATCACTCTACTGCGTTATACGAGTTGGCACTTCCTTACATTGTTAATACGCGAATTATGAAAGCACTGTGTAGCCAACCTAACAACGGAAAGTATTATTTACGTAGTAACTATTATATAATCTGTGGTATTATGCTTATAATTTTTTTTGCAGTGTTGGTTGGTACAAAGTACGTTCATAATTCTGAGTTATTTAATTATGTATGCAGTGTCGCGAGACTGACATGGCCGCCATCTTCGCCAAACGTCATGTCATGTCAAAAAATATTAGGTATGTTCAAAAACTTTGCACATTAACAAGACTTTGCCCGGTAGAACATTCCTGTGAAGACGAATTAATTCTCCCCACCTTTGTTTCTATCTCGCTCACAGTTACCGTAAGAATATCTGTCCAAAATACTGATTTGCATATGTAATCCGAGTTTATAATCAAAACATATGTATAACTTTGTACATTGAGACCATTCCAAGGAGATGTCTCAGAATTAGATCAAGTTTACCATATCTTTGCAATATCATTGAAGTAACAAGATACTGCGACAGCGCCATTTTGATTTTTGACGTCCGCTTTCAATGGACTACGAGCTTACGAAAGTTGCTATAGTAGTTTTTTTAACCAAAAAAGAGCTGATAATGTTTAAACGGCTGAATAGATTTTCATGAAATAAAGCTAAGAACACTCTCGACGAAAACATCTATCAAACAAAACAAACTAAATCAAAATAAGTTCATCCGTTTGGGCGCTACGATGCCACGATGACAGACACACAGATACACACGTCAAACTTATAAACACTCCTTCGTTTTGCGTCGAGGGTTAAAAACCAAAATCAACGTGAAGAAAGATGTAAAAACATTATTCAAGGTCATATTTTTTAGTCTTTTTTTTTAATACTTTATAGGCTAGCGTTTGACCACTATCTCACCTGTTGGTAAGTGATGATGCGGTCGAAGATGGTAAGCACGCTAGGCCTAGAATGGGAACTGGCTCTCAAGGATGGCTGCCGGAACACATTAGATGTTTGGTGACAGATTTTCTAACTTGAGGGTGGTAGCTGGCCAGGCGGACACTAGATAGTGTCCTACCACCATGCGGGGGTTGTTGGTTTCTTTACAATGTTTTCCTTCACTGGAGGGCCACTGTGAAAAGCGCACATACATTTTTCGATAGAAAAATCCATTGGTGCACGACGGTTTGAACTCGGTACCACGGCATCAAAGGCGACCGTTCTCGCGAATACGCCACCGGGCCCTCAAAAAAAAAAAAGTCTTTAAAAGTATATGCAATAGCAACCTCCATTGTGTATAATCTTCTTGGGACCCTTCTTCTAAAACCAGTACATTCTCCTATGTTTGAGGTATTTATCTCCTTATCTCTGAAGATACTAATCAGATCTCGATAAAAATTAAAATGGGACCACCTCAAAAACGTACCCTACCTACTAAAAAAGAATCATTTGAATTCGTTCACAATTGACGGAGTAATCGCGTAACATACACACACAATAAAAAAAAAAACATACAGACGAATTGAGAACCTCCTCCTTTTTTGTGAAGTCGGTTAAAAATTCACTTTTTAAGGGGATGAAGCAAGGGGGTGCAAAGTTTGGATAGTCTTTTTATTCGAAACTTCACACAAGTACTTCAGTAGATAAATAATGGATTACGAAGTTTCAGGCTATTTCAAAATGCCACTCCGAAGAGGGTGAAGTGGGGTCTATCAAATGGGGTCTAACAAAGTCTAAAAATAATATTGTTTTGGATTGCGCTGAAATTTAGATTGTAGATAGTTATTATGACGTAGGTATCCGATAAGAAAGGATTTTCCAAATTCACCTTTTAAGAAGACCGAACAGGAATTCAAAGTTTGTGTGGCAAAACAAGATGAGATAGTCTGTTTTATTCGAAACTTTACTTTGAAAATGAATAATTAAATACGTGTTGCAGGATTTTTCGAAATGGGGTAGGTAACAAAGTCTGAAAATCAATATAGTTTTTTGGGTTTTATGAATATAAATCTTTTTTCCCTTAGTCACGTGATAACTTGAAAACGGATGAACAGATTTGGCTAATTTTTTTGATGTCTTTTATGATAGAAAGGTTTTTACAAAAGAAGCGTTATAAGTAAATAAAAGAAGTTTATTTCGAGGGCGAAGCCGCGGGGCACTTCTAGTTTAAGTATAATCTATACATAATATTATAAAGAGATAACATTTGTATTTTTTGTATGTTTGTAATGAGTAAGCTCAAAAACTACTGAACCGATTAAAAAAATTCTTTCACTAATACATAGAATGGACTTTCGGAATGAAAATAGGCTATATATTATCCCGTTTAAATCAAAAGGTACATTCGTGGAGACCTAATTTGCAACCTAAGTCGGCAAATAAACGGTCGAAAAAACACGTTTCTTACGAACGCTGCTTAATTGAAAATAGATAGAAGAATATTTTCTATGCAAGAGTTGTACAACTTAATAAGACCTACAAAAAAGTCCGCAACAGCATATGTCTATCTCTTACGGTTGCCTCACAGTAACCATTTTAATCTTAAAATTTTTGTTAAACAATATTACATAACTTCCAAGGCTATTTTCAAGTATATAGTATTAATCCTTTTCCAAATAATTACGTTAATTAGCTTGGCCACATATTATAGATTAAAATTGTCCATTACAGTATATAATTCAAATGAAAACTCTAGAAAATATCACGAATTTCACAAACACGCTCGCAAAATTAATAAAATATTTGCAGTGAAACCACAGATTAGGTCATAGTTACTACGAAAATATTATTATAAGCTTAGCTATGCTGTAGATCCCCACCGATCACAATCAATTTGAATTTCAATTTCAATATAGTATTATATAGTATTATATTCATGATCTATTGTATAAAATAATATTCATCTATATATATATAATAATATAATATAATATTTTAAACCACCCCGACTGATCTATGTATAATAGCTTTTTCCAATGACTCTAAACACGACATTTAAAATCTGAGCTGTAAGTTGGTGAGGATTTGAGTATTCTGTAGAGTCCAGGAGGCTTCCATGTTCTTACAATATCGTTGAAGAAGAAGATTTTCGAATTGATCAGACCTATGAAAGTTGATTTCATAGCGCAATTAACTAGAAAAAAGCTCATAATTTTAAAACGATTGAACGAATTTTCATGAATCAAAGCTAAGAAAACTCTCGATGAAGACATCTATCAAACAAAAAAAAACTATCAATAATAAAAAAAAAATCGGTTCATCCGGTTAGGTGCTAAGATTCTACAGACAGACACACAGATACACACGTTAAACGTATATTACCCCTACATTTTGCGTCGGGGAACGCCGTAAGGTTACGGCGGCAGATGTACTCCTTGGTGGTAAGCTACTTTTTGGTAGATTTAATGACTCCACTACCACGTAGCATGTACGAAAACTCATGATTCATAAATGCACATAAAACTTTCATTGGCAGGTATATAGCTAGGATTAGAACCAACGACCGTCGGGTCAGAATCAGGGTAACTATCCTTTACGCCAAAGGGCCGTCCAATATCAATGCGTAAGTATTATAAAACAAAGTTCATCACTGCGTCTGTCTGTCTGTTCGCAATAATCTCAATAGCTACTGAACGGATTATCATGCGGTTTTCACCAATAGCCACAGTGTTTATGAGGAAGGTTTAGGTGCATAATTCGTTAAGGTTTTGTGTAAATTGGATGAAATATGACGATGGTTGTTAAATATGTTCATATTTTATATTCGATGTAACAAACTGATGCAAATTTTGTAGGCATATATGTTCTACCCGTGCGAAGCCGGGGCGGGCTGCTAGTTAATTATATTTTAAAAGACCCGTTGGCGTAGAGGATGGATGTCTTGTCTTCTAAGCCAGAATTCAAATCCTATAACGGGTGTACGTCTACAGGTGGTAGGATAATATTATATCAATGTTCCGCCTGATTTGCTTTCAAAAAATCGCTTACCACTACCAAGGAAAAATCTGCCACCATAACCTTACGGTGTTCCGGCCGCACACAGCCCTTGAGAATCATATTATTCTAGGTCTAGCGTGTTCACGCGCTTCCACCAGGCGAGATAGTGGTCAAACTGTAGCCTATAATATTTAAAAATATATAGTTTACACATTACCCGGCGGTACATAACGCACTTCGAGATGACGCTCTACGAATCCAAAACTAGCCGATTATCTCATTAGTTCGAAGTGTCGGTGTTACCGCCATGTACTGTAAAATTTATTGGCTTTATATAATCTTGAAGCATACAAACTCATTGCGAAAAGATAGACAATTAATAATTAACTGCGATAAATGGGCAGATAGGGCATATAGGTTGGCTTTTGCTACGTAGTAGCACAAAAACTAAATAAAAAAAAATATTAAAAATACTTCATGTCCATTTTGTGTATAACGAAGTGCAGTTGGTAGAATTGTCATCTAAAAAAATATTTTTACAGAAAGTATTTTCCCGACCACAAAAAGACTCCATGACGCGCTCTAAGTACTCGTAAAAGCTTTGTATAAAAAATATTGAGTATTTTTCCTACATTTGAGTTATTTTTTTTTGCATTCGACGTATTTGTTTTTAATATCATATATGGTTTTGTACGATCTACATACATCATAATATCATAACCATAATCTACGTAAACCATAATTATACAGTTTTGACTGACCAGTTGGTCTATTGGTCAGTGAATCTGACCACGAAACCGAAGGTTGTGGGTTCGATTCTCACACGGGGCAATTCTTTGTGTGATCCACAAATAATTGTCCGAGTATGGGTGTTATTTCTGTCCGTTATTTGTATTTTTGTAAAGTCCAGAATTAAAAGAAAAAAATATCTTCACAAAAGGAGTGACTAAAGTACTTAGGTACTCGAATCTGTAGTCATTTGGTCATAATTAGTCATTAGGTCTGTAGTCATCCTTTTTTTTTTTGTTCGATGTGCTATGAATAGTTTGCAGACATCAATGTGGTCTAATAGAACAAATGCTTATGGTCATTTAAACACATAATTTATGATCGTACAAAACGAGAAAACCGACTTTACATGCCGCGATAGTCAAAGTACTGGCTAGTTATAATCATGTCATCTAAGTTTATAAATTTGCTTATATTGTTTATCTCCATATCTCAGGAGATAATTGTCATATCTAGATAAAATTCACTATTTTTTTTTAATGTTTGTTGCACTCCTTCAAATTGTAACCGATTTGAAAAATTATATTTTGTTTGAGAGATTATGCCTTCCGTTTGGTTGCATTCACATTTTATAGAGATTTGACAATTATCTCCGGAGAAATGGAGATAAATAAAATAAGCAAATTTGTATACCTTGATGACATGATTATGGCAACTGGCTATTTTGACTATCGCGGCATGTGTAGGCGGTTTTTTCGTTTTTTACGATCATAAATTATTTGTTAACGCATAGGCGTTTGTTAAAATCTTCTGGAATACAGTATTAGCGTGTGGTATGCAAAACAGTAAGCGATACAATAAATTGAACTGAGCTCGCAGAAGGCTTTGAGCACGCAGTTTGACATCAGGAAAACATAACAAAGTGGCAGTTAGAACTGTTCCTGCATACGCAAACTCGAACAGTAGGTATGCGTTAAGCTTGGTTCACACCGTTCACTTAACTGAACTATACTTACTAAATTCTTCTATATTTTCAACCGACTTCCAAATAGAAGGAGCTTCTAAATTCGTCTATATGTTTTTTGTTTCTTTTTTGTTTCTTTTTGTGTATGTATGTTACGCGATTACTCCGTAAAAATTGTGACCCGATTCGAATGATTCTTTTTTTAATCGGTAGGGTACATTTTCGAGGTAGTCTCATAGTAATTTCATTGAGATCTGATTAGTATCTCCAGAGATATGACGATAAACATCTCAAACTTGCTACTGAAACTGACTCGCGGGCATGAGAGTCAATTGTTTTAGTTTTTACAGTATCCTAATTATCTGTTATTCTTTCTGTGCATGGTTGTCTAGATGGAATCGCTTTAAGCTATGAAACTGCCCATTGTCGCTATAAGTTTTTAATTATTTAGTTCCACAGTAAGTAATTTTAGATAAGTAAAAATAAGTAGGATGTAAGGGAGCACAAATCCACCTCAGTGCTCCCAGCCAACCTCACCTGCCGAAGTTGCATCCCGCTGACCAACGAACGAGTCCCTGGCGACCGACAAATGGCGGTATAACTATTTCAAAATTATGAATAGCTAGCGTAGCAGCGTAGCTTAATACTACAGGCCGGTGACGGGCAGCAGCGTCACCGTTGCGAGGAGCTACGTCCTGCGATCGCCAACCCGCCTGCCCAGCGTGGTGATATTAGGGTATATTCCTCCCAAAGATGGAAAGACACACACAAAGCAAAAGCCCCAAGGCAGTGACTGGAAAAGAAGAGCCGAAGATCGGGCTCAGTGGTGTATCTTGGGAAAGGCCTACGTCCAGCAGTGGACTGACACCGGTTGATGATGATGAAGTAATTTCTGTTTTGTTAGTGTTGTTCAATGAGTATATTATATCTATCTATTTATTATATAATTTCGTCTAATTCTACAAATATTATAAAAAATGTGAAAGTTTGTATCTTTGGGTGTTTGTTACGGAATCATACAAAATCAGTTAAATGGATATGTATAAAATCTTGCGCACGTATAGTTTATCACTTGGATAAACAGATAAAGACACTTTTAATAAGTACTATTTAACACAAGCAAAACTGCGGGGCAAAGCTAGTAACTTTATAAATGAATTAGCGCAATTATTGATGTTTACTCTAAAAATATTGTCTGAAGTACTGAAACGTTCAACTGAAATTATGTAGATTAATATAATTTCCCATAATGAAAGACTTAATATAAGACCAATCGATGTGATTCCAGTGCAAATTTTTGCTCCTTTTACTCATATTTGTGCATTATACTTTTGTATGGATATCGCACCACCTAAACGAATAAATTAAATATAATGTTTTATTTTTTATTTAACACACATGTACTCCCGGGCTAAAATGTATGCTGCTCTTACCACTATCTAACCACCAAAATACGTTGTCTGTCAGTGTTTACGTGTTTAATAGTGGGAAATTCTATCTAATTTGCACAAGTGCAGACTAAGCCTAACATAGCTGGCACGTGCTGTGATGGATGACCTGCGGAACTTTGTTTGTACAACTGCTACGCGTTTATGTTGCCCTGGTGCCCGAAAGCGTGATAGCTCATGCGTGCCGAAATCTCCGATATCTAAAACCTAGAGATATACGCGTAGTGAACAAAAATATAAAAAACCTTATTACTGAGACTCTGCTGTCCGTCCGTCTGTCACAGGGCTATATATTTTTTTTATGCTCAGTAGGCAATCGATTGACCACTATCTCACCTGACGATGTGGTCCAAGATGTAGCATGCTTGCCTTGAAGATACCTATTCACTCGCGACTTGGAGACCCCCAGGTGGTAGTTAAGAAACACAGATTTAGGCAAAGAATTCCATTCCTTGGCAGTGCGTAAAAGGAATGTAGAAGCAAATCGCTTCGCACGTATTGATGGACTGTCCACTGTAACATGTAACGGTGTCACAAATCGGTATGTCTGGTTGTATCTTTTCAACCCTAATAAATAGACATTTGAAATTGAATGAAAAGTGTGTATTTCTTTCGCATTTATAATATTAGTAGGCAGTAGGATTTGAAACATGCAAATTAATTGAAATTTTACAATATGCCAGTAACACAGACGAGTACGTATGGCGTACATATGTGTTAGTAAATATGAAAGTAAAATGTATAGCAAGGTTTAGACGAAGCCAGTGTAGGCTGCTAGTTTCACTGGCAGCCAGCGCTGGCTTGTTTTTGGCTTCGAATATACAGTTTTTCAAGTCAAGCCAACGCTGGCGCCGGCCTATTTTACAAGCCGGTGACCTCCGCCCGCGTGCCCCGCAACCCCCGCGCCTGAGTGAGGACGCGTGTAGACGCATCGCGCCAGTCACTGGTGCTTATTAGACTGTTCACGAAACACCACAATAAGAATAATCCAGGAACTCATTTAAACAACACGGGCCAAGCAAGCGCAGGCTTATCTGAGGACTGGAACCAGCGTTACAGGCTTCGTCTCAACCTTACTTTTATCATAATTTTGAAGCGGCAATAGCCCAATGGCTAAAGCGTCGGTCTGTCGATCGAGAGGTCGTGGGTTCGATTCCCACCCATTGCACTATTGACGTGAACCTACTCCAGACAAGCATATTTAGCTTGAGAGGATAACAAGACTACCAATAATGAGCAACCCAGATTGCTAGTAAGCTTAAAAACATCTACATGTTCCAGAACTATTTATTAGCTCAACTGTTACATTTAAAATAAACATATTTTATCCTAAAACATCATCACATTATTCACGATGGCATATGAATTCTTGCCAATAAATAAATATTAGCGAGCGCTCAAACATAAAGGTCGCATAGTACTAAATCCCGATAAATTCAAACCCAAAAATCGGGTTTCCCTTTGTCATATCCTAGGAGGGCGCGTTACATACACGTTATACATGTGTTATTCATAGTCCTTTAAGGAAAGAAGCTTGTTAATAAGCGTCAGGGATTATGAAATTCTCTATTCTTTTCTAAATATAAATGTTTTTTGCTAGTAATATTGTTATTTTTTATGTCCGTGGTACTTGCGTGGTACTAAATAGTGCCATTGGTGGTAGGTTTCAACCGTGGCTCGAGACACCTTTTCTGTATGAGGACGCCATTGCATGTTTAACATTGTTTTGTGTCCTTTTTATTACTGACATAACAATACTTATGTATTCTGTATAAATATCAAAAGTCTACCTCTTATGGTTTAGGAGAGGACAAGGAGATTTAGTACTATGAGGGCCGGATGGACAGCGAAGTTTCAGTACTAAAAAGTTCCACGATTTCTGTACATATAATAAAATTGTAGAACAACGGTTTCCAAATTTTTTATATTAGTAAAGATCAATTTTATATGAAGAAAAATAAGTGTGTGCGTCAGCTTTAACGCACGACTGAGTAGACTTCTTAAGAATTATTATTAATGTGGTCAAGGTCAAGGTCAAGGGGGCTAAATATGAAAAACTTGGACGAATTGATAATTTCCTCTATTTGGAAGTCGATTTAAACTATTGCAAAGACAATAAGTTTGTGATACATACAGTCATTTTTCTAAAACCGGCTGCCCGCTCCGCTCGTGACAATATTCCAGCCTCAGCAAGAAACCGTCATCGATCATCCGAGAGCTCACATCCGGTGAACACCCGGTGCCGTTCACTTAAGATTTTAATTGCCAATATATTAAAACGCATATTAATGCTACCCGTTTCAAGACTGCCTGAACCTGGGTATAAAAGTTATTCGTGAGGGGGTAGCACTCTTATAAACTCTTGGACATTATCTCATGTACTGAAGTTTATAAATGACTAACAACTCATATGAATTTTTACCGGAAATTACTTCGACCAGTTGCGGACGTTCTTGACAGTGATGCCTAGAAACCCATCCACCATGGGCAGATCGTCCAAAATTTGCTTGCTAGCTACAAAAAGGAGCTTACCATCAAGAAAAATAAAACCGCTGCCAAAATCGGTTCCCGCAGCACAGTTCTTAATAGTCAGAACATTCTAGGCCTAGCGTCCTCACCATCCTCGTCCACATCATCGCTTACCAACAGATGAGATAGTAGTCTCAAACTCTAGCCTATATATCTATCTAGATATAAAAAAAAATATCCAACCATTAACATATTGTTGGGATCGTGTGTAAGTAAAGTAAAATATGCGTAAAGGTGGTTGGATTTGAGGCGGTGGTGAATTAATTCTTCGTAAAAACGATTTCTGCAACAAACTTTTAACACTAACTCTTACGTAATTAGACTTTATTTAAAGTCGCATTTTACTTTTGCAGCTGCAAACTAGAGTTCTACGATACAGCGAACCGATTTTAATCAAAGTTGAGCTTCGGTTCAAAGGTATCCTAACTTCTAAACAAAGACAAATGAACATCTCAGCTTCAGCACGTTGACCTGGATTGTAGAAAGTGAGAGAAAATGTTGTAGAGCTGGAGAAGCCTAGAAAATTACAGGGGATTTTCTTTGACAATTGTTGAAATTTCTACGTCAGTTACATTGGCATATAATGTGATAGAAGCTGTTAGGTTTTTTTAAATATCTTATAGGCTAGTGTTTGACCACTATCTCACCTGTTGGTAAATGATGATGCGGTCGAAGACTGTAAGCACGCTAGGCCTAGAGTGGGAACTGGCTCTCAAGGATAGCTGCCGAAACAAATTAGATGCTTGGCGACAGATTTTCCAACTTGAAGGCGGTAGCTGGCCAGGTGGACACTAGATAGTGTCTTACCACCATGCGGGGGTTGTTGGTTTCTTAACGATGTTTTTCTTTAACCACTGTGAAAAGCGCACATAAATTCTTCGATAGAAAATGCATTGGTGCACGGCGGGGATTGAACTCGATACCTCTGGCATCAAAGCCGACTATTCTCCCACTTACACCACCGGGCCCTCATAGGTTTTGTTTTTGGTATTCTTCTGATGGCACAGAAGCCTAAAAAGCTTTATATTTAAATTAATCTAAGCTCTCCTCAGTTTAGATTTATCCAAAAGATTTAGGGCCAGTTTCACCGGTTCCTAATAGCGCTAATATGAAGAAATCTGACAGTTTTTTGATAGCTTTTATTTTTTTATTTATATTCCATACATGACACCGTAACAGCTGCTTAGCCAAACCGATGCTATTGCTACTCTAATTGTAACTTAAACATATTATTTTTACACTAAACTTAACTACTCACAAATTTTCAATGCATACATAAGACGCTTCGACGAATTTTGGCAAGCTACAGTCAAATATATCGATATATTTCGCAGATATGATATTGAGCAACGTTATGGCTCGGAATAGAGGAGCATACTTGTTTAGGTTTTTCCTACTTGAAGGCATCTTAGAGTACGTCTAACCGTCTACACGCACCTAGCTCAGACGTCTAATTGTCTAGGCGCACCTAGCACAGCGACAGTTTATATGGCGGCATGTGTCAGATAACTATCTAACGCATTATCAGGAACCGGTGAAACTAGCCCTTAATTGTATGCGTGATGCAGTATTCGAGACAAAAAGACAAAGGTGCTAGACTAAACTCCTACCATATGGCATCAACAATATCACAACAACGCCAACGCTACATAGGGAAATGCTGTGCATGATTTTAGGCTCCCTCGCATGGTGGTAAGATTCTATGCAATGCATGAATGCAATGAAAATAATGAAAAATAAATGAAAAATAAATGCAATGATTCCATTTCTATGTAATGCCTCAATATTAGATAGATTAGATTAACTCCTTATTGTAAACCAAAACATACTTAAAGTTAAAGTAACAATAAAACAAAAATCGGTTTTACAATCGGCGGTCTTATCGCATAAAGCGATTTCTTCCAGACAACCTAATTACGGATTGGTTATAATACACAGAGTGTTGGCGAATAACGTAAAATTACTAGCAAAAGAAAAATCATAGCAAACAAATCAATTTCTTATATGATATAACTACATTTATAAACATCTAAAATAGTTGGATACATCTTTATTACAATAATACAGCATATAATATTAAATATTAAATAGTTACATATACTAAAATAGCATATAACTACACATATACGCAATTATATATAAAAATGTACCTACACATATATACATACACAATATTCGCTGTCTTTAATAATTATATTGCTTGCATTTTGTTTTTTTAAGTTATTTATTAACCAAACTTCAACCACCACCAAAGTTCACCAACCGACAATGTTATCTTCATACATTTATGCCATCAATACATTTTGTTTCAAATCTACCCTCATTATTTGTAAATCTGATAAAAGAAGCGAAACTGGTCTAGCTATTCTACTATTAATACATGCGCTCTTTCTAATGGATTCATAATGAGAGAGTGCGATATATGGGTCTTTCTATCTCTTCTATCTTTCTCTTTCATTATGTTACTTTCGAAACGTCTTAATAGAAAAAGGTCGTATGTGCATATTTTGCTGTCATGCTATTTGCTTTTTGAGACTGCTTCTCCAATTTTGTACCGATACTGTACCTACCTAAAAAAGATAAATCTGACTGACATATCAGTGCACAGCTGAAACCAACAAAGTTATACCTACCTACTTATTTGAATTATCTTAACCTTTTCTTTGACTAACGAACCTTACAATACGATTTTGTCGAGACGGACGAGTTGTATAGTCCGAGAGTTGTATAGCTGATGCAAGATTTGTGCTCAGATAAATAAGTACAATTACCAATGCTTACTTGGGGTTTTATTTTATTATTTTTTAACAGTATATAGATTAGTTCTAAGGCACATAAATAGGGTAGGTACCACTAACGATTACAATTTTCCTTTTTTTCTTTCTTAATGATATTTTCGTGTCATACGATAGAAGCACGGTAGGCCTAGAGTAGGAACTGGCCCTCAAGGATAGCTGCCGGAACACATTAGATGTTTGACGACAGATTTTCTAACTTGAGGGTGGTAGCTGGCCAGGCGGACACTAGATAGTGTCCTATCACCATGCGGGGGTTGTTGTTTTCTTAACGATGTTTTTCCTTCAAACCAAAAAAAAACTTCAAAAGCGCACGTATATTTTTCGATAGAAAATCCATTGTTGCGCGGCGGTTTGAACTCGGTACCTCTGGCATCAAAGTTCAACCAAACGTTCTCGCGATTACGCCACCGGGCCCTCAAAATTATAACAAAATCATGCAATGCATGGAGATTCGAACTCGGGCCTCATGCTTCCTTATCAGTTCATTTTACCACTTGACCAATCTGCCATTTATGATTCATTCGAATTTAAGCATCCGTTACTTGTTGCCTAGCTTTCTCAACGTTATGTTAACTCAACAAAAAGAAAACTAGTATACAGTGGAATATTGTTATCTTTACCAAATATATCTGACACTTCGTTTCACCTTTTTATTCGTCTGTGGTCTGGGTAAGCATGCCATCTATGCCGTACTTACGTGTTATTGTTTGCGTTGGAACATTCGACAGAAATATCGTGCAGGCTACTATGAACATTGAGGTGCTACTGGACTATTGTCCCTCGATAGTACCTAAAGGACCTACGTAACATACCTACAGTAAATAATAAAATAACCTACCAATTAATTCAAGTAGGTTACAATTAATATTTTGCAAGATGTAATGTCGATAGAAATTCCCTAAATATCATAACGTGAATTCCTTTAAAACATGAAACTCAGCTGATTTATACCTACCTACCATTTTATGTGTGACATTCTTGGCTTTTTACATATTTACTCTTTACAGTTAATTATGTTAATATCATAAGCAAGGAATATAATATTGAGGTAGGTACAAGTAAGGCGCGTGGCCGATCGAGAGCGTCCGTGACACTTTACTTTCTGAACTTGTAGCCTTGCGGTGCGCGGAGGTACTTGAAGTTTCATAGCTACAGCGCGGAGTGCAACAGGCCTGCCTAGGGGAACATACTGGACCAAAAACTTCTATTTGTCCTCCTTCTACGCGCAAGGGAGCAGCAATACGTAGTCATATTTAGTCGGGTCAGAGTAATTCCAACGTCTATATTAATTCCTAGCCACAATAGCCTAACCCGGGCCGTTGCTATATATATATCAAGTGATTGTTTGTACCAGATAAATAAAATACTTTACAATAGTTTTCAATGAAAGTGAAAGAGATAACACCTTTTCCTACTCTCGTACTTAATTTAAATTAATAAAACTGCTGTAACAAGATTCGGCGATGCAGTTATAGAAAGGACCTATTAACATCCAATACTAAATTGAAGATATACCCTTTTAAATTGATTTATCAAAGTATAAATTACATTTGGAACAGCTCCGAGGGTCGTTTCCGAATAAAAATCGAAGCAAGATGATGAATGTGAAGCGGTTACGGCAACCTCCGATCACGTGACGTCGTAGATTTAGAGCAGCTGGATATGACAATATAGTTTGATAAGCAAAATTTTACTTATAATAATGAGATCATTCAAATTAATTTTTAATAGATTGTGTTTGACAAAACAAACTCGCGCGGGACGCGTTTGCGACCGCTCCACACTCAAGATTCTGAAGAAGACTTCCAGAAGAATTCAAGATTTAAACCGATCACTGACATCTCGAACATACTTTTCTATATACATAAAATCAAGCCTTTTTTCCGTTGGGTTAGGCAGCGACTGCTTCTTTCCGCGTCACGTTACAAAACTAATGCGTAAAAATGCATAGTTATAGTGCGTATAAGCAGCATAGTACATTCTAGACTTACTGCATAATAATTAAAATAATGTTCATAATTTTATGTATCAAAATAATTAAAATACAATAACCTAATATATTATTTACTATTATTAATTTCATATAGCATCGTGCTTGTTTGGGTTAAGAAAACGGTTGTGAAATTTTGAGCCACTGGACAAAAACAATTAGTTTGTATTAAATTCAGAGCTTATCTTATTGATTATAGTTAGTACGCGAGCGTCTTTTTTATCAAAAGCTAGCTTTTAGGTAAAATAATACAACTTTTCTGAACCAACGGTTAACCGACTTCACATGCCGCGATAGTCAAAATAATGGCTAATTACTAGTTATAATCAAAATTTGCATATATTGTTTATTTACATATCTTCGGAGATAATTGTCATAACTCGATAAAATTTGAATGCGACCAAACGGGAAGCATAATCTCTCAAACAAATAAAGAATTGTTCAAATCGGTTTACGAACATAAAAAAAACAGACGAATTGAGAATCTCATCCTTTTTTGTGAAGTCGGTTAAAATTCAGACGAATTGATAAACTCCTCCTCTCTGAAATTCGGTTGAAAATAAAAGTATGAAGCATTTCCATTGCAATCTAGTTCTGAAATCCGCACAGGTTGTTCGTACCGTTCAAAACCAGTGGACACATTCAATTTCATGGTTTGCCGCGCGGTACAGAGCGAGTTTCTTCCTACTCCAATGATATATTATAGTATGATGTAGCAGCACTGTTTCGATATTTTCGATGACATTGAAATGTTATGTAGCGAAATTTGTCAGCTGTATTTGTGGTAGCCGAAAGTTTTAATTTCAATTCGTGTTGAAAAGTAGGATGAGCTCTTGTAGTTTGTGTAGTTATCATTTATTATGTTCATATCCAGATAAAAACAAAGTAGTAGTAGATATTTCTTTAGGCGTTATGACTTCTGACTGCTTTCCATAAAACAAAAAGCATAAAGCAAATATCATAAGTAGGGTAGACTGGAAGAGAAGAGTACAGTTTATAAAAAAACTACTACTTTACTATTTTAATTTATTCGTACTTAACGAATTACCTTATAGCTGCCAAAAGCAAAACTCAACTAAAGACTAAAGTAAACGGATACATTTTTTTTAAATATCTTATAGGCTAGCGTTTGACCACTATCTCACCTGTAGTTAAGTGATGATGCGGTTGAAGATGGTAAAGCACGCTAGGCCTAGATTAGCAACTGGCTCTCAAGGATAGCTGCCAGAACACATTAGATGTTTTGCGACAGATTTTCTAACTTGAGGGTGGTAGTTGGCCAGGCGGACACTAGATAGTGTCCTTCCACTATGCGGGGGTTGTTGGTTTCTTAAATATGTTTTTCCTTCACCGAAAAGCCACTGTGAAAAGCGCACATAATTTTTTCGATAGAAAAATCCATTGGTGCACGGCGGGGTTTGAACTCGATTCCACTGGCATCAAAGCCGACCGTTCTCCCAATTACGCCACCGGGCCCTTAAATCTTCTAAAAATTAAAACCTTGTCCTACCCAAAATTCTTAACTAAATTCAACCATCCAATGGACTATATCTTTTTGTGTCTCTCTGAAAGTCCTTTGAACGATTATTTTGTCGTTTGCACGTCGGTTATCCTTTTTTTGGGTAGCAAGGGTTTGATGAAAAGCGAACTCTATTTTTAGGCCATTTGAAAGCGTTGGAATGTTTTCGTGGGCTTGTCTTTTAAGCTTTTGTTTAATGGCTATTGTGGATTGTGCTATGAAATACCTTATATCGATTTTCTATAGAATACTATACTTATTCTAAGTAAAAAAGGGCAAAGGGCGGTCTAAGCGATTTCTTCCAGACAACCAAATAGAGAGTATTATTGAGAGACTGTTACGGACGGTGGTGTATCAGTTTTACATATTTAACTATTTACAGTTATACCTAGTTACACACATACATAAAAACAACAACAAACAAGTAGCGGTGTCTATTGTACATCAGGTGGCTTATGCAAATTGGTCACAACCGCTTATGTCCACATGCAATACTAGAGGTAATGCCGACGCGTTGCCTACCTTTTGTTAATATCTTATAACACTAGCGTGTTTACCACCTTAGACCACATCATCGCTTATCACCAGGCCAGCCAAATCAAACGCTAGCCTATAAGATATTTTTATTTTTTTTATTCAAAATTTTAGAGGGCTTTTGAACAACATGTTCATGCCAGACCCATAGACACCTTATAACTACTAAAATTTACAAGAACAATAAAAACAAAATAAACATAATCTTAATAAATTAAATCATAAATCAGTTGAGCTTCATCAGAGTATGGTGAAGCTAGAAAACATTGAAATGCGCCTATGTTATTAACAGTTAAGTTAAGCTTAGCTATACTCTGTCGCTCAACTTGGTTCCGGACACATTCCATCAGTACGTGATACACGTCCTCTGGCTTGTCACAGACCTCACAATTTGGTGTCGTAGACTTTCCTATTAAATGTAGCTTAAAATATATAACAAAATGTTACGTCGTATCGTAACGGAAAAAAACCTCAGGTAGGTGGTAGAATGTTCTTCATTTTGCAGAGACAATTATTTTATATCCTAGTTCAAAGTTTAACAGTTTTAATTTATTTTAATAAATTAGATGGAATTGTGAGTTTACACTCCCATTGGCGACACGTTTTTGTTCGGTGGATGGTTTAAAAACTTGTAACTATTACGCAGAAGTAACCCGGCAACGTAGTTATTGAAGACCGAGATGACATTTTTACAAGCTTTCATTAAAATTACCGTGTTAGTATGTTAGTTAAGGTTTTCATGTAGTTGTAGGACTTTTGCTATTCCGCCTGGGGTGGTGGTACCACCATGTTGCCAATTAGTTAAGTCATGAAAAAGGAATGTTTTTCGGTTTGAATGGCAAAGTGTCCAGTGAAATTACAGGGCATGTATGACTCAAAGGTGATGATAGGCGCAGTGCAGTGACTTGCGAAATTCTGGCTATCCAGAATTATGTGTGCCTCTGTATCTGTAATAAGATAGACGTAATTGCTTATCATCAGGCGAGCGTTGTCCTGATACCTTATATCATAAATAACCGGCCAAGTGCGTGTCGGGCCACGCGCAGTGTAGGGTTCCGTAGTAGCCCGTTATTCAATGCAAGTAACTAGGTACTTCGTCTTTGTCACTTCAAAGGAATTATTCGAAGGATTTTGTATTTGGTACAAAATTATCCAACACCTAAGTTCAACGACTATTAAACTAATAAAGTTATTTTAACCGCTATAGTTTTCCTTTAAAGTTCATGAAATGCACTATTATCACGAATTTTTCCAGATTTTTAAGCCAGCAGTTTAGCTTTTAGAGGGGTGGGGGGACGCACTACTGGAACAAACATTTGCACTTTAAAGTTTAATATTTCGTAAATGTAGCATTCAATCGAAAAATGTTGTTAGCAACCCTTAAGTCATTTTAAAAGGCCTATTCAACGATACCCCACACGATGGGGTAGACGACGAAAAAAAAATTCATTCCCACTTCTTATGTGCTAGCTACCCTAAAAAAATATTTATCAACATTTTATTTCAGCACTTTGTCGGCGTAGTTTACATACATACCCCCACAAAATTACAGCTTTCTAGTATTTAGCAAAACCTCGGACAGACAGACAGACAGACAGATGGACATGACGAAACTATAAGGGTTCCTTGTCAGGACTACGGAACCCTAAAAAAGGTAGGTCAATTCTAGGAAGCTAAATTTGAACCACTTTCTGACGTTCGATTGGACTCAAATTTGCTATACTTGCGTATCTTTAGTGACATGGCAATATTATATGTTACCATTGAGCTGTCCTGATGATGGAGCCGGGCTGTGGGGATTAAAACTCCGTAATAAAAACTGGTAGTATAGTCGAATTTGGGAGGTTCTCAATTCGACTGTTTATTTATGTAGCAAATTTGATACCTTGACGACATGATTCTAGACTAGTGAACATTTTCACTATCGCGGCATGTGAAGTCGTTTTTTAGGGTTCCGTAGCCGAATGGCAAAAAACCGAAACCATATAGATTCGCCATGTCTGTCTGTCTGTCTGTCTGTCCGTCCGTATGTCACAGCTATTTTATTCCGAAACTGTTAGGACTACAGAATTGAAACTTGGTAAGATGTATTCTGTAAACCGCTTTCCGATTTTTATACAAAAAGAAAAAATATAAAAGTTTAAGGGGGGCATCCCATAAATGGAACTGGAACAAAAAAAAACATTTTTTCTTCAATCCTATACGTGTGCGAGTCCGACTTGCACTCGGCCAGTTTTTATTGTTTTCGTTTTGTAAACGATCTTAAATAATAATTATACTTGATAACGTCTTTACAAAAGCATGTGTTTAAAAAAGTTGTTAACTTTTAATTTTATTCATATTAAATTGTAGCCTTAATTTAATAATCTTAATCTCAATGTTACCACCCTAACACCAAATTACCCAACAATGCCGCATTTTATATCCGGGAGGTTATGTTAATATCGACAATATTGCCCTATACGGCTGTTTTACGCAGATTGATGGGTAAATGTTTATGTGTGGGTTAAAGGCTGTTTCCCATATTTGAATATAGGATATGGGTAATAAATGCGCTGATGCAGAAGTTATGGTGTATTTTAACTGGCGTCCCAGTATTCTGAACGTCATTTTGTGGTTTTTGCACTTCTGTAAAGATATGGGGTATCACAAAGTTTAAAAGGGGATATTGTGTTTTCTCTACATTCATATCGACATAAGACCATTATAACACTATTAATTGCATTGCGCCATTTGGTATTTCTACTATAGCATCTGACCGAGCTTGATCTTCTGCTGTTCTTTTCCGGTCGTCGCTTAAAAGCCAACAAAAAATGATCCCGTGGTATCAAAAGGGATTTCACGGCATCATTTTTAAGCAATGCAATTTATGTCGTATTTCTATATCGATACGTTTGAATGTCCATTGAAAAAAAATTGAATTCCTGGCCATGCCTTCCCGGTCTGCGTAGGCCTTTAACTAGCTATAGGGTGCCCAACGATGCGTTTGCCGAGTTGTGGTCTACACTCTAAAGCAGTTTCCAGTTCGTTGTTTACTTCATCTTATAAGCTAAAAATGAACGCAATCGGTCTGCATACCAATACACAACAGTTCTATAAACTTCATCACTTCTTCAAACTTCATCGTCATCACCACCCAACCGATATATAGCATACAGTTTGGCTAGTCAAGAGATTACCGCACGTATCCCTTCATATTGCTTTACGCAAGTACCCCCAGGGGTACGCGTATCATTAATTGGGAAACACTGCTCTAGAGCATAGTTTGTTCTATTGATATCAGTTTTGCGGTATATACGATAAACGATAGCTTATCAGATATATATAAAAATTTAAAAAAAAATGAATGGCAACTTTTGCGTCACAGCCTTTTTAAAGAGAGCTTGTTGTGAGTCATGTAGAGGGCTTTCCCCTCCAAAACCCTTTTGAACTTTTTACTTGAAAATTTCTCCAACCGAACCACAAAAGAGCAATGTATTCAAAGCTTCCCAAAATTGCCTTACTTGATACAGTGTTGCCAGATTGAAAATTCCCCAAATATCGTGAGATAATTTAAAGACAGCTAAAAGTTTGGGTTTTAAAAACTACTAGGTATTAGGATAGATACTTTTAAAAGCCGTGTCAAGGCCTACTACCTTTCTTCGTCATAACTACTTTTAAAACTATCTGTTTCCTTTGGTATTATTGTTTAAAATTTTGTAATATTTAAGTATTTATTAATATATATGTATATATATATATATATATATATATATATATATATATATATGTATGTATTATATGTGTATATATTATGCATTTATTTTAGGGTATTTATTATAGTGTAGTTTTTTTACAATTTGTTATAATTTATTATTATTATACTTGGTAGTGATAGGTTTGTTATTTTATTCACACGTTTTATAAACCACCGCCTTCGATTGTAATCCTTTCCTCGCATGGTTGTCTGGAAGAGATCGCTTAAAGCGATAAGACCGCCCATTGACGCTATTAGATTTAAATTGTTTAGTTTTAATGTGTTTCTGTTTTTTATAAGTGGTCAATAAAGAGTTTATCTATCTATCTATCTAGGTATTATAAGCTTGTTTAAAAAGTAAATTCTTGGGCGACCGAGCTTTGCTTGTTTTTTAAGTGTGAAATTGCGTGTTGCCTCTTTTAAAATTTTAAGTCCATAACAAAAACAAAAGGTGTTTTAAAACGTACTAGACATAATAAGCTTATTTAAAAAGTAAATATCCGGACGACCGAATTTCACTTGTTTTTTTTTGTGTGAAATTTCGTTTTCTAAACATTACAACTATATAGTTGTATTGTTTAGAACAGACACGGGGTAACAAAGTGTAAAAATCAATATTGTTTCGGATTGCTCTGAAATTTGGCATACAGATAGTTATTACGACGTTAGTTACCTCTGAGAAAGGACTTTTCAAAATTCACCCCTGAAAGGGATGAAACGGGGGTTCAAAGTTTGTATGGAAAAACAAGATTAGATATTATTTTCTATTCGAAACTTCATACAAGTACTTCCGTAAAGAAATAAGTAAAAACGTGTTTTAGGTTTTTTTGAAATTCCACCCCTAAGAGGGTGAAATGGGGTAACAAAGTGTGAAAATCAATATTGTTTTGGATTGCGCTGAAATTTGGCATGCAGATAGTTATTACGACGTCAGTTCCTTTTGAGAAAGGACTTTTCAAAATTCATTCCTGAAGGGGATGAAAGGGGGGGTTCAAAATTTGTATGGAGAAACAAGATTAGATAGTATTTTCTATTCGAAACTTTATACAAGTGCTCCAGTAAAGAAATAACTAAAAATGTGTTTTAGGTTTTTTCAAATTCCACCCCTAAGAGGGTGAAATGGGGTAACAAAGTGTGAAAATCAATATTGTTTTGGATTGCGCTGAAATTTGGCATGCAGATAGTTATTTTGACGTTAGTTCCATTTGAGAAAGGACTTTTCAAAATTCACACATGAAAGGGATGAAACGGGGGTTCAAAGTTTGTATGGAGAAACAAGATTAGATACGAGTAGTATTTTCTATTCGAAACTTCATACAAGTGCTCCAGTAAAGAAATAAGTAAATACGTGTTTTAGGTTCTTTTGAAATTCCACCCCTAAGAGGGTAAAATGGGGTAACAAAGTGTGAAAATCAATATTGTTTCGGATTGCGCTGAAATTTGGCATGCTAATAGTTATTACAACGTTAGTTCCTTTTGAGAAAGGATTTTCCGAAATTCACCCCTGAAGGGGATGAAACGGGGGTACAAAGTTTGTATGGAGAAACAAAATTAGATAGTCTTTTATATTCGAAACTTAACACAAGTACTTAAGTAAGTAAATACATGTTTCAGGCTCTTTCGAAATTCCACCCCTAAAAGGGTGAAGTGGGATAACAAAGTCTGAAATCAATATTGTTTCGGATTGCGCTAAAAAATTGGCATGCAGATAGTTATTTTGACTTAGGTATCCGCTAAGAAATAATTTTTCAAAATTCACTCTTCAAGGGGATGAAGCGGGGGTTCAAAGTTTGGATAGTCATTTTATTTGACATTTCACACAAGTACTTCTGTAAATAAATAAGTAAATACGAGTTCCAGACTTTTTCAAAATGCTAAGAGGATAAACTGGGGTAACAAAGTCTAAAAATCAATATTGTTTCGGATTGCGCTGAAATTTAGAATAGTTATTATGACGTAGGTATCACAAAGGATTTTCTAAAAATTCCTCCCGGATACGGAACGGTGAATCATAGTTTGTATGGCGAAACAAGATGAGATAAAGTACGTGTTGTAGGACTTTTCTAAATGGGGTAGGCAACAAAGTCTGAAACTTTGGGTTTTTCGGGTTTTATAAATATGAATCCCGAATTGCCTTAGTCACGCGATAACATGAAAACGGGTGAATCGATTTGGCTAATTCTTATTTGATTTCCTTAATGATAGCATCGTTAATATTGTTCTATACCGGCTGTAATTCACGTACCTACCTTCAGTCGAATTTGTGTGACATCACTTCCGAGGAATAGCGACGGACTCGCTCGAAACCTAGGTCGAGAAAATTCGACTAAAAGTACGTGAATTACAGCCGGTATATAACAATAATGTTACAAATTCACGATAATTGTAAAAGATAGAATCGTTTTTACAAAAGAAAAGTTTTACGTAAATAAAAGAAGTTTTAACGCGGGCGAAGCCGCGGGACACTTCTAGTGATTCTATATGACGATAAAAGAAATGACATGCAGTGGTACTACCCTAGATGGATCTAGCTGCCTGATGGTAAGCGATGACTATTTTCTATCAAGAAATACTAATATAAAATTATATCCATTGTGTTCATTATCCTACGAATAAATAATAAGGCATGAAAAGTAACTGCGTTATAAAAATTACCCAACAAAAGTAGTGTCCAAGAAGGCGGGGCTAAAAGTCGAGTCCAGCGCGTCATTAGTCGGATATTTCTTTTGTTTGACTCAACTTCATAACAGACATTTCAGCACATATGCGAACCAATCCCTGCTTTCGTTCGAGTTTAAATCAATCTCCAAGCCAATCATTTGTATCTTCGAAAGTGATTCATATTTTGAAGCACTTTGCCATGGAGCAACCAACATAGCAAAGCGCTTGCGTGTCATACAAATGTGTATAGTGTAGAAAAATAGATAGAGAACCTTATATATTAAATTGTATTCAGTTTTGTCATTCTTCATATTCAGTACTCTAAAACCTACTAGTTATTTTATTATGGTTGAGTAAACTACATCAAAGTCTACGTAAGCGGGGAAACTAATTTAGCTCTAGCAACACTCCGGTCTTCCCCACAACACTGAAAGTCTCAACTCAACGCCATAATCTGTGGGATTTGTAAATTCATTGCCCGATAAAAGTTGCCAGTGAATTAAAACCGAGATTATAAACTTTGAGGCCGATATAAAGTTCGACCAGATTTTTTATGCCCCTTATAAAGAGCTTGATTATTAATGAACTGTCCGAAATAACTGTCGACGCGGCATTTGAAGCAGTTAGTCTCAATAGATAAATTAAGATCGTTTAAAAAACTAAATAATAGAACCGACTTCAAACGTTGCGCTAGTCATTTTAAGTACTAAGTTTGAGATGTTTATCTTCATATCTCTGGAGATACAGAACATATCTCGATGAAATTTAAAAGGGACCATCTGTGAAGTATAACCTTTTCAAATAAGTATTTTCCAAATCAGTTCAGGCGTCTTCGAGTAATCGGTGACCAAACATAAAAATATATATATTTACAGTCGAATATAAAACCTCCTCTTTTTTTAAGGTGGTTAAAAATATATTTCACTTGGTTTTGCCCGTATACGAATCTAATGTCCTTGACCCCAAATTAGACCTTTTTGCACACGCTTTGAGTTCTGTTAAAACCTAACTCTCATCCTCTATGCCTATTTGTTTAGTTTTACCCAAAGACCTGCTACTTAATATTAAACTTGACCACGTACACCGGCTCCAATGAGACCCACCTTGAACGGAGTTTGTCCCTTTCTTTTGTATGGACGACTTATATATATACTATACAAATAGTATAGAACATATATAGCACTAGCAGGTTTTTAAACAAGGACACACTCCCACCCGGATGCCTTTCAATTGGGCCGTTTTATTCTACAAAGCAATTACAACCTTATTGTTAAAGCATACGGATTAAATTGAATTTGTCAAAACATCTGCAGTGCACCATCCTTTTATATTACGTCTATGGCTTTACTTTAACTTTGTCCGCTTTGTTTTTTGGGATATTTTCAGAATTTATATTCAATTAAGAAGGAGTGAGAGTGATAATAATATTTGTTTCTGAAGAAAAATAAATTTTATTTTATCTGTAGGCCACGCGGGCGAAACCACGGTCAGAAGCTAGTAATATAATTAAACACCTACTACCTGTCGACTCACTATCTTTCTTACTCCATATAAATACCTTTGTCAACAAAAGACGTGAGAACCGAAGCAGGGTCTCTAATTGCTGCAAAAGTAGGTCAGTCTTAGAGGAACTTATTTTTATACGAACCGTTTTCCTGTTATGATATCGTCTTAGAATGTAGACAGTGTTTGAATAGCGAATCTGGTGGCTATAAGTAGCATTAAGGAAAAGGAAGTCGAGGCAAAAAGACTATTATACTCATTGGAACAATACTAGTTTATTCTTAAGCTAAACAGGAATTGAAATCATACCTCATTTGTAAGCTGTAAGTTATTTATTCGCAGTTATTTACACGTCATGGTAATATATATTTTTTTTTATAAAGATTACTCGCAATGTGAGTTGCACATTACTAGTATTCTTGTTAACCCCTCCAACTAAGCTAAATTGCTTGTGTCTGGAGTGGGTTCACGTCAATAGTGCAATGGGTGGGGTGGGGATCAAACTTACCACTTTACCACTTTCAAAGAGAACATCTGCTGACAAACATCCGAAAGCACACAGTCCTCGAGAATCAGACCATTGTAGACCTATCGTGTTCACCATCGTCGCAACCATCATCGCTCACTCAAGGCGAGTTAAAGGTACTACCACACCGCAGCGTCCTGCGTGCGCGATGTAGTAGTATTTGTACCGACTGGTTCACACCAAACGCGATCTGCGGCGACCAGAAGACGATTGAAAATCAGATCGCGAACGCGCACGCGGTCCTAGGACGCTGCAGTGTGGTCGTACCATAGTGGTCCAATCAGATACTTATAAAAAGAAAATCGTCCGCATTCAGATTGAACCCACTGATAAGATTAGGGCTCTCAATTTAGGGCCTTGTTAGTATGTGTGGTGCCTATGTTTTTGTGGGATGTGACCCACAAAAACAGCTTTAGAAGCTGAAATTATAACCACTTTCTAACTTTCGATCAGATTCAAATTTAGTATACTTGCGTATTTTCGGTGACACTGCAATAATATGGTACCATAGAGCTGATATGATAATACAGTCGGGCTGTAGAGACTGGAACTACGTAATGAAAAATGGTAAGACAGTTAAATTTGGGCTAGTAGACATGTAATGTTATCAGTAGTACTTTTCATTACTCGAGTGTAAAAAAATCACGAAGGCGCCATCTTGGAAGGTCATGAAATTTATCTCTTTTTAATGAAGTTGAAATTCCTCTTGACGGCAGTGGTCACCAACAGCAGTTAGGGTGTCACTTATTGCTATATATATATTTAAATAATTATTAAAATAAAAATAAAAAACAATTAAATGTTTAATTATAATAATAATAATTTATATATAAATAAATTTTATATAGTTTAAAGAATTAGCCTAGCAATTCAACGAGGTAACGTCGCCAGCTTTTTGGAAACGTTACCAGCAGACAGCTGCGACTTAGGTTCTGTTTTTTATTTAAAACATTTTACTTATTTATATTAGTTTAAATAGTTTTTATCTTAATTTAGTTTTAAGTTGTTTAAAGAATTTATTTTAAATTTATTTTACATTAACTAAATTAGTGTTAAATACAAATTATTAAAAAAAATATATTTATAGTATCTCTATAATATATTTATATTTATAATAACATATTTATATTTAAGTATAGTAGCTCTTTCAAGTTTCTATTGACGCTCACTTCTAGGTACAAGTTTTAACTTCCCGGTAATATTGCAGAGTAACGTACATTTCACCTTTTTTGCACGCTAAAGATTATTGACAGATCGTCTTTTGTGTAAACGAAGTTTGTGGGCAAGTAGATCGCTACGTTGGTCTGCGTGTACCTTTGTGTTATGAGGGCTCAGTGGTTTAGTCGGAGAATGGTCGGCTTTGACACCAGAGGTACCGAGTTCAATCCCCGCCGTACACCAATGGATTTGTCCATCGAAAAATGTATGTGCGCTTTTCACAGTGGACCTCTGGTTAAGGAAAAATATCGTTAAGAAACCTAAGAAACCCCCAACCCCCGCATGGTGGCAGGATACTGTCTAGTCAGAATAGTAACTAATATCTATCAAGTTAGAAAATCTGTCACTAAACATCTAAAGTGTTTCGGTAGCTATCCTTGAGAGTTAGCTCTCATTCTAGGCTACGTGCTACCATCCTTGACCACATCATCATAACCAACAGGTGATATAGGGGCAAGTCAAGCTAGCCTATATGATATATATATAGTATATAGTATATATATATAGTATAAGTCTTGAGTGTAATATTGCAAACTAGGTTTTGAGTATATGTGATCTTCAACAGGCTGAGTCAACGTAGCTAGATTGCGACGCGCACCGTAGCATTGCTTTACTACCGTGGTCGTTAAAGTAAGGTGATGCCTTTATGTTATGTTTATTAGAGTCAGTCGCTTAAGCATTCATGGATAGGAAGTCTCTACATAAGTACCAATGCTTGCTATCGTCGCTATAGCCTCAAATAGAGAGATATCCAATAAATAATGTTATTTATATATTTTTTTTCATGATATAGTTTTTAAACAAAATATTTGTATTTTCTATAGTTAAATTTGTAATTATTCAGTATTATTTTCTTTAATAATTTTTAATCATTCATTGTTTTGGCACATAATTATAATTGAAGAGCGTAGTTCTGAGTAGGATTCCGTGATATCACTCAGGGTTCCAACGGAAGACCAGCGTTGGTCATGCCCAGCATGAGCAACATTGTTGAGTTGGGTCCTGTTTTGCAACAATGCTGTGTCATTTTCTCACTATGTTACATTTTAATTTTATGTTTCATATATAAATAGGTCAATTGTTAAGTACTGTTGTTGTCTTGTTGCAAAATAAATGATTTTTCTTTCTTCTTTCTTTCTTTTCAATACAGGTATCTATTTATCTGTATACAAGCTACACCCCGCGGCCTCGCCTGCGGCAAAAACTATCCTGTGGACTAATCCATAATACTGATTATAACTGTGCAAAATTTTACCTACATCGGTCCAGCCGCTTATCCGTGGAACTCCCAAACAAACAAATAAATAAACATTCGCATTTATAATATTGGTGTTAATGAATACCAAGGCTAGATAGATGGATAAAATTCCTTATACCTCTGAATATAGCGCCTCTAAATAATGATAGGCATGTAGTTTTTGCATAGATACAGATACTTGCCATCGCCGCAAGGTTCAAATAGAGAGAGATGCTACTATAATATATCTATGTAAAGATGTTTACAAGCACTGTTCTCTTTATTATAACAAAATTATAAAGAAAAATACAAATAGCCAGGTCAACTAACTTTAAATCATGGTGCAGTCCATTCGATCTAACTGAAGAGAGATGTGCCAACTATAAAAAGCGAACTCATTCCAACTTCGCACTATAAAACACTCCGAGTCAAGTATTTGCTCACGGAGAAACAACTGCAGCGTGGAAAAGTGAATGGTCGCTGTTTTTATGGGACCATAAAAAAATTTAAAATACTACAAGGACCTGAACAAGATAATATGACATTTAAAACCCTACTAGTAAAAAAATCATTCAAATCGGTTCGGGTTTGGCAGAATTATAATATAAATAGCTATATATAAATAGCTTATGTTACTCAAAAAAACAAATAAACGTATAGGCGAATTTAAAAATCTTCTTTTTGGAAGAAAGTTAACATAGGGTATTATTTTCATACGCTTCCCTTATGCCTTATAAAGATACAAATCCTAAATTACAAAATTACTGAATAAATTCGTTTTTTAAAGATGGCGCCAAAAAGGAAATGTTATTAAAACATCTTTGAATTACAAACAGATGATCAAAAAATATTTCTTACAAATAAGTATTTTACTTATTTTGACGCATATATTATATATTTGACGCATTTTCATATTTTATTTGACGCCCGTAAATACTGTGTGTGGTTACAGATTCAAATCTAAAAATCGAAATATCAAATAATAATAGGTACATTTTTTTTTAATTACCTATATATATATTTTATTTCGTAGGCAACCTTGTTCACGTGAGTTCAAGCCCCTAAATTATAGAGCTCATTTGAGTCCAACTTTTTAGCGTCAGTCAAAATATAACTGGTTGAACTACAATACTGTTTCACTATAAATCAGTAAATAATACATTCAAAATAATTAAAACAGTTTAACAAAACCTTTTCGACGAAATCCTAATTAAAATGCACTCATTTTTAAGCAAGTTAACACAATAAAAGGATCAAAATCCACGTTAGTCAAACAGTGTCAAATTGATTCTAGTAAAAATATAAAAACAGACATAAAGAAACACTCTTTCAACGTTCTCTCAATTAACGTATCCTTTTAGAAATAAAACGAACCAAATACTTCATCGTTTTCCAAACGAACTGCTATGATTTTAGCTGTAGTTACGACTTACCCAACGAATTTAGCCTCAACAGTGAAGAGAATAGAGTAAAATTTTGCAGAGCAATTTCTTGCTTTATAACCTTTGCGTCTATCAAAAAGGTATAAGAAAAATATGTGTCGAGAAGATTTCTCTTTCAATACAGGAAATTGAATAACAAATCCTTCTCTGTGCTATGAGTGCCTGTTTCCTGAACTGGGATTATTGGTCCTTCGAGCTTTCATCGGTTACTTTGTTCTAAATCTGTGAGAGTTTTGCCGAAATAGGCAATTGGACCGTTTGACGAATCTTCCTCAATTACAGTGATACCATTTTGTCTGTATAGTTAATAGCGTCATTATTTTAGTATTTTGTCTAATGGCACATCTCCGCTTAGTTCGGTTCGGACACTGTTTCAGTCAGACAATAAGAGTCATCTAACTGACTTTTTTTATGTTATGGTTGGCAAACAAGCAGACAGCCCGCCTGATCGTAAGCGGTTACCGTCGCCTATAAACAACTGCAACACCATGAGTGTTGTAGATGCGTTGCCGACCTTTGAGGGGATTGTGGATACCCTTTTTAAAAGACTCCATCTTATAGCTAGATGGAAAGATCGCGGCGGTAAGATCATTCCACATCTTACAGGTACGCGGTAAAAATCCTCGGTTAAAACGGGTAGTTCGAGATGTCTAGGTCTGTACGGTGAGGGTGAGCTTTTTGATGGTGCCGAGCAGTACGATAAAAGAATGGCGATGGTGGAATCAGGTCAAAAAGCTCTTCACTGACTATTTTCACCACTTAAATTTGCTTTTCTAAAAGAGCCAATTCACAATGGTCATGTGGGTGGTTCCAGACAAGGCCGAAGTGTACCAAAGGTTACATTTAGCACCACCAGAGATCACATTTAGGATTAAAGTCATCCCACGGACACAAGAAGGTAAAAACGATCTTACCGTGCTTGACAATGATTTTCATGTCCCAACTTTATGCAGCAACATTTACAAAAATGAACAACCTATTTTGTTCAAACAAACAGTTCAATTTCCGAAAGCTAACATTAGCATACGAGTAGCAAAAGCTTGTTAAAACTTGAGCTCTTCTGTATTTAAGTATCGTAACCGATCCTTTGATTATATCCCATGGGATATGAACTTGGTCAGCTTCCTACGACATATCCTCGAGAGAACGGAAGTAGTTACACAGAGTAAATAGGACTGGGATTTCTGTGATCTGTTTTAAGCGCTCTGGGGTTCAGAGATAAAGACTTGGCTAATTTAAAACTGGAATGTTCTTTAGTGCTTAAGTTTGTGTCTGTGACAAAAACATACATATTAGAGGTCGATATTGTTTAAGCGACTTCCAAAAAGTAGCATTTATTTTCAGAGTAGGATACAATATAAAACTTACAACAAAAAAATTAAACCGCCGAGAAAACTGAAAAGCAGAAACTAGAAGTTTAAAAACTAAAACAACCGACTTCAATAGCCCGCGGGTAATTTCAGTAGCAAGTTTAAGACGTTTATCGTCATATCTCTGGAGATGCTAATCAGATCTCAATGAAACTACAATGGGACTACCTCGGAAACATACCCTACCGATTACAAAAAGAATCATTCGATTCGCTTCACAACTAACGAAGTAATCGCGTAACATACACAAAAAAAAAAAAACATACAGACGAATTGAGAACCTCCTTCTTTTTGGAAGTCGGTTGAAAAATAATAAACCTTTTTTACTGAACCTTAATAACGAAGTTCTTAAACTAATATAAGTATGTATGCCTAAGTCATTTTGAGTCGGTTAAAAATGTATTTTTAACCATACATAATACATATACTATTTAAATCTTTATCCTAAAAACCTTACATTGCAGTACCAAATCATTTCTCACCACTTTCTTACCTCAAAAATAACTATTATAGCATAAACTATAAAAGCTACTTTGCTCCTTTTTATTAAATCAGTATACGAGGTCCTTGTCAACATTCTGTCACAACGTTTGACAGAAGCATCCGTTTTCAGTCCATTGTCCACGTTCATCTCATATCGGAATGATTGGGTCAACTCGGAGCTTTCAATTTCCTGCGATCGAATACAGTGGAGACCTTTGCGAGGATACAGTAGGGAAATGATGTGTGGAGTAATCCATAAGCATATGAGGTTTTGTTGCTAGAAGTTTTACAACTTTTGCAAGGATGATACGGGCGAAATAGACCTTGGGGCCATAGTAGAAGATTAAAGCGAGCTGATTGAGTATTTAAGGTATTTTAATCTTCTTTCTTTCTTTATGTCATAGCAAGAGCTTGGTAGGAAGATGGTGGTTCCAATATTCGTTATTTTTTTTGACGTTTGGACTTTTTTAAAACAAATGAATCGTCAACTTGCCGTGGAAGAATAGAGGAGGTGATAGTTGGTAGTATAGCGCTTTGGTATAACGGTGGCCAAATTAGGCAAGAAAAATGATTGATGTCATGTTGTATCACAGTTGTTCATTGAAGCAAATAGTACAGAACCACCGCATGAAAATAGATAAACATTTTATGGATCACCTTTTAAAAGGTAAAGTTGACTAAACAGTTTATTTACAAATACCTATCTATAGATAGAATGATCGCTCATAGTGATCTTGTCAAGACAATCATGAAGCTTAAAACTAAAAAAAGAAGGCCTATGTTAATCACTGGGTAGAATGAGAATATCGATGATAATGGCTTTATTGATGGTTTTGAATCCAGTGAATCTTGCGTCCCTTGTAAAACCTGTCAAGATCGCTTTCCTTTTCTAACTTGCATCATCCCCCATCGCTAAGTTTATCTTCGAACGAAGCGTCGCCGTAACTTTGTGTATAAAGACCGCACTTTAGTACTTTGCCGCAAGGCAGGCTTTATGTGTCTTTCAGATTTTGTTCTAGGCTCTTATTAGTTTTTAAGATTATTTTGTATAGTTTGTTGCGAGATGTTTACTGCTTTATGAAACTAGTTGTTGAGACTTTATAGCAATCTGTAAGGCAGTTTGTTTTAGATTTATTATCGTGTCGTAGTGTGTAAGTATGGTATTGTGCACATTTAATATTATTTTGTTAGGAAGACGGATAAGACAGTTTTGTTATATGAATGAAAAAAACTGGCCAAGTGCAAGTCGGACTCGCACTCGTGGGGTTCCGTACCACACTATAGTTTTTTATAAGATCGAGCAAAAAATACCACTATCATTTTTCGCCAGCAAAAAATAATAATTAATAAACATTTTATTTCTCCTAACGCCATCTAACGTCATTGGTGTCAGGGATCGACATTTCATTATAGCGCCATCTATGGGACGTTTACCTAACTAAGCGTTAATAGATGGCGTGAAATGTCGAAAAAACCACGTTTCTTGTATGGGGACAGTCTATTATTTTTAACTTTATTCTGTTTTTAGTATTTGTTGTTATAGCGGCAACAGAAATACATTATCTGTGAAAATTTCAACTGTCCTACTATCACGGTTCATGAGATACAGCCTGGTGACAGACAAACAGACAGACAGACAAACAGACAGACAGATGGACAGCGGAGTCTTAGTAATAGGGTCTCGTTTTACCCTTTGGGTACGGAACCCTAAAAAATGCCGTTTTTCAAACGACTTACAAAAAGAAGTAGGTTTTCATGTTTTTTGTATATATTGTTTGTTACGCAATTACTCCGTCAATTGTGAACCGATTCAAAATTTTTATAATTGTTAGGGTAAGGTAATTTTTCAAGGTGATCTGATTGTAATTTCATCGGGATTTGATAAGTATCTCCAGAGATATGGAGATAAACACCTCAAACTTAGTAGGCACCGAAAATGACTAGCGCGGCATTTGAAGTCGGTTTCATTTCGTTTTACTACAAATAGTTTAAGATCGTTCGCAAACGATCTTAAATTAAATTGTTAAACACAATCCAAAATTTCATAGTACCGACGGGACTCGAACCCGCACCCCCCGGATTACACGTCCAGGTGCTCTGCCAATTAAGCCTCGGTTCGATTTGCGGGTTCGAGTCCCGTCGGTATGATGAAATTTTGGATTGTGTTTAACTTTTTACAAAAATATAAAGTGTGTGACACTTCAAAGAAACATAATATTTGATCTTAAATTATTTGTTTGGCTAACGTTTTGATCGCTATCGCGTCTGCTGGTTATATATATATATATAACTATGATATGGTCGAAGATGGTGAACCCGCTAGGCCTAGAATACCATTATATCTACATTATTATAATATCACTTAGCTGCGCCTCGCAGCTTTGCCCGCGATTAATCCAGGCTATAAATCTTTCGCTTAAATTATTTATCTATTGCTGAAAACTGCATTAAATTCCGTTGCGTAGTTAATAGATCTAAGCTTACAGACAGTGGAAGCGATTTTGATTTATAGATGCCGTATTCGAATATGTTACGTAGTGTTGACTTGTATTAGTGCTTACATTTTATAATGACTAAATACCGAATTATTGTCTTGACTTTGACTTTACCATAAAAAAACCAGCCAAGTGCGAGTTGGACTCGCGTACCGAGGCTTCCGTACAAATTTGTCAAACTAGGTTAAAGGACAAACTTGACTTTGTAGTTCGATCCATAGAAAATGTATCGCACCAACCACAAATAATACGTTTGTAATAGTAGAACTTTAGACCTTTTTTTGTTATTAAACTATATATTTACAGTTTTCATATTCATTGCTATATAAGTGCTTCAAGAACTTGCTTCTTACTAAATTTCATGATTCTGGGTCAATGGGAAGTACTCTATAGGTTTTGATTCCGTTGTAAAAACGCAAAATATGCGAACATATGCGACATAAATGGTTATATATTTTGATTGCATTGACTTACAAGTTTTATTTTTTCACAGTCAAAAGAAACCATAGAGGCAAGTGTTTGATATAAGTTTCAACAAAACATCTTTATGCGTTCCTGAGAACGGTGGAAAGACGGACGGATATACAGACAGACAGACAGACTTATAGGATCACTTAGTTGTCTGACAGACAACAAAAGTGATCCTATAAGGTTTGCTTTTTAGGGTTCTGTACCCAAAGGGTAAAATGGGACCCTATTACTAAGACTCCGCTGTCCGTCTGTCTGCCTGTCTGTCTGTCTGTCTGTCTGTCTGTCTGTCTGTCTGTCTGTCTGTCTGTCAGTCTGTCTGTATGTCTGTCTGTCCGTATGTCTGTCTGTCCGTCTGTCACCAGGCTATAGCTCATTAACCGTGATTGTTAGACAGTTGTAATTTTCACAGATGATGTATTACTGTTGCCGCTAGAACAACAAATACTAAAAATAAAATAAAGTTAAACATTAAAGGGGGTCCCCATACAAAAAACGTGTTTTTAAACGCCATCTATCTAATTAGTTTCGGCAAAATGACATAGATGGCGCTAGTAAACGAGCCCCGTCTTTCTAGATCGCGACCAAACCAAATATTCTTGGTAATATCAATTAATCAAATATATGAGGTTGAAACTCTGTTATGTTTCGTATTGTACGGAACCCTCCCTAAATGTGAGATAAGAGACGCGATGCTGACTCGCACTTGGCCAGTTTTATTTCTCTTCGTGGTATGGAACCCTAAAAATACCAAAAATATTTACTTATTGACACTTTGTGATATATTCAATCCTAAGTAGAAATTGGTTACGGTTTGATGTTTCATAAAATTCAAGGCAATAAAATCACCCAACCGACAAATCAATGTAGGGGACTGCAGCATATTTTGTATATTATATCCCACACCCTCATGCAATATGATCCCTTTATACCATGCTCCCCTGCCCTTGACTTAGAGTAACAATGCTCCTTGAATCGCTCTTTATTACTCTTGATAAGCGATTTGCAAGATCATATGATCTTGCAAATCGCTAAGAGTAATAAAAGCGAGATATCTGGTTAATAGGCATGTTCTAAAAATGAATGCTAGTTGTCGTTAAAATATATCTATTATTAAGATCGTTTACAAAACGAAATAACCGGCCAAGTGCGTGAAAAATTCATCATTGTTCCCCAAAAAAATTCATCCCCACTTTACATATAGGGGAGCTACCCTAAAAAAAATATTTTTCAAAATTTTATTTCAGCACTTTGTCGGCGTTATTTATATTCATACCCCCACAAAATTACAGCTTTCTAGTATTAACGGTCTCTTAGCAAAACCTCGGACAGACAGACAGACGGACATGACGAAACTATAAGGGTTCCTTGTCAGGACTATGGAACCCTAAAAACCGACTTCAAATGCCGCGCTAGTCATTTTCAGTACCAAAGTTTAGGAGTATATCTCTGGAGATACTTATCAGATCTCTATAAAATCACAATGGGTTATGGGAACAAGCAGAAAGTATATTCTCCCAAACAAAAAAAAAATCGAAATCGGTTAAATAAATGACGGAGTTTTGAGATAAAAAAAATATAGGCAAATGAGAAACTCCTTCTTTCCTGTGAAGTTGGTTAAAAACAGCTGACTACAAATTTTAATGACGGAAGGAAATCACTAAAAAATTCATCGATCTTGTATTTTTCCTATGGCTCCAAAACCTTTTATAGCCCTGTGACAGAAAGATAGTCAACGGAGTAATAGAAATAAACTGGCCAAGTGCAAGTCAGTATCGCACTCGTAGGGTTCCGTAACACAGTTGAGTATTCCATAACTATGATTTTTCGCAACTACAAAATTAACTTTGTTTTTCATAGTGTTTGTATGAAAAACAAAGTTATCTTTGCGGTCGCCATATCTCTAAAACTGCTGACTGTATCTCCTTCAAACCAATTTTCGTTGTTAGTTTTTATTGAGATCATATATATATCATATCATATATCATACAGCATATATTTTTTTTAGATTTTTCACTCCCATGCTTTAAATGTTAGATGGTGGGGGGGGACATATTTTACCACTTTAGACGCGCCTATCTTTCAAATGATTGACTTTGAGAAAACATGATTTTAGGAACCTCAATGTCATTTTTGAAGACCTATTCATAGACATTCCACACGTATAGGATTGAAGAAAATTTTTTTTTTGTTTCAGTTTCATGTATGCTAAACTTTTATATTTTTATTTTTGTATAAAAATCGGAAAGTGGTTTACAGAATACATCTACCTACCAAGTTTCAATACTGTAGTCCTAACAGTTTCGGAATAAAATGGCTGTGACATACGGACGGACAGACAGACAGAGAGACAGACAGACAGACATGACGAATCTATAAGGGTTCCGTTTTTTACCATTCGGCTACGGAACCCTAAAAAGTGGGTTCTATTCTTACCTTCCGGGTTTCGAACCTTTAAAATGTCTAAGTCTAAACTCAAACTAAAAAAGAAAGTTAAAATAATCGTTAAATTATTAGTATCTTATCCAAGCTGAATTTGGTTACCTTACGAGTCATAAAAGGTTTGAGTCGTATAATCACAATTATACTATGATTAAAATTCTCTTAGAACAGAGCAGTACTAAAATATGAACGATCCAGTTTGCATATATAAACTTTACGAGCAAAATTTGTAACTATCTAAGTGAGTAGCTATAGGTAATATAATAATTATGTGCATATTGCAGACTAGAGCTTAAAAGGCTTCGCAAATATCTCACTTACTGAAGTCTGCTGAAATGCACTACATTACTTGGGACACAAGTAGTGTAGGAGGTAGTGGTCAATAAATGTAAGGTAATGGTATACTTTGAAGATACTTTGAATTAGACGGTTTCATAATAATAACACACTTACACAATACATAATTGAAAAGCTGTGATAATTATTTGTTCACTAGCGGATTCGAAGGAAGTTGTGCTGTATTTTTTTATGTATATAATAGCTTTCATTCCTGTCCACATAATATTCATTGTGAGCTGATTTTTGCCAGTCCCCTTATGAATATGAATATTATAAGGTAATTATAATTATCATCATCAACACTCAACACCAATATTATAAATGCGAAAGTCAGTTTGTTTATTTGTTTGTTTGTTTGGGACTTCTTCACGGTCAAACGGCTTGACCGATTTGGCTGAAATTTTGTACAAAGATAGTACATAGGGCAGAATAGGATATAGGATACTTTTTTTTTGGCTATTGAGTCAGGGGGTCCAGATATATTTAATTGAATTTTGTAAATATATGACTTCTTTTCGAATAAACGGCTTGACCGATTTGCCTGAAATTTTGTGTGAATACATGTCATAGGGCAGAATAGGATAAAGGATACTTTTTTTCTAACTGTCGAGTCAGGGGGTCCAGATATTTTTAATTGAATTTTGTAAATATACGACCTCTTCTTGAATAAACGGCTTGACCGATTCGCCTGATATGTTGTTTAAAGACAGTTCATAGGGCAGAATAGGATATAGAATACTTTTTTTCTAGCTATCGAGTCAGGGGGTCTAAATATTTTTAATTGAATTTTGAAAGCTCGCGCAATTATTTATTGTATCTACTTTGAAGGTAATATTTCAGAAACTTTTGTATTTTAAAAGCCACATGCATCAAAACGAGTCATAAATTAAAACAGTACAACCTTCAATAATCAAATTCAAAAATTCAAAACAAATTCAATAATCATTTATTCACGTCAGATACGGTTACAATAAAAAGATGTTCATTATTGTATGGGTTCAGCATATCTTGCCTATTTGTCATGTGAATGATGTACCTAATGTATTCGATGGTACTCACAGGTACGATGAGTATAATGGCAACTAAAATGTTTTATGAAGTAGGCACGCCACATTCTACTTAATTCACATTATCGTAACATACAAATACATAATATACTTAACTTACAATTATACGTGTCATATACCTAATGTGTATCTATTCTTACCTATTAATTATAAAAACATCTATTAATCATAATGATTATTAACTTTAAAATAAGTGGATATCACGTTTAACCTCAGTGTCATCGGTGTTGACTTAATAGGTCATAAAAACTGTCAGGGTCATAAAAAGTCGTAAAAAATGTTCGCGCTCGCTTCGCTCGCGCAGTGATAGCACACTCGCTGCGCCCGCGTAAGCATTTATTTTATCAACATTGAAGGTAATATTTCAGCAACTTTTGTATATTAATAACCACATGCATCAAAACGAGTAATAAATTAAAACTGTACAATCTTCAATAATCATAATGATTATGAACCATAAAATAAGTGATTATCAACTTTAACCTGAGTGTCATCAGTGTTGACTTAGTAGGTAAAAAAAACTGTCAGGGTCATAAAAAGTCGTATAAATTTTTCGCGCTCGCTTCGCTTCGCAGTGATAACACTCGCGACGCTCGCACAAGCATTTGTTTTATCTACTCTGTAAGAAATATTTCGTCAACTTTTGAATTTTAATAGCCACGTGCATCAAAATGAATCATAAATTGAAACAGAACAACCTTCAATAATATTCATGATTATTAACCTAAAAATAAGTGGATATCACGTTTAACCTCAGTGTCATTGGTGTTGACTTAGTAGGTCATAAAATCTGTCAGGGTCATAAAAAGTCGTAAACATTTTCCGCGCTCGCTTCGCTCGCGCTGTTATAGCGCTCGCTACGCTCGCGCGAGTATTTGTTTTATCTACTTTGAAGGTAATATTTCAGTAAATTTTGTATTTTAATAGACACATGCATCAAAACGAGTCATAAATTGAAACAGTACAACCTTCAATAACCATAATGATTATTAACCTTAAAATAAGTGATTATCGACTTTAACCTGAGTGTCATCAGTGTTGACTTAGTAGGTCATAAAAACTGTCAGGGTCATAAAAGTCGTAATTTTTTTTCGCAGTAATAACGCTATATAGTGTATAATAGCGTGTTTCAACAGCCTCATACAATAGACTGACTCAAATACTTAAACAGCAACACTTGGTTAACCTTGGTTAGGTTTATCAAGTAATTATTAATGACTTTAACAATAGACGATATCGAGTTCGACCTAAGAGACATCTATAGTAAGTTGATTATTAGGTCGTAAATTTGTCAGAGTCATAAAAAGTCATAAAAAATGTTCGCTCGCGCAATTATAGCTCTCTCTGCGCTCGCGCAGCTATTCACCTTATTTTCTTAGTAAGAAATGTGTCAGGAACTTTTGTGTTGGGTCAAACATTTAAGCAGCACAACTTCGTATACCTAACCAAAATGATTAATGACTTTAACAATAGAGGATATTGAGTTCAACTTTAGGGTCATCTATGGTGACTTGGCCTAAGAGATCATCGATCTTGACCTCAAAGGTCATAAAGACTTAAATAACGCGGGCGAAGCCGCGGGTAACAGCTAGTTATTATATATATATAATTATACTCGTAACACTAGTAGTGTTGTAACACTATCTAGTGTCCTTCTGCCCAGCTACCACCCTCATGTAAGAAGATCCCATTCTAGGCCCAGCGTACTACCATCCTCGACCGCATCATCACTTACCAACAGGTGAAATAGTGGTCAAACGCTAGCCTATATGATGCAAAAAAACTTGATCGCTGGGTGGTTCTTAAATGGTGACAACTGGAAGGCTTGGGCCGTGGCATGAAGCACCCGCCGGACGAAGACATGTTGCCATGTTGGTTCCGGTTCGGTGTTGTTCGGTGCCATGTTCAGTACCAGCCAATATAGAAGACGCTTTGGGATAGCAGTGTTCTAAGTATTGGAATAAAGTCAGCTATCCTGCGCCTTTTTTTATATTTTATGAGTAAGCAAACGTTTGACTACAATCTCACCTGATGTTAAGTGACGATGTAAACATGTAGCACGCTTGGTCAGGAAGTACCTTCTCACTGTGGACTTTCATTTCCAACCATACACGATTTCATTTTAGACCATATCATTACTAAACACCAGATGATATGGTAGTCAATTGCTTGTTTGTCAAGAATAAATAACTACTTAAGGTCATTCACCTTGTATTTGACGGACGTCTGCCTCCTAGACTACTACCAGTATTTTGCATTTGATTCAGCATTCAACCTCCAGCAGTAAACAGCTGTAATTAAGTAAAACGATGTACGAACGACGCTGCTCTTAATGCACATACATACATGCATATTATACTAGATATGAGTGTTCCGGCTTTTTGTAAATTTATGCCGGATTTTTTCAGCTACCAAAGTACTGAAGTTAAAACTATCCCTCAGGACAGTCGTTGTCAATTGCAGCTGCAAATGCTAGTGCTGTTGCTATAGATGTTAAATTAAATAAAACATATCTATCGTTTTATAAAGTCTTTATTAGTAAAGTTGATTGAGTGCCCCGTAAAGGATCTAGATGTCTTCTTAGCAGATATCAGATCTGATTTGGCTTGTGGCTAAATGCGATTGACACTTTATTTTTATATGAATGTTGAATGTAGGAAATGCAAAAAGGGGAATATCACGTTTTAAGGAGTGGGGTCTTAGAGGGTGATGCTGTGATGTCATCTCGCGATTCCTCATCAACTTTTCCGCGTTTGCGCGGGTTAGAAGGGAAAGAGGTTAATTTCACCTGTCGGGGAGTGGCTCGCGATGGAACACAGAATTACATAGCTATTGAGCATCCTATCAGCTGATATTAAACTCCTTAACTATGGACTTAGCTCATGCTATAGCTATGTCCTTATTGTGTCCTTGAATCGCCCTTCAATGCAATCTGATGGTTGCCTTCCCAATTGTCGTCACAAGGTTTATGGCGTTGATTCCGCGAACCAAATTATATAGAATCTGGCAGTGTATCACGATAGCGAGTAGTTTTATTTAGAAGCTTTTTTTTTCACGTCTAACTATACCATATTTGTTATAATTGGTTGTTTGTACGAGTGGTGAAACAAACTTTTCTGTTTTTTGACTCTGCTGTAAAATTACGATTTTCATAATACCGCTTTATTCGGTTGGGAAGTCGATAAGTAAATAAGTAAATAAGTAAATAAGTAAATAAGTAAATAAGTAAATAAGTAAATAAGTAAATAAGTAAATAAGTAAATAAGTAAATAAGTAAATAAGTAAATAAGTAAATAAGTAAATAAGTAAATAAGTAAATAAGTAAATAAGTAAATAAGTAAATAAGTAAATAAGTAAATAAGTAAATAAGTAAATAAGTAAATAAGTAAATAAGTAAATAAGTAAATAAGTAAATAAGTAAATAAGTAAATAAGTAAATAAGTAAATAAGTAAATAAGTAAATAAGTAAATAAGTAAATAAGTAAATAAGTAAATAAGTAAATAAGTAAATAAGTAAATAAGTAAATAAGTAAATAAGTAAATAAGTAAATAAGTAAATAAGTAAATAAGTAAATAAGTAAATAAGTAAATAAGTAAATAAGTAAATAAGTAAATAAGTAAATAAGTAAATAAGTAAATAAGTAAATAAGTAAATAAGTAAATAAGTAAATAAGTAAATAAGTAAATAAGTAAATAAGTAAATAAGTAAATAAGTAAATAAGTAAATAAGTAAATAAGTAAATAAGTAAATAAGTAAATAAGTAAATAAGTAAATAAGTAAATAAGTAAATAAGTAAATAAGTAAATAAGTAAATAAGTAAATAAGTAAATAAGTAAATAAGTAAATAAGTAAATAAGTAAATAAGTAAATAAGTAAATAAGTAAATAAGTAAATAAGTAAATAAGTAAATAAGTAAATAAGTAAATAAGTAAATAAGTAAATAAGTAAATAAGTAAATAAGTAAATAAGTAAATAAGTAAATAAGTAAATAAGTAAATAAGTAAATAAGTAAATAAGTAAATAAGTAAATAAGTAAATAAGTAAATAAGTAAATAAGTAAATAAGTAAATAAGTAAATAAGTAAATAAGTAAATAAGTAAATAAGTAAATAAGTAAATAAGTAAATAAGTAAATAAGTAAATAAGTAAATAAGTAAATAAGTAAATAAGTAAATAAGTAAATAAGTAAATAAGTAAATAAGTAAATAAGTATATAAGTATATAAGTAAATAAGTATATAAGTATATAAGTATATAAGTAAATAAGTAAATAAGTAAATAAGTAAATAAGTAAATACGTAAATAAGTAAATAAAAAAAATAAGTAAATATGTAAATAAGTATATATGTATATAAGTATATAAGTATATAAGTAAATAAGTAAATAAGTAAATAAGTAAAAAAGTATATAAGTATATAAGTATATAAGTATATAAGTATATAAGTATATAAGTATATAAGTATATAAGTATATAAGTATATAAGTATATAAGCATATAAGTATATAAGTAAATAAGTAAATAAGTAAAAAAGTATATAAGTATATAAGTATATAAGTATATAAGTATATAAGTATATAAGTATACAAGTATATAAGTATATAAGTAAATATATACTTATATACTTGTATCTAAGTAAATAAAATAAAAAAAAAGTAAATAAAAATAAAAGTATATAAGTAAATAAGTAAATAAGTATATAATTATATAAGTATATAAGTAAATAAGTATATAAGTATATAAGTATTCAAGTATATAAGTATATAAGTAAATAAGTAAATAAGTAAAAAAGTAAATAAGTATATAGGTATATAAGTATATAAGTATATAAGTAAATATATACTTATATACTTGTATCTAAGTAAATAAAATAAAAAAAAAGTAAATAAAAATAAAAGTATATAAGTAAATAAGTATATAATTATATAAATATATAAGTAAATAAGTAAATAAGTAAATAAGTATATAATTATATAAGTATATAAGTAAATAAGTATATAAGTATATAAGTATTTAAGTATATAAGTATATAAGTAAATAAGTAAATAAGTAAATAAGTCTATAAGTATATAAGTATATAAGTATATAAGTATATAAGTATAAAAGTAAATAAGTATATAAGTATATAAGTATATAAGTATATAAGTATATAGGTAAATAGGTAAATAAGTAAATAAGTAAATAAGTCTATAAGTATATAAGTATATAAGTATATAAGTATATAAGTATATAAGTATATAAGTATATATTTAACCCAAATTCTAAATTGTTCACTTCCAGATATTTCATGGTGTCAGGCATCTCTGCCTGTTCGGCTTGGAGGCATTGGCATCCGCAAAATTTCCAGTGTTTCATTACCGGCCTTTCTATCTTCTGCCAACAGTGTTTTGGTTCTTTTTAAGAGAATAATTTCAAATTCAGCATCACAAATTTCAATAGACTCTTTGGAAGATGGTAGAACGGCCTGGTCTTTGGCTTGTCCAAGTGAGGATCTTCCAAAAAATCTTAGTTCGCAAAGGCAATGGGACGATCCCCTTTGTAAAATTGTACAGAAACAAATTTTAGACAAAAGTATTGATAATAAAGTCCGGGCTCGTCTCCTTGCCACGCGCGAACGAGAATCTGGTTATTGGTTACAAGCACTACCTTCATCCAACATTGGTACCCTAATGGACAATGAAAGTTTTTCTATTGCCATAGGGTTGCGTCTGGGCATCTCTAGGACGGAACCTCACAATTGTCACTGCGGCAGTGAAGTGGACAGATTAGGCCACCACGGCCTGTCATGCCGCCGCAGTGCAGGGCGTCTCTCACGCCACGCCACAATAAACGACGTCATCCGTCGGGCCCTTGCCACCGTGAACGTGCCGGCCATATTAGAGCCGAACGGTATATCACGTGACGATGGTAAGAGGCCCGACGGTATGACGTTGGTGCCATGGTGTCGAGGAAGACCATTGGTGTGGGACGCCACATGTGCTGACACATTAGCGGCGTCCCATATATGCGGGACCTCACGGTCAGCGGGCGCGGCAGCGGATGCTGCAGAAAACCTCAAACGGAGGAAATATGCTACCATTGGTGATGGATACATATTTCTTCCGTTTGCGGTCGAAACAATGGGCCCATGGGGTCGAGATGCCCGAGGTTTTGTTAAGGAGTTGTCCAGACGCCTAATTGACATCACCCGTGACCAAAGAGCTGGCGCTTACCTCGGCCAACGTATTAGCCTAGCTATACAACGAGGTAACGTCGCTAGCTTTTTGGGAACATTACCGGCAGGTAGCGACCTAGGTTCTGTCTTTTATTTATAGTATAGATATTATTATTGTAGTTTAAATAATCTTGATATTGTCATTAGGTAATTATTTTTAAGTTGTTAAAATAAAGAGTATATAAGTATAAAAGTAAATAAGTATATTAGTATATGAGTATATAAGTAAATAAGTATATTAGTATATAAGTATATAAGTATATAAGTATATAAGTATATAAGTATATAAGTATATAAGTATATAAGTATATAAGTAAATAAGTAAATAAGTAAATGAGTAAATAGGTAAATAGGTAAATAGGTAAATAGGTAAATAAGTAAATAAGTAAATAGGTAAATAGGTAAATAAGTAAATAAGTAAATAAGTAAATAAGTAAATAAGTAAATAAGTTATTAATAAGTATATAAGTAATAAGTAAAAAAAGTAATAAGTAAATAAGTATATAAGTATATAAGTATATAAGTAAATAAGTAAATAAGTAAATAAGTATATAAGTATATAAGTATATAAGTGTATAAGTATATAAGTATATAAGTATATAAGTATATAAGTATATAAGTAAATAAGTAAATAAGTAAATCAGTAAATAAGAATATAAGTATATGAGTATATAAGTATATAAGTATATAAGTAAATAAGTATATAAGTATATAAGTATATAAGTATATAAGTAAATAAGTAAATAAGTAAATAAGTTAATAAGTAAATAAGTAAATAAGTAAATAAGTATATAAGTATATAAGTAAATAAGTAAATAAGTAAATAAGTATATAATTATATAAGTATATAAGTATATAAGTATATAAGTAAATAAGTAAATAAGTAAATAAGTAAATAAGTAAATAAGTAAATAAGTATATAAGTATATAAGTATATACGTATATAAGTTAATAAGTAAATAAGTAAAAAAGTATATAAGTATATAAGTATATAAGTAAGTAAGTAAATAAGTAAATAAGTATATAATTATATGAGTATATAAGTAAATAAGTATATTAGTATATAAGTATATAAGTATATAAGTATATAAGTAAATAAGTAAATAAGTAAAAAAGTAAATAAGTAAATAAGTAAATAAGTATATAAGTATATAAGTATATAAGTATATAAGTAAATAAGTAAATAAGTAAATAAGTAAATAAGTTAATAAGTAAATAAGTAAATGAGTAAATAAGTAAATAAGTAAATAAGTAAATAAGTAAATAAGTAAATAAGTATATAAGTATATACGTATATAAGTTAATAAGTAAATAAGTAAATAAGTATATAAGTATATAAGTATATAAGTATATAAGTATATAAGTATATAAGTATATAAGTATATAAGTATATAAGTATATAAGTATATAAGTAAATAAGTAAATAAGTAAATAAGTAAATAAGTAAATAAGTAAATAAGTAAATAAGTAAATATGTAAATAAGTAAATAAGTTAATAAGTAAATAAGTATATTAGTATATTAGTATATAAGTATATAGGTAAATAGGTAAATAAGTAAATAAGTAAATAAGTCTATAAGTATATAAGTATATAAGTATATAAGTATAAAAGTAAATAAGTATATAAGTATATGAGTATATAAGTAAATAAGTATATTAGTATATAAGTATATAAGTATATAAGTATATAAGTAAATAAGTAAATAAGTAAATGAGTAAATAGGTAAATAGGTAAATAGGTAAATAAGTAAATAAGTAAATAAGTAAATAGGTAAATAGGTAAATAAGTAAATAAGTAAATAAGTAAATAAGTAAATAAGTTATTAATAAGTATATAAGTAATAAGTAAAAAAAGTAATAAGTAAATAAGTATATAAGTATATAAGTATATAAGTAAATAAGTAAATAAGTAAATAAGTATATAAGTAAATAAGTATATAAGTGTATAAGTATATAAGTATATAAGTAAATAAGTAAATAAGTAAATCAGTAAATAAGAATATAAGTATATGAGTATATAAGTATATAAGTATATAAGTAAATAAGTATATAAGTATATAAGTATATAAGTATATAAGTAAATAAGTAAATAAGTTAATAAGTAAATAAGTAAATAATAAATAAGTATATAAGTATATAAGTAAATAAGTAAATAAGTAAATAAGTAAATAAGTATATAATTATATAAGTATATAAGTATATAAGTATATAAGTAAATAAGTAAATAAGTAAATAAGTAAATAAGTTAATAAGTATATAAGTATATAAGTATATACGTATATAAGTTAATAAGTAAATAAGTAAAAAAGTATATAAGTATATAAGTATATAAGTAAGTAAGTAAATAAGTAAATAAGTATATAATTATATGAGTAAATAAGTAAATAAGTAAAAAAGTATATAAGTATATAAGTATATAAGTATATAAGTAAATAAGTAAATAAGTATATAAGTAAATAAGTAAATAAGTAAATAAGTAAATAAGTAAATAAGTAAATAAGTAAATAAGTAAATAAGTAAATAAGTAAATAAGTAAATAAGTAAATAAGTAAATAAGTAAATAAGTAAATAAGTAAATAAGTAAATAAGTAAATAAGTAAATAAGTAAATAAGTAAATAAGTAAATAAGTAAATAAGTAAATAAGTTAATAAGTAAATAAGTAAATAAGTATATAAGTATATAAGTTTATAAGTATATAAGTATATACGTATATAAGTATATAAGTATATAAGTTTATAAGTATATAAGTATATAAGTATATAAGTATATAAGTATATAAGTATATAAGTATATAAGTATATAGGTAAATAAGTAAATAAGTATATAATTATATGAGTATATAAGTAAATAAGTATATTAGTATATAAGTATATAAGTAAATAAGTAAATAAGTAAATGAGTAAATAGGTAAATAGGTAAATAGGTAAATAAGTAAATAAGTAAATAGATAAATAGGTAAATAAGTAAATAAGTAAATAAGTAAATAAGTAAATAAGTAAATAAGTTATTAATAAGTATATAAGTAATAAGTAAAAAAAGTAATAAGTAAATAAGTATATAAGTAAATAAGTATATAAGTATATAAGTAAATAAGTAAATAAGTATATAAGTATATAAGTATATAAGTATATAAGTATATAAGTATATAAGTATATAAGTATATAAGTATATAAGTAAATAAGTAAATAAGTAAATAAGTAAATAAGTAAATAAGTAAATAAGTAAATAAGTAAATAAGTATATGAGTATATAAGTATATAAGTATATAAGTATATAAGTTAATAAGTTAATAAGTATATAAGTATATAAGTAAATAAGTAAATAAGTAAATAAGTAAATAAGTAAATAAGTAAATAAGTAAATAAGTTAATAAGTAAATAAGTAAATAAGTAAATAAGTAAATAAGTATATAAGTATATAAGTATATAAGTATATACGTATATAAGTTAATAAGTAAATAAGTCAAAAAGTATATAAGTATATAAGTATATAAGTATATAAGTATATAAGTAAATAAGTAAATAAGTAAATAAGTTAATAAGTAAATAAGTAAATAAGTAAATAAGTAAATAAGTAAATAAGTATATAAGTATATAAGTATATACGTATATAAGTTAATAAGTAAATAAGTAAATGAGTAAATGAGTAAATAAGTAAATAAGTAAATAAGTATATAAGTAAAAAAGTATATAAGTATATAAGTATATAAGTATATAAGTAAGTAAGTAAATAAGTAAATAAGTATATAATTATATGAGTATATAAGTAAATAAGTATATTAGTATATAAGTATATAAGTATATAAGTATATAAGTATATAAGTATATAAGTAAATAAGTAAATAAGTAAAAAAGTAAATAAGTAAGTAAGTAAACAAGTATATAAGTATATAAGTATATAAGTATATAAGTAAATAAGTAAATAAGTAAATAAGTAAATAAGTAAATAAGTAAATGAGTAAATAAGTAAATAAGTAAATAAGTAAATAAGTAAATAAGTAAATAAGTAAATAAGTAAATAAGTAAATAAGTAAATAAGTAAATAAGTAAATAAGTATATAAGTATATACGTATATAAGTTAATAAGTAAATAAGTAAATAAGTATATAAGTATATAAGTATATAAGTAAATAAGTAAATAAGTAAATAAGTAAATAAGTAAATAAGTAAATAAGTAAATAAGTAAATAAGTAAATAAGTAAATAAGTAAATAAGTAAATAAGTAAATAAGTAAATAAGTAAATAAGTAAATAAGTAAATAAGTAAATAAGTAAATAAGTAAATAAGTAAATAAGTAAATAAGTAAATAAGTAAATAAGTAAATAAGTAAATAAGTAAATAAGTAAATAAGTAAATAAGTAAATAAGTAAATAAGTAAATAAGTAAATAAGTAAATAAGTAAATAAGTAAATAAGTAAATAAGTAAATAAGTAAATAAGTAAATAAGTAAATAAGTAAATAAGTAAATAAGTAAATAAGTAAATAAGTAAATAAGTAAATAAGTAAATAAGTAAATAAGTAAATAAGTAAATAAGTAAATAAGTAAATAAGTAAATAAGTAAATAAGTAAATAAGTAAATAAGTAAATAAGTAAATAAGTAAATAAGTAAATAAGTAAATAAGTAAATAAGTAAATAAGTAAATAAGTAAATGAGTAAATGAGTAAATAAGTAAATAAGTAAATAAGTAAATAAGTAAATAAGTAAATAAGTAAATAAGTAAATAAGTAAATAAGTATATAAGTATATAAGTATATAAGTAAATAAGTAAATAAGTAAATACGTAAATAAGTAAATAAGTAAATAAAAAAAATAAGTAAATATGTAAATAAGTATATATGTATATAAGTATATAAGTATATAAGTAAATAAGTAAATAAGTAAATAAGTAAATAAGTAAATAAGTAAAAAAGTATATAAGTATAAAAGTATATAAGTATATAAGTATATAAGTATATAAGTATATAAGTATATAAGTATATAAGCATATAAGTATATAAGTAAATAAGTAAATAAGTATATAAGTATATAAGTATATAAGTAAATAAGTAAAAAAGTATATAAGTATATAAGTATATAAGTATATAAGTATACAAGTATATAAGTATATAAGTAAATGTATACTTATATACTTGTATCTAAGTAAATAAAATAAAAAAAAAGTAAATAAAAATAAAAGTATATAAGTAAATAAGTAAATAAGTATATAATTATATAAGTATATAAGTAAATAAGTATATAAGTATATAAGTATTCAAGTATATAAGTATATAAGTAAATAAGTAAATAAGTAAATAAGTATATAAGTATATAAGTATATAAGTATATAAGTAAATAAGTAAATAAGTAAATAAGTAAATAAGTAAATAAGTAAATAAGTAAATATGTATATAAGTATATACGTATATAAGTTAATAAGTAAATAAGTAAATAAGTATATAAGTATATAAGTATATAAGTATATAAGTATATAAGTATATAAGTAAATAAGTAAATAAGTAAATGAGTAAATGAGTAAATAAGTAAATAAGTAAATAAGTAAATAAGTAAATAAGTAAATAAGTAAATAAGTAAATAAGTAAATAAGTAAATAAGTAAATAAGTAAATAAGTAAATAAGTAAATATGTATATAAGTATATACGTATATAAGTTAATAAGTAAATAAGTAAATAAGTATATAAGTATATAAGTATATAAGTATATAAGTATATAAGTAAATAAGTAAATGAGTAAATGAGTAAATAAGTAAATAAGTAAATAAGTAAATAAGTAAATAAGTAAATAAGTAAATAAGTAAATAAGTAAATATGTATATAAGTATATACGTATATAAGTTAATAAGTAAATAAGTAAATAAGTATATAAGTATATAAGTATATAAGTATATAAGTAAATAAGTAAATAAGTAAATAAGTAAATAAGTAAATAAGTAAATAAGTAAATGAGTAAATAGGTAAATAGGTAAATAGGTAAATAAGTAAATAAGTAAATAGGTAAATAGGTAAATAAGTTAATAAGTAAATAAGTAAATAAGTAAATAAGTATATAAGTATATAAGTATATACGTATATAAGTTAATAAGTAAATAAGTCAAAAAGTATATAAGTATATAAGTATATAAGTATATAAGTATATAAGTATATAAGTAAATAAGTAAATAAGTAAATAAGTATATGAGTATATAAGTATATAAGTATATAAGTATATAAGTTAATAAGTATATAAGTATATAAGTATATAAGTAAATAAGTAAATAAGTAAATAAGTAAATAAGTAAATAAGTAAATAAGTAAATAAGTAAATAAGTAAATAAGTAAATAAGTAAATAAGTAAATAAGTAAATAAGTTAATAAGTAAATAAGTAAATAAGTAAATAAGTATATACGTATATAAGTTAATAAGTAAATAAGTCAAAAAGTATATAAGTATATAAGTATATAAGTATATAAGTATATAAGTAAATAAGTAAATAAGTAAATAAGTAAATAAGTAAATAAGTATATGAGTATATAAGTATATAAGTATATAAGTATATAAGTTAATAAGTTAATAAGTTAATAAGTATATAAGTATATAAGTAAATAAGTAAATAAGTAAATAAGTAAATAAGTAAATAAGTAAATAAGTAAATAAGTTAATAAGTAAATAAGTAAATAAGTAAATAAGTAAATAAGTATATAAGTATATAAGTATATAAGTATATACGTATATAAGTTAATAAGTAAATAAGTCAAAAAGTATATAAGTATATAAGTATATAAGTATATAAGTAAATAAGTAAATAAGTAAATAAGTTAATAAGTAAATAAGTAAATAAGTAAATAAGTAAATAAGTAAATAAGTAAATAAGTATATAAGTATATAAGTATATACGTATATAAGTTAATAAGTAAATAAGTAAATGAGTAAATGAGTAAATAAGTAAATAAGTAAATAAGTATATAAGTAAAAAAGTATATAAGTATATAAGTATATAAGTATATAAGTAAGTAAGTAAATAAGTAAATAAGTATATAATTATATGAGTATATAAGTAAATAAGTATATTAGTATATAAGTATATAAGTATATAAGTATATAAGTAAATAAGTAAATAAGTAAATAAGTAAAAAAGTAAATAAGTAAGTAAGTAAACAAGTATATAAGTATATAAGTATATAAGTATATAAGTAAATAAGTAAATAAGTAAATAAGTAAATAAGTAAATAAGTAAATAAGTAAATGAGTAAATGAGTAAATAAGTAAATAAGTAAATAAGTAAATAAGTAAATAAGTAAATAAGTAAATAAGTAAATAAGTAAATAAGTAAATAAGTAAATAAGTATATAAGTATATACGTATATAAGTTAATAAGTAAATAAGTAAATAAGTATATAAGTATATAAGTATATAAGTAAATAAGTAAATAAGTAAATAAGTAAATAAGTAAATAAGTAAATAAGTAAATAAGTAAATAAGTAAATAAGTAAATAAGTAAATAAGTAAATAAGTAAATAAGTAAATAAGTAAATAAGTAAATAAGTAAATAAGTAAATAAGTAAATAAGTAAATAAGTAAATAAGTAAATAAGTAAATAAGTAAATAAGTAAATAAGTAAATAAGTAAATAAGTAAATAAGTAAATAAGTAAATAAGTAAATAAGTAAATAAGTAAATAAGTAAATAAGTAAATAAGTAAATAAGTAAATAAGTAAATAAGTAAATAAGTAAATAAGTAAATAAGTAAATAAGTAAATAAGTAAATAAGTAAATAAGTAAATAAGTAAATAAGTAAATAAGTAAATAAGTAAATAAGTAAATAAGTAAATAAGTAAATAAGTAAATAAGTAAATAAGTAAATAAGTAAATAAGTAAATAAGTAAATAAGTAAATAAGTAAATAAGTAAATAAGTAAATAAGTAAATAAGTAAATAAGTAAATAAGTAAATAAGTAAATAAGTAAATAAGTAAATAAGTAAATAAGTAAATAAGTAAATAAGTAAATAAGTAAATAAGTAAATAAGTAAATAAGTAAATAAGTAAATAAGTTAATAAGTAAATAAGTAAATAAGTAAATAAGTATATACGTATATAAGTTAATAAGTAAATAAGTCAAAAAGTATATAAGTATATAAGTATATAAGTATATAAGTATATAAGTAAATAAGTAAATAAGTAAATAAGTAAATAAGTAAATAAGTATATGAGTATATAAGTATATAAGTATATAAGTATATAAGTTAATAAGTTAATAAGTATATAAGTATATAAGTATATAAGTATATAAGTTAATAAGTATATAAGTATATAAGTATATAAGTAAATAAGTAAATAAGTAAATAAGTAAATAAGTAAATAAGTAAATAAGTAAATAAGTAAATAAGTAAATAAGTAAATAAGTAAATAAGTAAATAAGTTAATAAGTAAATAAGTAAATAAGTAAATAAGTATATACGTATATAAGTTAATAAGTAAATAAGTCAAAAAGTATATAAGTATATAAGTATATAAGTATATAAGTATATAAGTAAATAAGTAAATAAGTAAATAAGTAAATAAGTAAATAAGTAAATAAGTATATGAGTATATAAGTATATAAGTATATAAGTATATAAGTTAATAAGTTAATAAGTATATAAGTATATAAGTAAATAAGTAAATAAGTAAATAAGTAAATAAGTAAATAAGTAAATAAGTAAATAAGTTAATAAGTAAATAAGTAAATAAGTAAATAAGTAAATAAGTATATAAGTATATAAGTATATAAGTATATACGTATATAAGTTAATAAGTAAATAAGTCAAAAAGTATATAAGTATATAAGTATATAAGTATATAAGTATATAAGTAAATAAGTAAATAAGTAAATAAGTTAATAAGTAAATAAGTAAATAAGTAAATAAGTAAATAAGTAAATAAGTAAATAAGTATATAAGTATATAAGTATATACGTATATAAGTTAATAAGTAAATAAGTAAATGAGTAAATGAGTAAATAAGTAAATAAGTAAATAAGTATATAAGTAAAAAAGTATATAAGTATATAATTATATAAGTATATAAGTAAGTAAGTAAATAAGTAAATAAGTATATAATTATATGAGTATATAAGTAAATAAGTATATTAGTATATAAGTATATAAGTATATAAGTATATAAGTAAATAAGTAAATAAGTAAATAAGTAAAAAAGTAAATAAGTAAGTAAGTAAACAAGTATATAAGTATATAAGTATATAAGTATATAAGTAAATAAGTAAATAAGTAAATAAGTAAATAAGTAAATAAGTAAATAAGTAAATGAGTAAATAAGTAAATAAGTAAATAAGTAAATAAGTAAATAAGTAAATAAGTAAATAAGTAAATAAGTAAATAAGTAAATAAGTAAATAAGTAAATAAGTAAATAAGTATATAAGTATATACGTATATAAGTTAATAAGTAAATAAGTAAATAAGTATATAAGTATATAAGTATATAAGTAAATAAGTAAATAAGTAAATAAGTAAATAAGTAAATAAGTAAATAAGTAAATAAGTAAATAAGTAAATAAGTAAATAAGTAAATAAGTAAATAAGTAAATAAGTAAATAAGTAAATAAGTAAATAAGTAAATAAGTAAATAAGTAAATAAGTAAATAAGTAAATAAGTAAATAAGTAAATAAGTAAATAAGTAAATAAGTAAATAAGTAAATAAGTAAATAAGTAAATAAGTAAATAAGTAAATAAGTAAATAAGTAAATAAGTAAATAAGTAAATAAGTAAATAAGTAAATAAGTAAATAAGTAAATAAGTAAATAAGTAAATAAGTAAATAAGTAAATAAGTAAATAAGTAAATAAGTAAATAAGTAAATAAGTAAATAAGTAAATAAGTAAATAAGTAAATAAGTAAATAAGTAAATAAGTAAATAAGTAAATAAGTAAATAAGTAAATAAGTAAATAAGTAAATAAGTAAATAAGTAAATGAGTAAATGAGTAAATAAGTAAATAAGTAAATAAGTAAATAAGTAAATAAGTAAATAAGTAAATAAGTAAATAAGTAAATAAGTATATAAGTATATAAGTATATAAGTAAATAAGTAAATAAGTAAATAAGTAAATACGTAAATAAGTAAATAAGTAAATAAAAAAAATAAGTAAATATGTAAATAAGTATATATGTATATAAGTATATAAGTATATAAGTAAATAAGTAAATAAGTATATAAGTATATAAGTATATAAGTAAATAAGTAAATAAGTAAATAAGTAAATAAGTAAATAAGTAAATAAGTAAATAAGTAAATAAGTAAATAAGTAAATAAGTAAATAAGTAAATAAGTAAATAAGTAAATAAGTAAATAAGTAAATAAGTAAATAAGTAAATAAGTAAATAAGTAAATAAGTAAATAAGTAAATAAGTAAATAAGTAAATAAGTAAATAAGTAAATAAGTAAATAAGTAAATAAGTAAATAAGTAAATAAGTAAATAAGTAAATAAGTAAATAAGTAAATAAGTAAATAAGTAAATAAGTAAATAAGTAAATAAGTAAATAAGTAAATAAGTAAATAAGTAAATAAGTAAATAAGTAAATAAGTAAATAAGTAAATAAGTAAATAAGTAAATAAGTAAATAAGTAAATAAGTAAATAAGTAAATAAGTAAATAAGTAAATAAGTAAATAAGTAAATAAGTAAATAAGTAAATGAGTAAATGAGTAAATGAGTAAATAAGTAAATAAGTAAATAAGTAAATAAGTAAATAAGTAAATAAGTAAATAAGTAAATAAGTAAATAAGTAAATAAGTAAATAAGTAAATAAGTAAATAAGTAAATAAGTAAATAAGTAAATAAGTAAATAAGTAAATAAGTAAATAAGTAAATAAGTAAATAAGTAAATAAGTTAATAAGTAAATAAGTAAATAAGTAAATAAGTATATACGTATATAAGTTAATAAGTAAATAAGTCAAAAAGTATATAAGTATATAAGTATATAAGTATATAAGTATATAAGTAAATAAGTAAATAAGTAAATAAGTAAATAAGTAAATAAGTATATGAGTATATAAGTATATAAGTATATAAGTATATAAGTTAATAAGTTAATAAGTATATAAGTATATAAGTATATAAGTATATAAGTTAATAAGTATATAAGTATATAAGTATATAAGTAAATAAGTAAATAAGTAAATAAGTAAATAAGTAAATAAGTAAATAAGTAAATAAGTAAATAAGTAAATAAGTAAATAAGTAAATAAGTAAATAAGTTAATAAGTAAATAAGTAAATAAGTAAATAAGTATATACGTATATAAGTTAATAAGTAAATAAGTCAAAAAGTATATAAGTATATAAGTATATAAGTATATAAGTATATAAGTAAATAAGTAAATAAGTAAATAAGTAAATAAGTAAATAAGTATATGAGTATATAAGTATATAAGTATATAAGTATATAAGTTAATAAGTTAATAAGTATATAAGTATATAAGTAAATAAGTAAATAAGTAAATAAGTAAATAAGTAAATAAGTAAATAAGTAAATAAGTTAATAAGTAAATAAGTAAATAAGTAAATAAGTAAATAAGTATATAAGTATATAAGTATATAAGTATATACGTATATAAGTTAATAAGTAAATAAGTCAAAAAGTATATAAGTATATAAGTATATAAGTATATAAGTATATAAGTAAATAAGTAAATAAGTAAATAAGTTAATAAGTAAATAAGTAAATAAGTAAATAAGTAAATAAGTAAATAAGTAAATAAGTATATAAGTATATAAGTATATACGTATATAAGTTAATAAGTAAATAAGTAAATGAGTAAATGAGTAAATAAGTAAATAAGTAAATAAGTATATAAGTAAAAAAGTATATAAGTATATAAGTATATAAGTATATAAGTAAGTAAGTAAATAAGTAAATAAGTATATAATTATATGAGTATATAAGTAAATAAGTATATTAGTATATAAGTATATAAGTATATAAGTATATAAGTAAATAAGTAAATAAGTAAATAAGTAAATAAGTAAAAAAGTAAATAAGTAAGTAAGTAAACAAGTATATAAGTATATAAGTATATAAGTATATAAGTAAATAAGTAAATAAGTAAATAAGTAAATAAGTAAATAAGTAAATAAGTAAATGAGTAAATAAGTAAATAAGTAAATAAGTAAATAAGTAAATAAGTAAATAAGTAAATAAGTAAATAAGTAAATAAGTAAATAAGTAAATAAGTAAATAAGTAAATAAGTATATAAGTATATACGTATATATGTTAATAAGTAAATAAGTAAATAAGTATATAAGTATATAAGTATATGAGTAAATAAGTAAATAAGTAAATAAGTAAATAAGTAAATAAGTAAATAAGTTATTAATAAGTATATAAGTAATAAGTAAAAAAAGTAATAAGTAAATAAGTATATAAGTAAATAAGTATATAAGTATATAAGTAAATAAGTAAATAAGTATATAAGTATATAAGTATATAAGTATATAAGTATATAAGTATATAAGTATATAAGTATATAAGTATATAAGTATATAAGTAAATAAGTAAATAAGTAAATAAGTAAATAAGTAAATAAGTAAATAAGTAAATAAGTAAATAAGTATATGAGTATATAAGTATATAAGTATATAAGTATATAAGTTAATAAGTTAATAAGTATATAAGTATATAAGTAAATAAGTAAATAAGTAAATAAGTAAATAAGTAAATAAGTAAATAAGTAAATAAGTTAATAAGTAAATAAGTAAATAAGTAAATAAGTAAATAAGTAAATAAGTATATAAGTATATAAGTATATAAGTATATACGTATATAAGTTAATAAGTAAATAAGTCAAAAAGTATATAAGTATATAAGTATATAAGTATATAAGTATATAAGTAAATAAGTAAATAAGTAAATAAGTTAATAAGTAAATAAGTAAATAAGTAAATAAGTAAATAAGTAAATAAGTATATAAGTATATAAGTATATACGTATATAAGTTAATAAGTAAATAAGTAAATGAGTAAATGAGTAAATAAGTAAATAAGTAAATAAGTATATAAGTAAAAAAGTATATAAGTATATAAGTATATAAGTATATAAGTAAGTAAGTAAATAAGTAAATAAGTATATAATTATATGAGTATATAAGTAAATAAGTATATTAGTATATAAGTATATAAGTATATAAGTATATAAGTATATAAGTATATAAGTATATAAGTAAATAAGTAAATAAGTAAAAAAGTAAATAAGTAAGTAAGTAAACAAGTATATAAGTATATAAGTATATAAGTATATAAGTAAATAAGTAAATAAGTAAATAAGTAAATAAGTAAATAAGTAAATGAGTAAATAAGTAAATAAGTAAATAAGTAAATAAGTAAATAAGTAAATAAGTAAATAAGTAAATAAGTAAATAAGTAAATAAGTAAATAAGTAAATAAGTATATAAGTATATACGTATATAAGTTAATAAGTAAATAAGTAAATAAGTATATAAGTATATAAGTATATCAGTAAATAAGTAAATAAGTAAATAAGTAAATAAGTAAATAAGTAAATAAGTAAATAAGTAAATAAGTAAATAAGTAAATAAGTAAATAAGTAAATAAGTAAATAAGTAAATAAGTAAATAAGTAAATAAGTAAATAAGTAAATAAGTAAATAAGTAAATAAGTAAATAAGTAAATAAGTAAATAAGTAAATAAGTAAATAAGTAAATAAGTAAATAAGTAAATAAGTAAATAAGTAAATAAGTAAATAAGTAAATAAGTAAATAAGTAAATAAGTAAATAAGTAAATAAGTAAATAAGTAAATAAGTAAATAAGTAAATAAGTAAATAAGTAAATAAGTAAATAAGTAAATAAGTAAATAAGTAAATAAGTAAATAAGTAAATAAGTAAATAAGTAAATAAGTAAATAAGTAAATAAGTAAATAAGTAAATAAGTAAATAAGTAAATAAGTAAATAAGTAAATAAGTAAATAAGTAAATAAGTAAATAAGTAAATAAGTAAATAAGTAAATAAGTAAATGAGTAAATGAGTAAATAAGTAAATAAGTAAATAAGTAAATAAGTAAATAAGTAAATAAGTAAATAAGTAAATAAGTATATAAGTATATAAGTATATAAGTAAATAAGTAAATAAGTAAATACGTAAATAAGTAAATAAGTAAATAAAAAAAATAAGTAAATATGTAAATAAGTATATATGTATATAAGTATATAAGTATATAAGTAAATAAGTAAATAAGTAAATAAGTAAATAAGTAAAAAAGTATATAAGTATAAAAGTATATAAGTATATAAGTATATAAGTATATAAGTATATAAGTATATAAGTATATAAGCATATAAGTATATAAGTAAATAAGTAAATAAGTATATAAGTATATAAGTATATAAGTAAATAAGTAAAAAAGTATATAAGTATATAAGTATATAAGTATATAAGTATACAAGTATATAAGTATATAAGTAAATGTATACTTATATACTTGTATCTAAGTAAATAAAATAAAAAAAAAGTAAATAAAAATAAAAGTATATAAGTAAATAAGTAAATAAGTATATAATTATATAAGTATATAAGTAAATAAGTATATAAGTATATAAGTATTCAAGTATATAAGTATATAAGTAAATAAGTAAATAAGTAAATAAGTATATAAGTATATAAGTATATAAGTATATAAGTAAATAAGTAAATAAGTAAATAAGTAAATAAGTAAATAAGTAAATAAGTAAATATGTATATAAGTATATACGTATATAAGTTAATAAGTAAATAAGTAAATAAGTATATAAGTATATAAGTATATAAGTATATAAGTATATAAGTATATAAGTAAATAAGTAAATAAGTAAATGAGTAAATGAGTAAATAAGTAAATAAGTAAATAAGTAAATAAGTAAATAAGTAAATAAGTAAATAAGTAAATAAGTAAATAAGTAAATAAGTAAATAAGTAAATAAGTAAATAAGTAAATAAGTAAATATGTATATAAGTATATACGTATATAAGTTAATAAGTAAATAAGTAAATAAGTATATAAGTATATAAGTATATAAGTATATAAGTATATAAGTAAATAAGTAAATGAGTAAATGAGTAAATAAGTAAATAAGTAAATAAGTAAATAAGTAAATAAGTAAATAAGTAAATAAGTAAATAAGTAAATAAGTAAATATGTATATAAGTATATACGTATATAAGTTAATAAGTAAATAAGTAAATAAGTATATAAGTATGTAAATAAGTAAATAAGTAAATAAGTAAATAAGTAAATAAGTAAATGAGTAAATAGGTAAATAGGTAAATAGGTAAATAAGTAAATAAGTAAATAGGTAAATAGGTAAATAAGTTAATAAGTAAATAAGTAAATAAGTAAATAAGTATATAAGTATATAAGTATATACGTATATAAGTTAATAAGTAAATAAGTCAAAAAGTATATAAGTATATAAGTATATAAGTATATAAGTATATAAGTAAATAAGTAAATAAGTAAATAAGTATATGAGTATATAAGTATATAAGTATATAAGTATATAAGTTAATAAGTATATAAGTATATAAGTATATAAGTAAATAAGTAAATAAGTAAATAAGTAAATAAGTAAATAAGTAAATAAGTAAATAAGTAAATAAGTAAATAAGTAAATAAGTAAATAAGTAAATAAGTAAATAAGTTAATAAGTAAATAAGTAAATAAGTAAATAAGTATATACGTATATAAGTTAATAAGTAAATAAGTCAAAAAGTATATAAGTATATAAGTATATAAGTATATAAGTATATAAGTAAATAAGTAAATAAGTAAATAAGTAAATAAGTAAATAAGTATATGAGTATATAAGTATATAAGTATATAAGTATATAAGTTAATAAGTTAATAAGTATATAAGTATATAAGTAAATAAGTAAATAAGTAAATAAGTAAATAAGTAAATAAGTAAATAAGTAAATAAGTTAATAAGTAAATAAGTAAATAAGTAAATAAGTAAATAAGTATATAAGTATATAAGTATATAAGTATATACGTATATAAGTTAATAAGTAAATAAGTCAAAAAGTATATAAGTATATAAGTATATAAGTATATAAGTATATAAGTAAATAAGTAAATAAGTAAATAAGTAAATAAGTAAATAAGTAAATAAGTAAATAAGTAAATAAGTAAATAAGTAAATAAGTATATAAGTATATAAGTATATACGTATATAAGTTAATAAGTAAATAAGTAAATGAGTAAATGAGTAAATAAGTAAATAAGTAAATAAGTATATAAGTAAAAAAGTATATAAGTATATAAGTATATAAGTATATAAGTAAGTAAGTAAATAAGTAAATAAGTATATAATTATATGAGTATATAAGTAAATAAGTATATTAGTATATAAGTATATAAGTATATAAGTATATAAGTAAATAAGTAAATAAGTAAATAAGTAAAAAAGTAAATAAGTAAGTAAGTAAACAAGTATATAAGTATATAAGTATATAAGTATATAAGTAAATAAGTAAATAAGTAAATAAGTAAATAAGTAAATAAGTAAATAAGTAAATGAGTAAATAAGTAAATAAGTAAATAAGTAAATAAGTAAATAAGTAAATAAGTAAATAAGTAAATAAGTAAATAAGTAAATAAGTAAATAAGTAAATAAGTAAATAAGTATATAAGTATATACGTATATAAGTTAATAAGTAAATAAGTAAATAAGTATATAAGTATATAAGTATATAAGTAAATAAGTAAATAAGTAAATAAGTAAATAAGTAAATAAGTAAATAAGTAAATAAGTAAATAAGTAAATAAGTAAATAAGTAAATAAGTAAATAAGTAAATAAGTAAATAAGTAAATAAGTAAATAAGTAAATAAGTAAATAAGTAAATAAGTAAATAAGTAAATAAGTAAATAAGTAAATAAGTAAATAAGTAAATAAGTAAATAAGTAAATAAGTAAATAAGTAAATAAGTAAATAAGTAAATAAGTAAATAAGTAAATAAGTAAATAAGTAAATAAGTAAATAAGTAAATAAGTAAATAAGTAAATAAGTAAATAAGTAAATAAGTAAATAAGTAAATAAGTAAATAAGTAAATAAGTAAATAAGTAAATAAGTAAATAAGTAAATAAGTAAATAAGTAAATAAGTAAATAAGTAAATAAGTAAATAAGTAAATAAGTAAATAAGTAAATAAGTAAATAAGTAAATAAGTAAATAAGTAAATAAGTAAATAAGTAAATAAGTAAATAAGTAAATAAGTAAATAAGTAAATAAGTAAATAAGTAAATAAGTAAATAAGTAAATAAGTAAATAAGTTAATAAGTAAATAAGTAAATAAGTAAATAAGTATATACGTATATAAGTTAATAAGTAAATAAGTCAAAAAGTATATAAGTATATAAGTATATAAGTATATAAGTATATAAGTAAATAAGTAAATAAGTAAATAAGTAAATAAGTAAATAAGTATATGAGTATATAAGTATATAAGTATATAAGTATATAAGTTAATAAGTTAATAAGTATATAAGTATATAAGTATATAAGTATATAAGTTAATAAGTATATAAGTATATAAGTATATAAGTAAATAAGTAAATAAGTAAATAAGTAAATAAGTAAATAAGTAAATAAGTAAATAAGTAAATAAGTAAATAAGTAAATAAGTAAATAAGTAAATAAGTTAATAAGTAAATAAGTAAATAAGTAAATAAGTATATACGTATATAAGTTAATAAGTAAATAAGTCAAAAAGTATATAAGTATATAAGTATATAAGTATATAAGTATATAAGTAAATAAGTAAATAAGTAAATAAGTAAATAAGTAAATAAGTAAATAAGTATATGAGTATATAAGTATATAAGTATATAAGTATATAAGTTAATAAGTTAATAAGTATATAAGTATATAAGTAAATAAGTAAATAAGTAAATAAGTAAATAAGTAAATAAGTAAATAAGTAAATAAGTTAATAAGTAAATAAGTAAATAAGTAAATAAGTAAATAAGTATATAAGTATATAAGTATATAAGTATATACGTATATAAGTTAATAAGTAAATAAGTCAAAAAGTATATAAGTATATAAGTATATAAGTATATAAGTATATAAGTAAATAAGTAAATAAGTAAATAAGTTAATAAGTAAATAAGTAAATAAGTAAATAAGTAAATAAGTAAATAAGTAAATAAGTATATAAGTATATAAGTATATACGTATATAAGTTAATAAGTAAATAAGTAAATGAGTAAATGAGTAAATAAGTAAATAAGTAAATAAGTATATAAGTAAAAAAGTATATAAGTATATAAGTATATAAGTATATAAGTAAGTAAGTAAATAAGTAAATAAGTATATAATTATATGAGTATATAAGTAAATAAGTATATTAGTATATAAGTATATAAGTATATAAGTATATAAGTAAATAAGTAAATAAGTAAATAAGTAAAAAAGTAAATAAGTAAGTAAGTAAACAAGTATATAAGTATATAAGTATATAAGTATATAAGTAAATAAGTAAATAAGTAAATAAGTAAATAAGTAAATAAGTAAATAAGTAAATGAGTAAATAAGTAAATAAGTAAATAAGTAAATAAGTAAATAAGTAAATAAGTAAATAAGTAAATAAGTAAATAAGTAAATAAGTAAATAAGTAAATAAGTAAATAAGTATATAAGTATATACGTATATAAGTTAATAAGTAAATAAGTAAATAAGTATATAAGTATATAAGTATATAAGTAAATAAGTAAATAAGTAAATAAGTAAATAAGTAAATAAGTAAATAAGTAAATAAGTAAATAAGTAAATAAGTAAATAAGTAAATAAGTAAATAAGTAAATAAGTAAATAAGTAAATAAGTAAATAAGTAAATAAGTAAATAAGTAAATGAGTAAATGAGTAAATAAGTAAATAAGTAAATAAGTAAATAAGTAAATAAGTAAATAAGTAAATAAGTAAATAAGTAAATAAGTATATAAGTATATAAGTATATAAGTAAATAAGTAAATAAGTAAATAAGTAAATACGTAAATAAGTAAATAAGTAAATAAAAAAAATAAGTAAATATGTAAATAAGTATATATGTATATAAGTATATAAGTATATAAGTAAATAAGTAAATAAGTATATAAGTATATAAGTATATAAGTAAATAAGTAAATAAGTAAATAAGTAAATAAGTAAATAAGTAAATAAGTAAATAAGTAAATAAGTAAATAAGTAAATAAGTAAATAAGTAAATAAGTAAATAAGTAAATAAGTAAATAAGTAAATAAGTAAATAAGTAAATAAGTAAATAAGTAAATAAGTAAATAAGTAAATAAGTAAATAAGTAAATAAGTAAATAAGTAAATAAGTAAATAAGTAAATAAGTAAACAAGTAAATAAGTAAATAAGTAAATAAGTAAATAAGTAAATAAGTAAATAAGTAAATAAGTAAATAAGTAAATAAGTAAATAAGTAAATAAGTAAATAAGTAAATAAGTAAATAAGTAAATAAGTAAATAAGTAAATAAGTAAATAAGTAAATAAGTAAATAAGTAAATAAGTAAATAAGTAAATAAGTAAATAAGTAAATAAGTAAATGAGTAAATGAGTAAATGAGTAAATAAGTAAATAAGTAAATAAGTAAATAAGTAAATAAGTAAATAAGTAAATAAGTAAATAAGTAAATAAGTAAATAAGTAAATAAGTAAATAAGTAAATAAGTAAATAAGTAAATAAGTAAATAAGTAAATAAGTAAATAAGTAAATAAGTAAATAAGTAAATAAGTAAATAAGTAAATAAGTTAATAAGTAAATAAGTAAATAAGTAAATAAGTATATACGTATATAAGTTAATAAGTAAATAAGTCAAAAAGTATATAAGTATATAAGTATATAAGTATATAAGTATATAAGTAAATAAGTAAATAAGTAAATAAGTAAATAAGTAAATAAGTATATGAGTATATAAGTATATAAGTATATAAGTATATAAGTTAATAAGTTAATAAGTATATAAGTATATAAGTATATAAGTATATAAGTTAATAAGTATATAAGTATATAAGTATATAAGTAAATAAGTAAATAAGTAAATAAGTAAATAAGTAAATAAGTAAATAAGTAAATAAGTAAATAAGTAAATAAGTAAATAAGTAAATAAGTAAATAAGTTAATAAGTAAATAAGTAAATAAGTAAATAAGTATATACGTATATAAGTTAATAAGTAAATAAGTCAAAAAGTATATAAGTATATAAGTATATAAGTATATAAGTATATAAGTAAATAAGTAAATAAGTAAATAAGTAAATAAGTAAATAAGTATATGAGTATATAAGTATATAAGTATATAAGTATATAAGTTAATAAGTTAATAAGTATATAAGTATATAAGTAAATAAGTAAATAAGTAAATAAGTAAATAAGTAAATAAGTAAATAAGTAAATAAGTAAATAAGTTAATAAGTAAATAAGTAAATAAGTAAATAAGTAAATAAGTATATAAGTATATAAGTATATAAGTATATACGTATATAAGTTAATAAGTAAATAAGTCAAAAAGTATATAAGTATATAAGTATATAAGTATATAAGTATATAAGTAAATAAGTAAATAAGTAAATAAGTTAATAAGTAAATAAGTAAATAAGTAAATAAGTAAATAAGTAAATAAGTAAATAAGTATATAAGTATATAAGTATATACGTATATAAGTTAATAAGTAAATAAGTAAATGAGTAAATGAGTAAATAAGTAAATAAGTAAATAAGTATATAAGTAAAAAAGTATATAAGTATATAAGTATATAAGTATATAAGTAAGTAAGTAAATAAGTAAATAAGTATATAATTATATGAGTATATAAGTAAATAAGTATATTAGTATATAAGTATATAAGTATATAAGTATATAAGTAAATAAGTAAATAAGTAAATAAGTAAAAAAGTAAATAAGTAAGTAAGTAAACAAGTATATAAGTATATAAGTATATAAGTATATAAGTAAATAAGTAAATAAGTAAATAAGTAAATAAGTAAATAAGTAAATAAGTAAATGAGTAAATAAGTAAATAAGTAAATAAGTAAATAAGTAAATAAGTAAATAAGTAAATAAGTAAATAAGTAAATAAGTAAATAAGTAAATAAGTAAATAAGTAAATAAGTATATAAGTATATACGTATATAAGTTAATAAGTAAATAAGTAAATAAGTATATAAGTATATAAGTATATGAGTAAATAAGTAAATAAGTAAATAAGTAAATAAGTAAATAAGTAAATAAGTAAATAAGTAAATAAGTAAATAAGTAAATAAGTAAATAAGTAAATAAGTAAATAAGTAAATAAGTAAATAAGTAAATAAGTAAATAAGTAAATAAGTAAATAAGTAAATAAGTAAATAAGTAAATAAGTAAATAAGTAAATAAGTAAATAAGTAAATAAGTAAATAAGTAAATAAGTAAATAAGTAAATAAGTAAATAAGTAAATAAGTAAATAAGTAAATAAGTAAATAAGTAAATAAGTAAATAAGTAAATAAGTAAATAAGTAAATAAGTAAATAAGTAAATAAGTAAATAAGTAAATAAGTAAATAAGTAAATAAGTAAATAAGTAAATAAGTAAATAAGTAAATAAGTAAATAAGTAAATAAGTAAATAAGTAAATAAGTAAATAAGTAAATAAGTAAATAAGTAAATAAGTAAATAAGTAAATAAGTAAATAAGTAAATAAGTAAATAAGTAAATAAGTAAATAAGTAAATAAGTAAATAAGTAAATAAGTAAATAAGTAAAAAAGTAAATAAGTAAATAAGTAAATAAGTAAATAAGTAAATAAGTAAATAAGTAAATTAGTATATAAGTATATAAGTAAATAAGTAAATAAGTATATAATTATATGAGTATATAAGTAAATAAGTATATTAGTATATAAGTATATAAGTATATAAGTATATAAGTAAATAAGTAAATAAGTAAAAAAGTAAATAAGTAAATAAGTAAATAAGTATATAAGTATATAAGTATATAAGTATATAAGTATATAAGTAAATAAGTAAATAAGTAAATAAGTAAATAAGTTAATAAGTAAATAAGTAAATGAGTAAATAAGTAAATAAGTAAATAAGTAAATAAGTAAATAAGTAAATAAGTATATAAGTATATACGTATATAAGTTAATAAGTAAATAAGTTAATAAGTATATAAGTATATAAGTATATAAGTATATAAGTATATAAGTATATAAGTATATAAGTATATAAGTATATAAGTATATAAGTAAATAAGTAAATAAGTAAATAAGTAAATAAGTAAATAAGTAAATATGTAAATAAGTAAATAAGTTAATAAGTAAATAAGTATATTAGTATATAAGTATATAAGTAAATAAGTAAATAAGTAAATAAGTAAATAAGTTAATAAGTAAATAAGTAAATGAGTAAATAAGTAAATAAGTAAATAAGTAAATAAGTAAATAAGTAAATAAGTAAATAAGTAAATAAGTAAATAAGTAAATAAGTAAATAAGTAAATAAGTAAATAAGTAAATAAGTAAATAAGTAAATAAGTAAATAAGTAAATAAGTAAATAAGTAAATAAGTAAATAAGTAAATAAGTAAATAAGTAAATAAGTAAATAAGTAAATAAGTAAATAAGTAAATAAGTAAATAAGTAAATAAGTAAATAAGTAAATAAGTAAATAAGTAAATAAGTAAATAAGTAAATAAGTAAATAAGTAAATAAGTAAATAAGTAAATAAGTAAATAAGTAAATAAGTAAATAAGTAAATAAGTAAATAAGTAAAAAAGTAAATAAATAAATAAGTAAATAAGTAAATAAGTAAATAAGTAAATAAGTAAATAAGTAAATAAGTAAATAAGTAAATAAGTAAATAAGTAAATAAGTAAATAAGTAAATAAGTAAATTAGTATATAAGTATATAAGTAAATAAGTATATAAGTATATAAGTATATAAGTAAATAAGTATATAAGTATATAAGTATATAAGTATATAAGTAAATAAGTATATAAGTAAATAAGTAAATAAGTAAATGAGTAAATAAGTAAATAAGTAAATAAGTAAATAAGTAAATAAGTAAATAAGTAAATAAGTAAATAAGTAAATAAGTAAATAAGTAAATAAGTAAATATGTATATAAGTATATACGTATATAAGTTAATAAGTAAATAAGTAAATAAGTATATAAGTATATAAGTAAATAAGTAAATAAGTAAATGAGTAAATAGGTAAATAGGTAAATAGGTAAATAAGTAAATAAGTAAATAAGTAAATAGGTAAATAGGTAAATAAGTAAATAAGTAAATAAGTAAATAAGTTATTAATAAGTATATAAGTAATAAGTAAAAAAAGTAATAAGTAAATAAGTATATAAGTATATAAGTATATAAGTATATAAGTATATAAGTAAATAAGTAAATAAGTAAATAAGTATATAAGTATATAAGTAAATAAGTAAATAAGTAAATAAGTATATAAGTATATAAGTATATACGTATATAAGTTAATAAGTAAATAAGTAAATGAGTAAATGAGTAAATAAGTAAATAAGTAAATAAGTATATAAGTAAAAAAGTATATAAGTATATAAGTATATAAGTAAGTAAGTAAATAAGTATATAATTATATGAGTATATAAGTAAATAAGTATATTAGTATATAAGTATATAAGTATATAAGTATATAAGTATATAAGTATATAAGTATATAAGTAAATAAGTAAATAAGTAAATAAGTAAAAAAGTAAATAAGTAAGTAAGTAAACAAGTATATAAGTATATAAGTATATAAGTATATAAGTATATAAGTATATAAGTATATAAGTAAATAAGTAAATAAGTAAATAAGTAAATGAGTAAATGAGTAAATAAGTAAATAAGTATATAAGTATATACGTATATAAGTTAATAAGTAAATAAGTAAATAAGTATATAAGTATATAAGTATATAAGTATATAAGTAAATAAGTAAATAAGTAAATAAGTAAATAAGTAAATAAGTAAATAAGTAAATATGTAAATAAGTAAATAAGTTAATAAGTAAATAAGTATATTAGTATATAAGTATATAAGTAAATAAGTAAATAAGTAAATAAGTAAATAAGTAAATAAGTAAATAAGTAAATAAGTAAATAAGTAAATATGTAAATAAGTATATAAGTAAATAAGTAAATAAGTAAATAAGTAAAAAAGTAAATAAGTAAGTAAGTAAACAAGTATATAAGTATATAAGTATATAAGTATATAAGTATATAAGTATATAAGTATATAAGTAAATAAGTAAATAAGTAAATAAGTAAATGAGTAAATGAGTAAATAAGTAAATAAGTATATAAGTATATACGTATATAAGTTAATAAGTAAATAAGTAAATAAGTATATAAGTATATAAGTATATAAGTATATAAGTAAATAAGTAAATAAGTAAATAAGTAAATAAGTAAATAAGTAAATATGTAAATAAGTAAATAAGTTAATAAGTAAATAAGTATATTAGTATATAAGTATATAAGTAAATAAGTAAATAAGTAAATAAGTTAATAAGTAAATAAGTAAATGAGTAAATAAGTAAATAAGTAAATAAGTAAATAAGTAAATAAGTAAATAAGTAAATAAGTATATAAGTATATACGTATATAAGTTAATAAGTAAATAAGTAAATAAGTATATAAGTATATAAGTATATAAGTATATAAGTATATAAGTATATAAGTATATAAGTATATAAGTATATAAGTATATAAGTAAATAAGTAAATAAGTAAATAAGTAAATAAGTAAATAAGTTAATAAGTAAATAAGTAAATGAGTAAATAAGTAAATAAGTAAATAAGTAAATAAGTAAATAAGTAAATAAGTATATAAGTATATACGTATATAAGTTAATAAGTAAATAAGTAAATAAGTATATAAGTATATAAGTATATAAGTATATAAGTATATAAGTATATAAGTATATAAGTATATAAGTATATAAGTATATAAGTATATAAGTATATAAGTATATAAGTATATAAGTAAATAAGTAAATAAGTAAATAAGTTAATAAGTAAATAAGTAAATAAGTAAATAAGTAAATAAGTAAATAAGTATATAAGTATATAAGTATATACGTATATAAGTTAATAAGTAAATAAGTAAATGAGTAAATGAGTAAATAAGTAAATAAGTAAATAAGTATATAAGTAAAAAAGTATATAAGTATATAAGTATATAAGTAAGTAAGTAAATAAGTATATAATTATATGAGTATATAAGTAAATAAGTATATTAGTATATAAGTATATAAGTATATAAGTATATAAGTATATAAGTATATAAGTATATAAGTAAATAAGTAAATAAGTAAATAAGTAAAAAAGTAAATAAGTAAGTAAGTAAACAAGTATATAAGTATATAAGTATATAAGTATATAAGTATATAAGTATATAAGTATATAAGTAAATAAGTAAATAAGTAAATAAGTAAATGAGTAAATGAGTAAATAAGTAAATAAGTATATAAGTATATACGTATATAAGTTAATAAGTAAATAAGTAAATAAGTATATAAGTATATAAGTATATAAGTATATAAGTAAATAAGTAAATAAGTAAATAAGTAAATAAGTAAATAAGTAAATATGTAAATAAGTAAATAAGTTAATAAGTAAATAAGTATATTAGTATATAAGTATATAAGTAAATAAGTAAATAAGTAAATAAGTTAATAAGTAAATAAGTAAATGAGTAAATAAGTAAATAAGTAAATAAGTAAATAAGTAAATAAGTAAATAAGTATATAAGTATATACGTATATAAGTTAATAAGTAAATAAGTAAATAAGTATATAAGTATATAAGTATATAAGTATATAAGTATATAAGTATATAAGTATATAAGTATATAAGTATATAAGTATATAAGTATATAAGTAAATAAGTAAATAAGTAAATAAGTAAATAAGTAAATAAGTAAATAAGTAAATAAGTAAATATGTAAATAAGTAAATAAGTTAATAAGTAAATAAGTATATTAGTATATTAGTATATAAGTATATAGGTAAATAGGTAAATAAGTAAATAAGTAAATAAGTCTATAAGTATATAAGTATATAAGTATATAAGTATAAAAGTAAATAAGTATATAAGTATATGAGTATATAAGTAAATAAGTATATTAGTATATAAGTATATACGTATATAAGTTAATAAGTAAATAAGTCAAAAAGTATATAAGTATATAAGTATATAAGTATATAAGTATATAAGTAAATAAGTAAATAAGTAAATAAGTATATGAGTATATAAGTATATAAGTATATAAGTATATAAGTTAATAAGTATATAAGTATATAAGTATATAAGTAAATAAGTAAATAAGTAAATAAGTAAATAAGTAAATAAGTAAATAAGTAAATAAGTAAATAAGTAAATAAGTTAATAAGTAAATAAGTAAATAAGTAAATAAGTATATACGTATATAAGTTAATAAGTAAATAAGTCAAAAAGTATATAAGTATATAAGTATATAAGTATATAAGTATATAAGTAAATAAGTATATAAGTAAATAAGTTAATAAGTAAATAAGTAAATAAGTAAATAAGTAAATAAGTAAATAAGTATATAAGTATATAAGTATATACGTATATAAGTTAATAAGTAAATAAGTAAATGAGTAAATGAGTAAATAAGTAAATAAGTAAATAAGTATATAAGTAAAAAAGTATATAAGTATATAAGTATATAAGTAAGTAAGTAAATAAGTATATAATTATATGAGTATATAAGTAAATAAGTATATTAGTATATAAGTATATAAGTATATAAGTATATAAGTATATAAGTATATAAGTATATAAGTAAATAAGTAAATAAGTAAATAAGTAAAAAAGTAAATAAGTAAGTAAGTAAACAAGTATATAAGTATATAAGTATATAAGTATATAAGTATATAAGTATATAAGTATATAAGTAAATAAGTAAATAAGTAAATAAGTAAATGAGTAAATGAGTAAATAAGTAAATAAGTATATAAGTATATACGTATATAAGTTAATAAGTAAATAAGTAAATAAGTATATAAGTATATAAGTATATAAGTATATAAGTAAATAAGTAAATAAGTAAATAAGTAAATAAGTAAATAAGTAAATATGTAAATAAGTAAATAAGTTAATAAGTAAATAAGTATATTAGTATATAAGTATATAAGTAAATAAGTAAATAAGTAAATAAGTTAATAAGTTAATAAGTAAATAAGTAAATGAGTAAATAAGTAAATAAGTAAATAAGTAAATAAGTAAATAAGTAAATAAGTATATAAGTATATACGTATATAAGTTAATAAGTAAATAAGTAAATAAGTATATAAGTATATAAGTATATAAGTATATAAGTATATAAGTATATAAGTATATAAGTATATAAGTATATAAGTATATAAGTATATAAGTAAATAAGTAAATAAGTAAATAAGTAAATAAGTAAATAAGTAAATAAGTAAATAAGTAAATATGTAAATAAGTAAATAAGTTAATAAGTAAATAAGTATATTAGTATATTAGTATATAAGTATATAGGTAAATAGGTAAATAAGTAAATAAGTAAATAAGTCTATAAGTATATAAGTATATAAGTATATAAGTATAAAAGTAAATAAGTATATAAGTATATGAGTATATAAGTAAATAAGTATATTAGTATATAAGTATATAAGTATATAAGTAAATAAGTAAATAAGTAAATGAGTAAATAGGTAAATAGGTAAATAGGTAAATAAGTAAATAAGTAAATAAGTAAATAGGTAAATAGGTAAATAAGTAAATAAGTAAATAAGTAAATAAGTAAATAAGTATATAAGTATATACGTATATAAGTTAATAAGTAAATAAGTAAATAAGTATATAAGTATATAAGTATATAAGTATATAAGTATATAAGTATATAAGTATATAAGTATATAAGTATATAAGTATATAAGTAAATAAGTAAATAAGTAAATAAGTATATAAGTATATAAGTAAATAAGTAAATAAGTAAATAAGTATATAATTATATGAGTATATAAGTAAATAAGTATATTAGTATATAAGTATATAAGTATATGAGTATATAAGTAAATAAGTATATTAGTATATAAGTATATAAGTATATAAGTATATAAGTATATAAGTAAATAAGTAAATAAGTAAATGAGTAAATAGGTAAATAGGTAAATAAGTAAATAAGTAAATAAGTAAATAAGTATATAAGTATATAAGTATATACGTATATAAGTTAATAAGTAAATAAGTAAATGAGTAAATGAGTAAATAAGTAAATAAGTAAATAAGTATATAAGTAAAAAAGTATATAAGTATATAAGTATATAAGTAAGTAAGTAAATAAGTATATAATTATATGAGTATATAAGTAAATAAGTATATTAGTATATAAGTATATAAGTATATAAGTATATAAGTATATAAGTATATAAGTATATAAGTAAATAAGTAAATAAGTAAATAAGTAAAAAAGTAAATAAGTAAGTAAGTAAACAAGTATATAAGTATATAAGTATATAAGTATATAAGTATATAAGTATATAAGTATATAAGTAAATAAGTAAATAAGTAAATAAGTAAATGAGTAAATGAGTAAATAAGTAAATAAGTATATAAGTATATACGTATATAAGTTAATAAGTAAATAAGTAAATAAGTATATAAGTATATAAGTATATAAGTATATAAGTAAATAAGTAAATAAGTAAATAAGTAAATAAGTAAATAAGTAAATATGTAAATAAGTAAATAAGTTAATAAGTAAATAAGTATATTAGTATATAAGTATATAAGTAAATAAGTAAATAAGTAAATAAGTTAATAAGTAAATAAGTAAATGAGTAAATAAGTAAATAAGTAAATAAGTAAATAAGTAAATAAGTAAATAAGTATATAAGTATATACGTATATAAGTTAATAAGTAAATAAGTAAATAAGTATATAAGTATATAAGTATATAAGTATATAAGTATATAAGTATATAAGTATATAAGTATATAAGTATATAAGTATATAAGTATATAAGTAAATAAGTAAATAAGTAAATAAGTAAATAAGTAAATAAGTAAATAAGTAAATAAGTAAATATGTAAATAAGTAAATAAGTTAATAAGTAAATAAGTATATTAGTATATTAGTATATAAGTATATAGGTAAATAGGTAAATAAGTAAATAAGTAAATAAGTCTATAAGTATATAAGTATATAAGTATATAAGTATAAAAGTAAATAAGTATATAAGTATATGAGTATATAAGTAAATAAGTATATTAGTATATAAGTATATACGTATATAAGTTAATAAGTAAATAAGTCAAAAAGTATATAAGTATATAAGTATATAAGTATATAAGTATATAAGTAAATAAGTAAATAAGTAAATAAGTATATGAGTATATAAGTATATAAGTATATAAGTATATAAGTTAATAAGTATATAAGTATATAAGTATATAAGTAAATAAGTAAATAAGTAAATAAGTAAATAAGTAAATAAGTAAATAAGTAAATAAGTAAATAAGTAAATAAGTTAATAAGTAAATAAGTAAATAAGTAAATAAGTATATACGTATATAAGTTAATAAGTAAATAAGTCAAAAAGTATATAAGTATATAAGTATATAAGTATATAAGTATATAAGTATATAAGTAAATAAGTAAATAAGTTAATAAGTAAATAAGTAAATAAGTAAATAAGTAAATAAGTAAATAAGTATATAAGTATATAAGTATATACGTATATAAGTTAATAAGTAAATAAGTAAATGAGTAAATGAGTAAATAAGTAAATAAGTAAATAAGTATATAAGTAAAAAAGTATATAAGTATATAAGTATATAAGTAAGTAAGTAAATAAGTATATAATTATATGAGTATATAAGTAAATAAGTATATTAGTATATAAGTATATAAGTATATAAGTATATAAGTATATAAGTATATAAGTATATAAGTATATAAGTAAATAAGTAAATAAGTAAATAAGTAAAAAAGTAAATAAGTAAGTAAGTAAACAAGTATATAAGTATATAAGTATATAAGTATATAAGTATATAAGTATATAAGTAAATAAGTAAATAAGTAAATAAGTAAATGAGTAAATGAGTAAATAAGTAAATAAGTATATAAGTATATACGTATATAAGTTAATAAGTAAATAAGTAAATAAGTATATAAGTATATAAGTATATAAGTATATAAGTAAATAAGTAAATAAGTAAATAAGTAAATAAGTAAATAAGTAAATATGTAAATAAGTAAATAAGTTAATAAGTAAATAAGTATATTAGTATATAAGTATATAAGTAAATAAGTAAATAAGTAAATAAGTAAATAAGTTAATAAGTAAATAAGTAAATGAGTAAATAAGTAAATAAGTAAATAAGTAAATAAGTAAATAAGTAAATAAGTAAATAAGTAAATAAGTATATAAGTATATACGTATATAAGTTAATAAGTAAATAAGTAAATAAGTATATAAGTATATAAGTATATAAGTATATAAGTATATAAGTATATAAGTATATAAGTATATAAGTATATAAGTATATAAGTAAATAAGTAAATAAGTAAATAAGTAAATATGTATATAAGTATATACGTATATAAGTTAATAAGTAAATAAGTAAATAAGTATATAAGTATATAAGTATATAAGTATATAAGTATATAAGTATATAAGTATATAAGTATATAAGTAAATAAGTAAATAAGTAAATAAGTAAATAAGTAAATAAGTAAATAAGTTAATAAGTAAATAAGTAAATAAGTAAATAAGTATATACGTATATAAGTTAATAAGTAAATAAGTCAAAAAGTATATAAGTATATAAGTATATAAGTATATAAGTATATAAGTAAATAAGTAAATAAGTAAATAAGTTAATAAGTAAATAAGTAAATAAGTAAATAAGTAAATAAGTAAATAAGTATATAAGTATATAAGTATATACGTATATAAGTTAATAAGTAAATAAGTAAATGAGTAAATGAGTAAATAAGTAAATAAGTAAATAAGTATATAAGTAAAAAAGTATATAAGTATATAAGTATATAAGTAAGTAAGTAAATAAGTATATAATTATATGAGTATATAAGTAAATAAGTATATTAGTATATAAGTATATAAGTATATAAGTATATAAGTATATAAGTATATAAGTATATAAGTATATAAGTAAATAAGTAAATAAGTAAATAAGTAAAAAAGTAAATAAGTAAGTAAGTAAACAAGTATATAAGTATATAAGTATATAAGTATATAAGTATATAAGTATATAAGTAAATAAGTAAATAAGTAAATAAGTAAATAAGTAAATAAGTAAATAAGTAAATAAGTAAATAAGTAAATATGTATATAAGTATATACGTATATAAGTTAATAAGTAAATAAGTAAATAAGTATATAAGTATATAAGTATATAAGTATATAAGTATATAAGTATATAAGTATATAAGTATATAAGTAAATAAGTAAATAAGTAAATAAGTAAATAAGTAAATAAGTAAATAAGTTAATAAGTAAATAAGTAAATAAGTAAATAAGTATATACGTATATAAGTTAATAAGTAAATAAGTCAAAAAGTATATAAGTATATAAGTATATAAGTATATAAGTATATAAGTAAATAAGTAAATAAGTAAATAAGTTAATAAGTAAATAAGTAAATAAGTAAATAAGTAAATAAGTAAATAAGTATATAAGTATATAAGTATATACGTATATAAGTTAATAAGTAAATAAGTAAATGAGTAAATGAGTAAATAAGTAAATAAGTAAATAAGTATATAAGTAAAAAAGTATATAAGTATATAAGTATATAAGTAAGTAAGTAAATAAGTATATAATTATATGAGTATATAAGTAAATAAGTATATTAGTATATAAGTATATAAGTATATAAGTATATAAGTATATAAGTATATAAGTATATAAGTATATAAGTAAATAAGTAAATAAGTAAATAAGTAAAAAAGTAAATAAGTAAGTAAGTAAACAAGTATATAAGTATATAAGTATATAAGTATATAAGTATATAAGTATATAAGTAAATAAGTAAATAAGTAAATAAGTAAATAAGTAAATAAGTAAATAAGTAAATAAGTAAATAAGTAAATATGTATATAAGTATATACGTATATAAGTTAATAAGTAAATAAGTAAATAAGTATATAAGTATATAAGTATATAAGTATATAAGTATATAAGTATATAAGTATATAAGTATATAAGTAAATAAGTAAATAAGTAAATAAGTAAATAAGTAAATAAGTAAATAAGTTAATAAGTAAATAAGTAAATAAGTAAATAAGTATATACGTATATAAGTTAATAAGTAAATAAGTCAAAAAGTATATAAGTATATAAGTATATAAGTATATAAGTATATAAGTAAATAAGTAAATAAGTAAATAAGTTAATAAGTAAATAAGTAAATAAGTAAATAAGTAAATAAGTAAATAAGTATATAAGTATATAAGTATATACGTATATAAGTTAATAAGTAAATAAGTAAATGAGTAAATGAGTAAATAAGTAAATAAGTAAATAAGTATATAAGTAAAAAAGTATATAAGTATATAAGTATATAAGTAAGTAAGTAAATAAGTATATAATTATATGAGTATATAAGTAAATAAGTATATTAGTATATAAGTATATAAGTATATAAGTATATAAGTATATAAGTATATAAGTATATAAGTATATAAGTAAATAAGTAAATAAGTAAATAAGTAAAAAAGTAAATAAGTAAGTAAGTAAACAAGTATATAAGTATATAAGTATATAAGTATATAAGTATATAAGTAAATAAGTAAATAAGTAAATAAGTAAATGAGTAAATGAGTAAATAAGTAAATAAGTATATAAGTATATACGTATATAAGTTAATAAGTAAATAAGTAAATAAGTATATAAGTATATAAGTATATAAGTATATAAGTAAATAAGTAAATAAGTAAATAAGTATATAAGTATATAAGTATATAAGTATATAAGTATATAAGTATATAAGTAAATAAGTAAATAAGTAAATAAGTAAATAAGTAAATAAGTAAATAAGTAAATAAGTAAATAAGTAAATAAGTAAATAAGTAAATAAGTAAATAAGTAAATAAGTAAATAAGTAAATAAGTAAATAAGTAAATAAGTAAATAAGTAAATAAGTAAATAAGTAAATAAGTAAATAAGTAAATAAGTAAATAAGTAAATAAGTAAATAAGTAAATAAGTAAATAAGTAAATAAGTAAATAAGTAAATAAGTAAATAAGTAAATAAGTAAATAAGTAAATAAGTAAATAAGTAAATAAGTAAATAAGTAAATAAGTAAATAAGTAAATAAGTAAATAAGTAAATAAGTAAATAACTAAATAAGTAAATAAGTAAATAAGTAAATAAGTAAATAAGTAAATAAGTAAATAAGTAAATAAGTAAATAAGTAAATAAGTAAATAAGTAAATAAGTAAATAAATAAATAAGTAAATAAGTAAATAAGTAAATAAGTAAATAAGTAAATAAGTAAATAAGTAAATAAGTAAATAAGTAAATAAGTAAATAAGTAAATTAGTATATAAGTATATAAGTAAATAAGTATATAAGTATATAAGTATATAAGTAAATAAGTATATAAGTATATAAGTATATAAGTATATAAGTAAATAAGTATATAAGTAAATAAGTAAATAAGTAAATGAGTAAATAAGTAAATAAGTAAATAAGTAAATAAGTAAATAAGTAAATAAGTAAATAAGTAAATAAGTAAATAAGTAAATAAGTAAATATGTATATAAGTATATACGTATATAAGTTAATAAGTAAATAAGTAAATAAGTATATAAGTATATAAGTATATAAGTAAATAAGTAAATAAGTAAATAAGTATATAAGTATATACGTATATAAGTTAATAAGTAAATAAGTCAAAAAGTAAATAAGTATATAAGTAAAAAAGTATATAAGTATATAAGTATATAAGTAAGTAAGTAAATAAGTATATAATTATATGAGTATATAAGTAAATAAGTATATTAGTATATAAGTATATAAGTATATAAGTATATAAGTATATAAGTATATAAGTATATAAGTATATAAGTAAATAAGTAAATAAGTAAATAAGTAAAAAAGGAAATAAGTAAGTAAGTAAACAAGTATATAAGTATATAAGTATATAAGTATATAAGTATATAAGTATATAAGTAAATAAGTAAATAAGTAAATAAGTAAATAAGTAAATGAGTAAATGAGTAAATAAGTAAATAAGTATATAAGTATATACGTATATAAGTTAATAAGTAAATAAGTAAATAAGTATATAAGTATATAAGTATATAAGTATATAAGTAAATAAGTAAATAAGTAAATAAGTAAATAAGTAAATAAGTAAATAAGTAAATAAGTAAATAAGTAAATAAGTAAATAAGTAAATAAGTAAATAAGTAAATAAGTAAATAAGTAAATAAGTAAATAAGTAAATAAGTAAATAAGTAAATAAGTAAATAAGTAAATAAGTAAATAAGTAAATAAGTAAATAAGTAAATAAGTAAATAAGTAAATAAGTAAATAAGTAAATAAGTAAATAAGTAAATAAGTAAATAAGTAAATAAGTAAATAAGTAAATAAGTAAATAAGTAAATAAGTAAATAAGTAAATAAGTAAATAAGTAAATAAGTAAATAAGTAAATAAGTAAATAAGTAAATAAGTAAATAAGTAAATAAGTAAATAAGTAAATAAGTAAATAAGTAAATAAGTAAATAAGTAAATAAGTAAATAAGTAAATAAGTAAATAAGTAAATAAGTAAATAAGTAAATAAGTAAAAAAGTAAATAAGTAAATAAGTAAATAAGTAAATAAGTAAATAAGTAAATAAGTAAATTAGTATATAAGTATATAAGTAAATAAGTAAATAAGTATATAATTATATGAGTATATAAGTAAATAAGTATATTAGTATATAAGTATATAAGTATATAAGTATATAAGTAAATAAGTAAATAAGTAAAAAAGTAAATAAGTAAATAAGTAAATAAGTATATAAGTATATAAGTATATAAGTATATAAGTATATAAGTAAATAAGTAAATAAGTAAATAAGTAAATAAGTTAATAAGTAAATAAGTAAATGAGTAAATAAGTAAATAAGTAAATAAGTAAATAAGTAAATAAGTAAATAAGTATATAAGTATATACGTATATAAGTTAATAAGTAAATAAGTTAATAAGTATATAAGTATATAAGTATATAAGTATATAAGTATATAAGTATATAAGTATATAAGTATATAAGTATATAAGTATATAAGTATATAAGTAAATAAGTAAATAAGTAAATAAGTAAATAAGTAAATAAGTAAATATGTAAATAAGTAAATAAGTTAATAAGTAAATAAGTATATTAGTATATAAGTATATAAGTAAATAAGTAAATAAGTAAATAAGTAAATAAGTTAATAAGTAAATAAGTAAATGAGTAAATAAGTAAATAAGTAAATAAGTAAATAAGTAAATAAGTAAATAAGTAAATAAGTAAATAAGTAAATAAGTAAATAAGTAAATAAGTAAATAAGTAAATAAGTAAATAAGTAAATAAGTAAATAAGTAAATAAGTAAATAAGTAAATAAGTAAATAAGTAAATAAGTAAATAAGTAAATAAGTAAATAAGTAAATAAGTAAATAAGTAAATAAGTAAATAAGTAAATAAGTAAATAAGTAAATAAGTAAATAAGTAAATAAGTAAATAAGTAAATAAGTAAATAAGTAAATAAGTAAATAAGTAAATAAGTAAATAAGTAAATAAGTAAATAAGTAAATAAGTAAATAAGTAAATAAGTAAATAAGTAAAAAAGTAAATAAATAAATAAGTAAATAAGTAAATAAGTAAATAAGTAAATAAGTAAATAAGTAAATAAGTAAATAAGTAAATAAGTAAATAAGTAAATAAGTAAATAAGTAAATAAGTAAATTAGTATATAAGTATATAAGTAAATAAGTATATAAGTATATAAGTATATAAGTAAATAAGTATATAAGTATATAAGTATATAAGTATATAAGTAAATAAGTATATAAGTAAATAAGTAAATAAGTAAATGAGTAAATAAGTAAATAAGTAAATAAGTAAATAAGTAAATAAGTAAATAAGTAAATAAGTAAATAAGTAAATAAGTAAATAAGTAAATAAGTAAATATGTATATAAGTATATACGTATATAAGTTAATAAGTAAATAAGTAAATAAGTATATAAGTATATAAGTAAATAAGTAAATAAGTAAATGAGTAAATAGGTAAATAGGTAAATAGGTAAATAAGTAAATAAGTAAATAAGTAAATAGGTAAATAGGTAAATAAGTAAATAAGTAAATAAGTAAATAAGTTATTAATAAGTATATAAGTAATAAGTAAAAAAAGTAATAAGTAAATAAGTATATAAGTATATAAGTATATAAGTATATAAGTATATAAGTAAATAAGTAAATAAGTAAATAAGTATATAAGTATATAAGTAAATAAGTAAATAAGTAAATAAGTATATAAGTATATAAGTATATACGTATATAAGTTAATAAGTAAATAAGTAAATGAGTAAATGAGTAAATAAGTAAATAAGTAAATAAGTATATAAGTAAAAAAGTATATAAGTATATAAGTATATAAGTAAGTAAGTAAATAAGTATATAATTATATGAGTATATAAGTAAATAAGTATATTAGTATATAAGTATATAAGTATATAAGTATATAAGTATATAAGTATATAAGTATATAAGTAAATAAGTAAATAAGTAAATAAGTAAAAAAGTAAATAAGTAAGTAAGTAAACAAGTATATAAGTATATAAGTATATAAGTATATAAGTATATAAGTATATAAGTATATAAGTAAATAAGTAAATAAGTAAATAAGTAAATGAGTAAATGAGTAAATAAGTAAATAAGTATATAAGTATATACGTATATAAGTTAATAAGTAAATAAGTAAATAAGTATATAAGTATATAAGTATATAAGTATATAAGTAAATAAGTAAATAAGTAAATAAGTAAATAAGTAAATAAGTAAATAAGTAAATATGTAAATAAGTAAATAAGTTAATAAGTAAATAAGTATATTAGTATATAAGTATATAAGTAAATAAGTAAATAAGTAAATAAGTAAATAAGTAAATAAGTAAATAAGTAAATAAGTAAATAAGTAAATATGTAAATAAGTATATAAGTAAATAAGTAAATAAGTAAATAAGTAAAAAAGTAAATAAGTAAGTAAGTAAACAAGTATATAAGTATATAAGTATATAAGTATATAAGTATATAAGTATATAAGTATATAAGTAAATAAGTAAATAAGTAAATAAGTAAATGAGTAAATGAGTAAATAAGTAAATAAGTATATAAGTATATACGTATATAAGTTAATAAGTAAATAAGTAAATAAGTATATAAGTATATAAGTATATAAGTATATAAGTAAATAAGTAAATAAGTAAATAAGTAAATAAGTAAATAAGTAAATATGTAAATAAGTAAATAAGTTAATAAGTAAATAAGTATATTAGTATATAAGTATATAAGTAAATAAGTAAATAAGTAAATAAGTTAATAAGTAAATAAGTAAATGAGTAAATAAGTAAATAAGTAAATAAGTAAATAAGTAAATAAGTAAATAAGTAAATAAGTATATAAGTATATACGTATATAAGTTAATAAGTAAATAAGTAAATAAGTATATAAGTATATAAGTATATAAGTATATAAGTATATAAGTATATAAGTATATAAGTATATAAGTATATAAGTATATAAGTAAATAAGTAAATAAGTAAATAAGTAAATAAGTAAATAAGTTAATAAGTAAATAAGTAAATGAGTAAATAAGTAAATAAGTAAATAAGTAAATAAGTAAATAAGTAAATAAGTATATAAGTATATACGTATATAAGTTAATAAGTAAATAAGTAAATAAGTATATAAGTATATAAGTATATAAGTATATAAGTATATAAGTATATAAGTATATAAGTATATAAGTATATAAGTATATAAGTATATAAGTATATAAGTATATAAGTATATAAGTAAATAAGTAAATAAGTAAATAAGTTAATAAGTAAATAAGTAAATAAGTAAATAAGTAAATAAGTAAATAAGTATATAAGTATATAAGTATATACGTATATAAGTTAATAAGTAAATAAGTAAATGAGTAAATGAGTAAATAAGTAAATAAGTAAATAAGTATATAAGTAAAAAAGTATATAAGTATATAAGTATATAAGTAAGTAAGTAAATAAGTATATAATTATATGAGTATATAAGTAAATAAGTATATTAGTATATAAGTATATAAGTATATAAGTATATAAGTATATAAGTATATAAGTATATAAGTAAATAAGTAAATAAGTAAATAAGTAAAAAAGTAAATAAGTAAGTAAGTAAACAAGTATATAAGTATATAAGTATATAAGTATATAAGTATATAAGTATATAAGTATATAAGTATATAAGTAAATAAGTAAATAAGTAAATAAGTAAATAAGTAAATGAGTAAATGAGTAAATAAGTAAATAAGTATATAAGTATATACGTATATAAGTTAATAAGTAAATAAGTAAATAAGTATATAAGTATATAAGTATATAAGTATATAAGTAAATAAGTAAATAAGTAAATAAGTAAATAAGTAAATAAGTAAATATGTAAATAAGTAAATAAGTTAATAAGTAAATAAGTATATTAGTATATAAGTATATAAGTAAATAAGTAAATAAGTAAATAAGTTAATAAGTAAATAAGTAAATGAGTAAATAAGTAAATAAGTAAATAAGTAAATAAGTAAATAAGTAAATAAGTATATAAGTATATACGTATATAAGTTAATAAGTAAATAAGTAAATAAGTATATAAGTATATAAGTATATAAGTATATAAGTATATAAGTATATAAGTATATAAGTATATAAGTATATAAGTATATAAGTATATAAGTAAATAAGTAAATAAGTAAATAAGTAAATAAGTAAATAAGTAAATAAGTAAATAAGTAAATATGTAAATAAGTAAATAAGTTAATAAGTAAATAAGTATATTAGTATATTAGTATATAAGTATATAGGTAAATAGGTAAATAAGTAAATAAGTAAATAAGTCTATAAGTATATAAGTATATAAGTATATAAGTATAAAAGTAAATAAGTATATAAGTATATGAGTATATAAGTAAATAAGTATATTAGTATATAAGTATATACGTATATAAGTTAATAAGTAAATAAGTCAAAAAGTATATAAGTATATAAGTATATAAGTATATAAGTATATAAGTAAATAAGTAAATAAGTAAATAAGTATATGAGTATATAAGTATATAAGTATATAAGTATATAAGTTAATAAGTATATAAGTATATAAGTATATAAGTAAATAAGTAAATAAGTAAATAAGTAAATAAGTAAATAAGTAAATAAGTAAATAAGTAAATAAGTAAATAAGTTAATAAGTAAATAAGTAAATAAGTAAATAAGTATATACGTATATAAGTTAATAAGTAAATAAGTCAAAAAGTATATAAGTATATAAGTATATAAGTATATAAGTATATAAGTAAATAAGTATATAAGTAAATAAGTTAATAAGTAAATAAGTAAATAAGTAAATAAGTAAATAAGTAAATAAGTATATAAGTATATAAGTATATACGTATATAAGTTAATAAGTAAATAAGTAAATGAGTAAATGAGTAAATAAGTAAATAAGTAAATAAGTATATAAGTAAAAAAGTATATAAGTATATAAGTATATAAGTAAGTAAGTAAATAAGTATATAATTATATGAGTATATAAGTAAATAAGTATATTAGTATATAAGTATATAAGTATATAAGTATATAAGTATATAAGTATATAAGTATATAAGTAAATAAGTAAATAAGTAAATAAGTAAAAAAGTAAATAAGTAAGTAAGTAAACAAGTATATAAGTATATAAGTATATAAGTATATAAGTATATAAGTATATAAGTATATAAGTAAATAAGTAAATAAGTAAATAAGTAAATGAGTAAATGAGTAAATAAGTAAATAAGTATATAAGTATATACGTATATAAGTTAATAAGTAAATAAGTAAATAAGTATATAAGTATATAAGTATATAAGTATATAAGTAAATAAGTAAATAAGTAAATAAGTAAATAAGTAAATAAGTAAATATGTAAATAAGTAAATAAGTTAATAAGTAAATAAGTATATTAGTATATAAGTATATAAGTAAATAAGTAAATAAGTAAATAAGTTAATAAGTAAATAAGTAAATGAGTAAATAAGTAAATAAGTAAATAAGTAAATAAGTAAATAAGTAAATAAGTATATAAGTATATACGTATATAAGTTAATAAGTAAATAAGTAAATAAGTATATAAGTATATAAGTATATAAGTATATAAGTATATAAGTATATAAGTATATAAGTATATAAGTATATAAGTATATAAGTATATAAGTAAATAAGTAAATAAGTAAATAAGTAAATAAGTAAATAAGTAAATAAGTAAATAAGTAAATATGTAAATAAGTAAATAAGTTAATAAGTAAATAAGTATATTAGTATATTAGTATATAAGTATATAGGTAAATAGGTAAATAAGTAAATAAGTAAATAAGTCTATAAGTATATAAGTATATAAGTATATAAGTATAAAAGTAAATAAGTATATAAGTATATGAGTATATAAGTAAATAAGTATATTAGTATATAAGTATATAAGTATATAAGTAAATAAGTAAATAAGTAAATGAGTAAATAGGTAAATAGGTAAATAGGTAAATAAGTAAATAAGTAAATAAGTAAATAGGTAAATAGGTAAATAAGTAAATAAGTAAATAAGTAAATAAGTAAATAAGTATATAAGTATATACGTATATAAGTTAATAAGTAAATAAGTAAATAAGTATATAAGTATATAAGTATATAAGTATATAAGTATATAAGTATATAAGTATATAAGTATATAAGTATATAAGTATATAAGTAAATAAGTAAATAAGTAAATAAGTATATAAGTATATAAGTAAATAAGTAAATAAGTAAATAAGTATATAATTATATGAGTATATAAGTAAATAAGTATATTAGTATATAAGTATATAAGTATATGAGTATATAAGTAAATAAGTATATTAGTATATAAGTATATAAGTATATAAGTATATAAGTATATAAGTAAATAAGTAAATAAGTAAATGAGTAAATAGGTAAATAGGTAAATAAGTAAATAAGTAAATAAGTAAATAAGTATATAAGTATATAAGTATATACGTATATAAGTTAATAAGTAAATAAGTAAATGAGTAAATGAGTAAATAAGTAAATAAGTAAATAAGTATATAAGTAAAAAAGTATATAAGTATATAAGTATATAAGTAAGTAAGTAAATAAGTATATAATTATATGAGTATATAAGTAAATAAGTATATTAGTATATAAGTATATAAGTATATAAGTATATAAGTATATAAGTATATAAGTATATAAGTAAATAAGTAAATAAGTAAATAAGTAAAAAAGTAAATAAGTAAGTAAGTAAACAAGTATATAAGTATATAAGTATATAAGTATATAAGTATATAAGTATATAAGTAAATAAGTAAATAAGTAAATAAGTAAATGAGTAAATGAGTAAATAAGTAAATAAGTATATAAGTATATACGTATATAAGTTAATAAGTAAATAAGTAAATAAGTATATAAGTATATAAGTATATAAGTATATAAGTAAATAAGTAAATAAGTAAATAAGTAAATAAGTAAATAAGTAAATATGTAAATAAGTAAATAAGTTAATAAGTAAATAAGTATATTAGTATATAAGTATATAAGTAAATAAGTAAATAAGTAAATAAGTTAATAAGTAAATAAGTAAATGAGTAAATAAGTAAATAAGTAAATAAGTAAATAAGTAAATAAGTAAATAAGTATATAAGTATATACGTATATAAGTTAATAAGTAAATAAGTAAATAAGTATATAAGTATATAAGTATATAAGTATATAAGTATATAAGTATATAAGTATATAAGTATATAAGTATATAAGTATATAAGTATATAAGTAAATAAGTAAATAAGTAAATAAGTAAATAAGTAAATAAGTAAATAAGTAAATAAGTAAATATGTAAATAAGTAAATAAGTTAATAAGTAAATAAGTATATTAGTATATTAGTATATAAGTATATAGGTAAATAGGTAAATAAGTAAATAAGTAAATAAGTCTATAAGTATATAAGTATATAAGTATATAAGTATAAAAGTAAATAAGTATATAAGTATATGAGTATATAAGTAAATAAGTATATTAGTATATAAGTATATACGTATATAAGTTAATAAGTAAATAAGTCAAAAAGTATATAAGTATATAAGTATATAAGTATATAAGTATATAAGTAAATAAGTAAATAAGTAAATAAGTATATGAGTATATAAGTATATAAGTATATAAGTATATAAGTTAATAAGTATATAAGTATATAAGTATATAAGTAAATAAGTAAATAAGTAAATAAGTAAATAAGTAAATAAGTAAATAAGTAAATAAGTAAATAAGTAAATAAGTTAATAAGTAAATAAGTAAATAAGTAAATAAGTATATACGTATATAAGTTAATAAGTAAATAAGTCAAAAAGTATATAAGTATATAAGTATATAAGTATATAAGTATATAAGTAAATAAGTAAATAAGTTAATAAGTAAATAAGTAAATAAGTAAATAAGTAAATAAGTAAATAAGTATATAAGTATATAAGTATATACGTATATAAGTTAATAAGTAAATAAGTAAATGAGTAAATGAGTAAATAAGTAAATAAGTAAATAAGTATATAAGTAAAAAAGTATATAAGTATATAAGTATATAAGTAAGTAAGTAAATAAGTATATAATTATATGAGTATATAAGTAAATAAGTATATTAGTATATAAGTATATAAGTATATAAGTATATAAGTATATAAGTATATAAGTATATAAGTAAATAAGTAAATAAGTAAATAAGTAAAAAAGTAAATAAGTAAGTAAGTAAACAAGTATATAAGTATATAAGTATATAAGTATATAAGTATATAAGTATATAAGTAAATAAGTAAATAAGTAAATAAGTAAATGAGTAAATGAGTAAATAAGTAAATAAGTATATAAGTATATACGTATATAAGTTAATAAGTAAATAAGTAAATAAGTATATAAGTATATAAGTATATAAGTATATAAGTAAATAAGTAAATAAGTAAATAAGTAAATAAGTAAATAAGTAAATATGTAAATAAGTAAATAAGTTAATAAGTAAATAAGTATATTAGTATATAAGTATATAAGTAAATAAGTAAATAAGTAAATAAGTTAATAAGTAAATAAGTAAATGAGTAAATAAGTAAATAAGTAAATAAGTAAATAAGTAAATAAGTAAATAAGTAAATAAGTATATAAGTATATACGTATATAAGTTAATAAGTAAATAAGTAAATAAGTATATAAGTATATAAGTATATAAGTATATAAGTATATAAGTATATAAGTATATAAGTATATAAGTATATAAGTATATAAGTAAATAAGTAAATAAGTAAATAAGTAAATAAGTAAATAAGTAAATAAGTAAATAAGTAAATATGTATATAAGTATATACGTATATAAGTTAATAAGTAAATAAGTAAATAAGTATATAAGTATATAAGTATATAAGTATATAAGTATATAAGTATATAAGTATATAAGTATATAAGTAAATAAGTAAATAAGTAAATGAGTAAATGAGTAAATAAGTAAATAAGTAAATAAGTAAATAAGTAAATAAGTAAATAAGTAAATAAGTAAATAAGTAAATAAGTAAATAAGTAAATAAGTAAATAAGTAAATAAGTAAATAAGTAAATAAGTAAATAAGTAAATATGTATATAAGTATATACGTATATAAGTTAATAAGTAAATAAGTAAATAAGTATATAAGTATATAAGTATATAAGTATATAAGTATATAAGTAAATAAGTAAATAAGTAAATGAGTAAATGAGTAAATAAGTAAATAAGTAAATAAGTAAATAAGTAAATAAGTAAATAAGTAAATAAGTAAATAAGTAAATAAGTAAATAAGTAAATATGTATATAAGTATATACGTATATAAGTTAATAAGTAAATAAGTAAATAAGTATATAAGTATATAAGTATATAAGTATATAAGTAAATAAGTAAATAAGTAAATAAGTAAATAAGTAAATAAGTAAATAAGTAAATGAGTAAATAGGTAAATAGGTAAATAGGTAAATAAGTAAATAAGTAAATAGGTAAATAGGTAAATAAGTTAATAAGTAAATAAGTAAATAAGTAAATAAGTATATAAGTATATAAGTATATACGTATATAAGTTAATAAGTAAATAAGTCAAAAAGTATATAAGTATATAAGTATATAAGTATATAAGTATATAAGTATATAAGTAAATAAGTAAATAAGTAAATAAGTAAATGAGTAAATGAGTAAATAAGTAAATAAGTATATAAGTATATACGTATATAAGTTAATAAGTAAATAAGTAAATAAGTATATAAGTATATAAGTATATAAGTATATAAGTAAATAAGTAAATAAGTAAATAAGTAAATAAGTAAATAAGTAAATATGTAAATAAGTAAATAAGTTAATAAGTAAATAAGTATATTAGTATATAAGTATATAAGTAAATAAGTAAATAAGTAAATAAGTTAATAAGTAAATAAGTAAATGAGTAAATAAGTAAATAAGTAAATAAGTAAATAAGTAAATAAGTAAATAAGTAAATAAGTATATAAGTATATACGTATATAAGTTAATAAGTAAATAAGTAAATAAGTATATAAGTATATAAGTATATAAGTATATAAGTATATAAGTATATAAGTATATAAGTATATAAGTATATAAGTATATAAGTAAATAAGTAAATAAGTAAATAAGTAAATAAGTAAATAAGTAAATAAGTTAATAAGTAAATAAGTAAATGAGTAAATAAGTAAATAAGTAAATAAGTAAATAAGTAAATAAGTAAATAAGTATATAAGTATATACGTATATAAGTTAATAAGTAAATAAGTAAATAAGTATATAAGTATATAAGTATATAAGTATATAAGTATATAAGTATATAAGTATATAAGTATATAAGTATATAAGTATATAAGTATATAAGTATATAAGTATATAAGTATATAAGTAAAATAAGTAAATAAGTAAATAAGTTAATAAGTAAATAAGTAAATAAGTAAATAAGTAAATAAGTAAATAAGTATATAAGTATATAAGTATATACGTATATAAGTTAATAAGTAAATAAGTAAATGAGTAAATGAGTAAATAAGTAAATAAGTAAATAAGTATATAAGTAAAAAAGTATATAAGTATATAAGTATATAAGTAAGTAAGTAAATAAGTATATAATTATATGAGTATATAAGTAAATAAGTATATTAGTATATAAGTATATAAGTATATAAGTATATAAGTATATAAGTATATAAGTATATAAGTAAATAAGTAAATAAGTAAATAAGTAAAAAAGTAAATAAGTAAGTAAGTAAACAAGTATATAAGTATATAAGTATATAAGTATATAAGTATATAAGTATATAAGTATATAAGTATATAAGTAAATAAGTAAATAAGTAAATAAGTAAATAAGTAAATGAGTAAATGAGTAAATAAGTAAATAAGTATATAAGTATATACGTATATAAGTTAATAAGTAAATAAGTAAATAAGTATATAAGTATATAAGTATATAAGTATATAAGTAAATAAGTAAATAAGTAAATAAGTAAATAAGTAAATAAGTAAATATGTAAATAAGTAAATAAGTTAATAAGTAAATAAGTATATTAGTATATAAGTATATAAGTAAATAAGTAAATAAGTAAATAAGTTAATAAGTAAATAAGTAAATGAGTAAATAAGTAAATAAGTAAATAAGTAAATAAGTAAATAAGTAAATAAGTATATAAGTATATACGTATATAAGTTAATAAGTAAATAAGTAAATAAGTATATAAGTATATAAGTATATAAGTATATAAGTATATAAGTATATAAGTATATAAGTATATAAGTATATAAGTATATAAGTTATAAGTAAATAAGTAAATAAGTAAATAAGTAAATAAGTAAATAAGTAAATAAGTAAATAAGTAAATATGTAAATAAGTAAATAAGTTAATAAGTAAATAAGTATATTAGTATATTAGTATATAAGTATATAGGTAAATAGGTAAATAAGTAAATAAGTAAATAAGTCTATAAGTATATAAGTATATAAGTATATAAGTATAAAAGTAAATAAGTATATAAGTATATGAGTATATAAGTAAATAAGTATATTAGTATATAAGTATATACGTATATAAGTTAATAAGTAAATAAGTCAAAAAGTATATAAGTATATAAGTATATAAGTATATAAGTAAATAAGTAAATAAGTAAATAAGTATATGAGTATATAAGTATATAAGTATATAAGTATATAAGTTAATAAGTATATAAGTATATAAGTATATAAGTAAATAAGTAAATAAGTAAATAAGTAAATAAGTAAATAAGTAAATAAGTAAATAAGTAAATAAGTAAATAAGTTAATAAGTAAATAAGTAAATAAGTAAATAAGTATATACGTATATAAGTTAATAAGTAAATAAGTCAAAAGTATATAAGTATATAAGTATATAAGTATATAAGTATATAAGTAAATAAGTATATAAGTAAATAAGTTAATAAGTAAATAAGTAAATAAGTAAATAAGTAAATAAGTAAATAAGTATATAAGTATATAAGTATATACGTATATAAGTTAATAAGTAAATAAGTAAATGAGTAAATGAGTAAATAAGTAAATAAGTAAATAAGTATATAAGTAAAAAAGTATATAAGTATATAAGTATATAAGTAAGTAAGTAAATAAGTATATAATTATATGAGTATATAAGTAAATAAGTATATTAGTATATAAGTATATAAGTATATAAGTATATAAGTATATAAGTATATAAGTATATAAGTAAATAAGTAAATAAGTAAATAAGTAAAAAAGTAAATAAGTAAGTAAGTAAACAAGTATATAAGTATATAAGTATATAAGTATATAAGTATATAAGTATATAAGTATATAAGTAAATAAGTAAATAAGTAAATAAGTAAATGAGTAAATGAGTAAATAAGTAAATAAGTATATAAGTATATACGTATATAAGTTAATAAGTAAATAAGTAAATAAGTATATAAGTATATAAGTATATAAGTATATAAGTAAATAAGTAAATAAGTAAATAAGTAAATAAGTAAATAAGTAAATATGTAAATAAGTAAATAAGTTAATAAGTAAATAAGTATATTAGTATATAAGTATATAAGTAAATAAGTAAATAAGTAAATAAGTTAATAAGTAAATAAGTAAATGAGTAAATAAGTAAATAAGTAAATAAGTAAATAAGTAAATAAGTAAATAAGTATATAAGTATATACGTATATAAGTTAATAAGTAAATAAGTAAATAAGTATATAAGTATATAAGTATATAAGTATATAAGTATATAAGTATATAAGTATATAAGTATATAAGTATATAAGTATATAAGTATATAAGTATATAAGTAAATAAGTAAATAAGTAAATAAGTAAATAAGTAAATAAGTAAATAAGTAAATAAGTAAATATGTAAATAAGTAAATAAGTTAATAAGTAAATAAGTATATTAGTATATTAGTATATAAGTATATAGGTAAATAGGTAAATAAGTAAATAAGTAAATAAGTCTATAAGTATATAAGTATATAAGTATATAAGTATAAAAGTAAATAAGTATATAAGTATATGAGTATATAAGTAAATAAGTATATTAGTATATAAGTATATAAGTATATAAGTAAATAAGTAAATAAGTAAATGAGTAAATAGGTAAATAGGTAAATAGGTAAATAAGTAAATAAGTAAATAAGTAAATAGGTAAATAGGTAAATAAGTAAATAAGTAAATAAGTAAATAAGTAAATAAGTATATAAGTATATACGTATATAAGTTAATAAGTAAATAAGTAAATAAGTATATAAGTATATAAGTATATAAGTATATAAGTATATAAGTATATAAGTATATAAGTATATAAGTATATAAGTATATAAGTAAATAAGTAAATAAGTAAATAAGTATATAAGTATATAAGTAAATAAGTAAATAAGTAAATAAGTATATAATTATATGAGTATATAAGTAAATAAGTATATTAGTATATAAGTATATAAGTATATGAGTATATAAGTAAATAAGTATATTAGTATATAAGTATATAAGTATATAAGTATATAAGTATA